>CAJQZP010000295.1:5232500-6432500 GCA_907164705.1 Parnassius apollo
AAAAAATAAGTGTGTAAGAAGGCCTGGGGAATCACCAAAGTAGCAATCACCATCTTGCAGGTTTTATACGTGGTAAAACCATACTGAAGCTATATTATGGTTGCGGTACGAATGGGTCGGCTCGGCGTGGACAGAACTACGCCATCACAGAATACCATATGTAAAATAACAGCTTATTGCTTCTCTGTTAGGTATGGTGAGTGTAAAGTACCGGAGACCCTCATTTGATTTGATGATCGTCTCATTTAATATATATTGAAGTCGGTTGTACAAAAATTTTAATTTTACCACATGTTTCAATATGCTCTTGAAATATTTTACACAAATAAAGATATGATTTTATACGTGGTAGAGCCATGCTGCAGTTATATTAGTAGTATAGCTGTAGCACGAATGGGTCGGCTCGACCGGGGAAGGACCACGCTCTCACAGAATACCAGCGTGAAATAGTAGCTTAATGCTGCTGTATTTCGTATGGTGAGTGTAGAGAACCGGAGACCCTTTTTACTGGAAACGAGGCATTCCATCTTAGTCCTCACGGGTGACAACGCATCTGCATTTTGATTTGTAATCGAGGATAGATGTAGATGTCTATGGGCCACAGCAACCACTTACCATCAGGTGGACTGTGTGCTCGTTTGTCACCCTATCCTATAAAAAAAAAATATGATCACAGAAACGAGGCATTCCATCTTAGTCCTGAGGGCTGACAACACATCTGGATTTTGATTCTTAATCTAAGATACAGGTAAATATCTATATGTCACAGCATCCTCTTACCATCAGATGGACTGTGTGCTCGGTTGTCACCTTTATTATATAAAAATACAGGTTTTCTCACGATGCTTTCCTTTATGGACGAGCACGTGCTAAATCAGGACTTAACTCGAACTGGTCGCGTAATAGTAAATATGAATCCAGCGCTTATCCTACAAAAGTTACTACGGTTCTAATATGTATGTCAAGAGATTTATCAGATTTAGCACATCATGCTGTTATCTCTTTAATGATAAGCGCCTATTCGCAATAACTGTATATTGTGCAAACTATCATCTGAGCAGCATATATTATAATGTTTGTTGCAATATTTAGCCAACTGTGTAGTTTTTTTTTATTTATTTACCAACATTTACCATTAGGTGGACTTTGTGCTCGTATGTCACCCTATTCTATAAAAAAAAACGTTCAGCGGTGGGATTTTGATTGGCTTTACAATGAATGAATTAATGTATCTTCTTTTTTTCTCAAAAAATCTCGGCTCGCCATGAGCATCAACATTTGTATTTACGAAATATTTTACGACACCCATGGGACAAAATGGGACAAAGAATTCTCTTAAGCTACCATCACAATGCTTATGTATGTTAAATTATTTATATATATTATCAACTCCGCAATAAATTAAACCTGAAGTTTCCATTAATATCTTTGCGGGACCAATCAAACATAATAAGGATATTTATTTCGTTAATTATAAGGTATGTATAAGATAACCCTCGGGCTGTCTTTTTACCTTGAGGTACCGTCAAAGGTGACATGCACAAGTATTCCAGGAAAGAGATCGTCGGATTAAGTAATATATATTATACAAAGAAACCGTTTCAGATTTATCAGTTAATATCTGCACTTGTCCGATTTTTTCAAATAAAAAATAAAAGTAAATTAAAAAAAAAGTTAAATCAGATCACCAGCATATTTATGAAAAAGTTTCTATTTTGTTTTCATATCTGATATAACTAAAAAAATAGTCGCTGATGTCGATACTAGTAAATACAGGAGCAAATTTGAAATTTATCCAAAAATATTATAAATGATCTCAAGTTAACCACGCTTATTGAACTAATGGTGGTTTATAAATATGCTCACCAAGAAGTATGTAACATTTATTTATTTTCTTATTTCTCCCCAATCACATGTTGTAAATGTGTGAAAAATAAATTTATTTATTGTAATTAATGGTACTTAAATAAATAATTTTTGCTTGGACAAGTTTACAATTACCCGCGCCTTTTTTTAAGTATCACCCTAATTTTTCTTGGCACATTACAAACCAGTCACATATCGCCCGCCACGAGCACCATATACCAAATTGTTTCCGCGAAGTGATCCGCTAATTATGTTCTCAACGGTCTAGTGATGGGCAGTAAATTTATATCATAGTCTAGAAAGTCTAAATCAATTATATTTGATTTTTTTTTATAAAAAAGTAGGACATTAATCTTATCCAAATGCCAAGCTAAACTGTACGCGATACATCTATATAAAACATACGCCTAATTTCATATATTTATTATCTTAATGAACATGGCTAAATAATCAGAGGTAAATTTAGTTTTGAACACTGTAGCCAATTATTTTATATTGCAAAATTACTGGATTCAATTAAGAAAACAATCTTATACATCTATAGATAAGTTTTGCGATCGCTAAGGTATGCAAGATGATGATGTAAGATGGCATCAAAAACGTCAAGGTTTCTCTAATTATGAATTGTGCTGCTGACCTTAAATTGTACTGTTATCCTTGAACTTTTGTAAACGTATTGTTTATCTTTAAAATTCTATTGACTATTTTAAGTAGTATTGAAGAAGATACACATTCACATTTGACTTTAATTTTTATCCTTTACCTACTTACGTACTCGCAATGAGGTTTTAATAAATTCTGCAATATGAACGGAGCTCTTCCGATTTTAAAAACAAGTTACATTAACTTTATATTTTATAATAAATAAACGAGTAAGTATGTGTTTAATTATTATAAAATACATCGAAATATATTAAAATTAGAACACATTATTTATAATCTCACTGCAAGCATTGTACGTGTCAGTTATGAAAAAACCAGTAAAACCTACAATCACAAATAAATACCCATACCAATGACTATCGGCGAGACTAAAAAATTATTATTAAAATATTTCAATTATAACTTATTATCAATAAATTTATATAAAAGCAGTAAAATTTAAACGTCATTTTAAGGTTTGCACATCACTAAATCTTATGCGAAATAAGCGTCTGATATGCGATAAGGAGACGATTAGTACTCGAGTAAGCGCTTTCTCTGGAAATATTTAGCTCAGAATTGTTCTCGAGATGATGTCAATGATTCACTGAAATGAGAGACATTAACAACTTCCTTAATAAGACGTGTTGACAAATTCACTCAATGTAACAGAATTAACGACCCAGCGTTGAAAATACTACATGATGATTTGAACACTGTGCCGAAGCATTTGATTCCTTATCAAAATATTTAATACAGTCAAAAGTATAACGTATATTAAATGTTTGTTTAGTTATTAAATGTTTTCGTATTAATTATTGAACATTTTTTGAGGTAAACATACAATGATAAACATAAAGATTATAATACGTGCAGTTAAAAGCGCCGAGCAGTAATTTCAACAAAATTTAAATCTTAGTACTTATCAGGCACAACCAGAACACAATAAACTATATTGAATTAAAGCAAAACGCATAAGTTTGTGGTTTTAAATTTTCGAAACATTTTTAAGTAACTTTGACAAGCTCGGGTAATAAATATTTAAAAAACATATTCTTAGTTCGAGGTAATCATAAAGGAGAACTAGATCAGTTAGACAAATATTATATCTGAGAAACAAGAAATAATGACACACTTAAAACCGGAGATATATACCGTCGACTTTGAGTATTATTAAAAACATACCCATTCAGCTTTTTTTAATTAAATTAAGTAGCCATAAAATTTTAAGACAGCAGCATTTTAAATATACATGTCGTTTAATAATTGTAATACTCAATATATTTTTTCAATATCTGACACTGGAATTGTTAAGTTCTTCTTTTACGGCAGCTCGCTGCGATCCTTTATGTCTTTATTTATACGTTGTTCTTTCAACACGTGAACTCCGTCATAAACTTGCAATCAGCACGTACAAGATCGTGATATGAAAGAAATGTAAAAATTGCAATGACTCCGCAAACAAATGTGATTGAAATATCAAGCCAACGTGAACTAATTTCACTTCACGTCACTATAAAGGGTAAATACATTTCGTCCGTGACATGTCGTCAATCAATTTGAATAAAGATTAAAATCTTGTTTCATGTAATATGTACTTTTGAATAAGGTATAAAGTTCGAATAAAAAATTATTGATTTTATTTAACCGTTCAACGATTTAATTCAATAATTTTATTACTTTGCTGATTTTAATACATAAACTGCAGCATACTGAATACTACAGTTAATACAGTCACAAGGAGCAACTTAATGCCTTTTTATACAAGAAACAGGGATATATATATTTTTTTACAATTTGATGACTAAATTACAACGTACATGAGGCAAACAAAGACAACAAGAAATCTGCATGACTGAAAAGTTGAAATAATTCGAGGAAATAAGGAACTGAAATGAGTAAATAAGTTTTCATACGTGGTGGAGCCACACTGCAGCTATAATATGGTTGTAGCACGAATGGATCGGCTCGACCGGGGAAGGACCACACTCTCACAGAATACCAGCGTAAAATAGCAGCTTAATGCTGAAGTGTTTCGTATGGTGAGTGTGGAGAACTGAAGATCCATTTTATTGGAAACTAGGCATTACATCTTAGTCTTTAGGTAATAACGAATCTGCATTTTGATTCTTAATCGATTTCTTAATCTTTATAAAACTGTAGATATCCATGGACCGCAGCATCCACTTATCATCAGGTGGATTGTGTGCTCGTTTTTCACATCTATATTAAAAAAATAACGAAAATATCATCGACCGAGACGAGCTAAGCAGTCAGAGGCGAGGTCCGTACTCCCCCACTCAGACAGTGGTTAGATAGCCTAAAAAACCACCACATAGGCGTAATGATGATTGGTGACAATACCAAACTATAAACCATCATTATCATCATCCTCATCACCGTTGCCTTCCCCTTTTTATTCACCCTAAATCAGATGAAGCTATAATAGCCGTATAGGCTATTAGCACCAACATCACAGAAAAAAGATGAAAAAACAATTTTAATATTTTTGTCTGTCTGTTTATTTCCGGCTAATCTCTAAAATGGCCGGACCGATTTTATAGGACTTTCACTGGCAGATAGTTAATGTTATATGGAGTATCTTAGGCTACTTTATTTTAGAAAACCAATTAGAATTCCGCGCAAAACAATTAAAACCATGAAACCCAAAGGTAATAAATTCCACGCGGACGAATTCTCGGTGACCAGCCAGTTCTTAAAAAAAATTCACAAGCATTTTATTTATTCAATCCGCTGCTATAAGAATTAATAAATGGTATTATAGCTTTTAAAAGTTATAAAACGAACATTTAATAATCGATACGTAATAGTTAGAGAATAAATATTTTATGGATCATAATTAAATGGGCGGTACTCGATTGCTATAAAGCTTATGCTAATTCAGCCATTACCTAATCTACAAGAACATCAAAACTAGTTAAATGCAATCTGCAAGACATAAAATAATAACAGGTTAAGAAAAATATTACTTTTTATAGACGAAGGGGCAAACGAGGATGCGGCTGACCTACGGTAAGTGGCGGTAAGTGACTACTGCCGCTAATGGGTGCGTTTGGCAGAAAAAAGCGCTAGCAAGCGCTTATAAGCGCTAAAATAGTTTTCGGCCAGGACACAATTGCTACTTCAGTAGCGCTGACACAATCCGCCATTTTGCTTATTTAATTTGTTTGTTTAGAAGTAGAGTTTATAAGTTGTTTTGTGCAATATTAGTTTTAAGTAATATAATGACATGAATAAACATATACATGCTATTAAAAACTCATGATTGGTAAGTTTTTAATATGAATACTTTACAAACATATATTTAAATTAGGTTAGATTCCCCGGTTAAAACTAACATCGTGTCCTGGAGGAAAATAGCTACTTACGATTTGACAGCGCTTACCGCTTACGATCGCCATTTTGCTTACAAGCGCTTGCTAGCGCTTTTTTCTGCCGAACGCACCCAATGAATACCCACTATATTAGAGGAATTGCAGGTACGTTACTGGGCTTATAGAAACAAAGGGGCTCATTTCTTGATGATCTCTGAGGTGCTGATGATAATATCTGTTGATAATGTTTCTCTGATCATCCAAGGTGCTGATGATAATGTCTTCCTGGCCGAATATGATGATGGTGACAATTTTAGACACTCGAATGCCATCAATTAGCCCCAAGACGTCGTGTTAATATAAGTAAGTAAGCACACGTAAGTAATGCGATCCTTTGCGAAAAAAAATGGAGGGATGATATTTTAATATCAATATCTAATCTAAAATCTTATTAAAATGTCAGGATAAACTTACGACAAATATATCATCATTGACAAATATATACACCAAAAGCCTTCTAAACCTCCCTAACAACTGAACAAATGCCTTTCCAAGGATGCGCCAGCTGGCATACATCAGATAATCTTCAAAAACAGCACTTTGAATATAACTGCTCTATCTGGCAACCCATACCAAAGTACAAAGTTACAGTACAGGCCATTTTCGACCCCCCCCCCTATATCTTCGTTGTGGATAAAACTAGAAGCCTAAATTTTCAGAAACCAAGCAGGCATTGTATAAAAATGGTACATATATTTAAAATTTCATTCAATTTGAAGCAGTAGTTTAAGAATTATAACTAGTCAAAGTTTCTTAATTTTGTCACTCACTGACTGAGTTACAGATCATCAAAACTCTAAGGCACTTCTAGCGGACATAGAAGCTTCAAATTTCGAATACAATTATTGTTTAGTGTATAAATTAAGGAAAAACTAAAATATTTTTCAATTTCTAACAACATCTTTTAATGACAATATAAATGTTAAAAATCGTTTATGTTTTTAATAATTATAGATTGACTTGGCCATTGCATGAAAACACAGTGTATCTCACAAGTAATCAGATTGTTTAGTGCGATTGCCAAGTCAATATATTTATTTAATATATAAAAGATTTTTAACATTGATATGGTCACAATAAGATGTTGTTAGGTTAGCTAATTACGTAATAACTTAAAACAGAAGGACCGAATAAGTTAACCGACTTGGTATTAACATAGATCTCACAACTTTTTACGGTAGAAGAACTGAGTGGCGAGACTTGTTTTTTTTTTACAAGTTATGTTTTTGATGGAATTAATTTATCGGTAGGGTCGCAGTTCACAATGTTACATTTGTTTCGATAGCTGTCATGGTGGTCGATATACTCTTTGTTTATTTATACTATAACGAATAATTTATATCAATTTAGTGCAAACGAAAGTAAAACATCTAACGTAATATTTTTAAAAGGACGGTACTATAACGCGACCTGTTATGAAATTAAACTATTGCATGTTTTCGTTTTTATAATGAAACAATTTGACACGATAGTAATATCAACTGTATCAGATTTGTTACAATTACACATATCGGCATTAGACCGCGCAATCGTAAACCTTAATTCCCATAATTAAAGTTGAAAATAGATAGCCACGCACATTAAAAAATATTTCAAGTATAGTCAATACGAAACCGTCATCGTTCATTACCAGTATAAAGACATACTATCACATAGGTAACGTGTCAAGGTGAGTTGACACGTTGGCCAATAGCATGTACTTACTGTCTTTGAAGTGAACGTTGCCAAACAGAATACCTACTATATGATACTTGATCAATGTATCAACTAATCAAAATCTAATTTATACTTAAAAGCTTTTAATGAATTGCGTCTTTTTTTAATAATTTACACGGCCACCTGATGGTAAGTATCTGCTGTGGCCCATAGAAATCTACATCCACCCTCGATAATACAGTTTAGTTGTGATCCTTGAAGATTAAGATGAAATACTCGTTTCCGTTTTATAACAAAGTCACTAAGTGAAAAATGTGATTAATATAACACCTAAATATGATTCGGACGTCCAAAAATAAGCAGATGCACTAAATTTGTTCTAAAAATACAATTCTAATATCGTAGATAGGGTTGCCAACTTTTTGTACGAGAAATAATGTACATTAGGGTCCGTTACGGCCTATTAAAGTCCACTGATGAACATAAGCTTCCTCAACGAATTTTATCTCATAGGGAGATTTTGCCATAGTTGCCACGCTCGGCTAATACTGCTGTGCTTCGTATGGTGAGTGTAGAGATCTGGAGACCCTTTTTTACTGGAAACGAGGTATTCCATCTTAGTCCTCAGGGGTGACAACGCATCTACGTTTTGATTCTTAATTGAGAGTGTATAAGCCACAGCATCCACTTATCATCAGGTGGACTGTGTGCTCGTTTGTCACCCTTATACCAAAAAAAAAAACACCAGATGGAATTGTAGTAAATCACTGGTTTATAATAATTTAATAAAAATCTGGCAACTTAATACTTATTTAATATACTGGTATGAGAAATCATTTGAATTTTTTATTTTTTCAAGGAACGAATCTTACCTGACTTGTTACTGTAAGTTTTTCCATATAAATACTTATTCGTCTGTATTCCATTGGAATCGTAGGTTCTATTGTTTACAAGTAATACGGGTCATGTCTTTAAATAGCTTTAGTAATGACACTTTGTCAGCCATTTTATTCGCATTTTATTTACATAATCAATGACTACGTTTCAAAAAGGTTTCATAGAGACATGAGGTCATGTATATGATTCGAGTGTTCTTTTTTTTGTTTTTATATGTTGCGCGATATCTTCGCAGATTGTGAACCTATTTTAATAATTCTTTTTTTATTAAGTAGCTTTTACCTCAATAGGACCACCATTAAATTCCGCCTTTGAAGAAGAAATTCTGCCCCCAAGTGAAGAAAATAGGGGAAAAGTTTTATATTGGACTATTGTTTAAAGGATTTCATAAAGAACAAATTTTAATGATTTTTTTTAAATAGATTATATTTTAAGAGTGGTTCCACATAAATTTATAGAAAAAAATCCACCCCTAAGGGATGCAAATAAATAACATTTTTAAGTAAATTAAAGTCGGTTTTTACTTTATGTCAAAAGTTGTAATTATTTTAAAGGAAAATATTAATCGCGGATTGTTAAGACCGATAATCGATCGTAGAGACATAATCATTTTTTTTTCTAAAATTGATTATTGATATATTTTTAAATACAGTTTTGAGTAATTTATCTGATCGTTTAATTGTAATAAAAATAACATTTATATTCATTTACATCTCTTAAATTTTATACTTTGATTGATTTACAATTACCATTGCAGCCTTTCAAAGGAATACTCCTGATTTGTAACGTTTACAAACAATACAATTTGTTTAGTCGGTCAATGCTTAAGTTGACTGACCCTCAACCATGGAATTACTTATTCATTAAGCACCTTTTTATGGTATTAACGTGAGTTCCTACGCAAAATAAGTTAAGAAGGTAGTACGTACGCCTACAAACCTAACCTCACAAACAAGCGATTCATACATTTGTGTGGTGTGGGTGGACATCAGAATTAGAACACACTAAAGCCCTTTCGTCCTCAAAGATCAGAAGTAAAGGTCAAATTACATTCATATATACTTAAATTACATTTTTGTTGAGTACAAATGATTTGACGGCTTTTGTGACAAAGTGCTTCAATTACTCGATGTGTATCTAAAAATTGTACACATACATTTATATGTTAAATTCGTTAGCATTTTATTTGTTTCTTTTTTTAACAGTCAAGATACTAATGTACAGGATTATTTTTCAAAGAGTAACCAAATTTTAAATCTAAGTATAAATATACAAATAACGATACCGTTTTTGCAGTTTTTTAAAATACAAGTAAATGAGGCGACTTCTACTTTTATTTGAAATTATACCAAATTGAATGTCATTTACGGGCAACAACATATTTCAACCCTTATGAAAGTGTAAAATAATGCATTACCATGCATTTTGAATGTAAAAGATAAAAAGAACAGAATGTTTATACGGCAGATGTGAACGGCAGAGTCGGGAAGGGACGCCCTAGAAAAAAGTTTATCGACCAAATTGGCAATATTTTGAAAATGGGCCACGTTAAAAGTGCCCTTAACCGACGAGCACGTATGCGTAGAAATATGGATGTAAAGGAGGCGAAAGAGCTATGTCAGGATCGTGTCAAATGGAAGTCCGTGGTCTCTGCCTACCCCTCTGGGTGACAGGCGTGAGTGTTTATGCTTATTATGTTTGAGATTGTTTTTAATTAATTTTTGTACACCATTTGCCTACTTATATTACTTATTCTGAACCTTCTCTGCAAATTTGGCTGGTTATTGCAAAATAACCCTGTACTAACTAGTATTTGAAATTCAACCGTAATTCATAAAATGTTTAAGTTCGAATATTAAGCAACTTGTAATTCAACTTAAACCGTCATCTCATATAAAAATAATAAATACACGTTTTGCCTCGACATACACTCCAGAGACAAAATCCCACAAAATTTGTTGGAAATATTTTAAAACTCTTTGGCTACACTCTCTACTTTGTACGACTGTTTGATAACAAACGTAAGCAAACCGCAGACTTACATTTGTTTAACATTGGTATTAAAGTAATCTACTCGTATATTTAATTTAATATAATTTAATGTATTTGCAACACATATTATAAATAAATTTTACCTTATCTTTCTAAACTCATTCTCCATATTATAATTTTTAACGGTTTTATGCTTTCATCCTTAAAAAGTGGTACAAAGTTTTCCTTTATGCATTAATGTATAGATTATATATAGATATTGTATCTTAATTTTAATGGGACGATATTTTTGGTCAGTCTGTGGTGTGTTAATATTATAAAAAACATGTTGATCGATCCTCATCAGGTATTAAACAATGGTTGAGTGTTGCATGACATCTTTAGGGAAATTTTATGACGTTGACGAATATATATATAATATTGCATACTTTACGCCACTGCCACCAAACGACTTATAATACTGACTAAAATCAACAGATCAACGGATTTTTAAGTCTACTTCGGGACATTGACCTTTCTAAGACTTTGTGACTTTTGTCTCCATCTGCAAACCACTGCGTACCTACATAAGGGTGGGTAGTAAACTTCACAAGCGCAAACTCCGTTCCCTCTTAGTGGTAGTACTCTTTCTGGTATACCGCATCAAAACTCTGTGAAAGTCAAAATTTAGGAGTAAAATTTTATCATAAGTCGGTCGCCTGAAGTCCGTAGTAGTTAGCATTTATAAACAATATTGCAAGTCTTCCATTATACAATGCCTCAGTCAAACACGAACTTTTTTTAACAGGTAATCTTTTGTTTTTGCAATTAATGTGTTATTAATGTAGTTTCATTGACTTTTCATTCATTTTACACTCACCACGTTCCAAACGTTCAGTGACGTTTACTTACGAATGAATCAGTCATTAAACAATCTGTGAATCAAGTAGCAATGTAGAATCAACACTGAGTGTAAATAAATGAATGATAAAGAGAAATTCTGGTAAAATTGAAAGTTACTTAAGGTTTACTATAACTGAATGTTTATTCTGTGCTATTTGTATATTTAACTTTTGAGAAATAAAAGTACATAACATATATTATCTTACTTGATTAATTTTTGACATGTTTAATATTAGTTTTATACTTTTTATTTAGATTCGAAGACGTTTATCTGTTAAGTGGAGTGAAACTTATTTTGTATAGTGGCCCGAAAATAGAATGGGACCGGAAAAAGTCAACTTATGAGCCTAAAAAAACAAACGTGGTGAATGAAATCTTATTCATCGTATTTTATTACGAATATCATAGCATGGGTACGAGAGTTGTTGGATCGCTATAAACATCAGCCGTTAGTTTTCTTTATAGTATAGAAGTAAGATGTCAAAACAGAATACAGTGTCGTAGAGGCGACAGAGGGAAAGTGAAAAGATGAAAAGTGAAAGATAATGGGCAGCAGTATCTTCCTGATAACAACTCAAAATAATAAAAAACTACGGTTGCCAACCCGCCTGCTACGCGTGGCAACTATGGCAAACCCCTCCCCCCAATAAGGCAATTTATGAGGGAGGCCTATGTTCAGCAGTGGAGTTTTATAGGATGTAATGGAATGTTAATGGATGTTACGTGGATACTGTTGCCTATAGACACCTATACCAATCGTTGATTACAAAACAAAACGCAAGTGCAGTGTCACCTTTTAAGATAATACGAAATGAATTGTAACCAGTAAAACGCTTCTCCGGAATTCTTCACTTACTACACGGAACACAGCAGCAATATCTTGCTATTTCATCCTCGTATCCTGTTCGAACATGGTCCTTCTGCGATCGAGTCGACCCATTCGCGCAGCGCGGCTCTTATATCACGTAAGAAAATTTAGGCAATAAATCATTTGCTCTCTGTCACTGATATTTACAAAATTTTACTTACAAAATGATAATGAGAACTTCTTATTTAGTGACATGATGAATAACTTAAGATTAGTCATACGGGTTAGCCAATACGCGATAGAAATCTCACAGAACGCTGCAGATTAGTCCCCACCAGATGGGACTGTCTTACGTACTCATACATTCATCACAGCCTATCAAAAGACACTGCTGGATACAGCCCTCTCCCATACATTACTTCGTAGAGGCAATATTTGCCATTTTGCTGCAGTATTTTATTATTTTAAATAGTAATTAGACATCCCCGTGGGTGGTGGTGATATGATAACGACTACAACGACGCCGTACTACACAATTTATGTTGTTACCAGCTAGGCTTCGCTTGGGTAGGATATATTATTGAGACGTTAATTTTTTATCGATCTAGGATTTTCCCTGTATCTTTTTTTAAAGGATAAGGGTGACAAACGGGCACACAGTCCACCTGATGGTAAGTGGATGCTGTGGCCCATAGACATCTACATTTATCCTCGATTAAGAATCAAAATGCAGATGCGTTGTCACCCCTGAGGACTAATATGGAATACCTCGTTTCCAGTAAAAAAGGGTCTCCGGATCTCTACACTCACCATACGAAACATAGTCGTACTAAGCTGCTATTTTACGCTGGTATTCTCTGAGAACGTGATAATTCCCAGGTCGAGCCGACCCATTCGTGATACAATCATTATATAACTGCAGCGTCGCTTTACATAAATTTTACAGGAACAAACATCCAGATCCATCAAGACCAACAACAATTATTTGTAGGTAATATAAGCACTTGTATGCTGGATTCAAGGCCCCGACCCCGCACTACCGCAGCCAAACCCTTAGTGACCGAACTGTTAACTAACTGCGAACGAAAATGTATACAAAAATTTTGACATTTTTCATCAATCATGTAAGAATATTGATACGAGCTTCTTGACTGAAAATATTGTTTTTTATTAGGAATTTATTGGAATTTAAGGCAAAGAAATATGCGCCGTGCTGCAACAGTTGCCAGCACACAAATTGGCGGAATTCATATTTCTTCAAAAAAATATCTCAAACATGCAGGTTTCGAAACAATGATTGAAGTTAACAATTTCATTGTACGTGGGGATCAAACGGGTTGCTCGCTTACTATGAAATTTATGGCGAACGCTTAACCATTGAACTACCACGGCTCCATGTATATAAGATCAAACAAATTTTAAAGTATTCTTGTTACTTGCGGAATTCATTTATAATAATGTCGTAATTCCCCATGTTATATGGCGTGTTACATTTCCAGTACGAAGACAATATTGTGCAAAAGCATGTCCCACTATTACTTCACTGTTGAGTTTCAACAATTTTATACAAATTACTAATAAGGAAAAGCATTTATGGTGAAGAAAACATACAAGTGAATTCCCATTTATTTCACACAATCGGTAAAGCGTCAAGAGTTAAACCAGATGTTGCGCGAGTACCAATTACATCAGACAAGTTGTTTGTATCGAGAGGGACATGTTGAAACGTCTATTGATACGAATATGGAGTTGGTCCATATAGGTAAAGGGCTAAACAGCGTTTATGGCACATACAACGTGAACGCAGGCGTTTAACGCGATTATGTCTTTGAATGCATTTGGTATTTATCTTGTTATCTTAAGTATGAAATTAAAAAGAGCGACGTGGCAGTTATAGATCTTTGATATAGCTTGTTAAAGAGAAAATCTTTAACAGCATTAGTCGCATTCGAGTCAATTTGTCCAATATACAATTTTGTCAGTCTGTAAAAGATCAGCAGTAAACACTATATTCGATAAAATATTAGTGATTAGCCCCTTTTGATATAAAAGACTATTAAAGACCATTTTAATAATTATGAAATCCTCTAAGTGAAGGCGGTAGGATCAAAGATTTAATATTTATTATACTTTGATATGTATTATTAAATTCATGTGTAATAAAAAAATAATATAACCCGTACTAAAATGTTTAATTAAAATGAAAGGTATATTTGTTGCCTTTTGTGTAATTAAGCTGCGAACGGGTTGAACATTTTCATTAATAAAATAAACTCATTGAAAATTTATTCAAACAATTTTTTATTTCAGTTTAATTCAAAATATCTTGTATACTTGTACCTGTATATTGTGTATTAAGTAACTAGTTTCGGAAAGGACTTCAACGATTTGGATACAAGTTCGTATTTAGGTAATGTTTTACTTGCCTAGTTTATCCAGATAGCCTATACTTTGAAGTAAGCAGTTTTTGTATATACATGTTTATACGAATATATGTAATTAATTTCTCGCATACGGCTCTAACGATTTGGTCGTTTGATTTGTTGAAGCAAAAACACTATTTTAACCGACTTCAAAAAGGAGGAGGTACTCAATTTGACTGTATGTTTTTTTTTTACTGTACGTTTGTGTGTTACCTCAGAACTTTTTTACAGGAGAACCAATTATGATGATTCTTTTTGGATTTGAAATCTGGTGCTTTTCGTGTGGTCCCATACCAATAGTTAATTCGGTCAAGAGTTATTTTTAACAATTACTATTTGATTGACTTCGAATACATTGATGATGTTCTCATTTTATTTATATTGAGGTCGTTTGTACAAATTTTTTAATATTACCACTTGTTAGCCTTGTGTTCAAATGGTGCAGAACTTTTAATTAAAAGCAAGGAGAAGCCAGCTAGGCTACAAGGTTTGCGGTTTGACAGTATATATACCAAAGCAGTTGTATTTAATTGGGTTTATTTAACTTATTCTAATCGTAATATATCAAATAATTAGCCATTGCCCTTAAACACAGTACTCGAACAAACAATGTTCGATCCCCGCCGGCTCTAATCAAATTGTAAATTTCAATTTAAGTGCTGATTTAGCTCGTTAAAGGTCTGTAGATTTAAACTATTCTTTTTTGAAAAAGATTGAATTTCACCTTTTAATATTCTTTGACAGCTTACTTTCAAAGTTTAATATTCGTATACAAAGATGTAATTCAAAGGAGTCATAAAATGCTTTAAAAGGTATTCGCTTATGTCCAAAGAATATAATAACGTATTTGACGACCAAAATCAATATATTTCAATGAGTAGTATCTAAAACGGCATTAACAATGGATCATTTAGGCTTCCGTAACCAATAGGCACAAGTGATAGCGGTAAGCGATTACTTTTTATTTTTTATTTTAGGAAATGTTAAATCCAAACGTATTTTCTCCTGTAGCGTGGGGGCAGTTTACAAACATAAATTTCACAAGGAAAGACCCGGATCAATTATTTCTAGGCCATACAAATGCTTGTTCCATGCTGGATGCGATCGCAATTTTTTGATTTATTTTTGCTACTTGATATTATAGAAAAATGAAACAAATATCTCACACGTTGAGATGATTGTTGGAGTTGATTTGTGTATCCACTATGATTAAATAATCTAAATTAATTAAATCTATAAAATCCTAAAAACTTCAAATAAGAACGGAACCTGGCAGGATAAGAAAACAGAAACATCCGTGGTAAAATCCTAACTAATTCTGAAACGAATCTCTTGTGATAAGATCGTCGGCCTCTTTGAACTGCGCATAAGTCTTTTTAAAAATGCACCATCAAGCATTGATTTCTTGATAAAATTATAGATATTAACAATTTCGAGAAATTTTTATATTGCTAGCCACGCCTATTATAAAATTGACGACCATTTTTTTAAGTATATTTATTAGCAGTACTGTTTACACTAATAATACTGTTGCATGAATAAGTCAAATAGCGCCATCTAGTGTCAGGAACGAGAGCGACGGGAGCTTTGCAGTAAATGACATCACAAATCTTTCGACCGACAGCGCCACCCGAAGAACTAAGTTTCTGGAAAATCTACACTCGAATACTCGTTGCCTGGCGCGCATTTACTTGAATGTTCGGGACGCTTCTTTGCTAATTATATAAATAGGCGCTGCAAGATGCGATCGGGGCATAGTTGAACTCGGCGACACAAGCGAAGCTTCGGAGCGGAATTAAGTGAATTAGTGTGTTTAATTATTAGTGTTTTTAGTTTTAATTTGTGTAAAGTAAATTAAAGTGTTAATTTAGGTAATTTTATCGGCATTTTTTATTGTCACGAACCTCAAGCTCGTAACAATTGGTGTCAGAAGTGGGATAAAATCATGCCGATTTTACCTAAGGAGGAAACGGAGGGTGTTCGTACCCGCAGTCAACGCCAGCATGAGACGGACCAGAGAAGATTTGGTGGTGCAACGCCGCAGACGTCGGAGGGCCAGCCGCCGGCAACGGAGGCCGGTTCGTCAGTAGCTCCTGCATCTGCAGCACCTGATTTAGGCGCCCTGATGGTGATGCTGCAGGAACAGGCTCGCCGACAGGAGGAACAGGTCCCTGAGATCAGCTCGGGGCGGACAGGCAGAGCAGGCTCGCCGACAGAAGGAACAGGTCTGTCAGTTAAAAGAGCAGCTGCAGAGCGGACAAGAGGAACAGCTCCGCCGACAGGAGGAACAGGCCCGTCGGTTGGAAGATCAGCAGGCGGAACAGGCTCGTCGGTCGGAAGAGCAGATGCTCCTCATGAAGGACCTTCACGCTACCTTTGGGAAAGAGATAAGGGAGGTGAAGGATAGGGTTGCTCCACATGACACCGCCTGTCGGAAGCTGAAACACGAATCGAAGAACATGAAACCCGAATTGACCAAGTGAACAATCGGGTTGACAACGTAATGGCTGACATGAGGAAATCACTTGACGAACTCAAACTTGGGGAGGGAACTACAGCTCCCGTAGTAGCTACTACACCTTCGCTACGTGGGTTCAAGGTGCCCCCATTCGACGGGACTTCTTCCTGGTCAGCCTACAAAATCCAGTTCGAGGCTGTTATGAAGGCAAACGGCTGGAATAAAAGTCAGGTCATGACTGCTCTCACACTAGGCCTGCGCGACCAGGCCTTAACAGTTCTGGAAGCTCTCGGTGAGGAAGTGACTTATGAGCAACTCCTTGAGGCATTGGAGGCGAGATATGGCGACGCTCACCTGGAACACGTCTTTCGTGCGCAGCTTAAAGATCGTGTGCAGCGCATCAACGAAAACCTGCAGCAGTGGGCTCTAGAAGTGGAGAAGCTGGTGCGAAAAGCATACCGGTCTGTACCTGCGCTCATTGAAGGGAACCTGGTGCAGACATTCATCGACGGCATCCGCGACCTGGAAGTCAGAGCTGCTGTGAGGCTCGGGCCCCACGAGACGCTTAAAGACGCCTTGGCCCATGCACTGGAAGTGGAAGCCGTGCGGCAGGATCATCGTTCCCATCGCGTCAGGGAGGTTGCAGCAGCTACAGTTCGCGACCGCAACAAAGGATACAGCCCAAGGTGCTATGGCTGTGGGGAAAAGGGCCATCTTCGATCCAGCTGCCCTAAGCGAACCCTAGAAAGGGAAATTGAACGATCTCAGGAGGGTAGTGCGGCCAACAGCACCGCCCAGCAGCGGCAGGGAAACGAGTAAAAGCCAGAACTGCGGGGCGGGTGCTGGCTGATGTTAAAAGAGCCCCAAGGATCTCGATCTCACAAACCCATGATGGGAACAGCCTAATCATAAAGGGCGAGATCAACGGAATGCCGTGTAAGCTGACCATAGACACTGGAGCCTCTCGTACGGTTGTTAGTTCCCAACTTATAAGTCAGTTCCTTGGGGACTCCGCATACAACCGAGAACGCATTAATTTGGTAACAGCCACCGGTCAGCGTATACCCGTCCGTGGAGAGAAGGAGATGGAGTTGAAGCTAGGCAACGTGATCTACCTGCATAATGTCATCGTGGCTGATATAATGGACGACTGCATCCTAGGCCTAGACTTTATGAGGAATAATTGTTGTGAGATCGACGTTAAGCAAGGTGTTTTGAAATGTGGACAGGAGGAACTTTTTATGGAAGGTGCGTTACCAGGGAACGTGTACAGCATCAAGAAGATTGTTCTTCCGCCGAGATCGGAAACGATTGTTCCGGTTAGTCTTCCTCGAAACGCTGGGCAAGCTCACCGTTGTGTACTTGTGGAAAGGGTAAACAATGACCTTCCATGGAAAGTAGCTCGAACCTTGGTCAGGACCACTGACATCTCAGGAGTACGTGTGCTGAAACTTTGCGACCGGGAACAGATTATAGAAAAAGGCACACTGGTTGGTACTTGTGAGGAAGTGGATTGGTTACGTCAGTGCCAATATATATCGAGTGCGACCCCCAGCAAGGATTCAGAAACGAGAGTGACCACACTTTTGGAAGACTGTCGCAGTGTTCTGTCCCCGAACGAATTGGTCAAGGCGAAGAAGTTGTTACTCGAGTACGCCGATATATTCTCATCAAACGATGCTGACATGGACTGGTTTAGTTCAACACAAAATAAACACAGGTGAAGAGTTGCCTATCCGTCAGCGGCCAAGACGATTGCCGGTAGCACGTGAAAAGGAAGTGGAAACCATGATTAAGGGAATGGTGAAGGATGGTGTTATTGAACCTTCATCTAGTTCATGGTGTTCACCCGTGGTACTGGTAAAGAAGAAGGACGTCAGCTTGCGGTTTTGTGTTGACTACCGCCGTCTGAACGACGTTACTAAGAAGGATAGCTATCCCTTGCCAAGAATTGACGACACGCTGGACATGCTTACAGGAGTAAAGTGGTTTAGCACGCTGGACCTAAAAAAGTGGCTACTGGCAAGTTGAAATTGACCCTAAGGACAAGGAGAAAACTGCGTTCTCGACGGGAAAGGGTCTGTGGCAATTTAAAGTAATGCCGTTTGGGTTGTGCAATGCTCCAGCAACGTTTGAAAGGCTGATGGAACTTGTACTTACCGGGCTAATTGGCGACGCCTGTCTGGTCTACTTGGATGACATCATCATCGTGGGCCGTACGTTTGAGGAACACCTTCAAAACTTGGAACGCGTGCTCATGAAGATTAAGAGTGCCAACCTCAAGTTGAGTCCGAAGAAATGTTCACTATTCAAACGGCAAGTCAACTTTTTGGGGTATGTAGTGTCGGAAGAAGGTATCCGCAAGGATCCAGAGAAAATCGCAGCTGTAAAGGATTGGCCGGTTCCAAAAGACAAGACGCAGGTTAGAGCATTTTTGGGGTTTGTGCTCCTACTACCGGACGTTTTGTGAAGAATTTTGCAGATATAGCCAAACCTCTGCATAAGCTAACCGAGGAGAAGCGACATTTCTGCTGGGATGAAAGTTGTAATATCGCATTCCAGGAGCTCAAGGACCGTCTGTGCAAAACACCTATTTTGGGATACCCTGATGCAAGCAAAGAATTTATAGTTGACACAGACGCAAGTGATATAGGACTTGGCGGTGTGTTGTCTCAACGGAATGGTGACCAAGAGGTCGTGATAGCGTACTTCAGCAAGTCGTTGTCAAAACCGGAAAGGTACTATTGTGTCACAAGACGCGAATTGCTAGCTGTGGTAAAGTCGTTGCAGCATTTTAGCAAATATCTTCTGGGGCGAAAATTTCACTTACGAACTGACCATGCTGCACTAAAATGGCTATTGCAGTTTAAAAATCCAGAAGGACAAGTTGCGAGGTGGATTGAACTACTGAAATCTCATGGCAACGCAGATGCATTATCACGAAGACCTTGTCCTGAAGATTGCAAACATTGTACTAGGCAAGAGAGTAAGGAAGTGGTATCCGTGAGGATGCTCAGGGCAGACCACCTCAGCAACGAGTGGAAGGACAGCTTTCAACGTGCACAGCAGGAAGATCCGGACATCAAGCCGATCCTGGAATGGATGAAGGCCAGTGCTCCCAAGCCTAAGTGGAGCGACGTCTCAGCAATGAGTTCAACCACTAAAAGCTATTGGGCCCAGTGGGACAGCTTGCTGCTTCAAGATGGAGTTCTGTGCCGTAAATGGGAAAATGTTCGGGGAGACAGCTGTCATTTACAAATGGTTGTCCCTAAAACTAAAGTACCGGATGTTCTACAGCTGTACCATAATGATTATTCAGGAGGCCATCTGGGAGTTAAACGAACTCTACTGAAGATCCGAGAACAGTTTTACTGGGTCCACTGTCGAAACGATGTCGAGGACTGGTGTCGCAAATGTGCAAGTTGTGCGGCTGTAAAGGGACCTCAGACTCGTAGTAGAGGTGCATTGAAGTTGTACAATGTGGGTGCACCATGGGAGAGAATAGCTATTGACGTGGCGGGGCCGTTTCCGGAGAGTGAAAGCGGTAACAAGTATTTCATGGTTGTGATGGATTACTTCACTAAGTGGCCAGAAGTCTTCGCCATTCCAAATCAAGAAGCTTCAACAGTTGCAGATAAACTAGTTCATGAAGTCTTCTGTCGTTTTGAAGTACCTTTAGAGATTCACAGCGATCAAGGAAGGAATTTTGAGTCTCAAATATTCCAGGAAACTTGCCGAGTTATGGGTACTCATAAAACAAGAACGACTTCTTATCACCTGACGCAATCTGATGGAATGGTGGAACGATTTAATCAGACATTGGAGAGGTACCTAGCAAAAGTTTTAGACAATCGGCAACGAGATTGGGACAAGCACATACAACCGTTTTTGTTGTCATATCGAAGTTCTGTTCACGAAAGTACAACAGTGACACCAGCTTTCGCAAACTTTGGAAGAGAATTACGGCTGACTGCGGACCTGATCACCGGGATACCACCTGATGCCCCACGCAGTATAACCGATTATGCAAATGACTTGCGGAACAAAATGAATGACATTTATGAGCACGTCAGACAATCGGGCCAGCAAATGTCTGAGAAAATGAAAACCCGGTACGACCGCAAAATGAACAATAAAGGGTTCAACGAAGGTTCATTAGTGTGGTTGCACAATCCAGTCCGCAGCAAAGAGAAATCTCCTAAGCTTCAAGCTAAATGGGACGGCCCGTACCGGATTGTAACCAGGATCAACGATGTGACCTACCGGATACAGAAAGGTGCAAGAGGGACTCCTAAGATCGTCCATGTGGATCGCTTGGCGCGTTATTATGGGACCGATAATGCTCGGGACGAGCATGTCTTAGGAGGGGGCAGTGTTGCATGAATAAGTCAACTAGCGCCATCTAGTGTCAGGAACGAGAGCGAGGGGAGCTTTGCAGTAAATGACATCACAAATCTTTCGACCGACAGCGCCACCCGAAGAACTAAGTTTCTGGAAAATCTACACTCGAATACTCGTTGCCTGGCGCGCATTTACTTGAATGTTCGGGACGCTTCTTTGCTAATTATATAAATAGGCGCTGCAAGATGCGATCGGGGCAGAGTTGAACTCGGCGACACAAGCGAAGCTTCGGAGCGGAATTAAGTGAATTAGTGTGTTTAATTATTAGTGTTTTTAGTTTTAATTTGTGTAAAGTAAATTAAAGTGTTAATTTAGGTAATTTTATCGGCAATTTTTATTATCACGAACCTCATGCTCGTAACAATACTTTCCTTAAGCACCCCAAATAAGCAAATACGCTTGTGATAGGAGTAATTCACATCACACAACTTTTGGGATTCGCGATCATTATCTGTATTTTGAGGATAAGGAAGTATAAAAATAAGTTTGAGTCCTGGCACAATAAAATTAATTATAGGAACACGATAAATGAAGAAATTTTTTATAAAAACTCTTTTTGAACCGGTTGTAATTTAAACCCATCATGTGATTTAAAATAAGTAAAATAAAATATCTTTGAATTTGAGGTTGTGTAGCAAGTTATTGGGCGTATATATTATATATATAGAGAATAAAAAATAGACTTGAGTATCTTTACTTTTATGGTTATTTTATTCATCTAGTCCATAGTCATATAACCAGACATTTTAGATGAGATTTTTACCATTAATTACTCGCCACAGCTTCTATTATAAGATATATTATCCCTAATGCCTGTTCCAGGTGACTACAATAAAAAATTGATAAAATTTAAACCATAAACGCTTCCACTTGTAACTTAGGATCTAATGAAGCATGTGCACAAACCACAAATTGCGGTCTACACTTGGTTGTTACAATGGACAAAGCAATAATTGCTTCCTGGGTGACGGCAGCGTTGCAGCGAAGGGGGATGGTATATTGGACATGAAATAAAACAAAAACCCACGACATTACGTTACGAACTTGCAGTTATAAAGCATTGTAACGGTTTTTCACTTATACATACACATTTTTGCGATAGATATATATACTTAAACTGATATGGTTTTTTTTCTTTACACGTTATGTGGCAAATGATAATGCAAATAGGCCGGTCGTGGAACCGAAACCTATAGTAGAGGTAACATTTTAGAATAGCAACTTTACAAATCACAGGAAAAACTGAATTTTCGCATGACCTTGCAAGGAGTCGATGGCTCCAACTGACTTTGGAACGTTCTTTGTAGTATGCTATAAGGATGGGAGAAACATGTGTAACTATGTTAAACAATCAACTTGAGATGAGAATTTACTATTTAAATGAGATTAGTTTTTACGGATTTCATCGCGTATATTAACTTATTTTATATTTCCAACGTTTCGAGTACTTTCAAGTACCCATGATCACGAAGGGTGCTGTGCTCGAAACGTCCATTTCATGGTGTCCATGCACTGAAGTAACCTCTTACCATTATTTAAACTTTAAGCTTGTTTGTCATATTTTTACATTTAATATTATGAAGAAATGTGTTGAAAACGCTTATAAAATTTATTATAAAATAGCATAGCAATTTTTATATTATTGAACCGAAAACCTCATTGCTAACTTTACAATTCATGACAACGAATCTTGTTTCCTTGAAAATAGGAACATCCAGCGCTTTCACAAAATATTTGCTTAAAACTGCACAAGCTTCAAGTTTCTATTAAAACAAAACAGTACTAACTAAGCCTTAATACATTATTGTATGTACGTAACCTATACACAACCAAGAGAAAATTATATGAGTTTTCATGTATTACTGTACCCTGACTGTCACATTCTAACAAAGTTCATTACGTCGCCTATTCGTATTTCTTGAGCATAGATTATACTCTCTGTAGAAATAGATCTGCCACTTTTCTACAGACTTGTATATTTTTAGCTCAGAAGTAAATATTTTGTGAAAGCTGAGGTTTGGTCATGTAGAAAGAATGAATGAGGAAAAAGTGATGAAGCAAATATATGTTGCAGAAGTGAACGGCAGAGTCGGAAAGGGACGTCCTAGGCCAAAGTTTATCGACCAAATTGGCGATAGGTATATATAAAAATGGGCCAAATTAGGATGTAGAGCAGGCCAAAAAGGTGTGTCAGGATCGTGACAAATGGAAGTCTGTAGTCTCTGCCTACCCCTCTGGGTGACAGGTGTGAGTGTTTATGTTATGTTATGTTATGTAAACGACCATTTTGACGTTTGCAATAAACAGTTCAAGTTGCAGTATAAAGATTTTTATTTTAAAGCTGGAAAACACAACCAACATAAGTCATCTTTTATAGATTTTAATAAAAAGTGTAACAAAATAAAACTTATGTTTAAGTTTATTATATTATTCATATTAAGGTAAATAATAACAAGACATATAAAAAATAGAGCCGTGGTAGCTTTTTTTATAGGATAGGGTGACAAACGAGCACACAGTCCACCTGATGGAAAGTGGTTGCTGCGGCCCATAGGCATCTGCATCTATCCTCGATTATAAATCAAAATGCAGATGCGTTGTCACCCGTGAGGACTAAGATGAAATGCCTCGTTTCCAGTAAAAAGGGTCTCCGGTTATCTACACTTACCATACGGAACACAGCAGCATTGAGCTACTATTTTACGCTGGTATTCTGTGAGATCGTGGTCCTTCCCCAGTCGAGCCGACCCATTTGTGATACAACTATACTACTAATACCTATAACTGCAGCATAGCTCTACCACGTATAGAAACTCAGGTGCAGCAACTCGGGTTCGATCCCAACCGGCGCCAATGAAATTATTATTTGTAATAATTTTCAGTACTGATTTGCTACGTGATCGGCGGTGAAGGAAAACATCGTGAGGAAACCTGCATGTCTAAGAAATAAGAAAAAAAATCCTAAGTTATGTGGAGTTCGCCAATACGCATTGGGGTAGTGCGGCGGACATTTCCTTGTCCTAAAACCCTCTCGGACATGAGAGGAGGCGTGTGCCCAGCAGTGGGACGTATATAAGCAGTTACTTTACTGTTATAAAAAAATCATTGAGATCTGTGTTTTACTAAGTTAGCCCGCCCTTCATTCACTTCCGTCGTAGCTTAAACTAAAGGATTGTGCTATTGGATTATAAGTTTTTAGGCAGCTTAATCTATGACAGTCTGAATCATTTTCGTGAAAATTACAGCTTATATTAAATTAAGCCGGGTCTCGCGGCACCCTTATTGATTCAGTCGCAAATCTGAATATTCACAGATACACACACACTTGCCTCTGATTTTTAAACTAGATTAAACATTAAACTAGACCTACATTAAGTGTATGAATTATTCATTGTTATATATTATACTTACAAAAATTATATTATTTTAATTGAGATAAGTTTTGAAAGATTTAAAGAATATATTTCTATGACTACCCACCTATCTACCAGGTGACAGAATTCTTTCCACTTATGAGTCAAAGTGGATAGTTGTCACCCTCAATAAAATACAAGATTGAATGTCTGAGCTGTAGACATGATGTCGACAATGAAATATCATCTGATAAAAAATAATAAAGGTAACTATTTTATAATCTCTTACTTATTTATTAAGCTTATTTTTTAACCAGTCTGCTCCTAAATCATTTATATTTTGGTAACATGCATAATCCTGCGTCTGTGAACACGTACATGGCTCCGTCACTACATCTAATTTGATAAACCAAAAATCCTCGGTAAAGAACACCGATTCCTTCCAAGGATGATTCGCGAAGCTATTGAAATCAAAAACATCCTAATTTCAATAGATAGTATGAAAGATAGCTGGGCCATCCGCTTGGTATCCTATAATTATTAAAATTAAATCCCAACCCAAGCATACAACTGCTAAACTTAAGATACTATAACTTCATACTATGTAGAACTGAACAAAAATTAATAATTTTAATCTGTGGGTAACCGTTAACTATGTTATCGAGACGTCGAACACCTCAGTTTACAGCACTATACAGTACCCATGGTGCACCCACGGAGACCATGGGTTGGACGACAGACGTTTTATCGAGAAAAATTGGCACGGTCGATGTACAGAAATTATATTTTTTTACCAAATGTTAACTTACAGAGCATCACCAGTGTTGTCATCCGCATAGCAATGAGTGTTACCGGTTTGCAATATATCATTGATTTCGTCCATCACTATTAATAATTAATTTATATGTAAGGGGGCGTCAAAAATAATGTTAAAAGATATATATTAAACAATAAAATCACATTAATAAGCACAAAGTTAAAATAAATGCATTTCAGGCATTAAGTATTATAGTAATTTAAATGTAAAGTGCTCGAAACGTCGCGTCAGAAATATAAAAAAGTTAATACACGCAAAAAAATCCGTAAAAATTAGTTTTATTTAAATACATACTCCTATTTATTGTCATAGATACAAGTCCATAGACAAAAACAAACACCCAGATAAATCTGTGAATATCTTATGGCAGATTTAAGCTTTCCCGTTGCTTGGGTGCTCAAATATGGAATACTATATCCGATTGGGTTGTGGAGGTGAAGTTTGTATGGAAATCTATACAGGTCATCTAGCATAAAGGTGTATAACCATTAGTTTTTAAATACAAGAAACTTTTCAAACAAATAACATCATCCAAATATTCCTGATGGTGTGTGTTTTCTAAAAAAGTAAAGGTGACAAACAACAAAAATAAATTTTTCGGTGATAGTAGTATCAAGCCCTCAGACCTTAGTTATCTATACTATTTCATATAGATTAAAGTTTGTAAAAAATGTTTGAATGTTCATTAGACAAAGTTAGTTAAGCATAATAACAACATTTAATACATACCACGGCTAAGCACAGGCCTCACCTCATTTGTTATGTACCTGGGTATATGTTTATAAGTAATGACTTAAGTAGTTTATATTTATGAATCGCTTTTTCGACAGAGAAGAAATTGCGATTGTCAGGATAAGGTCTTTTATTAAATAAAAACATACAGCTAATCTTCACTTTGATATGTAAGCACCTTTAACTTATATACGCTAATAGAAAGAACAAATGGCTGTCTACACAATATTTTAATATACGCGTAGCGCGAACTTTTCAACCTATAACTACGTGTTGCAAATTCAATTTCACAAACAATGTGCGTTCTGCGTTTGACACCATTGTTTTTCTGAACAACAAGACTCGAAAACAAAGCCCGCGCTTTCGATCTATTATATGTTGTTTCAATGGATATACTAAGTAAATGATGGAGGTTTACATATTAATTTAAATCTTTATTACTTCACCGTTACAACCAGGAGTTAGAAAACCGAACTCTATTTATGTTGGTTACCAAAGCTGAGAATTAGGAGCCAGCAAATCTTGGTCTATCAAGGGCCAAGCTACCAACAGCGAATAATTTCATTGTTGTTATATGAAATTATAATTGTAAACATCATAGTGTAATAATCAAAGTGGTAGAGCCACGCTGCAGCTATATTATGGTTGTAACACGAATAGGTCAGCTCTTCCGGGGAAGGAACACCCTCACAGAACACCAGCGTAAAATAGCAGCTTAATGCTGCTGTATTTCTTATGGTGAGTGTAGAGATTCGGAGACCCTTTTTTACTGGAAACGAGGCATTCCAACTTAGTCCTCAGGGGTGACAAAGCATCTGCGTTTTGATTCTTAATCGAGGTTAAATGTAGATATCTTTGGGCTACAGCATCCACTTACCATCAGGTGGACTGTGTGCTCGTTTGTCAACCCCATTCTATAAAAAATATGTTAACGTACCTAAATTAAAATATATGAAACACTTGATAACTTAGTAGCGCAGTGATATAAATAGACAAGTAAGGAAAAATGAATTTACGGGTCTGGATTTCTTATAAAACAACAAACTGTCTACTTCAGTACATAAAAATCTGAAGGAAGGCCACAAATACACTGTCAACTCTGAGGGCTAATTAATATTTGTTAATATAATACCTTCACAACACAGATAACTATTGTAACTTTTTAAATAAATAAAAAATAGAATATTGGTTCACGCTTCTGAGTTCATCGTGGAATAAATCAATGACTGTTCAACGAGGTTTATCTTCTTTATATGTAAAGTAAGGGTGACTTACACACCTAATGGTAACTTAAGGCTGTGACCCGCAAACACCTCCATCTAATCTCAATTAGGAATCAAAATGCAGGTGCGTTATTACCACTGAATACTAAAATCGAATTCCTCGTCACCATTAATAAAGATATCCGACTCGCTCGCGTTAGTTACATATACGAAGCACTGTAGCGTTATGCTATTGTTTCGCGTAGTCCGTTTTAGTCCTCTACGTTCTAAAAAAGTGTTGATTTTTAATTTATCAGGCATATAAGTCACCTCAAGTTATATTAATATTTCCGAGTCACAACAACAGCCTTACATACTGGGTCCCATTATGACTCCGAACCATCCCTCACAAACACAAAATTTCATCGGAATCGGTCCAGCCAGTTCAGAGTTTTAGCGAGTCTGTTCGTAACGGACAGCAATAGATTTTATATATAGAGATTGTTTTCAATGAGCATTTTGTTAACTTAATATAAATTATCAGTGTAACTGACCAATAAAATCAAAACCTGAGCTAAACGTAAGTAAATAGCAGTCAGACGGAACCACCCAACATAAATGGACAAGGAAATATAAATGCAATTACTTATAGCGGTAAGGTATCATGATAAGGCGGTCGGTAGCTATAAAATATCCTTGAATTCTTCCATAAAACATGTCTGCCTTCATGAATATAGTTCGGGACAACAACAAATTGTGGGTAACGTGCCCTCTAAGCAGTGCTGTTACATGGCAGGTACATTTTGTTGAAACTCCTCTACTACGAGTATGTACATAATCTCGTATATTTTATATGTATTATGTTTAATAATTAACACAGATATTTCAAATAATATAAACACAAAATTTTTATTAAAATTCTCTATACAGGAGTTAGCTTTTTTTAACGTTTATCGTTTGGTTTCGTTGTCGATTATAACAGATCTGTTTTATAATATCTTGAAAATTTGGGGTAGTCTCCTTGCACTAAAAATACTATATTTAAATATCAATGTAGATAAGTCTGTAAAAAGTTTACTTATGCTTATTAGATTAGAGAAACACGAAACTCTGAAATTAGTCAAAACTAATGTGGGTGGGACTTAACAATTACCTGAATAATTGTACTAATTTTTCCTCATGATTACCTATATCATTAACTTGAAATGTTTTCGTAATTGGTGTGAGATAACGTAACATGCATCTTATACTTAATTACTAGATCTAATCAAGGAGTATTAATAGATCCCCTAGATCGAATTTCGTCACGGCAACCAGCCTCCACGGAAAACTGACCATCTACGTAGGATCAAATTATAGTGCAAAATTCTAAGCGCAAGTACAGATGCACTCTATATTATATAAAACACGAGACCACAGAAGAATCAGGCGCAGAACCAACGGCTTTATGTACAGGAGGTAAAGGGTTTCCGATGGAAGAGATGAAATACAGTCGTTTCTCTGACTCCGGGTGTATACTGTGAGTTTCTCGATAGAATAACTTAATAGCTGATATTTCCTTGACTTGAGATTCGAACTTTGTACCACAAGATCAGCAGTCCTGCTTATGATCGCTAGACTAAGCGCACAGAGATTATAGAGTACTCTTTAATTAAAAATGAAAATTCAGATGCGCACGCTTACTCAGAAGAATAAGATATAACTACTTCTTATTAGAAAAAAAGCTCCAGTTCTCGTCACTAGCAATAAGAAATACCGTTAGTATTATAATATACTATTTTACGCTGGTATTATGTGAGAGTTATTCTCTGATGAAGCTAACATCTACGTGGTAGAGCCATGCTGCAGCAATATTATGGTTGTAGCATGAGAAGAAAGGCGTAACCGAGAAAAAATCACGCTCTTACAGAATACCAGCGAGAAATAGCAGGTCGATGCTGCTGTATACTATATGGTGAGTAAGAGAACCGGAGAATTTTTTTACTGGAAACGAGGTGTTCCATCGTAGGCTTCAAAGGTGACAACCCATCTGCATTTTTAAGGGGATAGATGCTGATGTCTATAGACCATAGCATCCCCTTACTATTAGACGGACTGAGTGGTTGTTTTTTTGTTTGCCTTTTGAGTTTGCAATCCGCACTCTGCGTTAGGCTAAGATCGCTTTAAGCCCATCGTCACCAAATTATTCTATAAATAAAATAAGAAAATACGCTTGAATTAAAGGCGTAATCCTACCATGAGAAAGAGCTATTTTAAATTAAAGCTTGTCTCTGTATTTCTTAATAATATTAACTAAATACATTTATTCAGTTTGGACACGTATACACTAATACAGCGTAACATATCTTAAACTTCACTCCTATAAATCAAAACTTCGTACACTCCGTCGAAATAAAGTTAACACTGTCAACTCAATATGGAAAGACAAGTCCTAGGTTGAGTAAAGTTTCATAATATAGACGCTGTTAAGGACATTTAAAGCTAACGTTCTCCGTAAAACCAAACTATATTTATCTGATGATAACATATTAGCATATACGACTAAAAGCAAAGTTAAACTAAGCGACCCTTAGCAGGGCAGCACCATCGTCCTGATAAGAACTTAAAAAAATGATGCAACTGTCTACCTGCCAGCCAAACATGGCCAACTATGGCAAATATTCCCAATAAGGCAATCAAATGAGGAGGCCTTTTTGCTAGTAACTTTGTTGAGTTGTAATGATGATCATTAAGCGTCGCTTTGCCTGGCACAGGCGTTGCGTTTTCACAATTGTAATTTAGTTTATTATTATTTTCATTTCTAGGTTTTCTTTTTTTAACATAACTTTAAAGTTACACCAGTAACAGTTCACCTCATAAGAAGTATGAGGTATGGCTAGTCAAGAAAGTTTTTGATCTATTTATATTTAATTGTAGTAGTAAGTTGTAAGTACAATATTCTTACAATAATAATCAGTCAAACTGTGTCAGTATGTTGGCAGCAATCTCGTGGATACGATATTTATGTAGGTACTTATTTATTAGTCCTTTTATAATTGATGATTAATTAATAGCAAATAAAATATTATTCAAGATATTCGATACGTTCCTATAGGTATGTAACCGATTTTAAAATAAACCTTTCACACAGAGGATTCGACAGAGACTTCAGACTTCCATTTGGCTTGATCCTGACACACCTCTCTCGCCTTCTTGACGTCCACAAAGTAACCAAATTAGATTGGTAATGAAAACATCTTCAGGTTTTCTTACAATCTATCTATTATATTACATTCAAATCTAATCGAAATTAGAATTTTATAATGCAATTACTAATTAAATAAAATTCTTCCTGCAAAAGGTGACTATTAAGAATTTAAGGACATTAAAGAAATAAAGATAATTAACTATAATATCAAAATTTTATGAAACTCAACTGAAAACGTAGCGAACTTCAATAAGTACGTTGTACAGTTAGCAATATTTTACAAAGTGACACCCACGCTATAAGCCGAGAAACACCCATATCATGCTCACTACTAAGAACGGAATACATTACGTTTGTGATTTTAACGATTTGCACCGCAGTAAATTGTCCGTTTTATGCCCATGTAGTAATATAATAAAGTTACTGCATAGAAAGAAATAGGAAATATGTTTTACTTGAAGTCAGCTGAAGTCAATGTAGAGCAATATCTATGTAATAACATATTTTATGACAAGGGATTGGACAAGACTTTGACAAGAGCCTAGGTAACTTAGTGCACTTTGTTTTTTTTTTTGACCTCGTGTTTTTTTCGTACGAGTAAATTCGCTCTCCAGGGCAAAAGATTCCTCTTCCTCTTATTTGTGAGATCTTCCTCTTGGTTGTAGAGAAGTGAAGTGTCTACCACGTTGGACCAATGCAGACTTGACATTTCTTCGAAGTGTTTTTTTTTTTAATTTCTCGGACATGATGTTTTCCTTCGCCGCTGAGCTCGTGGTAAATCAGCACCCAAAACACTAGAAGCCCCGGAGCTACCCCGCCTTTCATTTATTACACGCTCCATAGTGAATGATAACACTGCGAGAACATTCGAATAAAATGCAAAAAATTTAAAAATCAATGTTTCGCGGAATGGTGCTTGCTACGCGACACACTGTTCCATGTCAATAATGGGAGGAGTCCTGTGACCAGAATTTGGGACGTATATAGGCTCTTACTTAACGTCAAATTACGTTTAATACGATAAAATCATTCAATTTATTATTTTTAGTCTATTTTAATATAAGTTTATTAAGTTTTGATAACGAGTTGTGAGAATACAAATTGTTACTTTGTAAGTCTGTATTGTTGTAAACCTTCAGTCTTATTGTATCAGCTTTACATCGAGGCCGAGTATGTTATTATATAAACTTGTGGCACTGTAATTTTCCCTACATAGTTGATAGTTCCAGTAATATTTGTAGTTTGACACAATGGTTGAAATCAACCAGGAAAACATACGAAAGAAAACATCAAAGTTCGAGAGCTACACACTTATTACAGTTGTTTTATATGAGAAAGAATACAATTTTAAGTGTCAAAGTGATGAGATTAGACCGTGGAAAGTTATGGTAATTTTGTTCCTAGTATAACAACAAATTTAGATTAGTGTTGTCACCGCTGTTATCGACAAAATATTAATTTTGTCGCCCGCAGTTAGATGGCGCAATTTTAATAGGTCAAAGGTGAACACAGTGTAAAGAAAATTAATTTTCGTCAAATATTAAATGTATCTGTAAAAGGTTTCAATAACATGGAATAATTGGTTCGCCCAACTCGATTTAATTGACAAATTAATGAAAATTTTGTAACGTAAATTGTTTGCGTCGTCAATTTGAAGCAATCAAAAGATATTTCAATTTCAAATATCTATTTCTAAATATATTTGTTACCCGTTTCAATTTTTCAACAGGTATACGCACAATCAAATGTGTATTATATAAGCATTAAAATTTGAAAATAATTAAACTTAAAAATAAATTAAATTACGATTTATTTTTACTTTCTTATTACAAATTCTTTAATAAGGACAATTGCAATAAGTGACCGTGTAATGAGTGACAGTGTATGAATATCCACTACCCCATATCGGTCTGTGGGTGTCGCAAGAGGCAGCAAAGGGAAATTGATATAACACCTTCCTCATAACAACTCATAATAGTAAAAATTCAAAAAAACTGCGATTGCCAACATGTCTGCCAAGTGTGGTAACTATGTCAAAATCTTCCCTATGAGGAAATTTATAGGGGAGGCTTATGTTAAGCAGTGAACTTTTATAGGATGTAATGGATGGTTAAAAATAACAATAGAGAAAATGATCACTCCTTCCTTTCAATGAACGGCTTAGTTCTAGATCATAAATGCTCCATACTAACTATAGTTGCTACCCTATAAATAATTAATAGTGTAAAACAAATGTTGGACTTATAGCCATCGGGAACTGGTTGTACGTTCAATTAGAAATTACTATTATTATTATTAACAACTAAAGACAAAATTTAAAAGAGGTGGTTTCCGTTATTTTTGTAAAGACAGTTTATGTTTAACCCTTCAAGCGCCATAAAAATCCCATGCGGTCGCATGCGCCCGGCAAATTCCGAGCGGGTGCATGCGACTGCACCCACCCACAGCACTTAAAACCATTAATACTTATATTTAGAGACTATGAAGAAGTTTAGCATTATAAAATCTATACAAAATTTTCTATCTTGTTGTCTAAAAAAGTCAGGTTTTACTTCATTACAAAAAGATTTTATTGTATTTTGATAATAAAAAAATATACCAAGCAAATGTCGGCAGCGTGAAAATCACAATTATTTTTTCTCGAAATTATTTACGTAAAAAAATAAATTACATTCATAAAAAACTTTCGTTACAATTTTATAATAAAACACTGTACAAAAACACTAGAAAAATGAAAAATCAACACAATAACATTCACGCGAAATTGGCGAATGAAAAGAACGTACAATATAAATAAATATCTACAGGATAACTAACTTTTTATTTCACTAGAAGATAGAAAATTTCATATTGAGTCTTTAATGCGAAACTTCTTCATAGAAAAGTAGTCGCTATATATAGGTTTTTATGGGTTATAGTGCTGTGGGTGGGTGCGAATTTGACTGAGCATGACCGCGGTCTCATGAGACCGCTAGGGGGTTGAGAGGTTAAGATGAATCTACATCTAATTCATTTGTATTTATTCAATGATTTTTTAGTTATAAAACTGATTTTTTAAGGACAATTCTATTATATATGTGTTAAAAAGGTTACAGCGTTAATAAAGTTCCACAGTTGGAAGCAAGCCTCCTCTCATTTTTACAAGTGTTATGGAGCAATTTTTCCGCGTGCTTTTCCCCTGCGTATGTGTGTTAATTAAGATGAATAAGAAGTTAGTTAGGTTTATTGATACAAAAAGAAATATTTTAATTAATTTTATTCGTATATTACAATATAAAAATAAAACCAACAAAAAGTTTTTCTCCTAAATAACAAAAGTTTTATTTTCACATACTAAACCAATCAAAACAGATGCGAGAAACTTATCGATGCACTTTAATAGACATCACTATAAAAGATTGCTTTGTGCTGCTGCCCACACGCGGGTAACGTACAACGGTTCGACCTCCCAGCGATTTAATTTGTTCGACACAACGATAGCATGTTGATGTGCATATTGAAATACATGTTAGTGATGTGCGTATACATTGTCAGCAGACACGCCTCGGTGATCCCTTCAACGGCTGGAGACAAAGAGCGCAAGAAAACACGCAGACGTATAGACACTGTCATTGTTCTTGCGTCGAATTGGGTTAATTTCGTAGTCCTATGTTTTTGAAGTACGTTACTCTTTGTGGTTTGAGTTTAGAAACTATTTCTATGAAATGAGTGCACTAACCTGAAAAATTGTAAGTTCTATCTTTGAATTCTCGTTGTCATCTAAATAATATTCTCCAGACCGAATTTAGGTCAAGGCGGTCGACCCTAGCGGAGGCTGACGAGTTAACTGGGTAGTAGTAACTATTCTAACTATTTCTAAGGACAGGATAATAGTGCAGTAGCGTGTTCGCAAGCACATGCATGCACACTCTCTTCACTATCATAGTCTGATGTGACAGCAATTCGACACAACCGAATTACTTCTGAATATGCCACGTTAGCCGTGGCAACTCAGGGGCTAAGCGCTCGTTGTAAAAAAAGTACCCGAGCAACCCAGGTTCGATCCCCGCCGGCACCAATGAAATTGTAAATTGCAATTTTATGTGCTAATTTACTACGTAATAGGCGGTAAAGAAAAACATTGTGAGGAAACCTGCGTGTTTGAGAAATAAGAAAAAAATTAGTTGAAGACGTGTGAAGTTCGCCGTCACGCATTGGCGTATGAGAGGAGGCCTATGTCCAGCAGTGGGACGGGAATAGACTGAAATTTCAACTTCATGTCACACTAGGCAGGCGATTTGCTGAACACAGTACCACAAGGTCCATTAACGGTCGGCTTTTTGTAGTTCGTTGATGAATAACTTTATTTCAAACTGGTGTATATGATTGTTCTGCTTTTTGTTGATTTTTTTTGTTACTCGTCTGCCCAACCTATTTATATTAAGTTATACACATAATAATATTTATATTGCCTAGTCTACTTAGTACCCAAAACGGAGATTTATCTAACTATAATTTGATTTAATGGCTTTGATTGATTTCCTAACCAGTTCTTCAAGTCAATTACCAGTTACGCTTACCAATAAACAAAACGGTTGTATGCAAAAACAAATCAATCAGCTCAAAGTTGAATAGTGCTAATTTCATACTGCATATTACAGCTACAACCGATTTTAGGTCAACAAAAAGCATACGCTTTTTATCATCGGCACTGCCTTTATATTGCCGCCGCCGCGTTAAACAAATAACGTACATCGATCACTTTAAGTTTCACAACCATAAGCAGATGGTCCATGACCAACCGTAGAGGGCAGCTGCCAGCTTTATCAACGTGGCCGAGTAATCATACTATCCGACTTACGACTCTACACATGCTAATAACGTATTGCATAAAATGACACCTGCTGTAAATCGAACACGTTATAAAATTAATTTTAAAGTTCAAAAGATTATAGTTCTTATTTATATGAAGTACGTATGTATCGATATAAAATTGTAGGGTGTGTGCTGATGGCACTACGATAGAAGATTCCTATCTGAATGAACATTCCAGTTTACAAAAATTCTATTCATCGCCTTCGACAATAAGGTAAAAAACAAACAACGATGTAAAGGACCGCTCTATCAAAAGGTATTAATTGGGAAGGCAGATGGTTCCCTTAACCCACGTGCCTGTGGCGCCTCGAGCTTACTCATTATGTATTCTTACGTAAAGCATTGTACAAATACTTTTAAAACTAAGCCAAAACCGTTGTACAATAAAGCACACATTCCATTGTCGATAGATTGTACTTAAAACTATTATAAAGAATGTGGATGCGACTAAAGAAAGATCAGGACAGCAGGATATAAAAGCAAGGCACGTTTAATTTTTTTCTGGTGCGCCCTCCTTTCTGCCAAGGAGGGTCGCGTTCGTATACGGCTTAGAGATCTCCAGTCAGATCGTTAAGCCATTTCCTAAAAGGTGGTGTTTAGTGGGTAAAAGTCGCCACATAACCACGCAGCCGGCTGCGTGGTATGCTATGAGCATTCACCACCTCCCTCCCCCCGCTTTCCGGAGGGTTGCCCATATTTGCTTCGGGCGCAAAAAAAAAAAAAAAAAAAAAATTTTTTTCTTCCAAGGCCGTGTCTTTTTCTGTAAGATTGAAGGTGTGAAATGTGGGTCAATTGATACGATGGCTTAAAGACCCACCCGCAGGCAGATGTTTTTGGAGAATAATAATCTTGTAACTTACCGTTGAATTTTCGACTTACCTGAAAAAAAAAACATTGATTAATATCTTATTTTAATGATCACAGAAACGTTTTAAATAAAATGGTGATCACTCTATTATATATTATAACTTATATTTTCGTTTATTCATTACAGATATTATCTGCCATAGATATTCCCCCTGCCCCATTTTATTGTATTTAGCATTGTTCTCACACTTGGCAGGCCACTTGGCAACCGCATTTTTTTATTAGTTTGGGTTATTGTCATGAAGATGCTGCCATCAATATCCTACTTCATTTCTCTCTATCGTCTCTTCCATATCCATGGGATGACATCGGTAGTGGTTCTCCAACGCTGCTACCACACGGCGACTAAGAATTATTATCTCTTTAATAAAAGTTAATCTTATTTTAAAAATTAAAGTGAAAGTGCTACATGGTTGGTATTAATGTTTAAAAACATATATTATGTTAAGTTGCATTCCGTTTACAATCACAGGAAATTAGTCAGTTAATACAAAAAGTTATAAATTGCTTTTAATTAGGAGAAACTACGAATTCTATATACGGTAGTCCAGCCTATTACCGATAAACTGCATAAAGCTGTCACTGCTTTCCAACGAGTTCAGCTGTTTGTTGAAATATATGTACCGCCTGTTGGCTCAGGTTTTCGATTATCTCGGTCGTCATTCAATTATCCTGATCCAGTTTTTAATAAGACGTAGCATTTGTCAATGCCACTTTTACGGTAGTCGATACCCATTTGAAGTTTTTATGATCGATCACACGTGCAAATAAAATTATATCGATAGTAGCTTTAATTTTTGACCATCATTGACCTCTGTGTTGATCGAAAGTTAATGATAGCTAGCGGTCAATCATCACGGAGTCTTGGGAGTAGTGGCGTTGAGATTAGTGGTGACGAGCGTAGTGCACGCATTTGAGGGAGGGTGAGAGGTGATCTTTAAACTAGGTAAGACACATCATTTTATTTTATTACGCGGTTATTAATTAATTAATTTTTTACATTTTTATTGTTTAAATTTTTTAAATAGTTACATGGAAATGAGCGTTATATTAAATACTACTAAAATAACAACTAAATACAATTAAGGTCAGGTGGGGTAAGAGGGACACCGGGGAAAGAGGGACTAGGGACCATAACTAGTAAACCGAAGTGCGTATGACTATAAAACTTTTCTTCAATAAAACAGTGAATGCGAAATAGTTTGAACGGTTTTCAATAGATATCGCTACGTGACTCAGAAGTCACAAAAAATGAAAACACATTTGACAATTGTGAATTGACTAGTACAAAGTTAGCGCGTTTTTTTGCGAACCGATAGTTTGGTGAAAAAAGAGAGCTGGAAATATTTTGAATGTAATGATTTATGGAGAAAACTGTAATTATTTCTTTTCATTAACCATTTTAGTCCAAAAACAACTAATAATATGAGTTTCTTTCGCTTGAAAATCTAAACCTCCAAAAGCAACAGCTGGGGGTAAGAGGCTCACTATTCACGGTGAAAGAGGAACATATGTTTCTTTTACGTTATGTCAGGGGTAACACACATTTTGAATAATTTATAATTATAGCTAGGTTAAATGGAAAGAATTGACTGACTGTTTTGTACCTACTACGCTTTTAAATTATAACTAAACTAGAAATTTCCCACAACTTCGTCCACGCTTACCTATTTTTGTGTTAAATTTATTTTTGAAATCGGATTTTAGTTTTTGAGTTATCTAAATCATAACAAACAAATAAAAAATCAAATGTTTTCTTTTTTTAAATTAATTTACATAAATAAAGTTTCATGCGTTTTGTATACGTCCCTTTCTTTTTAATTGTAATATTTTGTTATATTATAGCGCTTTTGACTATTGTAGGAATGTATAAAAATATATAATATCCTCTATATATATATATATATATATATATATATATAATATATATATATATATATATATATATATATATATATATATTATAATAACACATAGCGCGAAAATATATAAGAAAATCTGATAGAAGCAGATATGATAATGATAAATTAAGTTAGGCTGTCAATGCGGTACTAAATGGAACAATATCTGTATACTTCGTATCAAAACTTTATAATATACCAAGAATAACATTTGTTAACCGTGTATACGACCGCAAAGGTTTAAAATCCAAAGTGCCATTGTTATTTTTAAAGAGTGACCAACTAGGGAAAACTAGTTAGGGAGATATATTATTACCGTTTGTATGATTAAATAAATATAGAAATATCAACTTCTTTTTAGTTTGCCACCCCTGATCGAACCTGTATGTCCCTCTCACTCCGAATTGATTTTTTCTTCTTTTTCATTTCAAACGATACCTTATGTCATCGATTGTAAGATCTAATTTTGTCCGAAGCAGTTCTACCTACAAATTAAGGAACATTTGGCAAAGAATATTTTAATTCAAAGTCCAATCTTATGAAATACAATGACTGTCCCTCTTACCCCATGTGAGGGGGAAAAGGAACGTTTACTTACTCTTGACATTTACGTTAATATCGTAGTAAAAACAGATACTAGCGTAATGACATTTTGCACATGTGAAGCTAATACATAAAGGCAAGTTTTGTTTGGTTCAAAGATCTTAAAAGACTTTAGCTGTTCTTCCTAGCAGTCAAAATATTTTACTGAAAATAAAGTGTGTCCCTCTTACCCTACCTGGCCTTATGTTATATTTATTTCTCTTTAATTATACATTTAAAAAAACTTAAACGAATCCTTAAATAACTATTACGAAATTATTTCAATTTATTTATTATAAACGAAAATAATTTATGTATTATGTCGTATAATTAATACATAAATTATTTTTTGTTTTTAAACTGGAACTATTAAATATTATTTAATAGTTCCAGTTTAAAAACAAAAAAGCCAAAAAGTAAAAGTCGTATCCGTTAGTTTCTAACAAATGTAATCCGGTAATGTAGGAAGGAAGACTATATCCGTCCAGGAAACATGAGGGAGAGAGATGGATGTATTAAGCAAGTTGATTGAAAAGAGATAGAATAGTGTTTGAAGGAGCAATATGTCAGACAGCAAGGAAACAGTGTTCTGACTTGGTGCTTCCAAAGAGTTCGTTGTTTTTTTTTAATACTTCTAAAGGAGTTATTGCCCTGAAGACAGTACACGAGTAAAAAAGTAACATATTATACATATTTTAAAGTGGAATTAGTTTCTTATTTAATGCAGAAGATAAATCGAAGTTTTTATAACCAATTTTTATTAAAGTTGGGTGTGGCAGAAGAAGCACGAGAGTAGAATAAACGCAGTAGAAATGCGGTCATTAAAGAGTATGTTAGGGCTGAATCTGAATGACAGGGTAAGAAATTGTGTAATAAGAGAAGAGTGTGGTTTGCAAGATGATGTTGTGACCAGGATTAAGAAAGGAATGCTTCGGTGTTTTGGTCATGTAGAAAGAATGTATGAGGAAAGAGTGACAAAGAAAATTTATGTTGCAGAAGTGAATGGCAGAGTCGCAAAGGGACGTCCTAGGTGAAAATTTATCGACCAAATTGGCGATTTATTGAAAACGGGCCGAATTAGGAGTACCCTTAACCGACGAGCATATGTACGCGTAGGTGTATGGATGTGAAGGAGGGAAGAGAGGTGTGTCAGGATCGTGCCAAATGGAAGTCTGTAGTCTCTGCCTACCCCTCTGGGTGACAGGCGTGAGTGTTTATATGTTTTATTATGCCTACAGGGATCGAACCTTGACCTTTTAATTTCGTACTTAGAATTTTATTATTTATAATAATGCTATCTTTTATTAATAACAATAGTCTTTAGAAATTTTAGGTTGGAAGTAGATATAGTTTAATCTATGAAATACTTTTATAAATCAGCAGATTAAATAAGCAGTATAATAATAAAAAAAATCTAAAGATGGAAAAGATGCAAAAAATTTAAAGTTATCCGCGACATAACAACATATTTTATATATAATATATAGTTAACTGTTTTATTGCTATGATAATAATGAAGAACGGCTGTGATGAATGAGTAGATTTCTTTCAGAATTTGAACGTGAATTGGACGTAATGTTTTAATATACAATTAAAGTAAACAAATAATTTATAAAGACTCTCTTTCTTGTAACCGTTCTGTCAGTTTATACAATTTTTTTTTAATAGTGAATAAACATCTACATATATCTTCGATTACGAATCAAAATGCAGATGCATTGTCAATTGTCATTCGCAAGGACTAAGTTGAAAGGGAGACCCTTTCTCATCATTCGAAATACCTTTCGCGAGAGTTCCTTTCGCATTCGGACCGACTCATTCGTGCTATAGCTATAATATAGCTGCAGCATGAATCTATATATCTGCAGCATGGCTTGTCGCAACTTCATTTTTTTAATTTATAAGCGCAACAAAAGTCCACAGCTGAACATAACTTTTCTCACAGATGGTCGCAAGGGGGCTATACCTGCAATAGTTGCCACGCTTATCTGGCAGTTTGGCAACCGCAGTTCTTTTATAATTTTGAGTTGTTATTGGGAAGAGTGACCGACATATCCGGAACGGATTAGTAAGCTGAAGTGGCAATGGCCGGCCATATAGTTCGAAGAATCGACAACCGTTGGGGAAAAAAGGTTCTCGAGTGGCAACCTCGTACCGGTAGGCGAATTGTCGGGCAACCCTCATTAGATGGAGTAACGACCTGGTAAGACATGCAGGAAGTCGATGGATGCAGGTGGCTCAGGACCGTGCTTTGTGGCATACCTTGGGGGAGGCCTATGTTCAGCAGTGGACTTGTGAATGGCTGTAATAATGATGATGATTTTTCGGTCCACTTTCGGTCCAGTTTCACGGGATGATATAGAGTAGTGATTCTATTACGTCACCAATACACGGCACTAACTAAGAATAACTAAGAATGTTTCAATAAATATTATTACCTCATACTTAACAGGAGGACATTTAAAACCTATTGTATCAGAATCAGAAATTTTTCCTTTCATTTTTCCTACCCTTCGTTCTTAATTATTATATTTTGTTAATACTTTATTGCCAATTCTGAAGTGACTAATGGTGACGAAAAGGATAGCTCACGGTAAAGTAACAGCCTCTATACGTCCCAGTGCTGGGCACAGGCCTCCACTCGATTCTGAGAGGGTTTTAGGGCAAGGAAGTGTCCGCCGCGCCGCCCCAATGCGTGTTGGCGAACTTCACATGTTTTCGAAATATTTTTTTTCTTATTCCTCAGATATGCAGGTTTCCTCACGATGTTTTCCTTCACCGCCGAGCACGTGGTAAATCAGCACTTAAAATTGCAATTAACAATTTCATTGGTGCCGGCGGGGATCGAACCCGGGTTACTTCCGTTCTGTTATATTTACAGCGAGCGTTAACCATCTGAGGTACCACGGCTCTAGATCTAGAGCTCACGGTGCGTGGCATTTAATAATGATTTTGTCGATGTTGTTTTGCACAAGAAGTCTGCACTACAGTGGACTGCGCTACGCACATAACGATTTTTTTAACCAAATATTACAGTTAAAGATAAATTTGTTAAATACTCGTATAGTTAGTATCACAGTAATAAGAACCTAGCAGATAGCTTACATTATATAACAACTATAGATGTAGCATAGATGCATCATGTCTACAAATGTATATTTAAACATAGTTAATAAAATATAATATATACCGTAATAATTAATTCAGTATAAAATAAAATAAATACCGTAATAATTAAAAATGACATGAAATATTAGATTCTACACAATTTACGATGTTGATCAATCATCAAACATGCCACCGAAAGACCGAAAGTAAGTGATAAAAATATCGTAATGGGAATTAGCAAGGAACACGAGCCGCGTTTTGTCAAACACTATTCAAAAGTCCGTTGATATCGCACTTTATGTGGGACAAACATCAGTTATACAAATTGATTGCGTGTCCAAAGAGATTGAATATATTAATGTCTAAATAACTAATTTTGATTCTAGTAATAAATAGACGTCGGCGATCGGTCACAGGCACATTAACTACGTGAAAGTTTATTGTATAATTGGACGATTGGTACAAACATTTGAATTGGACGAGAACTTATTTTTAAACAATGTAAACTTTTTTCTTTGGCGGCCAGTATCAGTTTGCTGGACATAGACCGTTCCTACAGTAAGGACGATTTGCTATAATCACGCTTGAAAGGAGGTTTTATTAAATGTATCTATATATCTGTGTCTATGCAAATGAATGCTTCTGTATGCGATTGAAGATATTTCTAGGATATTTTCTTATAATTTTCAAAAGTTTTACCGTTGCCATTTACAAGTTACTATCTTTATGCCATAAAATGTCCATAGCTAAAAAAAGGAATTTCCCGAGCTACTATCACGAGTAAAATTTTTTTGGATATTACAAAACACTTTACACTGCGGCTGTTTTATGTTACCAATATAATTTCTTTGAAGGTTTTTCCTGTCATATTGTATTTCACTTTAACAACACCTATAGTCGTATACATATGGAACGTACATATGGAATGTAATATTGAATTCTTACGCTGGCACCAGACGGTAAATAAATAAATATTAATTATTATTATTATGGAAACATTCTGGCCATATTTTATTAATTGTGATACACTAATACTGGACACCTGCTGTGCCCCGACCGCTTCTTCTGAGAGAGAGTAATGATTGTATTAGTCAAAATATTAACATAAAATTTATTGAGTAATTATACGTAATTAGTTACATTTTATTTGCTAATAACAAAATAATGTAAACCTATTTGTTTCGAAAGTACCTAACTACTAATAGTAAAATGTTTCGAATACAAAATTTATTGTTAACACAAGGTTATAACCTCGTGGGTTATTGTAAGAGGTGACAGACTGTGGCAAATATCTCACCTATAAGGTAGTCTGTGTGGGATGTCCAGCAGTGAATTCTTGATAGGATGTAATTGAATAACATGAATGAGATTTTTTTAAGGAAAAGACGGAAAATACCCTAGACTATTGCGCTTGGTATAAACGCAAAGTTAGACATTTATACTGGGTGATCTTTTTTACCCTCTGGAAAAAAGGGTGTCAGTTCGAACGGAATAGAAGCCTATGGCACTGATATTTTACAATTTATTTTTATTTTACATTTAACATATTATGAAATTGATCTCTAAATACCACTAATTACTTACGATACGATATAGTACGATTTCTTTAAATTTCGATGGTTTTAATAGATTTATTTATTTAGCTTTAATTTTTTTTAGTTGTTATTTTTTTAAGTATTGGTAGTTTATTTCAAATTATTACTATTTATTGATAAATCAATTTCATAACATGTCAATATAAATTAAAAAAAAAATTGTAAATTATCAGTGCCATAGGTCGCCGTTCCGTTCACCTGTTACACATTTTTTCCAGACGGTAAAAAAATTACCCAGTATATTGCAAAATAATATATCTTCAATAGTTGACGGCCGAGCTAATATAACCTGTATATATAATGATATGACAAGAAATAGTATTGCTGGGGTTATCAAAATTCATTCATCTTCCAATATGCAACTGATCTTGTGCTTACGCAATTGGCTATACCGCTTAAGTATTTCAAAATATATAACCGTGAGCAGCTGTACGTTAACGATAATAAACATATTTTAAAATATTTATTTTTAAAATTATTCAGTTTTGTATACACGGTAAAGTATACATTTTTGTTTAGTTAATGCAGTGGCAACACAAAATCTACACGTAATGTGATATTCTCAGCATTTGGACCCCCGATGAGATTACTATCGGTCCTGCTGTGACGCTCTGCTTGTGCCCTCTTACGAAACTTGTACAAAAGAGTTTCACGACAATAACAAAATATTAAATACACTGAACAATTGCAACAGCTGCTATGTATAGTAAGAAGTAAGTGAAGTGTAATTTTTTTAACGTGTACGAGGTATTCCTAATCCGGATTGAAAACGAATCTGGGTTTGGTTTATAGTCGACTTTTATAAAGGATAAGGGTGACAATTGACAAACGAGCACACAGTTCACCTGATGGTAAGTTGATGCCTTGACCCGTAGTTATCTGCATCTATACTCAATTAAGAATCAAAATGCAGTTGTGTTGTTAGCCCTGAGGACTAAGACGGAATGCCTTGTTTCTGTGATCATATCTTTACTTGTGTAAAATATTTCAAGAGCTTATGAAACAAGTGGTAAAATTATTTTTTTATACAACCGACTTCAATATAAATTAAATGAGACAATCATTTGTGTATTCGAAGTCAATTAAATACGCATCATCGTCGAATTGAATACCTCCTCCTTTTTGAGGTCGGTTAAAAAGAACAAACATGCTTGATGTATTTTTGATTGATTGGTTCTTTCATTTCTTCTAAATCCTGTATACGAGCCTTCAATACTGTAGGTAGGGTTCGCCATATCGCCATAATCGCTATAATCGCGATGTTTGTCAGGCGGATTGACAATCGAAGTACTAGACATCTAGCACCTTTGACGCTTCTCCCCGTTGCCTGTTTTTCATTTTAAATGGTTCAATTATTCACTATCATTACTAATATCACAACGCGTATACTCAACGTTGTCATCAACTATTGTAACGCTACTAAATAGCTTCGGACAGTGGCTCTTTAATATAATTGTTTTTACTAATTACTAACGATTACAGCCATCTAACAATAATAAGAGTACAATAGAAAATTGCTGGTAAATTGATGTCGTACGTATTTCATATTATGAAGCCTGTGTTACACACAGTCGTAAATGTGGAAGAGTAATTTGAAATCATTTCATTGGAAATAATTTACCTTCGCTTTTCCAGAACTAAATAAAAGATGTTTTTATAAAAGAAAAACAAGTAATTGAAAGAAGGATGTCGATATCATTAGGATTTAACTTTCCAAGTTCCTTTTACATATCACTTCACAAATTTATTACTGAAAATAAATCTCTCATAAAGATCTTTCTATATAAGGTGGTCCTTTGCTATTTCTGCAAGATATACGACTGGTTATGTGAACGCTGTATATTAAAACATCGTTTTGATGCGATTTTACTCAGAAAAAAGTTTACTTAAGATTTTTATTTCATTCAATAACTCTAAGAGGTATCTAAAATAATTGCTTTCCGTACTGTACGTAGTGATTAATATGGTACTTACTTTATTTTATAATCGCATAAATATTTCCAGTGACCTTGATTTACACGTGTCCTGTTTGGAACTATTATTTATAATTATTAAGCCCAAATATATAACAAGAATAGCAAATAAATTTAATTGGAATGAATTGAATTAAATTGTGAGAAGGATTCTCTATAATTCCCGTTCGTCATGATATCCAGACAGATAAGCGAACGCAGAACCAGACATCTGGCACCTTTGATGCTGTTCCCCGTTTCCAGCCTGGGTATGTTTACTCCAGCTTTAACGACTTAATAACACCGCCATCTATTGAAACCCATAAAAACTTTTTTCATTCTCCGTAATCACCTCTTAAGACACATGTGGTATATTTTACTTAAACAAATCCCAACAATGCTTAGCTTACTGAGACTATTTATTGCTATTTTAAAATATTTGTCCTTCATTAACACAGACACTATAACCCGTCTGTAACCCAATATCACTGTGCATGGTATCCAGTAGACCCCTGCTGAGCACCATAATACCAACCGTAGTGTTGTAATGGTATTATACTTAGAGCAATCATTACCTACACGTGGTAGAGCCATGCTGCAGTTACATTAGATGTATAGTTGTAGCACGAATGGGTCGGCTCGAACAGGGAAGGACCACGCTCTCACAGAATACCAGCGTGAAATAGTAGCTTAATGCTGCTGTATTTCGTATGGTGAGTGTAGAGAACCGGAGACCCATTTACTGGAAACGAGGCATTCCATTAAGATGAAAGCAGAAATAAAAGCAGATGCGTTGTCACCCGTGAGGACTAAGGTCCTCACGGGTGACAACGCATCTTACGACTACTCTAGCACACAAAATTCAAAACGTTTCTTTTTTGCGAAATTATATACCGAATGAGTGTGTGAGCCATAATATAAGGCTTCAAAGGAGGGAGACAAGCACACGTCTTTCTTCTTTTCAGCTTGATGATGATTGATATTATTGATCCAGTAAACTTTAATTATCGAACGAAACATTCGTACGGTGAGTGTAGAGAGCCGGAGACCCTTTTTACTGGAAACAAGGCATTCCATCTCAGTCCTCACGGGTGACAACGCATCTGAATTTTGATTCGTAATTGAGGATAGATGTAGATGTCTATGGGCCACATCAACCACTTACCATCAGGTGGACTGTGTGCTCGTTTGTCGCCCTGTCCTATAAAAAATACATATGCACCTAAACCACGTTGTTGTTTGTAAATGATTTTAAATGCATATGTGTGCGTGTCGACGTTTTTTGGCGGCGTAAGAAAATCCACTACCACTTGGGTGTCGAAAGAACTTAGGGAAGGAAACATAAACAAGAGATAGATAGCGGTAACTTCCTGATATCAAGACGAATTAATTTAAACTATGCTTGCTGACCCACCTGGCAAGCTTGGCAACCGTGTCAAATACCTCTTCTATGAGGCAATCTTTGTGGGAAACCACATGTTTTGCAGTGGACTTTTGATAAGCTGTATTTAATGAAAACATGAATGAATCTGTGGGTGTGTGAGTGAGGGTGTGTTCATACAAAAATTTAAGCAGGGTCAATAAAAATACGTAAGCGTCACTTAAAATATACGCATCGCTTAGTCCATCTTTATTTGTTGGTCTGGGACATTACTAAAGACAATTTAATACAAACCGAATGCCCTACCCTGCCGATTGCTCCCTACTTAGGTATTAATCTTAGGTTTCGCAGGAGAGTAGATCTTACCCTACAGTCATGGGGCATTACCTGGGCATTGGCATGGTTTCCATCAATAATACCTACACCCGAAATATATGTACCACATATATTCCATTTTTCGTAAGTTTATACCATATATTAATCATTTGTAATTTGAAAATAATACTTATGTATACTTCATGAAACTGAGTGGTGGTGAACAACCTGGACCACGTCCGGAGTGACACTTAGATAAGTTGATCGTCAGGTGGCCGTAGAACATACATTAATTGCAACGCACCTATGAATCAGTGCAATGACTACCCAATATTTCAAATACATTTTTCAGTTATAAAATGACAATACTTGTAAATAGATCTCAAAAGCATTGATGATTACTTAAAATTTTCATCGTAAACTTACACAAATTAAGACAGAAAGCTTTATTGATTTCATACCTAACTATTAATTGTAACTTGGAGATAAATACGTATTTCTTTTGACTTTTGTTCTTATTGAAAGTGTGAAAACTATTTTATCACATCCCAAACTTTAGACACAATAGTAAATATGTGTAATATATGTGTATAAGTATTAAAGCGTTAAATATGTGTGTATATTTAGCCGGCTTGTCTTTTTACTACTAATAAAATTATACACCAGGACTCAATCACTATTCACTTGTCAAAAGCCTTTTCACTCTTGCCTCGAAAACACTTACATAGTAATCGTATAGAATGACAGATGCTGGCAAATTATGCAATAGACAGTAGATAAATTTTCTTTCCGACACAGAACACAGCACGCTTAATACGGTATTAATATTATACATAGAGCTTATTTATAACTGCTATATCTATTTTAGTATTCAATGCTATGAGTGTAATTGTGCTGCGGTGTCGGAAATTAGTCTTCAGTCAGCGAAAGCTAAGGATAGCTTTCGATTAGATTTTCAGTTTGTGTGACTTACAGCCGATGAAACAGTTTACAGGTGTACGATTAAACATTGTAGAACAGATTGATATTCCGGAGTGATTTAATAATTATATATCTTTAATAGTTTTACTATTAAAATATGCGTGACAAATAAAAGAAAATATTTCTAAGACATTTGTGAAGATCGCTACCACGCATTGCGGCAGCATGGCGGACACTTCCTTGCCCTAATACTCTCTCAGAAATGTGGGACGTATACGTACCACTGCTAGGCTGTAACTTTACTATAAATCAAAATGTCTACATTTTTGTTACCTTGGGTTTTCTGAATAATTTATGTATATACATAAAATGTTAAAAGACATAGCTCAACGGATTAGTGAGCTGCAATGGGCCGGCCATATAGCTCGAAGAACCGACAACCGATGGGGAAAAAAGTTTCTCGAGTGGACAGCCTTGTGCCGGCAGGCCTAGTATTGGACGACCCCCACTAGATGGAGTGACGACCTGGTAAGACATGCAGGAAGTCGATGGATGCAGGTGGCTCTGAATCGTGCTTTGTGGCATTCCATGGGGGCAGCCCTATGTTCTGCAGTGGACTTGTGAAGAGCTGTAATAATAATGATGATGATATAAAAAGTTTAATAAGTAAACATGTCTATATTCGCTTTTTCTATGAAAAACGTCAACTGAAAGAGTAGTGAATAATGCGGATAGCGAAATTCCACTCCTAGGCTGTACGCATTATGAACGACGAAGCAAACCATTTGGTCTGTTGTCTCTAGTACTATGATAGAATGACTCATGATTCTTATTAAATGATGACACTACGGAAGGAACTCCAATCTTTATTATTAGTAAAGCAACAGTTTAAAAACAAAATATAAATTAAAGCAATTAATTGGCCTCATAAATGGGTTCAGTGACACAACTTAATACGTTATAAACTTATAAACTACAAAACGTAAACACTAGCGGCTTCTAATTCGGGAACGCACCGACCACACATGGTGACGCTGATCGACGTCAAAAACCGTCTTATTTCTGTCCAAAAGTAACGGTCACCAGATTGTTTCAATAGACTTGTCTATTTAAATCAAATAAACATTTACGTGAGTTTAGCCATGTTTATTCAGACCCATATTAGGGAAGGGACTGTTTTTCCTTAAGGGGATATAGTAAGTCAGCTCAAATTCTAATTTCGTCCCCACTTCCCCGCGCGTCGTATGCTATGTACCGACATGTTTGTAATCACTAATACTGTAAGTAGAAAGGTCGTTAGATACTTATTTCATTAGGTTTATCATATTTATGCCTATTTCTTAACGCCAACCCAGTCGCTTATTTTTATCACGGTTATTTCCCATTTTAATTTACGTCGTCCTGTTGCGTAATGTGTATTCTGATCGTAAGCGACACAACTTCTCCCTTCAAAAGCCTAAGCGATACTAACGGGGCGCCAGAAATTAATCTTCAAGACTGCGATTGCTATAGTTTAGGTAATTCCTTTTTACAGTGAAAATAATGGTATTTTAAAAAAAGTAAATAACATAAGCACTGCTTTATAGTTAATTCAGTTAGTATGCAAAGTTTCATGATCTTATTTAAAGTATTTTATGAATAACAGCGGTTTATTGTTCAGTTTGGAGGTAACTTTAGATTTTTTTTCTATCGAGAAAATTTTACGGAATCGTGTTTTCGTCTAACATAGTCCTTAACATTAATCCTCAACTTTACCATATATTTATTTCAAAATTAATGCTGCAATACTTTCGGCATAACGGAGGATCTTGCTAAGCCATTTGAGGTTGTTTCCCCTTAAGAGACCGTATTCGGGGAATAATTTAGTTCAAATTCTATTTATTTACGCAACTGGCTTACACTCGAGCTTTGAAGCTATTGGCGTATTCTAAGCGTTATGAATATTCGCAATTTTATTAGTGTAGACTTTATAGAGGTCATAAGTAATAAATATATATGAACTTAAAACATGCAATTTAAAGTTTGTTTACGGCGTCGCTTTTGTTTGATTGTTGTCTGAAATATTTGAGTAAGAGTTTGTGGATTTACTACCGTTATATCTGAATAAATATGCAATTTATAAAGACTTTACTTATACAAATGTCAATAAAAAGTAACGGAACAATTTTCTTTCAATTTTTTTATAGGATAGGGTGACAAACGAGCACACAGTCCACCTGATGGTAAGTGATTACTGTGGCCCATAGACATCTACATCTATCCTCGATTACGAATCAAAATGCAGATGCGTTGTCACCCGTAAGGACTAAGATGGAATGCCTCATTTCCAGTAAAAAGGCTCTGCGGTTTTCTACACTCACCATACGAAACACAGCAACATTAAGCTACTATTTTACGCTTGTATTCTGTGAGAGCGTGGTCCTTCCCCGGTCGAGCCGACCCATTTGTGCTACAACTATACTACTAATATAACTTTCTTATATTGACACGAATTCTTGGTATTGAATAAACCTGAGGGAGAAAGTCACCCCCGTAGTCATGGCTGCTATAAAGCACCGAAAAGGTCGAGAATAAAAAAATTAAATTAAACGCGATAAAATCCGTAAAATTAGTTTCATTCAATGGCATGCGATTAAATTATTATAAACTACTATAAATAATGGGTATATCTGCTTTGGATTACGATTGGGTAGACCAACATTCTGCTACCCATTTCTGTAACCGAGCACCAGATTGTCATTATTATCCCGCTATATACTAGTCTGAATACTTTGGAGACCCTTATGTTAGACATATGCAAGTTTTTTGCAGGTGTCTATGTCCTTTATGCTGCTAAATATTTTAATAATGCAGCTTTAATACTATCTCTTATTTATATTTAGTCGTGGTCTTTTACTACTAGCAGTGTGGAGAGGTCCAAAGTCGATCTGCGAGCGCTGGAGAGGGCTGTAAAATCCAGAATAGATTAACGGATCAAAAAGCAGAAGTGGCGATGGAGATGAAAAGAAAAGACTGGAAATTTTTCGAGTGACAGTTTCGTAGGATGGTGTTAGGTAGGATTTGTTTTAGTTGTCACTTTTGTGCAGCTTTCAGTCGCCGGTCTAGGAGTTTTGTTATTTTGATATAAATGTGAGATCCGTCGAAAGCCATAAGTTCTTCCATGCCTTTTTGTAAGTCATCCCATACGTGTCGTATTACGAGTCTTCATAAAGTCGTAAAAGGATGAGATGTGGTAATGGTTCCTCCCATGTCGCTAATTCACGGCATATAGTAATAATCGATAAGTTTTGTCTGTATAATATTGCCCCAAGACCTTCTCAGAAATGAGAGAAGGCCTTTGCCCAGCAGTGGGACCTATATAGGCTGTAAATTTAAGCTGGCCTACCACTTTTCAACTTTTGAGTAGCGGCGACCACTTTTAAAGTGCCTTAAAATAAATTATTTTTCTTTCAATTTACTTTCTTATCCTATTTCTCAATATGATGTTATAATTAATTTATTTTACAAATAAAAAAATCTGTAAAGTCTCAAAGTTGTTTAAAATTGCGTGAAAGTATGCACGCGTGTCAAACAATGGTCCTTGTTCAGAATTGAATCAGAAAGACTGTATTACAATTTTTTTAAACCGACAAACTTATTACGAACATATGCTACAGTTTCCTGGTATCCAGTGAGCACTATATGTAGGTCGACGTTTTGATGTCTAATGATTCAAGCTGCGGGTGCCGGGTGCATATCCGCAGGATTTCATGGTATGTGTAACAAATGTTGTAGCAAATTGAATGTGTTTGTGTGAATGTCATACTGTCAGATCTGAAAGTTTGTTTCGGATTTATGAAGGTAAGATTATTTTAGATAGCAAACGGATGGTAATTTTTGAGAACTGTAAGATTTGAATTGTGTCATAGGTACTTGAGTTTAAGTACTTGTGAAATTATAGTAAAAATAATGTTAGTATCATCAGATCTAATCTATGAATTAATTCATTGTATTCAGAATTTATAACAAAATAAAATGGTTAAGACAAACGCCTCAAAATAAAAATATATTAAGCAAAGTTTTATAAAAGTCCCCTCTAAAAAGTTTTTTTATAGCATAAGGTGACAAACCAGCACACAGGTCTAACTAGTAGTAAGTGGATGCTGTGGCCCATAGACATCTACATTTATCCTAGAGAATCTAAACGCAGATGCGTTGTCACTCGTGAGGACTGAGATGGAATGCCTCGTTTCCAGTAAAAAAGGGTCTCCTGATCTCTACACTCACCATATGAAACACAGCAGTATTAAGCTGCTATTTTATGTCGGTATTCTGTGAGAGCGTGGTCCTTCCCCGGTCGAGCCGACCCATTCGTGCTACAATCATAATATAGCTCTGCAGCGTGGCTCTACCACGTGTACAATTAGTTTAATTTAATTAATTTAATATAATTATTAAGTATTTGTTAGTTTCTATGTATACATTATTGTTGTAAGTATACATTTGTTGGATTGCCTTTGATATTATTTTTTTATTCTTTTTATATGTTTGGTACTTTTTTAATAATAAATTGTTCTTGAATTGTAGGTACATAGTTTTAAGAGCGTAAACTCACCGGTGAACTGATTGAAGTTTGGCGGTGTAATTTGAGTATTTAATGTAAGCATTCTGTGATGTAAGGTCCATTACTATATTCCATACTTATAACTTTGTTTGAACCAATAAGTAAATAAACAAAAAAATTTGCTATTGCTGTCATATAGTGAGTAAATGTTACTTTATTTTTATGTTTAACGTAAAATTAAAACACACATAAATCATGATTTTGAAAGCTGTGATGATCCTAGTGAGCACAAGTCACATTCATGATACCATCGTATTACCATCGGTTCTCAATACGTCCGCAAAATTTCAGGTTGTTCGGACGTCCTGAGTTTGTGTCAATTTAAAACAGTTTTTTACAGTTTCCTCATTTAAAAATACTAATAACACTATTGACATTATTAATATTTCTGCTAATCACTCCATGCTTATAATCGTTCACCACAATAGTCGAACAATTGGTTCGAACCTAAGACTTTCTGAGCTTGCAGTTCACACCCTATCTTTAGACTGCAATTTCTGATACTTCCACTCAACTCCGCTACAGCTACTGCGCTTGCAAACCACACTTTTCTCTTATCACACAACTTCACATCCAATGATTAAAAATCACGCCTAACCTAATTTTTTAAAACCATAATTACAACAAACTAGAACTACATAAAATAAAATTATAACTTACAAGTTGTGATTATAAACCGTTATGTTATAGCCTTTATACGTCCTACTCCTGGGCACTAACCTCCTGTAATTTCTGAAAATTCTTAAGCGCAAGAATTGAAGACTGAGAGAAGAGAGATTAATTGATAGAGGCATTTATTTATTTATTTACAAGAGGAAAACTTAAAGCTTTTAATTAATACTAAATGTTATATAATGTAATTCACAAAGTAAGCCAATAAGAAGTTTTCACAGATGAGTAATCGGTATGTGTAAATACATGCAATTTAAATAAGTAAATATAATTTACAGATTAATGTTGATTAGATTTAAGAGTTCAAGAGTTCGAGAGTAAAATTGCTACTGAATTTAGATGTTGTCAATTTGCAAATAGTAGTAGCACTAGTAGAAAAAAAGTCAGCCTTATCACAGTCCTTAGAAAATATATGAAATGAGTTACATGCTCTTAAGAAGAATGAAATGGAAGAAATTTGAAACTTTTTTCAATTTCTCAGATAAACAGGTTTCCTCATGTTTTCCCTCACCACCAAGCATATGGTAAATCAGTATTTATAGTTTCAATTAACAAATTCTTTAGTGCCAGCGGGCATTGAACTCGGGTCGCTCGTGTAGGTACTCCGAAATTTTCTGCGAACACTTAGCCTCTGAGCTTCCACACTTCCATGATATTTGTGATGAAAACTTATTTCTTGATAATCTAAGGTACGCTTAATCTATGCAGCAACTTAATTAATTTTAGTTTATCCTTTGAGTTGAGCTAGATCCATGTTTCACCCTTTTTGTCCTGTCAGAACGATTATAGCCCACACGGGCGCAACCGCGGAGCAAAAGGCTTTTTGTCCGTTGAGACGGGAACTAATTGCTTCGCCACCCATCTCCATAAAGGTTAAAGGTAAATATTACGGGATAATTCACATCTTTTCTCGGTGACAAGATTAACATTTATAAATATAATAATTTCGAGATTTCGTATTTGTATAGCCTTTCTCTCGATTTCTCACTAAAATACTTACCTACTTTTTCCTAAGGTGACTAGACTTTCATTTCACTAGTCTTATGTAATCCTAATACTGCACTAGAATTTAATCTTCAAAAGCTTGCCTCAGTACGATTTCATCACAATACCAGTCAAAATGATGAACATAGACGTCCCCACCGCTCTTAGCGCCAAATCCATCGTCTTGCTACATGTCTTACGAAGTCGTCACTCCATCTTTTTTTATAGAAGAGGGGGAAAACGACCATGCGGCTCACCTGATGGTGACTACGGCCGCCCATGAACAACCGCAACACCAGGGGAATTGCAGGTGCGTTGCCGGCCTTTTAGAAAGGAGTAAGCCCTTTTGTCTCTAAGTCGTATCGGTCCGGAAAAGTCACCGGTGGTAAACAATTCCACAGAGATATTGTACACTAGGAAGAAAGCTCCTAGTAAAACGCACAGTGGTAGACCGCCGAGCATCCAGATGGTGAGGATGGTATCGGGAATTTAGACGCGATGTGCGTTCGTGAAATTTGGCGGCTGGAACTAATCTGAACAATTCCTCAAAACACTCTCCATGGTAGATACGATAGAAAACGCAAATGGATGCAGCATTCCTACGCAGCGCCTCTGAATCGAGCCGATCAGAAAGTTTTGAGTCTATACTGCTCTTACAGGCACGGCACTATACGAGAGGCTAAAGCCGTTTGGAATGGCTGATCAGATTGGAATGAAACTACATACAAATAGAGAGCAATATAAGGGATGATCTAGGCTAGAAGTAAACCGAAAAATTAAGACAATTTCGTTCGTTGTTATTAAAGATTATCTTAAAAAATCACAAAATGACATTACAAGATACAACCAAGGCGAATCCTTGCTAGTTTAAAATATACTCGTATAGCAGCATGGGCTAATTTGCTATCAAAGCCTTAACAAGATTTTCATTACTGTAATAAGTATAATGTTAAGTGCCACTTGTGTGTCTGAACCACAAAGAAACTATCCGTAACCGGAAGACGAAGTATATATGCATCGCCTTGGTAGCAAACCTGAATGCGCTGTCTATGGGCTGCCCATTCGACCTCAGCGGGCTAACTTATTTTATTAGCGGAACACCCACATTTCCACATATGAGGCTATTAATTGAGCCATATACAGAACAAACACTGATTACCAGCTATTTCTGTAGCCGATATAAAGCGGTTAATGTTAAACAACCTTTAACAAAGTCTCTTAACAACTATTTTATGAGGAGTCGTTTACGAGTCTGGTGTCTCGCTTCGCTTTTTTCTCGTTCACTAATTTCATTTTGTAGAACCTGTATGGTTAAGTTGTTGGGGTTAATGGGAAGATAATAAATGCCTTATATTTTCACAAAACACACGTTTGCTTTTAGTGACTGTGAAATTAAAATTACATTTTAAATTTTTTCCCCCATGAATGATACAATGTTGGGATAATTGAGATGGGAAGTGTATTTGTAATATTGCATTGCGTAAAATAAGTCTTTAATACGTTTAAAAAAATCGCCTAAACTCATCCGAAGGCGGGCAGATAAAATTGAATAAAAATAATTTTGCTGACTGATTCGTAAAGCTATGTTGTCGATTACTGTCCAAAATCCATAGAAACAGTTTTATTCATTGTGTATTGTTTTTTTTTTCTTTATAAAAACGGGGCAAACGTGCATGCTCATTATTTTACGTGGTAGAGCCAAGCTGCAGCAATATTATAGTTGTAGCACGAATGGGTTGGCTCGACCGGGGAAGGACCACGCTCTCACAGAATACCAGGCTCAAATAGCAGCTTTGCGCTCTTGCGCTACATTGTTTCGTATAGTGAGTGTAGAAAATCGGAGACCATTTTTACTTGAAACGAGGCATTCCATCTTAGTCCTCACGGGTGATAACGTATCTGCATTTTGATTCGTTATTGAGGATAGATGTAGATGTCTATGAGCCACAGCAACCACTTACCATCAGGTGGACTGTGTGCTCGTTTGCCACCCCTATTCTATAAAAAATGCGGTTCAGTTAATATTCGTGTTATATTAGAAATTATTAAGCATAAATAAAATGTTTACAATGCATTAAGCGCTGGGTCCTAAGAACCCGTAACGCTAGTGCTTGCTAGGTTTAGATACGAGTAAATAAATAAACAAAAATAATATTAGTCTCTCGGGAACTGTCCGCTAGGGTTCTCCTGTCCGCTAGGGTGTTTTTCTTCTTCTTCTTTCGTTTATGTATTGATTTAGTGTACAATAAAGAATTATCTATCTATCTATCCTCTATATAGATAGATAATTCTATCCTTCACGCATGCTTTTTAAATCTATCCTATCACGCAAATCCCTAACCCTAGCAATTTATTATTTATGTCGGCTTTTCGACAACATCAAACGCGATAACTGAATGTATGTTCTTAGGCTGTGGTAGTAGTACTGAATACGAGTATTAGATGGATCTTGTTTGTCGGTCTATGTTATGTATTAAGAAGTATTTCGGATTTTAACATTTGAATCTAGTACCGTACTTTTTATTTGCAATAAAAATAGACACCTATTTACAACCTACATCTCCCTTCATATTATTTACTAACTATTTCCTTTTATACTATTTTTAATCTGTCTTTTCTTTTTATTTAAGTCATTTTTTTGGGTTGCTACATAGCAATCTCCATAAGATTATGTAGCAATAAGACTGCTTTTTGTTTTTCCACGTTATTAGTTTATATCGATAGACCGATACTCGATGCGTTGCTGCCGCAGAAGAAATAATTGTTCAATTAAGAACCGTGGTAACTCGGGGGCTATCCCAGCCGGCACCAATGAAATTGTTAATTGCAATTATAAGTGCTGATCTGAAGTGAGGAAACCTGCATGACTGAGAAATAAGAAAAAAAGATATTTTGAAGACATGTGAAGCTCGCCGACATTTCCTTGCCCTAAAACCCCCTCAGGAATAAGAGGAGGGCTGTGCCAAGCAGAGGAACAATAAACGGCTGTAACTTATACTATATTGTCTAATTAGGGATGATAATACATTCATTTAAATTGAATTATATAGAAATTTCAAATAAACTTGTCGGTACGGTACGCGCGCCACTTACATTTAGTCAATCGTAACTATACCTACAACCTTCGCGTAAACGCAAGCAATAAGTTAGACAAACTTTTACCGCAATCTGATAAACGTCGCAGCGCATAAAATACGGACAAACAAACATATGTTTTATATATTAAGAAGATTAACCTTTCCTTGGCGTACAATAAAGAGCTTTTATTACAAATGTAAATTATCAGTTATCACTTAGTTTCCATTGCTGAAATAAAAAAGCTCGTTTACCTGTATTGGCTATTGCCAACTGCAATGCGGCCGATTACGTGCACTTATTGATCCAACTATTCTACTGTTGTAGGGACCTTCAAATAGTTATGACACAGTCGGCTCGGTAGCGTAGTGTCTAAAGCCGATAAACAGAGACAATCACTAGTTATAACTTAGAATAAAACGGGATACTACTACAATAACTACTGGCATTTTTCCTGTGTCATGGAGGCAGCTTACATTCATAAATTGGGCAAAAACAAACATCCAGACTCGGAACAGTTATTATTTGTAGGACGTTTGTAAGGCATGTATTATATAACCAAAATACAGCTGCGGCATGGCTCTACCTCGTTTGGAATTCAGCAACTACCGTTAACTATTATTCACACAATTGATAAAAAAAAACATTAGAAGTTTACTTGGAGGCGTTCAAGTTAAAGTTAAAGTTACAGCCTATATACGTCCCACTGCTGAGGTTTTAGGGCAAGGAAGTGTCCGCTGCGCTGCCCTAATGCGTGTTAGCGAACTTCACTGTCTTCGAAATATTTTTTTCTCAGACATGCAGGTTTCCTCACGATGTTTTCATTCACCGCCGAGCACGTGGTAAATCAGCACTTAAAATCAATTAACAATCTCCGCCAATCCGGGTTGCTCGCGTACTGTGAAATTTACAGCGAGCGCTAACCATCTGAGCTACCGCGGCTGGCTGACTGAAGGCGTTAACAGGAGATATTTTTAATATAATTGCAGGCATTAATATACGTTGAAGTGACGAGCGCACTAATAGTCAACCTTATGGTGATTGAATGGTTTATTATTGGGTCAGTAATTCATTATTGGGGCGATGTATACGCTTTTACAACAAAATCCCAAAAAATATACAAAATTTTTCAAACACAAAGTTCAAAAATGTTATTAAACTTAGTTTGTATAAAAAGGGTTATTATAATATTAAGGAATTTATGGATGATAATAACACCTGGGGAGGGTGATCGCTACCAAGCTATTTCTAATTTGTCTTGTGTTGTTAATTGTAAAAAAAATATTTCAAAATAAAATAGACCCACTGAGTTTCTTGCTGGTTCTTCCCAGGACAGAGGTTTTCCTTGCGAACCAGTGGTAAATGAAAAAAGTGACAAGACAAGAGTGAAAGTATTGTTTGTAATCTATATTGAATAAAAATGTTTCTGTTTCTGTCACACACACACACACATATATATATATATATATATATATATATATATATATATATTTGGTACAATATAGCAAAAAAAACTATCAGATAATTGTTGTACTTAAACCAAAACGAAGCTGTCTGGGTGTACGTACCTGTGTTCCGTTATATCTACTTCTAACTTTGGAATAACTCAACTGACTTGGATGCGGTTTTCTTTGTCAACCTAGAGATTTTGATCGACATTATAGATATAATATAAGCACATAAGCAGAAAGTACATACAATGGGAGCGGAGATGGCAACAAAAGGCTATCAACGTATAATCGTATTAGTAAAGTTTAGGTTTTTAATAATATTATACCACATTATACAGATTGGCAGACAAAAATCCAGTCCAATGGAGCAACTAAACGTAGGTTAAATGTAAGTACACTACATCTGGAATGTTAAAAAATTCAGTAAAATTAATTAAAATTGGTAAGTGCTAAAAAATTCAAGAAGTGATATCATCATAATTACAGCCCTTCACAAGTCCACTGCTTAACGTAGGCCTCCCAAGGAATATTTTAAAGCACGGTTCTGAGCCACCTACATCCATCGACTTCCTGCATGTCTTACCAGGTCGTCACTTTATCTAGTGTGGGGCTGCCCTGCGCTTTGTGTACCGGTACGAGGCTGCCACTCGCGAAACTTTTTCCCCATTGGTTATCGGTTCTTCGAGCTATTACTTCCGCACTAATCCGTTAGGCTATGTCGTTTACTCTGGTTCTACTGCGGATATCCTCACTTCTAAGTCCTTACTTCCTCGTACGGACACCAGTGAAGGATCACCAGTTGAGAAGACGTGTCGTAATCTTCCGAGTAAGAAGAAGAAGAAAAATCTGTCAAGTTGAATTTGGAAACACAAACAAAATTATTGCGGTGAATTTGGTTTAGCAATTAGCCTTATGCCTGTATTGATGATTGATTAGTTTAATAAGATTAGATATTTCGTGTACTTAAATTAGTATCGAAATTACTTTATATAGTATTCGCAGAAAATAAAAATTTAATCCTTGAATCGGAAATTAATATTACGACAAACTACTCATGATAAAATAAGATTATCAAGACTCAATGAATTGGTCTCAAAACAAGAGTTGCATCTAGATGCAACTGGAGGAGTGGCTTAACTAAGGGAAAGAGAAAATTCTCTTGAGACAAAAACAAGCTTCGTTAAGAGAAAGAGAAACCAATATAGCACATTATTTACTATTGTCTGTCTCCCCTACATCTAGCTGCAATTATATTATGGTTGTAGCAGGAATGGATCGGCTCGAACCTGTAAAATAGCAGCTCAATGCTGATGTGTTTCGTATAGTAAGTGTAGAGAACCGGAGACTCTTTATGCTGGAAACGAAGTATTACATCTTAGTCATTGGGTGACAACGCATCTACATTTTGATTCTTAATCGAGGATGGATGTAGATACCTCTAGGACACGTCATTAACTTACCATCAGGTAGATTGTTTGCTCGTTTCATCACACTTACTCAAAAAAAAGTTACATAGTAAATTTTAAAATTTTCTAGTAAAATGTTAAACTGAGAAACTAAAATGTCGTTGACACGATATAAAAAAAAAGATAAAAGTTTTAACGTCGGAACGAAAAAGCTAATTAGTCTTAGCCACTAAAGATCTCTACAAATTTCTCTCTAAAAAAACAAAAGCCAATTCGTTACATTCTGCTTCAAATTCACGATTTCAGTGAAACAAAAGTAGAACTGGCCTCTTACCCTTTGCATGCCAAATAAGTTGCGCCATAGACGCTGTAATGAAGCCAGCGGTCAAGCAACGGCATCATGTTCGATAAAGAAAATACGGGACAAAGAAGTGTCTCCGATCGTTCGATGCTTATGAGCTTGTGACATATAATAAACAAAGGCTTGTTGAGATAAAAAACAAAGTTAGTATTGAAATCAAAGTTTTGAAAGCGCGAACACAATCTAATAGACTAGGCATATTTATAAAAGGCGTCATTTTCATTTTATTGTGTAAATAAGTAAGAATATATTATTTACTAAAAACCTACAATATAAAAATATAATATAATATAATTCTGGAATTTCAGATTTATTGCATGAACCATTATTAAAATAGTTATAGGGATAACCGTAAAGGAATTTTAAAATTACAAAAATATACATCCACACTATATTTTATATATTTAGGGTTATATAAGTCATTTCGCAATGGGCCGATGAAGCCGCTTCCACTCATCGAACTATATTACTAGCGTATAGTAATACCTCAATGCTTCCTCTAGCTTGGGGAAGAACGGTTCTCGAGTGGCAGCCTCATATCAATAAGCACAGTGTAGGGTGACCCCCCACTAGATGGAGTATGTTCGACCTGTAAGACATACAGGTAGATGAAAGCTACAGGAACATGTTTTGTTACATTCCTTTGATGAGGCCTGCCTTCTGCAGCAGACTTGTAAAGGGTTAGAATGATGATAGTTCTAACGAAAGCTTTTAATTGTTATAAGTATTTTATTCAGCTTTGTTAATAATTTACGTTTCTAGAATTTTGCATTAGAACGTTGCAGTAGGTAGACAAAATAATTTTTGTAAGAGTTGTTCATACACACCGTGCTGAGTAAACCTATTAATGATCGCGGTACCGAACCAGTTCATCATAATGTAGCCATCTACCATTTTAATACTCACCATTTTCATTAGAAAGTTTTATTATTCTGCAAATTTCTTGCTTCTATGAACTTACGTAATTTATTTAAATATTGTATATAAAAATTTATAAATTAATATTATTTTGTAATAATCTAGTTCTAATGATGATGTAGGAATATCCGCTACCCCATAACGACCTGTGGGCGCCGTAAGGTACCAGGAAACAGGAGATGGGCAGCAGCTTCTTACTCATTACAACTGTGGTGGCTTACCCGCCAGCCAAGCGTGGCAACTATGGTAAAATCCCCATATGAGGTAAAATTAATTGAGGAAGCTTATGTTTATCAGTGGGCTTTTATAGGCTATAATTAAAGGATTTAACTATTGTTACTTAATAAGATAAGGGTGACAAACGAGCACACAGTCCGCCTGATGGTAAGTGGATGCTGTGGCCCAAAGACATCTACAATTCATCTGGACTAAGAACCAAAATGCAGATGTGTTATCAACCTTCAGGACTGATATGGAATGCCTCGATTCCATTAAAACGGGTCTCCGGTTCTCTACACTCACCATACGAAACACAGCAGCATTAAGCTGCTACTTTAGGTTGGTATTCCTGTGAGCGCATGGTCCTTCCCCGTCGAGCCGACTCATTCATGCTACAACCATGATATAGTTGCAGCAAGGCTCAACCACGTAAAAAAGTAGTAAGTACTATTTTAATCTCATATTTTCTAATTTCTTTCATAGCTGCTTCTCCTATGCAAGGTTTGTACAGTTGGTGTTCCGTGCAGATTGATTTCTCAATATTTTTTGTCTCCATTCCTTCAATAATTATTCGTTATTTCTTACATTTCTCAGCGTCGATTTAAACAAAACATTTGCAGTTCAACGACACTTTAAGTAATAACATCAAGATCATAATGTTACTTATTATAGATACCAATTATTAAACAATAATAATGCGAGATGAACCAAACGCAAAACAAAATAAAGCTTCTATTTTTACTTCCATATTCTAGATGTTATCGAACGTCGATATCTACGAGTATTTCACTCTTTGTTCTATTATGCTCGATATTCGGACAAAGGAGGTTCTATTAAAAATGTACTGTCAATAGCAAAAAACGGTGTTACATAATCTAAAAAAATAAAAATAAAGAGGTCCCGTTATTCGTAGGCACTGCGTAAACCGATGGTATGACGATTCACGCTATTAGAGTTCTTCACACTATAATTGCTTGTCTTAAATATTGTTTATTAATTGCTTTAAGTTTTTAATTTTAAACAATAAAATTTCTACAGAACATATAACTGTCTTATTAGATTTAGCTATTTCAATCCAGTTCAGTAGATACATTAACCCATTACTTTTTTATTCAAATACAGTGTGTGAATTTTTACTTTTATAACTGAAGCAAAAGTACTTACTTTTACCGCAAAGTTACGCGTCAAACTTTGACCCTTATAGAACAAAATATAAAAACAGTTGTTTGTAGAGAATATTATGTATTTATGACCAGGTTGTACTGTATATTTGAGATTGTAATTATGTTTAAACTGCAATATCATACGGACTTTTGAATATATTTTACAAGCGATACGCCCCGGTTTTGGCTGAGTAGGATCTGTAAATGTGGCAATATTTAAATTTGAGATAATCAAAGACCATTTATTTTGTCAAATTTTATTTTTCTCTTTTAAAGTCCTAAAGTTTTTCGGATATAATATAGCCTAGATGATTTTGGGATTTGGGATTCTCTAACTGTTCGTGATGGTTCATACAGCTTCAGCATTTAAGGCAGTTATCTCGATATTGCCAATAGACACTTCAATTTTAATTAAATGTATGGATATAATCTTTCTTACTCAACCCTCATAAAAGGTCAAACAGATTTGGATGCGTTTTGCAAATCAAAATTCACCCACGGACAATCTCTGCCACCCGAACGGAGTCGCGGGCAGAAGTTAGTTACTAATAAACAAGGCAATTTATTTTCACAAAGAGCCTTATTCCATCAGGACGGAGATCTTTATGTTATTCATAGTTTTCCATATCAATGCATAATATCGTGTGAACGGCCCTTATCCGACCGGCCTCACCCGTTGGGCAACCAAACGCGTCGCGATCGCAACAATGCACTTTGACGCGCACAGTTACACGAGAAAAATGAATGTCAACGGCGTGCGACCTTAGTGCACGGCCGCCGCTATTTGTATAGTCACAGCGCCGTGGAAGATACAGATGCGTCAATATTAGTAAATAAAGTGCTTTTATAATTAGATAAGATTGCAAAAGGATTGGTGAAAAAAGAGAATTTAGTAAGATATTGATTTTTTTTTGGTAGTTGAGCCACGCCGCAGCAATATTAGTTATATAGTTGTAGCACGAATGGGTCCGCTCGGCCGGGGAAGACCCACGCTCGCACAGAATACCAGCGTAAAATTGCGGCTTAACGCTGCTGTGTTTCGTATGGTGAGTATAGAGAACCCTTAGACCCTTATTACTGGAAAAGGGGCATGCCATCTTAGTCCTCACGGCTGACAACGCGCCTGCATTTTGATTCGCAAATGAGGATAGATGTAGATGTCTATGGGCCATAGAAACCACTTACCATCAGGTGGACTGTGTGCACGCTCGTCACCTTTATGCTACAAAAAAGTTCTGATTAACAATTTTAAGTAGTTTCAGGCTGGTCTGATAGCTCTTGTTCTACTTTTGCGAAATGCCATATGAGGCTAAGATATATAGGCAATAGTAATAACACGTTTCGTATTTCTAGGGCGGTAGGCGGAGAGAGAATTCACAGAGCACCCATTCTTCTTCAGAAGAACTAGACTGTTTGTTTTCCACTGCGAGGGGGGAGGAAGGCTTTTACTTATTTTTCGACTTTGGAAACCGTTTAAAATAGTATATTTTATTATATCATTCTTATCTAAATAAAACAATAAAATTAAAAAAAAATGCTACACCAATTCATAACAGTTTTACGAGTGCTGTCCGCTTATTACAAAACATGGTTTGTTAATGGTTTAAAGAGGTTTAAGGAAGAGCCTTTGGCTAGGAAGAAGTTCCTCAACTATGGCACTACTGTCTTCGCGAAATCGCTCTCAAATTCCATACTATACAGTATACACAGACATTTTCAACGGAACTCACTGATATGACATTGGCAGAATTATTTTTAGTTAAAGCTACAGCCTATATACGTTCAACAGATGGCAACAGGTCTCGATGCGCCCTCCTTTCTGCCAAGGAGGGTCGCGTTCGTATACGGCTTAGAGATCTCTAGTCAGATCGTTAAGCCAATTCCTAAAAGGTTGGGTTTAGTAGGTAAAAGTCACCACATAACCACGCAGCCGGCTGCGTGGTATGCTATGAGCATTCCCAACCTCCCTCCCCCGCTTTCCGGAGGGTTGCCCATATTTGCTTCGGGCGCAAAAAAAAACAGGTCTCTTATTACTTCTGAGAGAGTTTTAGGGCAAGGAAGTGTCTGCCGCGCTGCCCCACTGCGTGTTGGCGGACTTCACATGTATTTGAAATATATCTTTTACATTCAGGTTTCCTCACAATGTTTTCCTTCATAGCCGAGCACGTGGTAAGAGTAACGAAAAAAAATAAGAAGAAGAAACCGGACTTATTTATTGAAACAGACACGAGACTAAAAATATAATACTTTTTGTAATAAGACACATCGTATTTAGTTACGGAATAAACCTTAAAACAGCTATAAACATTTAGATTTGTACAACGAAGGTATTATTATTTCTGCAAGTAACCTATCTATACTTTTCGTATTACTATTGAATACAAATCCGTATATACGCAGCAATACGAAGTACAATAGCGCGGCCCACATGCTCGATAGAGTTCGGCCAGGTTGATAAACTTGGATTTGACCTTAGAACTGGCATATTATGGCGAAACACAGCCCCGTTTGGGTATTTTAGTGTGTTAGTTGCGCAATACGTAACTCGGTTTTAAGGTTTTTGATAGAAATGTTTGTTAAAGATCGGTAGCATTGTTATTTGTTGTTTTTGTTTTTTCAAGTATAGTTTTCGGTTTATGATAACATTTTTTATTACTAACATAGGAATTTATGTATAAAATCGTCATCCTCAAAACGTAACACACACACACACACACACACACACACACACACACACACACACACCCGGCCCCACACACACACACACACACACACACACACACACACACACACACGCACGCACGCACGCACGCACGACACGCACACACACACGCGCACACACAAACAATAAGATTTTTTTTGTGTATTTTATTTACAGCCTGTGATGCATAATCATCAGAGACGATAACGCATCTGCAGCCATCTTTCTTTGTAGTTGACTGCAGGTATTAATGGACTGCAGGAGCCACTTACCATCAAGTGGACTGCATTTTCATTTATCACTTATTCCGCGCACTTATTAAAGGAATACACTTATTCCTCGCCGGATTCGAACTTGCGGCCTCGTAGTACCGCTGCCAAATGCTTATAGCGTAGTAGCTACCGAGCTGTCAATATGCTGCAACAACGAGCTGGATACATAATATTATATCGAGTACATCTACTATATAAAAAGTTACAGTCATTGCATTCCACAGCTATTCCTCTGATTACTTATGTAGTTTGAAGTAGGGAAGGATCCGCCACGTTGACTCCATTATACAAATGTAGGAGCCAATATGAAAATGTCAGAAAAGACAGACTGAATGGTATAATATGCAGCGAACCGTTCGTTAAAATAGAACATCGACTGCATAATAAAATGACCTGGTCGTCAAAATGCACTTCAACTAAGCACCGTATAAAGTTTTGCGAGCGTCATATTAGTATTGTTACCATAAACTTCGAGCTATGACGTCATAAAGGAACAAACAAACATTATGTGGATTTATGGCATGCACTCACCAATAAATCACCCTCGATTTGGGGCAGTCGCATTAAAATAATTTAAGAAAATATGTTTTCATATTTCAAAAGAAATAATTTACTCATTTTATTATTATTAAAAACATCTTAGTTTGCGAACCTCAGCGAATCGCCTGCTTACCTACGAGTATTTCTGCCGACCAAACAGCTATGAAAGCACTACCGTGTTCTGATATGAAATAACAAGTTGGAAAAATTAAAATTTTTGTACCAACCGACTTCAATATAAATAAAATGAGAACATCGTCAATGTAGCCGAAGTCAATTAAAGACGCATTATTAAGGATAACCCAAAAACTACAGACCTTGATCAAATTTATATGGGACGACCACATGAGAAGTAAGTTCACTTTTGAGGTAACACACATAAAAAATAGAGTTGAATTGAGTAAATCCTCTTTTTTTAAAGTTGGTTAAGAAATTATAAAACGGTTGTGAAACAGTTCTTTCTCATTTTAAGGGTAATAACGAACCCGTGTCGCTTTCTTTTTTTAATTTTATTATTTTTTTATTCGTCGGATGCAGCAGTCACTGACCATAAATTGGAAGATGAGCTTGTTTGTCACTTAGTTAAAATAACTGCTTAAACAACTAAATTACTTTTTTAAAGTTAATTTTGTTAGACTTCATGTTTGTGTGTATACCTATCGACAGGTTTTGTAATACTTTGACTGTGTAGTATTTTAGATCAGACGTTTAGTGGCTGTGTAATATAATTTATATTACATTACCCCCATTTAATTCTGTCGATGTTGTAAGAGGCGATTAAGTCAAAGATTTTATGGCTTCCGATAGATAACGGTAGAACCACCTTGTTTACGCTAGACGTAAAATACCAAGAGCAGTGTCGGAGATGCGAGATTTTCAGCTTTGCGGTGCAATCAACCTTCCAGGCGTGGTAATTGAGAAAAATACTCCTTAGAAAAGGAAAGCAGCGTATCCAGTAGTGGATTTTTAAAGCCTGATAAAATAAAGAAGAAAAATATTTATCGCATTATTCATAAGCCACTTTAAACGCAATTATTTTTGCTTACCTTTTGTCCCTCGCTGTTTTAAATCAATTTTGAAAAAAAAATGTATTTTTTACAGAACATCGAAAAATATCTATCGACTGAACCCCTTAGTGAGATGGATGCATCCCAATAGAGTCAATGAAATAATTCCTTAAATATACAAGGTTGAATAAAAGCCAAGGCCGTCAACAATGTATGTCTAAGGCCTCATGCCTCTTTTTTCCACTTGCTAAATCACAAATAATCGTACACCCAAAGACACCTATAAAGACGATGGTTCAACTTTACCTTAAGATTAATCCAGTTCATAAGTCAACTACATGTGTATTACAAAACCTATAAACGCATTAATTGAAACGTACAATTATGTTTTTATATTCTGAAGTATTTCCATGTATATTACTATTGCCCATATTTAGTAATACTAAAACATTCACATTGTCTAAACTGAATTCAAAGCAAAACACGTTCACACGATATTCAATAAAAACTTGTCTAAACAAAGTTATTTCAAACGGACGATAGAGCAGTGTTTAGAAATAAAGCAAGCAACGTTAATAATATTTTCCTTAATGATAGCGAACTATACAAAAAACGACATTATTTCTAATTTAATGCTGTATTTTAGAAACCTAGTTTTTAAGAGTTAAATGCAGTATAATAGATCTTTACATGATCTAACTGAAAAAAAAAAGGACTAATCCGTATTCTGTGGGAAGCACTGACCTCTTTATATTGTTACGCGGCTAAGTTGACATCTGGCACTAGCGCCATCTAGTGTCGGGTAACGGAGCGAGGGGAGAGCTTTCCAGAAAATGACATCACTAATCTTTCAACCGACAGCGCCATCTGTTGTCGAAACGAAGAACTAAGCTTCTGGAAGCTGACTCTCGAACTTTCGGCGCTTTGTCGATTGGTGCGCGTATTTACTTGAATGTTCTGGATGATTCGGTACTAATGTGTATTTATAGGCGCTGCAAGGTGCGATCGGGGAAGTATTGAATTTGGCGAGACAAGTGAAGTTTCGGAGCGGAATAAAGTGAATTAATGTGCTTAATTATTGGTGTTTTAAGTTTTAATTTGTGTAAAGAAAATTAAAGTGTTAATTTAGGGAATTCTATCGGCAATTTTTATTGTCACGAACCTCAAGCTCGTAACAATTGGTGTCAGAAGTGGAATAAAATCATGCCGATTTTACCTAAGGAGGAAACGGAGGGTGTCCGTACCCGAAGTCAACGCCAGCAGGAGACGGACCAAAGAAGATTTGGTGGTGCAACGTCGCAGACGTTGCAGGGCCAGCCGCCGGCTGCAGGCCCGTCAGTAGCTCCTACATCTGCAGCACCTGATTTAGGTGCTCTGATAGTGATGCTGCAGGAACAGGCTCGCCGACGAGAGGAACAGGCTCGCCGACAGGAGGTACAGGCTCGCCGACAGGAGGAACAGGTCCGTCAGTTGAAAGAGCAGCTGCAGAGCGGACAGAAGGAACAGGCCCGCCGACAGGAGGTGCAACAGATGCTCTTCATGAAGGACCTTCACGCTACCTTTGGGAAAGAGATAAGGGAGGTGAAGGATAGGGTTGCTCAACATGACAACCACCTGTCGGAAGCTGACACCTGAACCCGAATTGAAGAACATGAAACCCGAATCAACCATGTGAACAATCGGGTTGACAACGTGATGGCTGACGTGAAGAAAACGCTGAACGACCTCAAACTTGGGTAATGGAACTACAGCTCCCGTAGTAGCTACTGCACCTTCGCTACGTGGATTCAAAGTGCCGCCGTTCGACGGGACTTCTTCCTGCCCGGCCTACAAAATCCAGTTCGAGGCCGTCATGGAGGCAAACGGCTGGAATAAAAGCCAGGCCATGACTGCACTCACCTTAGGCCTGCGCGACCAAGCCTTAACCGTGTTGGAAGCTCTCGTTAAGAAAGTGACCTACGAGCAGCTCCTTGAGGCATTGGAGGCGAGATATGGTGACGCTCACCTGGAACACGTCTTTCGCGCGCAGCTTAAAGATCGCGTGCAACGCAGCAACAAAAATCTGCAGCAGTGGGCCCTTGAGGTGGAGAAGATGGTTCGAAAAGCATACCAGTCTGTACCTGCGCTCATTGAAGGGAACCCGGTGCAGACATTCATCGACGGCATCCGCGACCTTGAAGTCAGAGCTGCTGTGAGGCTGGGGCACCACGAGACGCTTAAGGACGCCTTGGCCCATGCACTGGAGGTGGAAGCCGTGCGGCAGGATCTTCGCTCCCATCGCGTCAGGGAGATTGCAGCAGCTACGGTACGCGACCGCAATAAAGGATACAGCCCTAGGTGCTATGGCTGTGGGGAAAGGGGCCATCTTCGATCCAGCTGCCCTAAGCGAACCGTACAAAGGGAAGGTGAACGATATCAGGAAGGTGGTGCGGCTACCAGCCCCGCCCAGCAGCAGCAGGGAAACGAGTAAAAGCCAGAACTGCGGGGCGGGGCGGGGCGGATCTCACAAACCCATGATGGGAACAGTCTAATCATCAAGGGCGAGGTCAACGGAATGCCATGTAAACTGACCACAGACACTGGAGCCTCTCGTACGGTTGTTAGTTCCCAACTTATAAGTCAGTTCCTTGTGGACTCCGCATACAACCGAGAACGCATTAATTTGGTAACAGCCACCGGTCAGCATATACCCGTCCGTGGAGAGAAGGAGATGGAGTTGAAGCTAGGCAACGCGATCTACCTGCATAATGTCATCGTGGCTGATATAATGGACGAGTGCATCCTAGGCCTAGATTTTATGAGGAATAATTGTTGTAAGATCGACGTTAAGCAAGGTGTTTTGAAATGTGGACAGGAGGAACTTTTTATGAAAGGTGCGTTACCAGGGAACGTGTACATCATTAAGAAGATTGTTCTTCCGCCGAGATCGGAAACGGTTGTTCCGGTTAGTCTTCCTCGAAACGCTGGGCAAGCCCACCGTTGTGTACTTGTGGAAAGGGTAAACAATGACCTTCCATGGAAAGTAGCTCGAACCTTGGTCAGGACCACTGACATCTCAGGAGTACGTGTGCTGAACCTTTGCGACCGGGAACAGATTATAGAAAAAGGCACACTGGTTAGTACTTGTGAGGAAGTGGATTGGTTACGTCGGTGCCAATATATATCGAGTGGGACCCCCAGCAAGGATTCAGAAACGAGAGTGACCACACTTTTGGAAGATTGTCGCAGTGTTCTCTCCGCGAAAGAATTGGTCAAGGCAAAGAAGTTGTTACTCAAGCACGCCGATGTATTCTCATCAAACGATGCTGACATAGGAAAGACTAGCTTAGTTCAACACAAAATAAACACAGGAGAAGAATTGCCTATCCGTCAGCGGCCATGAAGATTGCCGGTAGCACGTGAAAAGGAAGTGGAAACCATGATTGAAGGAATGGTGAAGGATGGTGTTATTGAACCTTCCTCTAGTCTATGGTGTTCACCAGTGGTGCTGGTGAAGAAAAAGGATGGCAACATGCGGTTTTGTGTTGACTACCGCCGTATGAACGACGTTACGAAGAAAGACAGCTATCCCTTGCCAAGAATTGATGACACACTGGATATGCTTACAGGAATAAAGTGGTTTAGCACGCTGGATCTAAAAAGTGGCTACTGGCAAGTTGAAATTGACCCTAAGGACAAGGAGAAAACTGCGTTCTCGACGGGAAAGGGTCTGTGGCAATTTAAAGTAATGCCGTTTGGGTTGTGCAATGCTCCAGCAACGTTTGAAAGGCTGATGGAGTTTGTACTTACTGGGCTAATTGGCGATGCCTGTCTGGTTATCTTGGATGACATCATCATCGTGGATCGTACGTTTAAGAAACACCTTCAGAACCTGGAACGCGTGCTCATGAAGATTCAGAGTGCCAACCTCAAGTTGAGTCCGAAGAAATGTTCACTATTCAAACGGCAACGTCAACTTTTTGGGGTATGTAGTGTCGGAAGAAGGTATCCGTACGGATTCGGAGAAAATCGCCGCTGTCAAGGATTGGCCGGTTCCAAAAGACAAGACGCAGGTTAGAGCATTTTTGGGTTTGTGCTCCTATTATCGGCGATTTGTGAAGAACTTTGCAGATATAGCCAAACCTCTGCACAAGCTAACCGAGGAGAAGCGACATTTCAGCTGGGATGAAAGTTACAATATCGCATTCCAGGAGCTCAAGGACCGTCTGTGCAAAACACCTATTTTGGGATACCCTGATGCAAGCAAAGAATTTATAGTTGACACAGACGCAAGTGATATAGGACTTGGCGGTGTGTTGTCTCAACGGAATGGTGACCAAAAGGTCGTGATAGCGTACTTCAGCAAGTCATTGTCAAAACCGGAAAGGAACTATTTTGTCACAAGACGCGAATTGCTAGCTGTGGTAAAGTCGTTGCAGCATTTTAGCAAATATCTTCTGGGGTGAAAATTTCACTTACGAACTGACCATGCTGCACTAAAATGGCTATTGCAGTTTAAAAATCCAGAAGGACAAGTTGCGAGGTGGATTGAACTACTGCAGGAATATGACTTTAAGATCGAACATCGCAGCGGGAAATCTCATGGCAACGCAGATACATTGTCAAGAAGACCTTGTCCTGAAGATTGCAAACATTGTACTAGGCAAGAGAGTAAGGAAGTGGTATCCGTGAGGATGCTCAGGGCAGACCACCTCAGCAACGAGTGGAAGGACAGCTTACAACGTTCACAGCAGGAAGATCCGGACATCAAGCCGATTCTGGAATGGATGAAGGCCAGTGCTCCCAAGCCCAAGTGGAGCGACGTCTCAGCGATGAGTTCGACCACTAAAAGCTATTGGGCCCAGTGGCACAGCTTGTTGCTTCAGGATGGAGTTCTCTGCCGTAAATGGGAAAGTATTCGGGGAGACAGCTGTCATTTGCAAATGGTTGTCCCTAAAGCTAAAGTACCGGATGTTCTACAGCTGTACCATAATGATTATTCAGGATATCTGATCTGGGAGTTAAACGAACTCTACTGAAGATCGGAGAACGGTTTTACTGGGTCCACTGTCGAAACGATGTCCAGGACTGGTGTCGCAAATGTACAAGTTGTGCGGCTCTAAAGGGACCTCAGACTCGTAGTAGAGGTGCATTGAAGTTGTACAATGTTGGTACACCATGGGAGAGAATAGCCATTGACGTGGCGGGGCCGTTTCCGGAGAGTGAAAGCGGTAACAAGTATTTCATGGTTGTGATGGATTACTTCACTAAGTGGCCAGAAGTCTTCGCCATTCCTATTCAAGAAGCTTCAACAGTTGTAGATAAACTAGTTCATGAAGTCTTCTGTCGTTTTGAAGTACCTTTAGAGATTCACAGCGATCAAGGAAGGAATTTTGAGTCTCAAATATTCCAGGAAACTTGCCGAGTTATGGGTACTCATAAAACAAGAACGACTTCTTATCACCAGCAATCTGATGGAATGGCAGAACGATTTAATCAGACATTGGAGAGGTACCTAGCAAAAGTTGTAGACAACCGGCAACGAGATTGGGATAAGCACATACAACCGTTTTTGCTGTCATATCGAAGCGCTGTTCACGAAAGTACATCAGTGACACCAGCTTTCGCAAACTTTGGAAGAGAATTACGGCTGCCTGCAGACCTGATCACCGGGATACCACCTGATGCCCCACGCAGCATAACCGATTATGCAAATGACTTGCGGAACAAAATGAATGACATTTATGAGCACGTCAGACAATCCGGCCAGCAAATGTCTGAAAAGATGAAAACCCGGTATGACCGCAAAATGAACAACAAAGGGTTCGACGAAGGTTCACTAGTGTGGTTGTACAATCCGGTTCGCAGCAAAGGGAAATCTCCTAAGCTTCAAGCTAAATGGGACGTCCCGTACCGGATTGTGACCAGGATCAACGATGTAACCTATCGGATACAGAAGGGCGCAAGGGGGACTCCTAAGATTGTCCATGTGGATCGCCTGGCGCGTTATTATGGGGCCGATAATGCTCGGGACGAGCATGTCTTAGGAGGGGGCAGTGTTATGCGGCTAAGTTGACATCTGGCACTAGCGCCATCTAGTGTCGGGTAACGGAGCGAGGGGAGAGCTTTCCAGAAAATGACATCACTAATCTTTCAACCGACAGCGCCATCTATTGTCGAAACGAAGAACTAAGCTTCTGGAAGCTGAATCTCGAACTTTCGGCGCTTTGTCGATTGGTGCGCGTATTTACTTGAATGTTTTGGTTGATTCGGTACTAATGTGTATTTATAGGCGCTGCAAGTTGCGATCGGGGAAGTATTGAATTTGGCGAGACAAGCGAAGCTTTGGAGCGGAATAAAGTGAATTAGTGTGCTTAATTATTTGTGTTTTAAGTTTTAATTTGTGTAAAGAAAATTAAAGTGTTAATTTAGGTAATTCTATCGGCAATTTTTATTGTCACGAACCTCAAGCTCGTAACAATATTATACAAGTACGCTGGACTGGCTATCCCATACAAAATGACTGCCAATTTGAAGCGCCGCTAAAGGATGTCTTGAAAAACATAATATGCCAGTCTGTTATCTTATTTATACTGTCTTATCTAATAAGTCTGTATTTTGAACTTTTAAACTAAAAAACGAAAGTAATTTATGTTGTTTGATTGTGTATAATATTAATTACATATTAAGAATTACTTTTAATAATAATGAGAGTGTGTGTAATCTCTAAAACTCGTTACCAAAAGGGAAGTGGTGTAACATTTCACAAGTAAGTGAATTTGCAGCTAATATTAAACAAATTAAAACTATTTGATAATATAGATACTTAAAATTTATTATCAATCTTAATATCATATATATACCAACATATTTGGCTGTATATTAGTGAGTTTTGATAAACAATAAAATTCAATAGAGTTGTCGAGTTCCTTGTCTTTAATACTTATCGATGTTCTTTCCTACCCATATCTGTTAACAAACATAGTCGCCAACGACAGATGATTATCAAATGTTTATTAATTAACAAAATGTTTATTAATTAAAAGCATACCTAAATATTGTGAATTGGCGTCCGAAACAAAATGATCATACTTGTTCTGAATATTTCACAGACGACTGTTTTATTAGACATGAGAACTGCACCACTTTGAAAAAGTCCAGTATTCCGAAAATATAAAAGTATTAGATTATTATTTTGAATGTTTTTTTTATTTCTTTTTCCTCATTTTCCCACAAACTCAAGGGCCATAGCCAAGTGTCGAAAGGTCGCCTGATGATGTCGAGCCTCGTTGGATGTGTGTTAGTGGGCTGCGGCTAGAGGATATTCCTCTCCCTTTACCGCTGTAGTCGAGGTGGAGTCGTCAAGGAAGAGGAGTGTTGGTATGGCGATTGGCGATGCGATGCCACTCGACTATCCTTAGCGACTTTGGTGAGGCTGCACCACTTGATGCTTCCAAGTGCTCGTTTTTTCCTGGCTCTATTCACATATCGAGCTCGGGGAGTCAGTAGTGCAGGTGGAGTCAGAGGCCGTGAAGGGCAGTGTGCCTTATGTTTCTGGTGCGCCTTATCTAAGAAGAAAAACGGAGGGGGGGAGAAGTCAGCAACTAAGGAGGGGCTGCCATTGGGTGGCTGGCGCCAGAGGACCCGCGGGTGTACATGAAAGCGTATCCGTGTACCCTGTCAATTTGCGGCGGAGGTAGAACAACATTGGGTTTTAGTAAGTGCGAGTCTAGAGATTTAATTCTCTCTAGACTCTCAAGATTTAATTTGTGCTTTAACTTCGTAGTGGCCCTAATTTAGTTTATTTCTTATTTACAAATTCTGGCCATAGTTTACATTCACGGTTTCGGCACACACGCAACATCCACCGACAAAGGAAATTAAGTGTCGATATGTCAAGCCCCCTAGAATACGTGGCATTGCCGAAGCTGGAAAACTTAGAACCAGAGTGACCGACATCGCCCAACGGATTAGTAAGCGGAAGTGGCAATTGACCGGCCATATAGCTTGAAGAACCGATAACCGATGGAGAAAAAAGGTTCTCGAGTGGCAGCCTCATACTGGCAGGTAAAGTGTCGGAAGTTCCCCCACTAGATGGAGTGAAAACATGGTAAGACATACAGGAAGTTGATGGGTGCAGGTGGCTCAGGACCGTGCTTTGTGGCATTCCTTGGGGGAGGCCTATGTTCAGCAGTGGACTTGTGAAGGGCTTCAATGATGATGAATGATAATGGCATTATATTAATATGATACATAAATAGAATCGACGTTATGGGTAGAGTCCGTCTATCCATAGAGTCCATTCTATTTATTTAGGTATAGGTAGGGTATAGAATTTTTATCGATATGTTTTGTCGCACTGTCTTATCCCTATTATTATTCGTTCCGTGGACGTGCACTTCTGCTGTCAGCGCCAAAATGGCGGAAATCAAATCGCTACATCATGTCACGGTGTATAGCCAGTCCAGCGTACTTGTATATATAGAGGTCAGTGGTGGGAAGAGTGATTTCTGACAAATAAGGCAAAATGAGCAATTTAAATACGTCAGATCTAAAAATTAAGATGACCACATGCGATGCGTGGGAACTACGGCAAATATTCAAACTTACGTCAGCGCAGAAGTGCATCAAAAACCGAACATAATCTATAGAAATTTAAGAGTAATAGAAACTATTTTGCTTGATGTTCTAGCCTTATATAATTGGAAAATACTGCAAAAAATCTATTGATCAAAAATTCATATACAAGAAAGCCTTTTTTATATATAAGAGGGCATGCGGCTCACCCGATGGTAAGTGACTACCGCCGCCTATGAACATATGCAACACCAGGGGAATCGCAGATGCTTCTCTTTCAATAAAAAGCTCTTTTCTTATAGGCCCTAAGTTGTATCAGTCCAGAAAATTCGCTTTAATTATGGACGTGTGTTATTTTGATTATTCAATAAAAAGCTCTTTTCTTATAGGCCCTAAGTTGTATCAGTCCAGAAAATTCGCTCAGAATGTTCATCAGTTCAGTTCAGCTCAGAATGTTCATCAGTGCCTACTTTATTACGCATTTTGTTATATGCAGATTCACTTTACACATACAGTAATGGAATGACTCACATGTTACACTGTCAGTCACAGAAATAGTTACAAATGTGTACTTATATATAACTCAAAGCATTGGAATGTAAATGTTTGTGATTGACGATAAACCTTTTAAGGCGAAGTGTTTAATATGAAAAGTAACAATACTTTATAGCAAATCAAAGGAAAACCAAACCGTTGAACATTAAATTAACAACCAAATAAATTAAAGTTTTATCTCATACCAGTTTTTTTTTAGATCCGCCTCTGATTTTCGCGTCTCTTTTCGCTGTCTGGGTTTGCTTTGGAGGATAAAAAGATATTTTAAACAAAAATTTGAGATCATTATGTGAGTGAATCATTGCATCATTTTTAAAATGTATAATTAATTCTTTTGTGATTTTTTTATTTAACATTTATAATTTCATTTAACTTCTTTCCGAATAAATGCTAAAAAAAATCTGTGTTGTACCTTACACCGTATATACAAAAATATGCCTACAAATAAATTGAAAAAAATTATTAATATAAGTAGGTAATAGGGAATATGGAAAATAAATACATTAATTTAAGCATTATTGTCATATTTTTTTTTAAAAATGTAAAAAAAAGATAATATCATTTATTGTTAACAGTCACAGAGGAAGCGTGACGTTTGCAAGGAACACTGAATGTACCTAGCTCAGTGCGTGACGGTTTCAAAGATCTTGTTATATTATAATTGCCCATCATATAATATTTCTCTTTTCGAGAGGAGGTACTCATATCTAGCAGGGGAGTTTTACGGGCAGATGGTGATGAAGACAAAGAAGTTATTGTAACAAATGCACATGCAAATGCACATTGAATGCAGATTCCTCGGGTCGTATTTTAGGTGTTTTTAACTTAGGCCTATGTTCAATAGTAAACTTGTAAAGGGCTGTGATGGTGATGATGATTGTGATGATGATAATGATGATATAGATTGGCACGTTTTCCACCAGTTTCCATATCATCTTACGAAAAACATACGGCTTTTGCCTGACTTTCGTTGACATGTATACTTTATTATTTTTAAAATGGCATACATTAGCATTAAATTATGTAGAAAGAGTTTCATAAATATTAAGACACAATTTATTTTCTAAGCGTCACCCATAACAGAGCGAAAACAAAGGGACCATCCACATATCACGTAAAAGTTGAATGTATCATTTTTATTACCTCTAATACCAGGAAATCTCAGAACCAGTATCGGCTGGTCCTTAAGAGACCATGCTTTGACTTAAAATTCAGGGCCCGCACGCATTCCTTGACGACACGCTTTGTCGGCCGATCTGAAGACCTCCGGTGTTCTTCACTACGGAACTTTCATCTAGCGCTTAATTTATTGAAATAGAAATGTAACGTAATATTAAGCATAGTTAATTTAGCAAATAAATTAAAAAAAAATAAAGCTGGTATAAAACTTAAACATAAATTATTACGTACAAAAGTAGTCGAAATCCATTAAACTTAATAATATCAGAGGTAGCTTAGCGGTTAGGCGTTCTCTTCAAAATGTCATGTTCATTCAATGTTCAAAATGAAAAATACGCGAATAATGTTTTGTTGGTTCTCATCTGCACCGCTGAAAACTCTTGATAAATATTAAACAGAAATTTTTAAGTGCTGATTTACCAATGTATTTTCGACGAAATTTAAAAAATATGTTTCAAAGTTTGCCAACTCGCATTAGGCATCGACCTCTTACGAGTACAAATAGCTTTTATCCGTGACTTCATCCACATAGAACCTTAACAAAATAATCTGCAGATTTTAAATAGTGTAATGTTTTTTTATAGGGTAGGGTGACAAACGAGCACACAGTCCACCTGATGGTAAGTGGTTGCTGCGGCCCATATACATCTACCATCTATCCTCGATTAGGAATCAAAATGCAGATACGTTGTCACCCGTGAGGACTAAGATGGAATGCCTCGTTTCCAGTAAAAAGGGTCTCCGGTTCTCTACACCTACCATACGAAACACAGCAGCATTAAACTACTATTTTACGCTGGTATTCTGTGAGAGCGTAGACCTTCCCCGGTCGAGCCGACCCATTCGTGCTACAACTATACTACTAATATAACTGCAGCATGGCTCTACCACGTATAATAACTAAAAGAATTATTATATTTTTATAGTAACATTTTTCACAATGTATGTAGTAGTTTTTTTACTATATGTAGTTACTTTTTTACTATTATCTCAAAAACATTAACTTTATCAGGTTTTAATTTTAAAAACAGTTTAATAGAAATGAGTTATTATTATATATATTACAGACAAGAAACTTTAACCACATTTATGTATGCGTAGGTTAAGAGAAATTTCTTTATGCTTGTACAGTACCTTACATTACAATTTAAGTTATTTATTTATCTCAGCTCGGAGAAAAATCCACCACTCCAATATTTAATATTCTCTCTCAAAGACTTTCCTCCTTGTGTTAAACTGCAAATAGAAATATCGGTGGTATATTCTCAGCATAAAGTTGAGAGTACAAAATGTACATAGGCTGTCAAAAAAATTCGAAAAGGAAATTCGAGAAAAAGGAAAAACTGTACGACATTATATAATTGAAGTTATAATGTGGCTTTTCTTTTGAAATTATATGCCGACTGACTGGAATAAAGCTGATTTCAAAATATAATACGTACGAATACGAATGACGTCATTCATTCGTCACAGTACATCAAAGTTCATCGTGGAACAAAGGCCTCCCTAAATATTTCCTCATAAAGTGGATAGCTGCCATAGTTGCTACGCTTTGCAAAAGAGTTTGAGTTTTTTATTTTGTTGTTATTATTAGAAAGACGTTGCTGTCAATCTTCTGGTTTGTTTACTTTTGTCGCGCTTTACGGTACGTACGGTATATAATTTTTTTATTAGATATATCATATGATTTTTATATTATAAATAAAAAATATGATTTTTTATTAATATAGAATAAAGGTGATAAACGAGCACACAGCCCACCTGATGGTAAGTGGATGCTGTGGCCCATATACATCTACATCCATCCACGATTAGGAATAAAAATGCAGATGTGTTGTCACCCCTAAGGACTGCGATAGAATGTCTAATTTTCCTGTAAAAAGCTTCTCCGGTTCACCACACTCACCATACGAAACGTGGTCCTTCTCCGATCGAGCCGACATCCGTGCTATAATCTAAATACAACATAGCTTCAGCATGGCTCTATAACACACGACTACCACAAAAAGAGTTATAAAATACTCGTACAGAACAATGAACTTAATCAGCTGGATAGTAATTATTTCTTTATAGTAAAGTGTTAAAGAGAATAGTCTATAATCTTTTATTTATTTTACCTATAATTTTTACCCACATTTAATCGATTTAAGTTCTGTAATTTCAATTTTAGATCTGAGTTTTAGATTAAAAAAATTTAAACATTATTTGAGTGACAAAGTGATCATTCGCCTAAGAATATGACGCCGCAAATACGCTATCACCCCTAAAGAAGAAGGTAAAATGACTAATGGCCTGTAATTATATTAACAGTGAGTTGATCACCCTACTAATTGACGGAAAAGACCGATAGAGGAAATTCTACATTGGTCAAACTCAATTTCATAAACTGGTTATTTGGGGGGGTATTAATCGCCTCTATGGGTAGATGGATATGGATATTCAGCACATATTCAGCGAACCTTCAATCTAATTTACTATCCATTCCATTTATTACAGCCTATAAAATTCCACTAATCATAGGCCTCCCCAATAGATTGCGTTGTAGGGGAAAGACTCCACGATCTCGTGAATCTCTGAGTGAAATGATGCTTTCGACTTTATGGAGTGTATAGGGAAACAGAGAGCTTTTTTACTGAAAGTGAGGCATTCTATCTTTATCGTTAGGGGTTAAAACGCATCTGCATTTCTTCATCGAGTATAAATGTCTATGGACCAAAGCATCTACATACCATCGGGAGGAATGTGTGCTCGTTTGTCACCCTTATTCTATAAAAAAGTTAGATATTTATGATAGGCGTAAAATACATAGACCGGTGATGGGGAGTTGCATCAAAAATACAAGACGACGACGATCGTCAATACAATTGCCAAGTTTTACCATGACATTTTACCGTATTTGTCAAACAAGCGGGTTGTAACTACAGTCTTTTTATTATTTTTAATAGTTATCAGGGATATCCGGGATAATATATGGGTTAGTGCATATTCTTACACCGCCACTACACGGTACTATTACATTATACGTCAATTATTTTGTGTCTTTTTAACGGCTTAAACGCATTGTTTAAAAGGGAATGATCTCTTATGGGTACTGCATTAGTCTATTCTAGAAAACAATCGATAAAAAAAGTAGAAAATAAAAACGTAGACGGCGGCGTGCAGTGCTTAAAAAACAAAACAATGACAGAATTGCATTCACAAGTCCGCTTAGTGTGGCGTATACTCAAAATGCCATTTAGTTTTTTTATTATTTTTCATAAAACCAAACATACTAAAATAAAAATAAAATACATAAAAAGTTGCCACGATTTTTTTCGGCACAAAGGGAAAAGCATACAACTGAAGATTTTCGTTTTAAAATTTGTTTGTCAAGCCATAATATCAGCGTATTTGAACGAAACTGTCATTTTAAATATACAACCTACAAATACAGATTCGTACTGTGCATTTAAAACAGCGAAACACGTGTTTATGTAAATACTAACAACCGAACAGAGGGTCAAAAAATCGCGTCGGTCGTCGCCCGCCAATTGACTTACGTGTCACGTAGCGGAGGTGAAAAGTGGGCTGGACTACGCTACTGAGTTCCGTTCACCTGCATTCTGATATTAGATCGAAGACTGACAAGCGTGTTTAAACCTCAGATACTCTTGTTATACTATTCTTGGACTATTTATCATTATTATAACCTATCTAGTTCACTGCTCCAGAAAGGCTTTTCCTATAGATCGTCTCAGTGGTGGAATATTTCGATAGTTGATATTCTCTTGGTAGGTGTGCTGGCAAACGCAGTTAATTATTATTTTGAGTTAGTATCAGGACGATGCTGCTACCCACATCCTGGTGTATTTTTCTCTGTCTCCTTTTACGACTCCCACGGGATGATAGAATAATAGGATAGTAGATTCTCTTAAACCGCCCCTGCCTGACCATTTCACAAATAATGGCTCAAACATTATATTTTTAATGGACTCTCTATCCAACTGATTGTAAATAGCCACTATTCCTCCTCCACATATTAATATCTATAATGTCCTCCAGACTGAATTTCAGTCACGGCGGCCAGCCGTAATGTCTAGCCATCCGTGTAGGAAAAGCATTATAGTGTCCAAGTGTATGCGCAAGCACAGGTGCACTCTCTATTTCCTCACTCTCATAATCCGATGGGTCCGAAATTTGAAACGACCGGAGAGAGATTAGGCACAGGACCAACGGCTTCACGTGCTTTCCAAAGCACCGCCATCTTCCTGACTCCGGCCAATACTGAGAATTTCTTAACGGAGAAACTCAATAATGGATTTTTGGCCCCACCCGGGATTTGAACCCAGGACCTCATGATCAGCAGTCTCATTACAACAACCACTAGAACAACGAGGCAGTCAATTTAATATATATAAACTCTACATAAAGAATTAGAAATGTGAGATCTTCCTAAGAAATAAGAAACTATGTAGATTCTGTAAGTATCCTGGTTACGATATCACCGAACATAGCAACTTTGACATAAAGTGACAAAATTTTATAACAAGATGACTGGTGATACTAAGATGGATTTCTAAGCAGAAAAGCCATAAAGTAAGAATTTCCCTTAACTTTGGTTAATACCATTAGATTTATGCATATATAGAGGTTTTTGTTTCAAATTTCGCTTAAGGCAAACGTCATGAAAACGCACATCTTTCTTTTAAATTTCTTTTTATCTTTTTTATAGAAGAGAGGATAAACGAGCATAAATTTTCATAATAATAGAAAATTTGATAGGATAAGAAGCAGACAGAAACGGTAAATAAAAAAAGAATAACAAGAAAAGGGACACTTATTAGGATTTGTATCGACATTTCTCAATCGTCAAAAGTTTCGTAATTATAACTGTAAAGTAGTTATTTAACGTTCGGCTGCTAAGCACAGAACTCATCTCATATAGAGAAGGTAATTAGTGGAAATAATCCACCTGTCTGCCCCGCTGTGTTGACAACATAACGTCTGTGAATCTCAGAATAAAAAAGACAAAGGACGATATTCATTTATAAAGCATTTTTTCTATAGAAATAAGGTTGACGAACGAGCACGGTGGACTGTCCACATGAAGTTATATTATGGTTGTAGCGTGAATAGGTTGGCTCGAGTGGGATAGGATCACGCTCTCACAGAATATGAGAGTAAAATAGCAGCTTGATACTGCTGTTTTTCGTATGGTGATTGTACAGAACAAGAGACTCTTTATGCTGGAAACGGGGCATTCCAAGTACTCAAGGGTGACAACGCATCTGCATTTTGATTCTTAATCTATGATAAATTTAGATGTCTATGAGCCACAGCAACCACTTACCACAATGGGTAGGTGTATTCGTTTGGTACCTTAATTTATAAATATGTGGAATAACCGCACTCCTAACAGCAACTAACGGATCCTAATAGTTCCGGGTTCAAAATTCGTTGCAAGGCTGATAAATAAAGCAGAAAAAATGATATATTAAGTCACGTAACCCAGTCATTACTGATTGCAATTTTTGATACAGTTATTCTAAGTTGTGCGAGGTTTTAATGTTCCGCAAATTATTTACAATCTACGGGCACGCGACTGTTAAGTATTTATGGTGTTATACAGCTTTGTGTTAAGTTAGTAACTACAAAAATATTTTTTTATATTTATTCAAAATATTTTGAAGACAAAGCTTACGACAAAATTCATTCCGCAATGATAATGTCAACGATAAGAATCACTTAAAAATTTGCATCCACAAAATATACACATAGATAAACTTTCACGCATGTCACCCGGAGGGTTACAGCGAGGCTATGGACCTTCATTTAACACGATCCTGGCACTACTTTTGCTTCTTTTACATCCATTTATATAAACATACAGGCTTGTTGGTTAAGCGTACATGTACTTTATCGACAAGCATCTTCATATCATTCATTCATATCGCTAACGTCTATGGCTCTAGGGCATAACTTGCTGACCCTTCCAATCACTTCTGCAGCATAAATTTGCAATGTCAAGAGTTTGGAATTCATCTTTCTACGTGTCCAAAACACCAAAGCATTCATTCGTCACCATATCTTACATACTAAATTTTCTTTTTATCACACAATTTCGTACACTATCATTGTATGTTTAGTTTTTTTTTTACAAATGATCTTATTAATATCTGTTATATATTTCTAGGTGATACCCGCTTGCTTCGCTGGGCGCACTATAATAGACGATAATAACGTAGATATAAAAATATCAAGATTTTTTATGGCACTATCGTAAAATACGTTCTTAGTGAGCATCGACATTGCGAAATTGATTAACTATACCCACTAAATTTCAAGTCAATCGGATGTAAAGTTTTAGAGATATCGTGATGACCATAGAATACTATAATACATATATAACAGAACGGTGGAGTGGGTGGAGCCCGTGTAGCCACTAAAATGCCACTAACACGTCAATTCATACGTATTAATGTCAACACGAGATGTGTTTTGACGTTACAATCGTTTCCAAATTTTGCATGCAAATTATTTCATAGCAAGAAAATGCCAAATTTCACTCTATTTACATATAAATATGTATTAAAATCCGTCTGTCAACACAGCGAATAGGATTTGTAGTAATGATTAACTGATAATACGACGTAATTTCTTGTATGTGTGCTCCCGGCAACGCTTAATCTCGTACAAAATAAGGTTGACAGCCATTCTATTGTGTATTATAGTATTCTATGGTGATGACTGATGAGTCAGTTAGTCAGTGGTATTTCCCTAATGTCGAATTTTATGTCAAAGTTGGTTAGAAGGCGTCCAGCCGTTTAAGCGAAAGAAAAAAACATATCTCCTATTATTATATAGCCGTGTAGTGGCGGTTGAGAATATCCACTACCCCATATCTTCCCGTGGGTGTCATAAGAGGCGACAGAGGGAGACAGGCAGGAGATGGGCAGCAGCATCTTACTGATAACAACTGTGAAAAAATAAAAAACTGCGCTTGCCAACCCGCTCGCCATGCGTGGCAACTATGGCAAATATCCCCCCATCAATAACGACGCAAAAAAACGGCCCCCAGTCCCCGGCGGCCCCGCTATTCCTGGCTACGGTGGCGACCATGGTAACGGCGGGGCAGGAGGTGCTAAGAATCTCCGATGTAGGTTCGGTTGCCTCCTACGACGACTCGACCTGGCAACATATAACGCACGCACTCTGAGGACTGACGAGAAGATACTGGAGCTGGAAGAAGAGGTAGACAAGTTGCGCTGGCATATCATTGGATTATCCGAGGTCCGAAGAGAGGGGGAGGACACGGCAATCCTCGAGTCCGGCAACTTGTTCTACCACCGGGAGGGCGACCATCTGTTCCAAGGAGGTGTCGGATTTATCGTCCACAAGTCTCTTGTCAACAACGTTGTAAAGATTGGGAGTGTGTCGACGAGGGTCGCGTACCTGATACTCGGAATCACCAAACGGTATTCGCTGAAGGTCATACAGGTTTACGCACCAACCTCGCACATCCCGATGAGGAGCTGGAGGAAATGTATGAGGATATTTCCAGAGCCATGCATTCCTCCAAAACCCACTACACGGTTTTGATGGGAGACTTCAACGCAAAACTAGGCACAAGAGAAAGCGGTGAGCTGAAGGTAGGGAAATTTGGAGTAGGGCAACGGAACCGAAGGGGCCAGCAGCTGGCCGACTTTATGGAGAAAGAGGGACTCTTTATGATGAACTCTTTCTTCCAGAAGCTGGCCCCACAGGAAGTGGACCTGGTCGAGCCCCGACGGTTCGACAAAAAATGAGATTGACTTCATTATGACGACCAGACGCCAACTGTTCAGTGATGTCTCAGTTATCGCAAGGGTGAAAACTGGCAGCGATCACCGAATGGTTAGAGGCACACTGAACCTAAACGTTAAGTTGGAGATGTCTCGTCTAATGAAGTCAACGCTCCGTCCCCCTCGTCCTCTAATCCAGAATCCCGAAACCTTTCAGCTCGAGTTACAAAACCGCTTTCAGTGCCTAGAGGATTGCAATGCAGTGGACGATATGAATGACAAGCTCGTGGAAACTGTCCATGCGGTCGGAGCTAAGTTCTGCAAAACACGCCGCAGAAGAACACAAAAACTCTCCGATCACACTCTTAATCTCATGGCTGTTAGACGGGAGATGAGGCTGCAATCGTCAACAGATTTGACAGCATACATGCAACTGAACAGACAGATCTCCAAATGCATGCGGCGAGACTTACGCAACTTTAATACTTGCTCGTATTAAAGAAGCGATCGAGCGGAACCAGGGCTCCAAAGTCTTTGCCAGAGATCTGTCTGCCAGAAAGAGCCAACTGTCAAAGCTGAAGACTGAGTGTGGCAGCCTCGTTTCCGGGACACCTGAGATTTTGAGTGAGATTGAGAAATTCTATGGGCAGCTGTACACATCATCGTTGGAGCCACACGCAAGTGTGAATAACGATCCAAGAGCAAGCCTTACCCGGCACTATTCCGATGATATCCCGGACGTCAGTCTGAGTGAGATTAGAATGGCTCTCCAGCACCTTAAAAACGGCAGGGCCCCAGGCGAGGATGGAAATACAGCGGAGCTTCTGAGAAAGCGAGTGGAACACCGGTACTTGAAGTCCTTCAGAAGCTCTTCAATTCCGTCCTCCATGGTGGCACTACTCCGGAGTCGTGGAGCGGAAGTGCGGTGGTCTTGTTCTTTAAGAAAGGCGACAACGCTCTCTTGAAGAACTACAGACCGATTTCCCTTCTGAGCCGCGTCTACGTGCTGTTATCGAGAGTCATTACGAATCGTCTCGCACGCAGACTCGACGACTTCCAGCCTCCCGAACAAGCCGGTTTCCGAAAAGGCTTCAGTACCATAGACAACATACATACCCTGCGGCAGATTGAACAGAAGACCGAAGAGTACAATCTGCCACTTTGCCTGGCATATGTGGACTATGAGAAAGCCCCTTGATTCCGTCGAAATTTGGGCGGTGCTACAGTCCCTTCAGCGGTGCCAAGTTGACTGTCGGTATATCGAAGTGCTGAAGTGTTTGTACAGTAGGGCTACGATGGCTATCCGAGTACAGAACCAGAGTTCGAAACCTATCCAACTGCAGAGAGGTGTAAGACAGGGTGACGTTATATTCCCGAAACCCTTCACCGCTGCGTTGGAAGACGTTTTCAAGCTACTGGACTGGAAAGGATACGGTATTAACATCAATGGCGAGTACATCACTCACCTCCGATTTTCCGACGATATAGTTCTTATGGCAGAATCGCTGGAGGACCTTAGCACTATGCTCAATGACCTCAATGGTGTCTCCCAACGGATAGGTCTTAAGATGAACATGGACAAAACAAAGATCATGTTTAATGTCCATGTCACACCTATGCCGGTAGTTGTTGGGAGCACTATGCTCGAAGTTGTTGACGAGTATGTTTACCTGGGACAAATAGTCCGACTAGGTAAGTCCAACTTCGACCGAGAGGTCAATCGACGGATTCAACTCGGCTGGGCAGCGTTCGGGAAATTACGACACATCTTCTCGTCAGGTATACCTCAATCTCAGAAAACTAAAGACCAGTGCGTGTTTCCAGCGATGACTTACGGATCTGAGACGTGGTCCTTCACCGCTGGCCGTATGAGGACGCTCAAGGTCGCTCAGCGAGCTATGGAGAGGGCTATGCTCGGAATTTCACTGCGTGATAGACTCAGAAATGAGGATATCCGCAGTAAAACCAGAGTGACCGACATAGCCCAACGGATTAGTAAGCTGAAGTGGCAATGGGCCGGCCATATAGCTCGAAGAACCGATAACCGATGGGGAAGAAAGGTTCTCGAGTGGCAGCCTCATACCGGTAGGCGTAGTGTAGGGCGGCCCCCCACTAGATGGAGTGACGACCTGGTAAGACATGCAGGAAGTCGATGTATGCAGGTGGCTCAGGACCGTGCTTTGTGGCATTACTTGAGGGAGGCCTATGTTCAGCAGTGGACTTGTGAAGGGCTGTAATGATGATGATGATGATTATGATATATATAACATTAATGTCGTAGAAGGACACAGGACATTTTTTAAAATAACTATTACTTATGTGTAATTGACGCCTCGAAAAAAATCCGGGTAACAGCAAGTTTTTGATTAAAAATTAATTGGAGGATCTATCAATTGGAATAGTCGTTAAAATTCAAAGAAAAACCTTAGTAGCCCAATGGTTAAGGGTGCGGAATATAAAGTTAGAAAGTAGTAGTGCGTTCGAATCCGCCGTTTGACTACTGTCGTGAAATACTAACACGAGCGTTTTAAGCTTTCTTGGAGTGGTAAACGGGAACGGTTTTTTTTATAAAATTGAAGTGAAACAACCAAGAACAAACGTACCTACTGTTCACCTCGTGATAAGTGGTTACTGAAGTCCTTGGACAACTAGAACCAACTCTAAATAAAGAAGGTTATAGATGCGTTATCACATTATTTCTTTATTATTATTTTTATTAGCCTTATTTCTTTCTTATTATTTTCATTAATCTTTAGTCTAAAACATAAAAATCAGCGGTAGGACTATGATACTAACAAATTCATACAATACGTTCTCGTATAGCATATTATATGTAAGCAACTAATAAATGACCATTCAGTCCAATAAGTTCGCCTACCTGAACGGTTTAGACCAACGCGTCGATAAATCTGTAACGAATGGAAAGACAAGCGGTCGGCCCACCCGTCAACATTCATGAACAGATGCGAGTAAATGCAGTGACGTCAGTGGCCACGCTTTGTGCATTCATCACAGAGGCCGACGGCACAGATACGGATTCACACGCACATGGACAGTTTTTATACGTAATTCAAGTACCCAATGTTACGACGTATGTTTCAGTAATAAAAATTATAAATTGTGTAGTTTTCAAATTTCTTAGCATTGTTTTAAAATAATTTTGAACCACATTCAAAAAAGAGTAGGTTTCTAATACGATTGTAGGTTTTTTTTTGTATGTATATTTACACGATTTATGTTCGTTAGTTGTGAACTGACTTTAGTTATTATTTATTTTTAAATAGGTTATACCCCTAAAGGGCGGGCCCATATATATTAGGGAAAAATTGCCCATAAAATAGTAGAAATCAGGAGATGAAATTTTTCATGTAAATTAGTGAGAAAACATTGATATTTTGGTATAATTACGCTTAGAGGCGAAATAATAAAATGTAATTAAACTAGAAGCAATGGAACTGGAATAGAATTAGTCGTCCTCAATCCGAGATTTTGTTCAACAAAGTCTCGACTTCAAACACAAATTCGTTCCGGTACTCACGGTCGGTGAAAAAGCGTCAGTTCTGTCGTCGTAAGTAATGAAAAATTCCATTCTGATTCATCGAACTATATTACTAACGTAGTAGTAATACCTCAATGTTCTGATTTCAGTTTCTGAAATCGGGTTTTTATTCCTCGATACAGTTGATACATCTTTTCAATACTTTATGGTGTAAAAAAGTCCACTTTTACATTTTATTAAAACTAATTTAAGTAAGTTTATAGTTGTCTTACATTATTGGCAGGTAAAGGACCTACCAATAATCTAAGGTTCTAAGGTTGTGTTCAAATTTGCTGTTGGTAGAAAACCCTTACAAATCAAAAAGTCTTTGTTTTAAATGTTGTATTCACCTGAAATAAATTCAGGTTTATTACTCCACCGTGACTCAATGTTTATTCTAATTGTATTGTTATTTTCAATTTAACTAACATAATAGCACAGCATATAACTAGCACACAATAAGCAATACCCACGTTAGTGTTGCATATAAATGTGAGAATTTAGCCGATTATTAAATCCAGACCGCTAAATTTTTAACATAATTACTTATATTATTGTTTGAGGAATTTTGTTATTTATATATAAATATATATTTTTTGGGTTAATACATAAGTTTGTTTATGTATTTATATGTATGTACTATACGTGTATTATATATGTTTTACTTTATTTTTTATTATGTATTAATAATTTATATAATTTCATGTATTGTCTATATAACACATGTATTGATATTATATTATGTATATTTATATTGCACCACCTACCTAGTTTTCATTGTTTTATTCCTTTACACCTTTGGGTGCCTGGAGCAGATCGCAATATATATATATATATATATATATATATATATATATATATATATAAGTACGCCAAATTGTACATACTCGTATAATCTGCTTTTTTTGTTTTGTTATCTGTATATTTGTTTGTGGTGTACAATAAAGTATATTCATTCATTCATTCATTCATATTGATTCATAATAATTACAACTAGCGACCCGCCCTGGTTTCGCCTGGGAAGACCTATTAATGTGTTGTCGTTTAGATTTAAGGTATCCTATTTAAAAAAAAAAACATTTTAATATAACAGCTTTTTTTTTAAATCTACAAATTTTTCGGACAAAATATAACCTAGACAACTTAGCATTGCTCTTGATATGTTTGTAAAGTTTTATTACAGTCGATCCAGCCAGTCCGTTTTTGCTTATATACCGAACATTAACGTGGACAGATAGACAGACAAACATTTTTAAAATGGTTAATTATGTTTTCAGACCCCTCAGCTCAATATGAAACAGTTATTTTGATTTCACAGACACTTCATTTTTTAAATATAATACATAAAAATTATTGAGGTTTGTCCATCAGATAGCGCTAAAATTTTGTCAACTTATTGCTTGCACTTGCGCGGATGTCATAGGCATAGTACGATTAACTTTCAGTAGGTGGCGCTCATATCGTACCGAAAAATTTATTTGAAAGTCATATATCATTCAATTTCAATGAATTTATAATTATTCGTCATGGAAGAATATAACCCTTCCAAATTTAAAACGATATATCCATAATTATTTTTTATGCGCCAGCAATGCGAAGCATATGGCTACTGTAATTCTATTGTTTAAGTGTAAAATATACTGAGTGATTTTTACCGTCTGTAAAAATTGGATGTAACAGGTGAACGGAACGGCCTATGGCACTGATATTTTACAATTTATTTTCATTTTATATTAACATAAGTATTATAAAATTGATCTATCAATAAATACTACTAATTTCAGTACTTAACTTACGCAACTTTAATACTGCTCGTATTAAAGAAGCGATCGAGCGGAACCAGGGCTCCAAAGTCTTTGCCAGAGATCTGTCTGCCCGTAAGAGCCAACTGTCAAGGCTGAAAATTTCCTGAGTGAGATTGAGAGGTTCTATGGGCAGCTGTACACATCATTGTTGGAGCCACACGCAAGTGTGAGTAACGATCCAAGAGCAAGTCTTATCCGACACTATTCCGATGATATCCCGGACGTCAGTCTGAGCGAGATTAGAATGGCTCTCCAGCACCTTAAAAACGGCAGGGCCCCAGGCGAGGATGGAATTACAGCGGAGCTTCTGAAAGAGGGTGGAACACCGGTACTTGAAGTCCTTCAGAAGCTCTTCAATTCCGTCCTCCATGGTGGCACTACTCCAGAGGCGTGGAGCAGAAGTGCGGTGGTTTTGTTCTTTAAGAAAGGCGACAACGCTTTCTTGAAGAAACAACGAGAGCCGCGTCAACGTGCTGTTTTCGAGAGTCATTACGAATCGTCTCGCACGCAGACTCGACGACTTCCAGCCTCCCGAACAAGCCGGTTTCCGGAAAAGGCTTCAGTACCATAGACCACATATATACCCTGCGGCAGATTGTACAGAAGACTGAAGAGTACAATCTGCCACTTTGCCTGGCGTATGTGGACTATGAGAAAGCCTTTGATTTCGTCGAAATTTGGGCGGTGCTGCAGTCCCTTCAGCGGTGCCAAGTTGACTGTCGGTATATCGAAGTGCTGAAGTGTTTGTACAGTAGAGCTACGATGGCTATCCGAGTACAGAACCACAACTCGAAACCTATCCAACTGCAGAGAGGTGTAAGACAGGGTGACGTTATATCCCCGAAACTCTTCACCGCTGCTTTGAGAAGACGTTTTCAAAGCTACTGGACTGGAAAGGATACGGTATTAACATCAATGGCGAGTACATCACTCACCTTCGATTTGCCGACGATATAGTCCTTATGGCAGAATCGCTGGAGGACTTAAGCACTATGCTCAATGACCTCAATAGTGCCTCCCAACGGATAGGTCTTAAGATGAACATGGACAAAACAAAGATCATGTTTAATGTCCATGTCACACCTATGCCGGTAGTTGTTGGGAGCACTATGCTCGAAGTTGTTGACGAGTACGTTTACCTGGGACAAATAGTCCGACTAGGTAAGTCCAACTTCGACCGAGAGGTCAATCGACGGATTCAACTCGGCTGGGCAGCGTTCGGGAAATTACGACACATCTTCTCGTCAGGTATACCTCAATCTCTGAAAACTAAAGTGTACAACCAGTGCGTGTTGCCAGTGATGACTTACGGATCAGAGACGTGGTCCTTCACTCTCGTATGAGGACGCTCAAGGTCGCTCAGCGAGCTATGGAGAGGGCTATGCTCGGAGTTTCTCTGCGTGATAGACTCAGAAATGAGGATATCCGCAGTAAAACCAGAGTGACCGACATAGCCCAACGGATTAGTAAGCTGAAGTGGCAATGGGCCGGCCATATAGCTCGAAGAACCGATAACCGATGGGGAAGAAAGGTTCTCGAGTGGCAGCCTCGTACCGGTAAGCGTAGTGTAGGGCGACCCCCCACTAGATGGAGTGACGACCTGGTAAGATATGCAGGAAGTCGATGGATGCAGGTGGCTCAGGACCGTGCTTTGTGGCATTACTTGGGGGAGGCCTATGTTCAGCAGTGGACTTGTGAAGGGCTGTGATGATGATGATGATGATGAATTTCGGTAGTTTTTAATTGATTTATTTATTTAGCTCAAAAATGTTGTTGTTATTTTTTAGTACCGAAAGTTTATTTCAAATTAGTAGTATTTGTTGATAGGTCAATTTCATAATATGTTAATGTCAAATAAAAAAAATACCAGTGTCATTAGGCTTCTATTCCGTTCACTTGTTACACCCTATTTTTTACAGACGGTAAAAAATCACCCAGTATATTTTACACCTAAACAATAGAATTACAGTAATCATAACCTTCGTCCTTCATGTCTTGATATAGTGTTCCCTGTATTTATTATCTCAGTTCCCATATTTAAACGTAGTCAATAAGTAGTACTTACTCTTTAAACTTGTAGTAATACCTATGTACTCACAAATTACTTCAATGCTGTTCATTGCATATTTTTACATATCGGATAATCACAACATACTATCGTACAGACTCGCTTCGAATACACAGCTATTCCCAAATGAATACATTAGTGTTACAACTGTATTCAAATAGTCCAGATTAAATGTTTTTGTTGATCGATCCGTTATAAACTTACTTTCGGTTTACTTTAGTTTCAGCGTCTATAGTCTAATGGTTAAAGGTACAGATTGCAAAACTAAAAATTCGTGGGTTCTAATCCATCATTCAAATACTTCTTTGTAAGGCATAAAGTCGTTCCTAGCACGATAGTTTTTAGGTTAGTTGGGGGGGGGGGGGTAGTAGTCGATTTATTGGCATTAAATTGAACCAACACGGTTCATTTCTGCTCAAAAACTCTTTTTAAACTTCACAGCCCTCGGCTCTAAGGCACTGTGCTAAGCGTATGTTAATATGCATACTTTCTAGTGTAGGTTAGGAACTTTTTTTAATTTTTAGTGAAAATAGAAATAAAACAATGCCGTACAGCCAACGTTCCGAAAAAAGTCTCTGACCACATTATCACATAAGGTGGGCGTTAAATTTGGAAGCCAGATGGCGATATTACGAAACCAACTTGTTATTGTTTTAGCTGCATTTTGTTTTTCAATGCATTTAGGCAACGACTAAGTAGAGAGAAACGTAAATAATGACTGTCCATCCATTTCTGTCTGTGTCACACGGGAACAATGTAGACATTATACAAAACGACAGTGAAAAATGTTTTAGTTTACCGTTTTGAATTGAATAAAATTGAATTTTAATAACAAGTCAGTCATAATTTAACCTTTTCTATGGCATTTTAGTATAAACGTTAAAACAAAAAATAAAAGGTTCTTTGAGCACAAAGAAAATTTATAACATGACCTTTACATAAAAAATGCGTGTAATTTAATTTTTCTAAAACAAACTGAGTTTGTCAACTCGCCTCAACCCGCCTGGCTAGTGGCGACTGGCGACTATGCAAAACACAGAAGGCATTACAAATATGAGCCAATATAAAAGGGATGAAGGGAGGGGAGGTGGCTATGATCAGCAGTAGACTTTGATAGGCTATTATAATGGATGAATGAATGAAATGTAAAAAAAAGAAAAAAAGTTTTTTTTTGGAATTACTTCGATACCCTTGATTTGATCAATTCTATGATCTAATCAGCTGTTCCGCAACCGCATCGAAATCCCTTTTATTATAAAAGGGGGGAAAACGAGCATGCGGCTCACCCGATGGTAAGTTACTACCGCCGCCCATGAACAACCGCAACACCAGGGCATTGCAGGTGCGTTGCCGGCCTTTTAAAAAGGAAGTTAAGCTCTTTTCTTGAAGGTCCCTAAGTCGTACTGGTTCGGGAAAATAACCGGTTGTAAACAATTCCACAGAGAAGTACGAGGAAGAAAACTCCTAATAAAACGCACAGTGGTAGACCGCCTAGCACCCAGATGGTGAGGATGGTATCTTCAATTTTGACGCGATGTGCATTCATGAAATTTGGCGGCTGGGATCAATCCGAACAGGTCCTCAGAGCACTTCCCGTGGTAAATGCGATAGAAAATGCAAAGGGATGCACCATCCTTACGCAGCGTCAGTGAATCGATCCGATCAGAAAGAACTCGGTCGTCGCCGATTCGAACCGCTCTGCGCTGGATGAGGTCAAGTGAAAGGAGCTGGTACTGGGGTGTCCCGGCCCAGAGATGAGAATAGTATTCCATGTGAGGTCGAATTTCTGCTTTGTAAAGTTGCAAGCGAAGTGCCGGCATGAAATACTGTCTCGCTTTGCTGAGCACGCCAAGCGTTTTAGAGGTCAATTTGACTTTCTCTCCAAGTGACCACGAAACTGCACACCATTTAATATGTCGACGCCGAGGACTCCGGTGCTAGCTTAGGCAGCAAGGAGAGTGCCTTGAAACTGAGGATATACGACAAAGTGGTTCTTTTTAGTGGTAAACGCGCAAGCTTGTGTCTTCTGGGGATTTAACTGGACTAGATTTAGTCGGCCCCAATCTGAGAATTTCATTCGTTCGTTCGAGACGTTGTTCGCTTGATTCGTTCGAGAGATTTCGTTGTTAAAAAATCTCAAAAAAGTGTTTTATTTTTCATTTCATGACTTTATTTACAATAGTATTTAATGATACGTAGAACTAGTCTTCGACTGATGGATAAATAGACTGTTACAGAAGAGTGTGGTAATGCGATGGTCAATACACTGCCAAGCATGACGATGGTAAACACAACATCTTCAATCATCAACATCAGTCAGAAGTGGTACAAGTACGACGTTCGTCGACTCACGATCCTAAAAAAAATCATGAATCTGCGGTCCATTTTTGCGTAGGATGCACGGTTCCGGAGATGTGCAGATCAATTAACTCTTATCTAATTGATATCCGGTGAAGGCCTCCACCGTCATTAGCGCTCCATTGTTCTTATCTACTTATCTATTGTTCATTGAATACCGTCATTATCTATTCTTCCTCAGCGTGGTGCTATTGTTCTCCTTTGTTCCTATCTACACTAATCTGACTCATCAATAAAACACATTACCTAATTTTGTTAAAATTTTTATTTATAAATTACAAAATCTTATTACTTATTATCTATAAAATAGGAGCGAAACATCTCATCCACTAAAATATCGTTGTACAATGTGTTCCCTGTAAATATAAATATACTCGTAAAACTATGCATTGAACATCCCTGAAACTTATATAGCAAATACATTAAGCAATATTCGCCACAAACTGAAGTCCACTCATTCTGAATCATATCAACATTCCAGTTCCATCATTTACAATTCCTTTTTAAAAACTCTAGATGATATCGTACAGGTGCTCGTCCATGTAAATCAAAATATTGACCGACGTCATTCGTATCGATATATAAAGCTACCCATTGTGACCCTGGTTTATCATCTGTACCCAAATTGCATATTACCTAGTCAGGTCATAAATTCTATCACATGTTTAATATAAAATAATTGAAACAAGTTTATTCATTATGTAACCATTTATATACCAAAATGAACTTAACAAAACATAGATTCTTATGACACTATAGTTTATTCAAAATGACCTCCGTGATTTCATTTTGATTCTTGATCGAGGATAGTTTATGGGCCATAGCATCCACTTACCATCAGGTGGACTGTGTGCTCGTTTGTCACCCTTATTCTATAAAAAATGTGTATTATCAAATTTTTAATAATAATGGTCACATTTTTTGAACGCTATAACTTTGAGTTAAAAACGGTAAGTTTTTGTTTCATTAAAATATTCTAAAAATTGGGTTAGGAAAAAATATCACCCGTGGAAATGATTCAATTATTAATCCAATTCAATTTGATATGAAAGCTTTCAATAAAAATATGAATTTAATTTTTTACGGCAACGAAAAACGTCCAACTAAATAACAAGCAAGAGTAAAATTTCGAATACGGTGTGATTCAACCCCACATCGCAACAGCGAAATGAATATGAGAAACAGTGTTCCAATTTTCAATGGTTCAGCATAAAAAATATTTTTATAGGTCAGTAAAGTTATTTTATTATTTTTATTACAATCTATCTAAGTTGTCTTTTAATATGATGCCATGAGAGTAATAAGATATGTCATCATTGTCATCATCATCACCATTAACATTCTGTGAAAAATCCACAGCTAAACATAGGCCTCCACCAATATTTTCTTATAGAAGAGTGGGCAAACGAGCATGCGGCTCACCTGATGAAAAGTGCCTACCGCCACCCATGATCAATCGCAACACCAGGGGAATTGCGGGTGCGTTGCCGGCCTTTTAGAAATATTGCCTTATAGACGGGATACCTAGGTGGATTGAAAAGTACTCGGTCTAGACAGATCCATTCAATTCTAAAAATCAAATCTACCCACATTATTTAGTTCAGTTCAGACTAGTTCATTGTGTGAAGTTCGAAACGTGTGCGATAATTAGTTGTGATTTTATAGATTTATTACCAAAGTAATCGGACATAATTTCCGCGAATGGAGCAAATCGAGCAGCGTGCCGTCATTAAGTACCTCCATAAGCAGGGGCTATCATCAAAAGCCATCCATGATGACATGGTTAGTACATTAGGCGATTGTGGTGTCTCTTATTCATCCATCAAAAAATGGATAGCAGAATTTAAGCGTGGTAGAGAGAGTGTGAAAGATGAACCCTGGAAGGCCTTCGACGTCAACTACTGAAGAAAATATTAAAAAAAGTACTTGATTTAATAATGGGAGACCGCAGATTAAAAATTAGAGAGATAGCCGAGATTATAGGCATCTCTTATGAACGAACTCAAAACATCATTGTCAACGAGTTGGGTTTCCACAAGGTGTCTGCGAGGTGGGTTCCGCGACTGCTTTCAGTTGAACAAAAAAGGACGCGATTGACTATTTCACGCGACTGTTTGGAGTTATTTGAAGCCGATGCAGATGATTTTTTGAATCGTTTTGTTACTATGGACGAAACATGGGTTCATTACTGTACACCGGAAACAAACCAACAATCAAAACAGTGGAGAAGACCTGGTTCACCACCCCCTAAAAAGGCTAAGTCGATTTTGTCGGCAAATAAGGTGATGGCTTCAGTATTCTGGGACTCGAAAGGTGTGATTATGATTGATTATCTTGAAAGGGGTCAGACTATAAACTTTGATTACTACTGCACCTTACTACGTCGTTTACGAGAGGAAATAAAAGAAAAACGTCGAGGAATGCTCAGAAGAAAAGTCCTGTTTCATCAAGATAACGCCCGTGTTCACACGTCAGTACAGTCAATGGCTGAAATTCACAACTGTGGCTTTGAACTGTTACCGCATCCACCGTATTCACCTGATCTGGCACCATCAGACTTCTTTCTGTTCCCTAACCTAAAAAAGCACTTGGGAGGTCAAAGATTTTCGACAAACGACGAGGTCAAAGCAGCTGTAGACGCATATTTTGACTCTAAGGAAGAATCATTTTTTTTCAACGGTCTAAATGCTTGGAAGGGGAGGTGGCAAAAGTGTAGTGAACTTGATGGTGATTATGTAGAAATATAAAAATATAACTGATTTAGTATGTGTTTATTTTCTTGGTTAGGCCGAGTACTTTTCAATCCACCCTCGTATTTGCTATAGTTGCCACGCTTGGCAGAAATTCTTGACAAAAACCTAATAACCGATTCCCGACCGACCTGGGAATCAAACCCTGGACTTCATGGTAACAGTCGCGCTTCCAACCATTAGACCAAAGAGGTAGTCAAACAAATATAAGCAAGCAGCGTTTAAAATACCGAGTAAAAAAAACGCTGCAAAAAATAAGTACATTAATTATTTTGTTCAAAATTGTCAAAATATTTATAACCTAATGTAAAATACTATCCTAATATATTATATTATTGATGTGTTAATGCTTTGAGACTGATAGTTGGATACTAAAGTCATGTTTTTATTATCTTTATTATTTATTTTAGGATATTTTATTTCATTAATAATATTGTAGCATAGCTATGGAATAGCGAAGTCACCTGTTACAGGCACTATTTTTCTTACTAGGTGACTTCGATCACTGATCATTAATGTTTGACGAAATAAATAATTTATATATTATTATTATTATTATTACCTAATATTTAAATTCTTTATCGAGATTTATCCAGATCTAAATCCATCTAAAGCTAATAAATCTCATAGTGCGTGTACAATAACAACGCAAACGAGAAACTTTGCATGCGATCTGTAACGGTCGGGGTTGCCCACCACAATAAACTGAGAATAAACGAAGCAATAAATCAAAGTGCAATTCCAAGGGCAGTGTTGCCACTTGACGGCCATAAAACGTAATTGAATAATACCTTCTGCTTCGGCAAACCACGTGTATCGTTGTAACAATAATATTAAGAAGAAAAAAGTGTTATACTGTTCAGATCTACTAAATGTTTAGAGATGGCATTCAAATAACATATTTTACATTAGATATGCTGCAGCTATATTATAGTTACAGCACAAATAGGTCGGCCAAACCGGGTTAGGACCACTCTCTAACAGAATATCAGCGTAAAATAGCAGCTTAACGCTGCTGTGCTTCGTATATTGAGTATAGAGAACCGGAGACCCTTTTTACTGGAAACGAGGCATTCCATCTCAGACCTCAGGGGTGACAACGCATTTGCACTTTGATTCGTAATTGAAGATAAATGTAGATGTCTGTGGGCCACAGCATCTTACCATCAGGTGGACTATGTGCTCGTTTGTCACTCTTATTCTATAAAAAATTATATATTATAAAATAATATGATTGATGATGATGAATTGCCAACTTACTGACACATTTATTCGAATTAAAGTTATGTTCATACTAATTTATTTCTATACGTAGTCCCTTTTTAGTAATTTTAAGTTGATTAAACGCAGTGCCGATACTGTTACATTTGTGACGCTAATCTTTATCACGAGACGAGTTCGCCATCTTTGGATAAGTTTTCCTCAATTAGCCCGTTCGGTGGTTAAAACCTAAGCAAGTTGCACCGTGTACATATAAAGATGACATTAATAGAAATATTCCAAATTTCTTCTTCCACCGTGTAAATTATATAATAATCTATAAAAAGTGGAAATAAAATGCTTACGAAGATATGCCAGTTTTTCAAATAGAATAGGATAGAATATTTGTATTCAATACTGATTATTAATTAATACTTTTATACGCGGTTGAGCCATTCTGCAGCTATATTATGGCTATAACAGCAAATGTTGGCTCGACCGAAGAAGAACTACGCTCTCATAAAACACCAGCGCAAAATAGCAGCATAATACTGCGGTATTTCGTACATAAAAAACCGGAGACCCTTTTTACTGGAAACGAGGTATTCTATCTTAGTCTTCAGTTTTCAGGGACATCTTTTGATTCTCAATCGAGGATGAATGTAATGTCATGTGTGGGCCATAGCATCCACTTACAACCAGCTGGACCATGTGCCCATTTGTCGCCATAATAAAGCATGCCATAGAAACAAACTTATTAAAAGTCAATGTTCGGGTATTGAAAATATCAGGAGTTTTTTTAATTACTGGGAACAACCAGCAAGAAACACAGCGGGGATTTTTTTAACATAAAATTTAATAAAAATATTATACAATGAATGAATATGAGTATAATAGAACCAGCATGGTAGCGATCAGCTCATTACCGTGGGTTAAGTATATTTATCCATTGATTTTTTTATTTTATTCATTAATGAATATGTATCATTGTGTAAATATAAGAAATCATTGTATTTTAATCATGCATTCCTCATTATTATAATAACCCTTTTTATACAGTTTTTTTAAGTAATTATTTCAGCCTATATACGAGTACATCTCACTTCTGGGCACAGGTTTGTAATCTCTGGGAGGATTTTAGAGCAATAACGTGTTTACCCAATACGTGTATCTTCTAAATGTTTGTTTTGAATTCTCAGGCATGCAGCTCACGATATTTTTCGTCACCACCGAGCACGTGGAATATCAGCACATACAATTGTAATCACGCACAGTAACAATTTCATTGTTGCGCACTTAGAATTAAGTCAAGAGAATTACCGCTGCTTACTTAAATTTATTTAATTTTGTATAATAATATTGCACAATATATATTAAATTTGTACATATATTTCAACGCATCATAAATATCGTAAATCTCCCACCACTTATTGTCAGCCATTACTCAATTTTCCCGTCAAAGTCATTACTCATTCTGAAATCTTTTATGGTGCAAGGCATTGGGTTGTACATAAATTTTATTGAGCTAATTTGGCGCTTTGTTGAACCCGTTATAGCGCAGCATTGTTTACGGCTAATGTGAATAAATAGCCAAGTTACTATGAGGTTTTACTTATCATATGAGTGGAGTTAAACTAAATTTTTGGTCATTTTTGCTTCTTAAGCCTTTCTGTGAAAAGACGCACAAACACACTTCACGCATCAACGCTCGATCACTTGCTCGCATGCACCCATGTACATTTATGCATTACGCAAACATGGCGAAAGCCTTTCTTTTACATTTACCTAGATGTAGTTTTAGATGGAAAAGATGAGCTTTTGCTATAGGTACTTGTTATAAAAAGATCCTTTAACTACTTTTTCAAATTATGATGTAATTCGCACGCAGATCCCGAAATTCAAGCTGTGCTTAGTTTGGGTATCCCTGTTAATCCAAGTGAAATATAAAAATAGTTGTGTTGTAGTTAAACTTTACAAATAATAAATAAATAAATATTGTCGTTGGTGCGTCTGTTATAAATCCTGTTGCTTAAGAAGACTTGACCGATTGAGTTTGTATTCACATACCTAATATATTTGTTTTGTCGCGACGATGGTGCATAAGTATCCTCGCATCCGATAGGTGGCGTTACATTGAGACTTGTTAATATACTACAATTACAGATATTTATAAGAAATCTCGAATGGAAGCAAACAATTTTTTATTGTTTTTATATATTTTTTATGGTTTCCGTCGGAGGGTACATCCCCACAGACAGGAGTATATTGTCAGTTTCCACAGTTTTGTTCACTTTTTGAACAATGTTTACTTATTTCTATGACACATGGAGAAGGTTACACATTTCTGCTATTTGATATCTACATATTGCGTAGGTGTGCCTTCTCTTGATATTAAAATAATTTGTTGAGAGTGTAAAATATTCTAATAAAATTATCATTTAATTAACATACAGAATGATGACAATACAAAAGGAAAGAATAAAATGAATTAAAAACTAGAAACAAAGATTAATCTTGACTCTAAGCAAAAAATATAATATAATTACGTTTTTATACCTATCTAGTAATTTAATCAGACAAATGTTTTTAATGCATCGATTTTTTCTACTATTTTTTCTTACAACCACAAGTTGGCGTCCATATAGTGAGACTAAGTTCCGAATTATAAAAATCCTTTAAAAATATATAACATAACAAATAAAACGTATGGTGATCATAGGCTAAAATCACTCTATTACTGGACGTCGGTCTCTTTTAATAAATATGAATAAAAATTAAAAACCCTATCGAGTCAGGTTGCGGCTACATTGAGTTTATACAATTACTACTACTGATTTTACACACTTTAAGGCAAAAACCGCTTTGTGCCTTATAAAATTAGTCTTTGTTATAGGATAGGGTGACAAACGAGCACATAGTCCATGTGATGGTAAGTGGTTGCTGTGGCCAATAGACATCTACATCTATCCTCGGTTACAAATCAAAATGCAGATGCATTGTCATCCGTGAGGACTAAGATGGAATGCCTCGTTTCCAGTAAAAGGGTCTCCAGTTCTCTACACTCGTACGAAACACAGCAGCATTAAGCTGCTATTTCACGCTGGTATTATGTGAGAGCGTGGTGTTTTTCAGTGGAGCAGATTTTCGTGCAACCATAATATGGCTGCAGCACGGTTCTACCAAGAATCACGAATTAATCTCATTTTTTTTTTCAATTCTAACGACATTGGAACTCTCTCTAATCTAGGAAGATTTTGGTGACGGGTTTTCTTTCGAGGGCCCCAAACGACACTATTGCATAATATATTCATAATTATATACATCGACAATCAATATTAACTTTCATCCGCGGTCAATAACTTCAATGTATTTAATACCTGTCATAATTCTTTCTAAGTAGACGCGTCGCATGCGCACAAAGTGTCACATTTCATAATCGTAACGACAGCTTTACCTGGCATAATGACGTTCATCTTTATGTCACGGTAAATAATAATTGTTTACTTTCGCAAGAGTTGTAAGTGCAGTGTCTGTAATTTGTTTGCGGCCAATTTTATCTCAAATAAACTCATGAATCGTTTAAGGGCAAAGCGACATTTTAAATTTGTTTTCGACATTCGTTAGTGTAATAAAGTATAATGAGCCGTCGCCGGCAGCTTCCTTTTAGAAATCTTGATGGTGTATGATAGGAATTTGGGGAAGAAAGGTTCTCGAGTGACAGTCTCGTACTTTTAAGAGCAATGTTGGGCAACCCCTACTAAAGGGGAGTGAAGACCTGATGAAACATGCAGGGAGTCGATAGATGCAGGTAGCTCGGGACCATGCTTTGTGGAAATCTGCGCGGGGACGGGGGTGGGGGAGGGCTATGTTAGACAGTGGACTTGTAATAGGCTGTAATGGTGATGATGAATGCAATACATTTTCATCCCGTGGGTGTGGTAGGCACTGTAAAAAATCGTGGGCTTCGATAGATTTTGCTTATAAAAAGTTACCACATACTAGTAATTTATTCTGTATAGTAAAGGCGATTTTCTACGTGGTAGGGCCATGCTGCAGTTATATTAGTAGTATAGTTGTAGCACGAATGTGTCGGCTCGACCGGGGAAGGACCACGCTCTCACAGAATACCAGCGTAAAATAGTAGCTTAATGATGCTGTGTTTCTTATGGTGAGTGTAGAGAATCAGAGACCCTTTTTACTGGAAACGAAGCATTCCATCGTAGTAGCAGTTTGATCGCCGTACTTATTCTTGTTTCCTGCAGAATTGAAACCTTTGGCCCATAACGCCCGTAAAACGTTTTTAATTATATTTGCTATTTAACAAAGCAATGTGAGTATATTTGAATATGTTATAAATTTATAATACATGAAGTAACAGTCCTTGTATTATATATTGTATTAATCTAAAAACATTATCGGCATATGATACTAAATAATGGTTACTAATACGAACTTATATGTATTATAGTTAGTGCTACACTAGAGTTCAAATGTACCGCGTACATTAAAAAACACAGACATCATACGTGCCCCATACATACGTGTATACATTTTTTCTCATAGACATCTATATTTATCTCCGATTAAAGATCAAATGTAGATGCGTTATCACCCATAAGAACTAAGGAGAAAAAAGGGTTTTCTACAATCTACACTCATCCTACGAAACACAGCAGCATTAAGAGCATGGCCCTTCCCCCGTCGAGTCAACCGATTTGTGTTGGAATCGTAATACAACTGCACTGTGACTCTACCGTGTTAAACATAACATATATTAAAGTACCTACTTTTTAACAAATCGACACAACATGTGACAAACACGTTTCAAATATTAATATAATATTAATGTCTATATTTGACTCTATCTTTACACAATTGTGATGCAACACGTAGATTAAAAGTTGCTAGAGACTTTATAATTAAATTTTACACATTAATTTAAGATGTGCGTAAATTATTAAATATGTATTTTTTTAGCTTTCTTATTTATATGGTTTTTTATTTTATTCACCTGGGCAATTTGCTAAAAAAAGGAAAATGGCACATGTTTTTAAAGATACTTATTTATTTAAAGAAAAACGTATTGTCGTGAATATATGAATATGTATGAATGAACAGAATGTCACTTTTTATTTATTGATAATTAATAATTATGTTTTCACAATCTATAATGACGCCTGCAAGTAATAATTATAATCATAATCTTTCAACTGCGCTGAACATAATATGTATTACTGTTGCAAATATAGATGCAGTAAGTTGTCCTGATACATCTGTGTCCGTTAAATCTTCTCTAAGCGATGGAACGTTTAAACGATAAGAATTTAGATGTTACTGTATCCAAGTTAAAAAAATAAACCAAAATAAACAGAAACAAAAAATAAGTTCCAAGAACCGCGACTTGTTGGTCCGATACACCGATTACAAATCACGTTGTCGTTGAATTTACAAGAATGTGGTATCTAGTTTAAAATGACGGAATTGAAAATTAAAGGTTACATATATCCAATTGTAAGTTATAAATTATAATAATTGTATTTAATCAAAAATATGTAAAATAAAACTTAATTTTGACAGTAATTTACGTCGTATCTACTCTGTGGACTGTACCCGAACGTGATAGTGATAAAGTGACCTTTGCTGCTCCCTTTAAGTTATTGTTCTACAGTAGGCCGGCTCGGGGCTTACTACTGGCGACATTAAATTGATTAGAATACTTTCTTTTAGGTATCTCATTTAAAACAAACTAACGAAATGGTAAATTCTCTTTTAGCATTTCTCTGTTAATGGTTGTGTATAGTTTTCTGGTTTTATTGAATACTACACGAAAATACTTAGGATAATATATGAAATTATGTAGTAGCATTATATTTTCAAGATTTGAATTGTAATCACACAATTTTATACATAACGTTTGGTGCCTTTTTTAAACTATTTTAATGTCATATAAAATGACTGTCCAGTAGACGAGTAGGATTACCATACAATACTATTTCAATGTAAATTTTGTATTCGTTAAGGACCAGGAATTTATGAAGTTCAACATTTTTATGAACCAGCGATAAATTTTCTGTTTAGAGAAATATAGATGTGGCGTAAAACGGAATAATAAGCCGTACCTATTATTTTATATCGTTGTCAAACGCAACCAATCAAAAGGTATTTCGTACCGGCCCACCGTTTGCAGCTTTATAAAGCGCAGGTGTGGCTCATATGAAACATGTTATTCTGTTTTCATCTCTGGGCCGGGGCACCCCAGTATCGGCACCTTCCACTTGATCAAGTTCTCTCCAATCGATTTGATCCACTGGCCTTGCGAAGAGACGTTGCATCTCTATACATCTGCTACTGCACGTACCACGAGAAGTTCTTATAGGAATTGTTGGAATTAATTCCAGTTGCTGAACTTCACCATCGTGCATTGCGCCAGAAGTCGATATTTTATCCTAATCAACTTTATTGCTGGTGGTCACTACCGTGTGATTTACGCGGAATTATTTTCCTCGCCTCGCAAGTGCCTACTCCTTTCTTAAATACCGGCAACGCCCCTGCAATTTGTTCACATGTTCATGGGCAACGGTGATCATTTACTGTCAGGTGAGCGGTATGCTCGTTTGCCTCCATTTTATAAAAAAATAGCCATTTACATCACCAACGGAACGAAATGGCTTTTGGATTATTGTACCGCCACCAGACTGCGGCATAATTACTAAAGACAATTGAAACCACTAACAAAATTTTGTTCCAGACATTTTAAAGATATATTTCATTATCTTTTATGTAATATTATTACTGCAAGTAGTGGTCAGGTTGAAATTGGTGTTAATATTTCGACATCGGGGTCAGGCAAGTGACGTAAAAATATTTACTTAAAACATTTTTATACAGGATAGGGTGACAAACGAGCACACAGTCCACCTGATGGTAAGTGGTTGCTGTGGCACATAGACAACTACATCTATCCTCGATTACAAATCAAAATGCAGATGCAATGTCACCCGTGAGGACGAAGATGGAATGCCTCGTTTCCAGTAAAAAGGGTCTTCGGTTCTCTACACTCACCATATGAAACACAGCAGCATTAAGGACGCGTTTACAAAATGGATAGGTATAGAATCGCACTACTACATTGACAAAAGTCACACACACACTAGTGTACGCACGGTTGGCTGTGTGAATCGTAGTCAAATGAAATTATTTTGATAATTTGAAAGATTGAATTTCTTTTTCATTTCTTATACCTATCTCAGAAATATACTTCGATACGAAATATGAATACCTGCTCCAAAGACTGCTTGGCACTGGAAGCCCTCTACTGGTAGTGAGATGTTAGCTCTGGACTTTGAACTGGTTTTGTCAGTTATAATAAGACCTTACCTACCTGCGGAATTGATGGAGTGACCTGAAGGTGTAATTTGGTGATTACAACAGGAACTCCTAGACTAGTGGAACTGGGTGGGCCGAGTTGGGGTTTGTTTTGTTGGTTATGATGAGACCTTACCACCGGACTTGATGGAGTGACCTGAAGGTGTAATTCGGTGATTACAAGTGGAACGCCTAGACTAGGTACTATTTACCCCATGAATGCCTTACGCATAAATCAAAACAACATTTTAAAAATAAGTTAAAAAAACTTTATACTAATAAAAAGTAAAAATGGAATGTATCATGACGATCCATTGTACAACATCATAGGTAAGCTGTAATATTTAGGTATGCATATATTTGTACGCATGTATGTATGTATATGTGTGAGCGTTCATGCAAAATCTATGCATAAATGAAAAATGCCGTTATCCTTTAAATTATTGAACAATGTTATAGTAATACTATTGGTTTGTCATATTAGTGGTAGTATAATTGTATTAAGCTAGTTCTTTTTTTTTTTCTTTTTTTGCATGTTAGAAAGTATGAGAGCATTTTTCTGCCAACAAACTGCTGAGCAGTTTGGCAGACTGTAAAAATAACTAATTATGTTTTTTTATGTTAAATAAATAAATAAATAAAAAAAAAAAAAGTAGAACTAGGTGTGCCGAGTTTGGGTTCGTTTTGTTAGTTATGATGAGACCTTACCACCAGACTTGATGGAGTGACCTGAAGGGGTAATTCAGTAACTACTGCTGGAATTTCTGAACGAGTAGAACTAGGTGTGCCGAATTTGGGCTCCGTTTTGTTAGTTATGACGAGTCCATACCTCCGGACTTGATGGAGTGACCTGAAGGTGTAAATCGGTGATTGCAACTGGAACTCCTAGACTGGTAGAACTAGGTGTGCCGAGTTTGGGTTCGTTTTGTAGGTTATGATGAGACCTTACCACCGGACTTGATGGAGTGACCTGAAGGTGTAGTTCGGTGATTACAAGTGGAACTCCTAGACTTGTAGGACTAGATGTGCCGAGTTTGGGTTCGTTTTGTTAGTTATGATGAGACCTTACCACCAGACTTGATGGAATGACCTGAAGGAGTAATTCAGTAACTACTGCTGGAATTTCTGAACCAGTAGAACTAGGTATGCCTAATTTCACTCCATCAAGTCCGGTGGTAAGGTCTTATCGTAACTAACAAAACGGAGCCCAAATTCGGCACAGCTAGTTCTACTCGTTCAGGAATTCCAGCAGTAGTTACTGAATTACCCCTTCAGGTCACTTTATCAAGTCTGGTGGTAAGGTCTCATCATAACTAACAAAACGAACCCAAACTCGGCACACCTAGTTCTACCAGTCTAGGAGTTCCAGTTGCAATCACCGATTTACACCTTCAGGTCACTCCATCAAGTCCGGAGGTATGGACTCGTCATAACTAACAAAACGAAGCCCAAATTCGGCACACCTAGTTCTACTCGTTCAGAAATTCCAGCAGTAGTTACTGAATTACCCCTTCAGGTCACTCTATCAAGTCTGGTGGTAAGGTCTCATCATAACTAACAAAACGAACCCAAACTCGGCGCACCTAGTCCTACAAGTCTAGGAATTCCACTTGTAATCACCGAACTACACTTTCAGGTCACTCCATCAAGTTCGGTGGTAAGGTCTCATCATAACCTAAAAAACGAACCCAAACTCGGCACACCTAGTTCTACCAGTCTAGGAGTTCCAGTTGCAATAACCGATTTACACCTTCAGGTCACTCCATCAAGTCCGGAGGTATGGACTCGTCATAACTAACAAAACGGAGCCCAAATTCGCCACCCCTAGTTTTACTCTGCAAGAAGTTCAAATAGCGGTCACGAAAGTACACCTTCAGGTCACGCCATCAAGTCCGGAGGTAAGGTCTCATCATAACCAACAAAACGAGCCCAAACTCGGCACACCTAGTTCCGCTCGTCCAGGAGTTGCAGTAGTAGGTAAGTTTATATATTCTACATATTTTTAGCTAAATAAAAAACTGTGAGTATAAAAATAATAATTTTATCACTTGTCAAGTACTTATGTTTCCAATTTGTTTTTTTCTAATATTTTGTGTATGTACAGCGATCTTTTCAGAATGAGCCGCTGCAAACAGGCGATACAGTGTCCACTCACGACGGCGGCCGAGCGCGGACTGTGGTTTCATCGAAATCTTTGTACAATAAATCAAAGCAGGCACCAACAATAAAATAGCCCTTATTGCAATAGATTATGATTCATCCGTATTACCAAAATATGTGAAAAAATGTGCATCAGTTTTTATTTTTTTTACGACTATTTGTGACATTTTGTTAAAAAATAAACCCAGGGTTTTTTAATTGAATATGTCTGTCATCTTATAGTATTTTTTAATTTTTTTAAATATGTTGATAATAGACCAAAACATGTACCGAAACACAAGCCGGTATCGTTAATTTTGTAGAAAATGGCAACGAAAGTTCGTTTTTACAATATAAAAAACTACTATTTTCAACAATAGAGTTACAGATGTTTGCAGATGAAGAACCAATCTATACATGGTAGTTTTTACTTATATTTGATTTGGTTTAGTTTTGTCACAAAATGTACCGAAAAACACCCTAAATTTAGTTGATTTGAAAACGCGTCCTTAAGTTACTATTTTACGCTGGTATTCTGTGAGAGCGTGGTCCTTTGCCGGTCGAGCCGTCCCATTCGTGTTACAACTATACTACTTATATAACTGCAGCATGGCTCTACCACGTATGAATCATCACCATTATCATTATTTCAGCTCAATATAAGACCATCGCTCCCCCCTATAAATTGTAACTAAAGATGGTTCTAATATACTTATCCATAGCCTATATGCATTATCATCAGGTCATCACTCCACCCAATGGTAGGGGTAATCCATCTCTGCTCCTGCCAATACGAGGCTGACACTTGAGAGCTTGTGAGCTATTCAGCCTACTGACTTATTTACTGCAAACTAATAAAAAAAATACAAAAATACGTATGATATTTCTACTTTTACAAATCCAAAAATAGATGAGATTAAACACACAGTGATAATTATACATGACTAACTTAAGTAAGTTATTGGAATCGACAAACCAAGCAATGGGCGGAGTACAACGTAAATTACAAAGCAACATTGTTGCAAGACGTAGCTTCCAATTATTATTTACCGAGCTGAGATGAAAGTTGTCTATATGATATCTAACGCATATCTAGCATTTACGCGCCTGCAATCACAGCGGGAGCATTCACGGGCTAGGTGCTCCGTGGTCGCAAACTTTGTATGTGGAGTTCTAAATAAATCATTCAATAGAAAATATGTATAGGGACGAATCTACTTTATACTAGCAATTATAGGTTTATGTTATTTTGTGAAAATTGTATTCAATCCATAATGAACTACCCTGTTCACCGCATATTTTAAGTTAGAAGTTATATGTAGCTGAGCCATGCTGCATTGGTATCTATTAACCGTTATGGGCGCGACATGAATGGATCCACTCGTACAGGAAAGGACCAAACTCAAATAGATTATCAACGTAAGAAGTGTAATGCTGCTGTGTTTCCTATTGTCAGTGTAAAGAAGAAAGGTGTTGGTAACATGACGTTCCATCTAATCAAGCATTTTAATTTATAATGAATAGATGTGGTTGTAGCTTTGATTTGATAAGTCTTAGATAAATATATGTTACTTTTTATATAAATGGAACTCATTCAAACATTTCAAAGTTTTAAGTAAATATTTTTACGTCACTTGCCTTTTTTTATAGTATGAGGGTGGCAAACGAGCACACAGTCACCTGATTGTAAATGGCCCATAGACATCTACATCTATCTTCAGTAACAAATCAAAATGCAGATGCGTTGTCACCCGCGAGGACTAAGATGGAATGCATCGTTTCCAGTATAAAGGGTCTCTGGTTCTCACCAAACATCACCTGACTAGCCTCGTCCCGATGTCGAAATATCAAAATCAATCTCAATATGGCTACTACTTGCATTAATTATATAATTATTTAGCTTTAAAGCATGTAATGAAGATATTAAAGTCAACTTCAGTCTGTATTTATTACTTTACTATTAGTGTAAAAAAAAATATAAAATATATATATATATAACTATATTAGTAGAATATATATAGTTTATTACTTTACTATTACTATTAGTGTCGCGTTATTGGCGTCGCTTTGCTCACATTCTCTTGAATGTCAACGTAGACAACGAAGCGTTTCTGCTTAAAACATTGCTTTTAAAGACGTCACATTTGTTTCAGATCTTATTGAAGACTTTTTTATATAGAAATTTAATAAAGCTACAAAAAATCTAGGAATTGTTTGAAATTTAATTCATACCTAAAGTAAAAAAGTAACCATCTGTATACGCCCCACGGGACGCATATTTCTGAGGGGGTTATGAAGCAATTAAACCGCCGCGCTACTCCAGTGCTTGTTGATTTTTCATGTTCATGAAATATTTTATTCCTTTGTCTGAGACATGCAGGCTTTCTTACCTTTTTTACGGAAGGAAACACTATTTACACAAGGGTGCAGAGAGCCGCTAAGGCATTCTATCTGAGTCCTTAGAAGTGACAACGCTTCTGTAGGATGCATGTGTCGATGGTCCTCAGTACCCACAAAGCATCAGGTCTGCTATAATTTTATCTATAATTTCAGTGTTTTAAAGAAACCTCCTTTTAAGCAACATAGTAAAAAGATGATCAAATTGCGTATTTCTAATAATCTATTTAAATGTATTGCAACACGCAAAGCATAATTTATTATTTTCACCTAGTAACATTTCCTTCGATTACACATTTGTAATTAAGATATCTATAACGACTCAGTAGCATAATTTATTATATAGATGCTCTCAAGTATTATGCCATGTTATATTATGTAACACACTTTTATGACTATTATAGTAAATTTTCATGTAAAATTTTTAAATATTTTGATATAACTATAAATAAATATATTATTAATTGCTGATTAAACATGTGTTTGAATGTAAAATAATAAATCGTGAGGAAACCCGCAAGAGTAAAATATTTCGACGACGTGTTAAGCCCGCAAACACGCACTGGCGCAGCGCGACGGACTAACCCCTCCAGTATATACAGGTTATAAACACTTTACTTTAAATTATTCCTTGACATGCATTCCTTTTTAATCCTAATCAATAAAATTTCGTTACAAATAGAAGCCCGTACTATTAAATAAAGACAGGGCAGGTCAAAGACATCAAATCTAGACATGTAGTGTCTAAGCCAGCGTAATGCCGTTAAAGGCCACCGAAGAGATTCGCTCCAATTAGTGACAAGACGTGAAATTGAATCTTCGTCGTGGAACAAAAATTGCTTTCAAACTGGTTATTGTTATGTCTTACAAGTTACAAGACATCTTAAAGTTTTGAAACTATTATGAACTTTGAGGGATCGTGTGGTTTTGTAATCTGCGTACCTGCTTATGAAAGTCTAGGATTTGATTCAGCTGAAACCAGTATGCATAGACCATCATAAAATTACTGTTTTTCCCATCTGAAAGTCATCGTATTGATCTGTTTACGACATTGCATCTGAAACACCGTCCACTCTTGTCTCATGTTACACGTTGGTTACGAAAAGGTTAAGGACGACTCTATCCAGTGTAGAATTATGTATATATAGATAGGTAGATAGTTATGGGGGAAGTCTATCTTAAGCTGTGGACTCTACATAAGCTGTAATAATTAAATGAATGAATGATATCACCGTTAAAAGCGGTGAGAGGGGAACAGGTGTATAAACAACATTGTAATTTTAAACCTTATGAGGTTCTGTTAAGAATCAATATTATTGTGACTTATCTCGTTACGATCGAAAGTTCACGATTACGATTAAATAACAGCGATGTTATTGTTGCGATTAAAAACTAAGCTATTCTCGTATTAATAGTTTTATTGGTTGAATAAAAATTAATGCTATATCGTGGAATACTACTTAGCTATACATGAATAATGGTAACTATTGTTTAATAGTAAAGTAATAAAATCATAAACACACTAAAAGTAAGAAAGAAATGTAATAAATATCGAAATGAAATAAACATTTGTACGCAATTTACAGCAATACTTCGGTCGTATGTCACAACAGTTTTTATTTCGTCTGAGGTCACAACGCTGTGGAATTAGCATTTTAGTAACATATTTAAGGCCTTTAAAAACTTTTATGGCTATTTATTGTTAGTGAAAACCACCTGCCAGCACTACTGATACAAAAATGTTCGTATTTCGATGCCATCGACCCAAATACTTACTGATGTTATAGCACAGCACTTGACGAACAGTGGGTCGATTGTGAATCAACGAGGAAGCGTGTTTTTCGACGATATCGGTCAACTTTAACATGTAGTGCTGATGATGTATCGAAAAATTAACTTAAATATCGATAAATGTTTTTTGTCATAAATTTTGCAGTACTAATAAATCTAAATATCGAAAATTTTAAATTATGGAGACTAAAAATATGTCAGGCTAAAAATATATGTTATTCGCAACTAGAAAGAAAAGCAAACTGAAGTCCGCAGCTGCGCACATTCTGAAGGTGATTTGTACCTGGAAACAAACAAAAAAAATTATTACAGATGAAATTATTCCTTAAATAGATTTTTTTAAATAAAAAAATATGTTTGAATAGCTTAAACATAAAATAATGGACTCTTCTTTAATTCTGTATATTTCTTCGTATTGTGACGGCCCAATATTATTATTAATAATTAAATTCAATATAAAGGGGCGTCAATAATAGTCTTAAAAGATATATATTAAGCAAGTTAAGTTAAATTAATAAACATAAAGTTAATATATTTCAGACATTATCCCAATAACATAGTAAATTAAAGGCAAAATTATTGTTTTTCGTAATAAATAAATTTATTTAAAAAAAAAACTTGAAAAATATTTAAAATAAGATAAATAATAGAAATACAAGTCAAAAAATATTATAAAATTAAGTTAAATAACGTTTATAAGATAATTAGAAAATTTGTTAAAAATTGTTTAAGTCATGGGAGGTGTTCGTGTATAAAAGAAAATTTTTCTAAGTTGTGGAAGGAGTTCATGTATTAAAGAAAATTTTCCTAAGTTATGGAAGGTGTTCACGTATAGATGTCTTGTATGGAGGAAGCTGTCGGAGGTACATACCTGCAGTTGTACATATATATGGGGTGGTCGGGAGCCCGACTGCCTGAAGTACTGTAGCACAATGACTAGTCCTATATTAGGGACTTATGATATTAAACTCAATGATACAAAAGCAATACTAAAGAAGGTCTCCATGATGAATTTGCATTACAATAGTAGGGTCGTGGGTTCGAACCCTATATATTAATGACTTATGAAAGTAAGGTCTATGATCCAAAAGCAATACTATAGAAGGTCTCTATGATTAATATGCATTACAATAGTAGGGTCGTGGGTTCGAATCCTATATATGAATGACTTATGAAAGTAAGGTCTATGATACAAAAGCAATACTATAGAAGGTCTCTATGATTAATATGCATTACAATAGTAGGGTCGTGGGTTCGAATCCTATATATACATGACTTATGAAAGTAAGGTCTATGATACAAAAGCAATATTATAGGAGGTCTCCTTGATGCATAAGCATTGTATGGGGTGGTCGGGAGCCCGACTGCCTGAAGTACTGTAGCAAAATGACTAGTCCTTATTAGGGACTTGAAAAGGAATATTATGGTGGCGTGTGTGCTGCTTCACGAGCAACTGGTCCGAGGTAAACTTGGACTCGCTAACCGATGTGTTCTAGACATATCATCTTAGTGCCGGTGGTAAGCGGGTTTGTTGTAGCAATACGGCTTTCCCGTGGACATCGCACACCCATACCGTTTGTGGGCGACGTCGTTGCGCATAGCGATGTGTCGTCTATCATTCGGATTGGGATGATGAGTGTGTTTGGTAGCACTTTTAAGTGTAACAGTCATACTCTACTTCATGTCTTAGTGCATTAGCGCTATGATACGTGGAGTTTTGTCCACTGGCGTCTTAGTAGTGTGCTACTATGATACGTTGGTGATATTTTTTATATAACAACAATAAAAACTTTGTTGCCGAAATCGATAGGAGTCATGTGGGTGTGTTGTGAGGGGGCGCCACCCGTATGATAGTTGCTTTGATGCTTACTGCTACTTGCGGTATTGCGTCTTGTGATGGATCTGCGGGTGTGCTGCGAATGATTCGACGCATTCCTGTGGTTCTGGTCGATGGAGGTATACAATTAACATCTTAGTGCCGGTGTTAAGCGGGTTTGTTGTAGCAATACGGCTTTCCTGTGGACATCGTACACCCATACCGTTTGTGGGCGATGTCGTTGCGCATAGCGAAGTGTCGTCTATCTTTCGGATTGGGATGATGAGTGTGTTTGGTAGCACTTTTAAGTGTAACAGGCATACTCAACTTCATGTCTTAGTGCATTAGCGCTATGATACGTGGAGTTTTGTTCATTGGCGTCTTAGTAGCGTGCTACTATGATACGTTGGTGATATTTTTTATATAACAACAATACCAACTTTGTTACCAAAGTCGATAGGGATCATGTGGGTGTGTTGTGAGGGGGCGCCACCCGTATGATAGTTGCATTGATGCTTACTGCTACTTGCGGTATTGCGTCTTGTGATGGATCTGCGGGTGTGCTGCGAATGATTCGACGCATTCCTGTGGTTCTGGTCGATGGAGGTATACAATTAACATCTTAGTGCCGGTGTTAAGCGGGTTTGTTGTAGCAATACGGCTTTCCTGTGGACATCGTACACCCATACCGTTTGTGGGCGATGTCGTTGCGCATAGCGAAGTGTCGTCTATCTTTCGGATTGGGATGATGAGTGTGTTTGGTAGCACTTTTAAGTGTAACAGGCATACTCAACTTCATGTCTTAGTGCATTAGCGCTATGATACGTGGAGTTTTGTTCATTGGCGTCTTAGTAGCGTGCTACTATGATACGTTGGTGATATTTTTTATATAACAACAATACCAACTTTGTTACCAAAGTCGATAGGGATCATGTGGGTGTGTTGTGAGGGGGGCGCCACCCGTATGATAGTTGCATTGATGCTTACTGCTACTTGCGGTATTGCGTCTTGTGATGGATCTGCGGGTGTGCTGCGCCTGATTCGACGCTCTCTTGTGATTCTGGTCGATGGAGGTATGCGGGTGATGATGTCTGCTGGGATGTATGGGGGACCTTGGGATGGTGTAAGCCCGACGATAGTCGTATTGATGCTTGTTGCGTTCTGCAGCATTGCGTCTCTGCGATGGTTGTTTGGTGGGACGCTATTCTCAATGGCACTCTCTGCGTCTTGGTTTGACTCACACCTAAGTAGCTTTGCCCAAGTCGGGTCCCTTCATTGCGGGGCTGCAGACTGTCTGCCCTCCACGATGTTTTATATAACAACATAATATTATATCTCTGTAACTTTCCCACCTTTGAATGATTGAAGGCAACTTGTTGGTGGGTGAGACAAACATGATCGAAAATGCATTTACTCAACGTCAGTGACACAAACCCTTTCTGATGGCGAATTATTACTCTTATCTTATAACTGCCTTTTGGCTATATCTGCCGTTGTATTGGTTGGTGGAGCATATGTGTCGACCTCATGCGGGTGGTAGCTGGCGGGAGGATCTGAGGAGACTCTCAAGGCTGCGGCCGAAAGCCGCACAACGTGGGACCCCATTCCCTTGAGGTGAGCGGTAGACTTATGACACGCTCTGCGGCTAGTAGCCGTGCTGATCATGCAACTGGTGGTGATGCCATACACTTACATCACGTCTGCAGGAGCGGCGGTCTGGCAGGTGGTGGCGCTCACGGAGGGTTTACGGCCAGTGTGCCTATTTGCCTAAACCGTGTGACGTACATTCACTCTGGCTGGATTCGTTCGTATTCTGTTTGGCGTTTACACGCATTGACATGCGCGACTTCGGTCGATGTTTGTGCTTACGCACTAGCAAGGGGCCAAGCCTCTTTTACTGGTTCGCCAGTTATTTTGCTGTGGACTACGGTCCAGTTCCCGAATTAGCATTCCCTTCGGGGGGAGTGCGTCAAAATGGTTGGCACTCACCGTGCACGGCGTGTGTGGGGCCGTGTACCTCCCCCTACATTTTTTTAAATAAATGTAGGAGAGCGAAGCCCTTGTATCGGGTATTTTGTATAAATATATTTTGAGCCTTTTCCGAGCGGGAAGGGATAATTAATAATGTAAACCTGATGCAAGTGGAATAGGAACGTTTTATGTTCTTAACCTTTTTCGAGCCCTGTCTTCGTGAACGGGGTTCACTTAGTTTATAAGGCACTACCAACAGCTTTCAATTGCTCTAGTGAATATTCATTCTTCCAAAAGACACCTAAAAGAACTAAGTTACTAAACAAACACAACGTAAATAAGGGTCCTAACTAAGACGATCACGCCAAAATATTACAAACGGCCTATTATTAAACCTTTAGAAAGATCATTTAGAAAGATCTAAACATAATTTATTAATCCTGGTCACATATATATAATTTTTATCGAAAAGGGGTAAATTAATTATATCTAATATATTTATTATTAATACGAGAGGGGGGGGGAAGCGTTACAATTTGGTGCCGTGACCAGGATAAATTTTAAAAAGAAGGTCGTCTGTATAAGAATTATGAAGTAGGCGTTATGCCTACAATTTGTTGTCCGTGAAATGGAAAGGTGTCTTGGAGGATGGTGTTTGCTGGGGGTGGTTGTGAGTCTGGGGGTGGGGCTTAAATATTAATATTGATTTTTTTTGTTATAAAAGGTGTGTGCATAGTTAATGCGAAATAAAATATAAAGTGAAATAAATGAGAAGACGCAGTAACATTTGTGTAAATGAAGGACATAACAGTGCTAAAAATTGATAAAAGTATATAAATATAAAATGGTTAAAACAAAGAAAAGTTCTAACTTAGTGAAGGCTAAGCCTAAAAATGAATTTAATATGCTTCAAAAATTAATTAAAAATGCAGTGAAAACCTTTGAGGTTAAAATAATTTCTCGAAGAAAAGTTTATTAACCAAACGAAAGTTCACCAAATTAAAGTAAACCAAGAAGAGGTGTACGGGGCGAGCACCTAACATGTCACTGATCCTAGACGAAGTATTTTATATAACATACATAATGTGACAATAGAAAAGCTGAAATTGGAAATGAAAATACTCATCCAGTAACATTTTATAAGATCTCACCAATTAATTAAAGGACGTTCCATCTAATTTCTATATAATCGAAAGTTATGAGCAAGATTTAACTTAAATTTTAGGAAAATTATTAATTTAAGTATTTTATTATAATTAAATCAAATAATGTTCATGTGTGATATTTGTAATAATTTAAATTAAATAGAGTGAATTATAAACCTGGGTCAGTACGCCTGACTCAATAACATTAATAAGTTCAAGCTGCCACTTAAACTACGAGTAAATAGTAAAAGTAAACATAATGTCGGACAAATTAGATAACAAGTGCGAAAGAATTTAAAAGAGGCAAGTCGCATTAGAAACACAAAATTTGATAAGCGTAATAAATTAATGAAATATCACATTGGCGATTTAGTAAAAGGTACTAGATCTAGTAAATCAGATGCAGATAACAAAGTTATGAGTAAATTTAATTTGGCGTATGAAGGGCCTTATATAATACCAGCCGTACCATTTGAAAATGTACTTTAATATACTTTAGAAAACCCAGAAACAAATGAAATTATAGGACATTTTGATGCTATTCATTTATTAAAATATTTTAGATAATAGGTTTGGCTTATATACATTCTAGAATAAATACTGTAATATAATTTGGTCCCGTGGGTGGCCTTTTGAAAAAATAGATTAAAATTATTAAAGTTATGAGCAAGACACAAATTAATTAAAAATAAGAAAAATGTTGTAATAATTTTATTAATGACGATCTGTAAATATTGACTGTAAGATAATTTTGTAAAATATGTTTTTATTGAATAAATTTGAGGAGTTGGGTCAGGGTGATTGACTCAATCACATTTATCCTGTGGGTGTGTAGCCATCTGATTTCAACTCATATACAAAATACTGTGCATATAAAGACAACATTGCTGAATTATATTTTAAAGATTTAAAATGTTAGTCAAAAAACAAAAGAGAACCACTATTTAACGACGTAATATACAATAAATTTATCAAGATAACAATTTATGGTTTATCGCATTGGGATAGATGTGGTTGAAGGGGTGTGTGGCGGCGGCCATTCCCTGGGGTAGGTGGGATGAAAATATATACTGAATTGTAACAGATTGAAAGAGGAAAGAACAGATACACATAAGTTCAAAATTTTGAGTGTAGTGCATATGCTTTCAATATAGTAAAATTTTATATCAACGACTCCACTGTGTGGGTCATTAACATAAAATTTGGGGGTGGATTGTGACGGCCCAATATTATTATTAATAATTAAATTCAATATAAAGGGGCGTCAAAAATAGTCTTAAAAGATATATATTAAGCAATTAAGTTAAATTAATAAACATAAAGTTAATATATTTCAGACATTATCCCAATAACATAGTAAATTAAAGGCAAAATTATTGTTTTTCGTAATAAATAAATTTATTTAAAAAAAAAACTTGAAAAATATTTAAAGTCTTGTGATGGATCTGCGGGTGTGCTGCGCCTGATTCGACGCTCTCTTGTGATTCTGGTCGATGGAGGTATGCGGGTGATGATGTCTGCTGGGATGTATGGGGGACCTTGGGATGGTGTAAGCCCGACGATAGTCGTATTGATGCTTGTTGCGTTCTGCAGCATTGCGTCTCTGCGATGGTTGTTTGGTGGGACGCTATTCTCAATGGCACTCTCTGCGTCTTGGTTTGACTCACACCTAAGTAGCTTTGCCCAAGTCGGGTCCCTTCATTGCGGGGCTGCAGACTGTCTGCCCTCCACGATGTTTTATATAACAACATAATATTATATCTCTGTAACTTTCCCACCTTTGAATGATTGAAGGCAACTTGTTGGTGGGTGAGACAAACATGATCGAAAATGCATTTACTCAACGTCAGTGACACAAACCCTTTCTGATGGCGAATTATTACTCTTATCTTATAACTGCCTTTTGGCTATATCTGCCGTTGTATTGGTTGGTGGAGCATATGTGTCGACCTCATGCGGGTGGTAGCTGGCGGGAGGATCTGAGGAGACTCTCAAGGCTGCGGCCGAAAGCCGCACAACGTGGGACCCCATTCCCTTGAGGTGAGCGGTAGACTTATGACACGCTCTGCGGCTAGTAGCGGTGCTGATCATGCAACTGGTGGTGATGCCATACACTTACATCACGTCTGCAGGAGCGGCGGTCTGGCAGGTGGTGGCGCTCACGGAGGGTTTACGGCCAGTGTGCCTATTTGCCTAAACCGTGTGACGTACATTCACTCTGGCTGGATTCGTTCGTATTCTGTTTGGCGTTTACACGCATTGACATGCGCGACTTCGGTCGATGTTTGTGCTTACGCACTAGCAAGGGGCCAAGCCTCTTTTACTGGTTCGCCAGTTATTTTGCTGTGGACTACGGTCCAGTTCCCGAATTAGCATTCCCTTCGGGGGGAGTGCGTCAAAATGGTTGGCACTCACCGTGCACGGCGTGTGTGGGGCCGCGTACCTCCCCTACATTTTTTTAAATAAATGTAGGAGAGCGAAGCCCTTGTATCGGGTATTTTGTATAAATATATTTTGAGCCTTTTCCGAGCGGGAAGGGATAATTAATAATGTAAACCTGATGCAAGTGGAATAGGGACGTTTTATGTTCTTAACCTTTTTCGAGCCCTGTCTTCGTGAACGGGGTTCACTTAGTTTATAAGGCACTACCAACAGCTTTCAATTGCTCTAGTGAATATTCATTCTTCCAAAAGACACCTAAAAGAACTAAGTTACTAAACAAACACAACGTAAATAAGGGTCCTAACTAAGACGATCACGCCAAAATGTTACAAACGGCCTATTATTAAACCTTTAGAAAGATCATTTAGAAAGATCTAAACATAATTTATTAATCCTGGTCACATATATATAATTTTTATCGAAAAGGGGTAAATTAATTATATCTAATATATTTATTATTAATACGAGAGGGGGGGAAGCGTTACAGTATGTATAAGAAATTTTAAGCCTTATTTAATTAATTTAGCGAAGTTATGATATTTTTTAAAATCTAATTTAACGGTAGCCACGGAAACTAGTCATCTGTGCAGGTCAGGATTATAGTGCACTATTGTGTGCAAAAGCGCCGGTTCACCCAATCTCCATTCTCCGTACTCTCTTAATCCTAGTGTCCCTTAGACAGTCACATTGATAATCTGACTCGAACAGTTAGAGATCTTGCGCAGGACCTACGTGTTTTCCGAAACAAGGGGTTACAACACCGCCAGCATTTTGACACGGACTGCTATTGACAAAATGTAGACAAAAAACAATAGTAACTGAATTTGGTACGACTGGTTTCGAACGTGGGTCCACATGAAAAGCAGTCGTGCTGGCGACCACTATACCAACGGCACAGTACATTTTTGGTATATGATTTTTTAGAGGTGTCACCAAAATAAGGTATTATTGTCGATGAAATGGTACAACACTAATCTTGGCGGATTGCATCACTGACTATCGGTTAAGATTTAGAAGGAGTTACGTCTTTTTACCTAATTTTTCTTTGTATTATCGCTACTACTGTTGCCTTTTCATTGTTCTGTGAACAATGCCAGTATTAGACAGTTTGAGCCGGAAAATTATCAATTGAGGTCGTTAGGTTGCTTTTTGTTTTTCGTCGATGGCTTAGACACGCTCTAAATGCAACCAAAAATGTACAGACAGTATTTTTGTTTAGTTGTTGCAAAATAGGTTATGAATAATCGTAGGAAATAGAAGTTTTGGTAATCTTTATAAGTATGAGACAGATAGTGGTAATTATAAAAAAATATATATAAAGATACATACGTATATTTGACTTTTAGTTAATGTAATATTTTTAAGTATTTAATATTGTACCATTAAGCTACGTATTTTTTCATTAAAATGTCAAGTAATATTTTATTAAATTATAACATACTAAGCATCTCGATAACTTGTTGCAAAGTTTTTAGGTGTTTTATTATAATACATAATAATACAATCAGAAAAGGTTTGTTAGTTACGTTTCTTTTATAATTTTATTTCTGTAAACATCATTTTCCTTTGGTCTGCTAAGTTTACTTTAGTTGTAGGCTAGAGATACTACACATGTTGAAAATAATTAAACTAACTATATTAAAATTTTCCGAAAATGAATATTCTAAAGTCTCTGTTTTAATACATAAGTGATAAAACCTTTGAAGTTCATAAAGGAATTGTAATTTTACATTCATAACGCTCTACGACTGTTGACTATATAACAGACCTTCAAACACGCCATTGAGTCTAGCAACTGTGTTCACATCATTTATGTTATGTTTGTTGTTATTTCATATTTTACGTCATTGTTTGAACAGCGCGGCTGGCTTTAATAGAGCCCATGAGTTCTTTGGTGTTTCTCAGATTTTAACAATTACTATTACGTTAGAAGTACCTACTTACTTGTGCAAGACAATACTCTGTTTTATATTGTGACAATGGTAAAACAATTTTAACTACTATTCATAATCTAGCCACTGGTCCAGCAAACAATCCAATTTTGCTTTGCTCAATATACTTAACGTCTTTGCATATATAGGTTATTTTATTAACAAACATGTTTTGGAATATCTAAATTTGTTTAATAAGCTAATATAATAATGAAAGTTTTAGAAACACAAAAAATGAAAGTAATACTAAAAAAATACAGCAAAACAAGAGTAACCGATATTGCCCTACAGATACAGAAGGCTCCAAATACTATATTATTTAGTATGCCTTGAGAAAGAAAGAAACAAATTTTGATATTCATTAGTACGCTGAAGAGCAACAGGTCAGAACTGTCAACCGATTGGACAGAAAGGTTCAGATACCAGCGACAGCCTAATAATATGTAAATGGCGTGACTATGGACTGACTTCTATGGTAGTAATTTTTATGGGAGGCCTATGTTCTACAGTTGATTTTTGACGGATTATAGTGATGATGAAGTAGTAATAAAATTAATTATGTAATTGATAAAGCAAACAAATGAAATGAATTCATAAGACTTCCAGAAAGGGAAATATAAGTAGAAATTTCCTATGAACCAGAAAATCCCAGAAAAAGCTAAAACCACCTTTTTACTTACCCATTTACTTCCATAGTTGTCCCACAACATAATATAATATTTACAAATAAATAAAATTGAAGTGTTTGTTCGGTCTAATATCAACACAACAGCTTTTTACTAAATGCATATGAAAGTATATAAGGTAATTGTAACAAAAAAAAAAACAATTTTTAAAATTTATTATCTGTCTGTCTGTTTGTTCCGGCTAATCTCCGAAATGGCTTGACCGATTTTGGCGGAACTTTCACTGGCTGATAGCTAATATTATAAGCAGTAACTTAAGCTACTTCTATTTTAGAAAATATTTAGGGTTCTGCGCTAAAAAAAACAGTTAAAACCCACGAACTCCAATCGTAATAGATTCTATTATCGAAGTTGCGGGGAACAGTTAGTAGTTTTTAGTAATACTTTAAAAAATTCTTTGATTTAATATCTATAGTTTATTTTTTGTGTGCCATTTGAAATTTATGAAACTACAGTTTTAAAAAGAGATTTTTTTTTAAATATATGCGACAAATAAACTTACAGTCCAACTGATCGTAATGGCCACTGCAGTTCATAAATTCCTACAAAAAAACAAACTACGAACAATAAAGACTGTGGTGCGTTGACACCTGAGAGGATTAAGATGGACTGCTCCACAGCCTGTGATCATACTGGCCTCAGACCGGAATACAGCTGTGCACGCTCAAAAATAAATAAGAGGGTGGAAAGCTCTATCCAACGGGCTTACAGGCAGGAAATGAGACCTACCTAGTATTTTGCTTATTCTCTAATCTTAGTTTATATATTTTTTAATGTAATATTTTCTACGTGGTAGAGCCATGCTTTATATTATGATTGTAGCAAGAATGGGTCGGTGCGACCGGGGAAGGACCATGCTCTCACAGAATACCAGGATTAAAAAATAGCTGATGTGTTTTGTACGGTGAGTGTAGAGAGACAGATACCCTTTTTTACTTGAAACGGGGCGTTCCATCTTAATGCTCAGGGGTGACAATGCATCTGCGTTTTGATTCTTAATAGAGGACAAATGTCTATGGTCTATGGGCCACAGCATCCATTCACCATTAGGTGGACTGTATGCTCGATTGTCACCCTTATTCTACTAAAAAATTAAACACAAAGTTTAGTTAATGTTTTTATATAATATAATCTGTGACCCGTATAAAGTTCTAACGAGTGGGTGAAATGAACTGTTCAACCGTATTAGGTTATTTTCCCATAACCATATAAAATATGGTGTTACGTAAAGTATGTTTGTCACCATTGAATATTAAAATTTCATATTCTTAGCATAAAGTAATTAGGGGAGCATGCTATTTTCTTTTCAGTTTAACAATTGTGCAATTATTCGAGCTTTTATTTATGTTATAAAATATGAAAATGAATTTATTTTATTATTTTACGTCATTTAATTCTAAATAAGTGTACGTGGCAAAGAAATGGTGCAGCTATATTATGGTTGTAGCACGATTAAATGCTCGACCGGGAAAAACCACGCTCTCACAGAATACTAGCGTTTAATAGCAGATAAATGCTGGTTTGCTTCGTATTGTCAGTGTAGAGAGCAGGAAATACTTTTTTCTGGATACGAGGCATTACATTTTAATACTCAGGGGTGACAACGCATCTGCATTTTCACTCTTATTCGAGACTAGATGTATGCTCGCAACCTTCTATTAAAAAAAAACTAAGCGTAAAAACTATTTAAGAAAATTTATCAGTATATAATAAGTTCATGTTAATGTAAGCAAAATCATATTTTGATACAGTGTTAAGTTTTAAATGAGTTGTATTACTAAACTTTTGAACTGCAGTCGCATAGCGGTCATAGTATTGACAATAACAATTTCCATTAATTTTTTAAAATAACTAATGCAATATATTGTTGAAGGTTGTTAAACAATTTAGGAGATTCTTTTAAAGAAAGTCTGGCATTGGAGTCATGTAAGTTTCAACCTTCATATATGTTTGAATGAGTTTTTCGTCATATGTACGAGATTTAATTTAATTTTAAATTATAAATTAATAATTTAAGGAAAGTAAACTTAATAAAATAATGAAATAACAACTAAAAAAAAAAAGAATTGCAGTTGCCAACCCGCTTGCCAAGCGTGGAAAGTATGGCAAAATTCCCCCATGAAGCAAGGGTTACCTATATCTGTGAGGGTAGCCTATATTCAGCAATGGACTTATATAGGCTGTACGGGATGAATGTATGGATGGAACATAACAAGGACCGATGCTAAGTTCGTCTATACGTCTGCCAAGTGATCATTAAATAAATCCGAAATACAAGGGGAGAGATCCGGGTCCATTAGCGGACTCTTAGTTGCTGAGGAAGATTATAAAGAAGAAACATATTAAAAGAAAACAGAGTCGACGTTAGCACAAGTGATTACTGAGGTCAAAAATAAATAAGTATACAACGTGTCATTTCTTCCACTCACACATAAAAGTGCGTAACATGAGCCATCTCAAAATTCCTTACACGTGTTTTTAGTAAACGTCCTCGATATTACTTGTGACATGTATCCTCTACGTGTTGATTCCACCAATAAAATAATGATGCTATTACCTATTATCCTAGGAACAACTAATGCCTTTTCGATCTCTCCACTTACTTAGCATTATGAGCAGTAAAAGTCAGCATAACTTTTTTAAGCTAGGTTTCAGTAAGAGATTCTTTTTAAATTAATCCATTCACTAACTACGTAAGGATAATATATTATGTATAATCGATCGATTGGTGTTGTTAGACTTAGAAAGACGCTGCAGCTCATCTCCTCCTATGTTTTCCTCTGTCGTCTCTTACGACACCCACGGGATGACGTAGTGGATATTCTTACATCGCCACTACAATGTACAAATAAAACACACTTTGTAAATTAACCCATAAAAGTATAGTATGATTGTATTAAGTACGATAAAATATACATACTCCGAATTCTACTTTTAATTATTTATATTAGAAGTTATAATTAATATTAGAAATATAATATCCCATCAAAAACATAAATGTGAAGTGAGAGCCAAGTTCAATATTATGATATATGCCATGGTTGTTGACTTCAACGACTTAATCGGAAATATCAAAAATGTAAAACAAGGTCATTTACTAGGACCGTAATGAGCGTGGAATACGTACTAAATATGCATAATTATAAACGGCAGACGCGCAGGCATTGGAACGTGTTGCTTGAATAAATTTTATCGTCTCATATGTCAATTGGCACAATAATTTAGGTCAGTTCAACACGCTTCTCGCCATTTTGATACCATATAGACTGAATGGAGACTTAACTAACTTAAACGTGTGTAAGGTTCGTGTTATAAAGGTTAGTCAAGATCTGTATATCATAGTAATTACCAATTATACTTTGATATAATAATATTTACGTGAACACTACACACTTAACTAAAAGTAGTTTTACGGATTTTATCGCATATATTAACTTTTTATATTTTTGACGTTTTGAGCACTTTACAGCACCCATGGTCACGGGGGGGGGGGGATGAAAAAGTTGATTCGCGTATATCCGTAAAATCCATAAAACTAAGTTTATTTAAATCTTTGATGTGTTTTAAGATAAACAATAGTCATATCAAGATCAAGATATAAAATTTTAACAATAATATGTTCGTTCAAAAATCAGTTATAGTTCAGCAATGTGACCAAAATAAAATGTGGCTATTAAATTTCCAAAAATATTGATCTATGTAAAAAGAACTTAAAATACGTGGTACGTAAAAAGTAACCGGTATTATTATCGCCAAAGGATATGTATAACATCGAACGTTAAAAAAATGCTATACGAGATATCTATACCGTCATATTAGGATAAAGTAAAGCCCGTAACGAGGATATCCGCATAAGTATAAAAGTAACTTTCATAATATGATACATAAATAAGTATATTGGTTATATTTCATTTATTTCAAACAGGTAGTATTAAATAAATTATCTTGGACATAAAACTCTTAACAGTCTTTTACCTTTGAATTTGAATAGTACATTACACTATATCAAATAATGTCCAATACAAATTGATAGAAAAACATCAAGTCGCAACACTATGCCACCAATTGACAAAAGTTAAATGCTTTTCAGTTAACAGTCACTAACTTTTAATATTAACTCTATAAAGCGTAAATTCCTTTGAAATCTTTGCATGGAAGTTTCAATAAGGTTTGTGTTTCTAGTGTAAGTACTTACTTTTATGAGTAAACACATTTAAATTGCAAATGCGTGAAGGCACTTAGGCATGAAGGACCGTTAATAGAAGTCGAGTACTGAATAAAAAGTCAGGGAGTAATTTTGAGTGTTCATAAACATAATATATTTTTGATGTATGTTACTCCATTCTTTTCAATAGTCTACTCTCTTTTCTTTTATTTGAAATGGACTTGAAACTTTCTTTACACTATGAAGTAAACTATTCCTTTGGTGTAGTAAAATATCACCATTTGTGTAATTATTTATTTATCGTTTATATATTTAAATTGCGTGTTTGGACGGATGCCTGCTGTAACATGGCAGTTAGGATTACACAATGGCTATTTTAACATATTAAATTATGACAAAAATTCACGTAACATTCTATGTAATATTTTCGCAATTGTCGAAGTAATTTACTACTGTTACGTTTCTAAAACAGGGTTCAGCTACTAACGAAAGCTGAAAAATCTTATACATATTAAAATTTCAAATCTAGATAAATGCATAATATTAGTGGAAAGTCGAGCTAACAGTATATTGGATGGTTAGTGGCTACTGAGGGACTGCACTATTTAAAGAAGACCGCACATATTATTGTTACACCGCACATATGTTGTTATCCCAGGATGAAGATGAAAAACCTAGCCTGTAATTAATGCCTGTCTTTATAGTAACCTTAAATATTATAATAATAATGTCCTCCAGACCGAATTTCGGCCACGGCGGCCTGCCTCAACGAAGGCTAACCCTCGGCGCAGGACAGGATTATAGTGACCAAGTGTATGCGCAAGCATAGGTGCACTCTCTATTCCCTCACTCTCATAATCCGATGGGACGGTAAAGCGACATGAACCGGAGAGACCAGTCCGGCGCAGGACCAACGGCTTTACGTGATTTCCGAGGCACGAGGGTAAGCGACACCGCCAACTTCCTGATTCCGGGCAGCTACTGAGAATTTCTTGACGGAAAAACTCAATAATTGATTTTGTTGGCCCGACCCGGGATTCAAACCCAGGACCTCGTGATCAGCAGTCGCACTACTATAACCACTACACCAACGAGGCAGTCAATTACTATATTACGTATTTATATATGTAGGTATTTTTACTATTATGTACTTTGTATGTAGTGTTGGAGGGAAAATGAAACAGAGGTATGGTAGGAGTTGTAACTTCCTGATAACAGCTCAAACTAAAAAAAGGCACTGATGTCAATCCAGCGGCAACTATGGCAGAATTTGCCCTATAAGGCCTTATAGACCCCCCCCGAACGGGTTCCCGCCTTGTCGTGGCGGGGGCTTAGCAGCCGTGGCTTGGTCTCCCACGGTGAACAAAGAGGAACCCACGTAGCTGGCCCGAGGTGAAGGGCCGGCCTGAGGTGGCCGCTCCGAGTGGGCTTGGGGAGCCCACTTCGGATGTGTGCTGGTGGACTGCAGCGAGTGGGGACTCGCGCACACTCTACCGCTGCAGCCGAGGTGGAGTCGCGGAGGAAGAGGAGTGTTGGTATGGCGATGCGCCACTCGCCCTATCCTTCGCGACTCAAACGGGGCCGCACCGTTGATGCGGTGGTGGTGGGGCTGCGGGGGGAGAGGATTGTCGGTATTGCGAGGCGCCGCTCTCCCTACCCTCCACAGCCGAATCTTGGTTGGCGGCGGAGCCATAGACCAGATCCGCCGCTGGGGTCGGGAAGGCTAGTACTTCTAAGTGCTCGTTTTTCCTGGCCCCATGGCCTTTGTGCATCGGACGCGGGGGCGTCTGTTGCACAGACGTAGTTGGAGGCCGTGGAGGAAGGCGCGCCATGTGTTCTGGTGCGCCTTACCTGGGAAGGAGAACGGGGAGGAATTTTCCTCTCCCGAGGAGGTGCTGCCATGGGGCGGCAGGCGCTAGTAGGGCCGCGGATGTGTGCGAAAGCGTTCCCGTAGCCCTGCCAATATGCGACAAAGGTGGAACACCATGGGGTTTTAGTCGGTGCGAGTCCGACATAACCCGTCCTTGCCCCCGCGAGGCGGATATGCGTAGGCATTTCCCCATGCAAAAAAAAAAAAAAAGGCCTTTTAGAAATTGCCAACCTACGGGGGAGGCCTATGTTCAGCCTAAATAATTAAATAATACTATCCTATTTAATATTTTTAACAATTAAATAAAATTAGATCATTTTATATGTAAGTTAAATTTATTATTTCAAAACGATTGTGCTTCTCACAACCGATATCATCGTTAAAAGTTCTATGCTAAAACTGTTTTCTTACAGCATGGTAGATTTGTCAGGTGAGTTGAGGGTTGTAACTTGTCTATCTTAAAAATTACTCCACCTTTTTAGTCTATCCTTTATTATTTTTCAGGTGAGCGATAATTTTCTTGGGCATCTGTTAGATACTATGTAAACATCAGGTGAACTTTCGTTTACGTCCTCTATTGAAAAAGAGGTGAAAACAATAACTTAGGTATGTAAGAAGTGCAGAAACACTTCTTACATACCTAAGTTCTAGTTTTTTAGGTCAATATGGACTAAACCAATGCAATGAGCCAAAATTAATAAAAAAGTCTTTTACATAGCGGATACATTACTTTTTTTATTAATTTATAGGTACCATTTTTGTGAGTTTTTATAGAGAAGTTTTTTTTAAATATTTTATTTTAAGCAACCACACAAGAAACGAAACCGGTCAGTACAGTAATCAGGTCATATAAAACAGCTTTACATGCTTAATAATGTTCTCAATTTATACATTATTGTCGACTTTAGTGATCGTAACTTAAATTCATTGTTTTAGAATTCTAAACATTGTCGAAGCTTATAATATTAACTTAATATTTTACAACAATACGAAGAAGTTGCTGTAGGCAAGGGAAATAGTTTTAACTTGTTATCGTACCTTGAAGTACTCAATATCCTTATGTTATATACACCAATTTGAGTTCAAGGGTACAGAAGGGAATTCAGTGATGATCATCATTAATTTTTGTTGCTAACTTTTACACAAATAAATTAGAATACACGTAAATTGTTTTAATAAACTGGCCCTTATGTTATTCGGTGAGTGACAGTGCTTCGAGTCTTATGTTAAGAATTATACATTTATATATATATATATATATATATATACACTTTTCATACTTAGCACTGAACTAAATTAAAGCAAATAGATAAAGAACACAGCTTCTCTCGTGATTTTTTTGTTTAAGGATTGACTTGACTAACGTACAAAACTGAAGTGTACTAAAGGATCTCCAAATTATGCAGATACAAAGCACAGTACTTGCGGATTCCTTGAAGTCTCGAATAATAATGATCTCATCAAATAAAAAAAAGTAAAATCACTGTCGGTTCTCATTTCACGTGCATATGGTTACTTAGTGCCGTCAGTTGATTGGTATCGGATGATTTATTGGAGTTTACAGTTATATTTGCAAATATAAGGTACATACATAAATTTAAACATTATAGATGGCGAAAAATTTAATATTCATGCGACGATTCAAGGTTAACTGCCTAAATAGGAATGCTGTGCGACTAGTTCTTACGTATGTTTTTTTGTGTTTTTGTTTTTATATACATTTGCTGGTACACTGCTTGCTGTATCTGCAATAGCTTTGTCAGGAGAATTAAAATTTTATTGTTTATCTATAACATGTTAACTTTACAAGGCGGTAACTAAGGGACTAAAGGATTTTTCAATCGTCAGATAAAAGTTAACCATTAAATAAATTATGAATACGAAAGTGAAGCGATTATCCTATTTATATAGTATTTTTTATTTGTTTATGTTGTATTTAGGTACTAAAAAACTTTTATCTGATAATTTAATAATTAGCCGTAAATTGCAAAAATTTAAGATTAGTGCAATATCTTACTCGTAATATATACAAATTACGTGTCACCTTGTTTGTCCGCGATCGACTTCTAAACTTCTTAACCGATTTTAAACAAATTTGCACACCGTGTGCAGTTTGGTCCAACTTAAGTGATATGATAGTTTTTTGCCCACGAGTGACCCACAAATATTTTTTTGCGAATTTAAGGATTTTTTATAGGATAAAGGGTCGTCGAAAATAGCAGAACAACTCCTGCCCGGCAAGCTAGTTTATTCTAATAAAAATTGCAAATCAAAAAAGCGATTTTGATGAATTTTTTGTGAGTATTTGAGTGAATTTCTGGATGTTTTACCCGGTAGATGGCGCTATTGTCGAGATTCAGAAATCACGCGTGGGAAGCCGGAACAGATCGCTAGTTACTAAATATTGCTTTCGCTGATATAGATACAAATGAAAATTTTACTTTTATATCTTTTTTATACGATAAGTGTGACAAACGAGCACACAGTCCACCAGATGGTAAGTGGTTGCTGTGACCCATAGACATCTTCGTTTATCCTCGATTAAGAATTAAAAAGCAAATGCGTTGTCACTCGTGAGTATTAAGATGGAATGCCTCCTTTCCAGAAAAAAGGGTTTCCGGTTTCTACACTCACCATACGAAGCACAGTAGTATTAAGATGCTATTTTACGCTGGTATTCTGTGAGAGCGTGGTCCTGCCCCGGTTGAATCGACCCATTCGTGATACAACTATACTGCTAATAAAGCTGCAGCATGCTTATCCATAGCTCTACCACACACAATATCATAATCTGAAGTAAATCTTATAATCTGAAGTTTTAATCACTTTGTAGGTAGATAATATTTATTATTTAGACAAATTGGTTATTTTTATTTGTTAATAAAGGATGTAATAGAAATATTCAAACAACTTATCCATAAAACTAAAAAAAACAAACACCTACAACCTGTAAGCTCTGACAGCGCGCGACATGTTATACTCCCGTTCGCTCGGGACCGTAATGGCGGAAAAATTTGAAAATTAGCAAATTTTTTGCTATATTGCAAATTTTGCTATATTTTCACTTTGAGACAATATTTATGGATAAAACTTACAGGAATCCTTGTTGAATGTATAAACTATCGAATAAAATTATTTTTGGTTGCTAGAAATTGTAATAAAATACGTAAATTACCCTGTATAGCTGTATAGTGGTATATACTTCAATTTTAGTGACAAAATTACTACTAATTTGAATTCTACACTTTTGTTTTTAGAGAAATTTATATGAAAATGTTTGGAAATATGTATATTTTTATGTTTTATGTGTTTCCATTCGTTACTCATACCAAAATATTAAAATATAAAGAAATTAAAAAAAAAATAATAATATTTTATCTGTGTGACATTTAGAACAATATTTCTAAAATAGTTTTGTGTGAATTTGAAATAAATACAACGTCAAGTTATTTGAAATATGTAAGAAAACTATTTTTACTTACATTTTACACTAAAAATAAATGAGAATTTGTAAAATAACACATTTATGACCCAGCCGCCATAATGGGCCTTCCAGATTTTGAAGCACTTTTGGCAATTTACTTTTCACTTTTTTATACCACAAATTATATATATATGTGTTCACTATATTACAAGGAATATAAAAAAGTATAATACTTTCGTTTTTAGTCCAGACACAAATATAAAATTCTATAAAAAAGACGGAGCACCTTCATCAAAACGGCACGTGGAACGCCGAAAGTTCAGAGTGATTTCTTTTTTTTTTTTCTAAGAAACATTGCCAGGTTATGGTTTAAAATAAAAGAGCATATCTTTGTCTTTGATACTATTATCTATTGCATAGTGTCTTTGGTTTTGTTTAAAACGAAAAAATTGTTTTTTCATAGGTACACATGTTTACATATTTTTCGAGGGTAGGTGTGAAAAAGTTAACACGTTTTGATAAGAGCTCTTTAATTTTTAAAGTTATAAAATTAATTTCACAGTATTATTTACAACTTTTTCAATAATATAATTAATAAATGTGACTTATAGTACCCACCGGACAGTATTTCCCTAGTAAGTCTCTAAAATTAACATCACTTCATAAACTTATTTTTTGGTTTATTTGCACTGTCACTACACATCACTATGGACTCAGATAAAGAATCACTCAATGCTCTGGCAGAAATATTCCAGCAGAAAATGAGTGAGTTTCAACAGGGCCTTGAAAGTACACCAACAACTAACACAACCCTGGGAACAGAGTTCAACAGTTTCAGGAGCTTTGTGCTCTCTGCAATGAACACCCTACAGAGACAGGTTGAATTCCTTAGCATTGAGCTTGATCGTCAGGAGATGCGTAGAAGGCGCAAAATGCTATTGTTCCATGGAGTCAGCGAGCAGAAAACAGAAGATACTGCTGCGCAGGTCTGTAATATTGTGGGTGAACATCTTGGTGTGACTGCCTTTTCTGCAGCTTGCATTAAAACTTCTCATCGCATGGGACGTCCCTCTGGCAAGAAACCCAGGCCAATATTGGTGAAATTTACAGACACTGCAATGCATGACAAGGTTTGGTTCTCTAAAACTGGATTAAAAGGCAGCGGTATTACTCTGTCAGAGTTTTTAACAAAGAGCCGTCATGGCTTGTTTATGGAAGCAAGGCAGCGATTCGGTATCAGTAAGTGCTGGACTAGGGACGGCTTTATTCATATCATAGCCCCTGATGGTTCGCGTCATCGAGCTGAGTGTAAGGCTGATCTGGACGGCATACCTCAGTTGTCATCTAAGCCTCTGACTCAAGGCACTGCTAGTCTTACTTCGAGGTCCAAAAGAATAGTAAAGACTAAGTAAACGATGCATTTAATATTCTTTTCCTATAATTTTACTTTTTGTTTGTTTATATTACATTAGTTAGAATATACATTGTAAACACAAATTTTCATCCATCTTCCTCTTTATTTGTATACTAACGATATGTCATAGTTTTACAAACTTTACGATTTGTTTTTATATAACGGTTTAAACTATTTAACCCTCATATTTATTTTTATAAGCTTGCATTGAAACTAGTAGATAAGTAGTTCGTTTTGTTTATCTTTATGACAGCAGTACTGTTTGACATCTAGCCACAGACAAAATATCTGCCGTGGCTACAAGGGTTTTTGTGTAGTAGAACCATGTTGTTTATAATTTTTTATTTTTGTTTATTTTTGTTCATTTTTAAGTTTATAAATAAGTATTTGTGTGTTTATAGTTACAATTATTTTTCTTTTTTCTTTTTTCTGTAAATGCTATTAATTTTTCTTCTATGAAGTGAATCTTTCCTTGCAACTGGCAGGTGGGTTTGTAAACCATTTTTTCTTTTTTTTCTTATATTTATTATTTATATTATATTTATAGTTTGATATCTATGATTTTCAATAATGATAATTTAGACGACAGTTTTTTTTCCCTCGGTGATTCAGATGGATTGAGCAGTAATGACAGTTATCATAGCATCCCTTCTTTAAGTGAAACTCTTGATTCTCATTTCTCAGATACCCTGAAAAACTTTAATGTTGTTCATATAAATGCCCAGAGTATTCCCGCACATTATCCTGACATGTTGTCCTCATTTTATAATGAAAATATACATGCGATATTAGTTTCTGAATCTTGGTTAAAACCATGTTTGCCTTCAATATCTTACTCTCTTCCCGGATTCCACTTGATTCGCAACGACCGCCTTGGGCGCGCTGGCGGTGGCGTGGCGATTTATTTAAGATCACACATTCCTTACACAGTTTTAAATACTTCGCAGCCAGTGTCTAGCGCCGGCCCTGAACACCTATTCATCGAAATATTGTTTGGACATTTAAAGCTTCTTCTCGGTGTCTATTACAGTCCAAATGTTACAATTGATTATTTTTCAGCATTTGAAATTCTTTTAGAACAATACTCCTCGCTTTATAATCACACTATTGTCATGGGAGATTTCAATACTTGTCTTCTCAAAAATGATGCTAGAGCATCCCGTCTGAAATCTCTTGTTAATGGCATTAACTTACATATTCTCCCACTTTCAGCAACTCATGCTTTTCCTAATTGTGTACCTTCTCTCCTTGATTTAATACTTGTTTCTTCCATTGACCATGTTGCAAAGCATGGTCAATGCAATGCCTCCGCTTTTTTCTTACCATGATCTACTTTACCTGTCCTATAAATTAAAACCTCCTAAGGCTAAGCGAAGGATCCTTCTCCGGCGCAATTTTAGTAGAATGGACCTGGATAAGTTACGAGAAGATACTGCTAAGGTTGACTGGTCAGTAGTTGCGAATGCTGGTTCGGTTGATGAGCAGATATCTATTTTTAACAGCATACTTACACAACTTTATGACATTCACGCTCCAATTCGTCCAGTTCGAATGAAGCATCTTCCTGCCCCCTGGCTCACTGCCGATATAAAAAAACTTCAAGAAAAAAAGAACATAGCGAAATCTAAATATCGTATGAATCCTAATGATTCTAACCGAGAGAAATATAACAGGGCACGAAATCGCTGCAATATGGTGTGTAGAGATAGTCAACGACGCCATATCCATAAATCTGTTGCTGAGGAAGATAACTCAACTAAAGTTTGGAACTTTCTCAAATCTTTAGGGGTTGGAAAAGCAAAGCGTAATGTAGAATCTCTTAATTTGAATTTAAATAAGCTTAATGCTCATTTCCTCTCTAGCGCCACTATAGACAGTGCTACGAAGAAAAATACACTTGCTCAACTTTCTGCTATATCAACTCCCAATTTTTCCTCTTTTGTCTTTAGCCAAGTTACTGTCAGTGATGTTAAGAAGAATATATTAGCCCTTACTTCCGACGCAGTTGGTTCTGACAGCATTAGTCGTAAGATGATTATCCCAATACTCGATCTTTTAGCTCCTATACTTACACTTATTTTAAACCGTTCCCTTGACACCAGTGTTTTTCCTTCATCCTGGAAAGACGGCCTAGTAACTCCACTCCCTAAAAAATCTTTAGTAATGCCTTCAATACTGTAGACTTTGATGTTTTACTCGCTGTCCTAAGTTCTCTTAACATATCTCCTGAAGTAATTGGTTGGTTTCATAGTTACTTGCAAGGGCGCCGGCAACGTGTACAAATTCAAGACACGTTTTCTGACTGGTCTGCTGTCAAAGCTGGCGTCCCACAAGGTGGCGTGTTGTCTCCTCTATTGTTCTCTATCTTCATCAATTCGATCTGTTCCCACAAAACTTCTCTTTACCACCTATATGCAGACGATTTACAAATCTACTCTCAATGTAAGATTGCGGATCTCCCCAATACAATTAGATTAATTAATGAAGATCTTATTCGTATTTCTCATTGGTGTAATTCATTTGGGCTTAAAGTTAATCCATTGAAGACTCAAGCCATTATTATTGGGAGTTCGAAATTAATCTCTCGGTTAACTTTGTCGCTGCTCCCGCCAATCATATTCGATGGGACACTTATCCCATACAGTGACAAAGTTAAGAATTTAGGTATTATGTTCGATCAGACTTTGTCTTGGGGACCGCAAGTTAGTGAAATAAGTAAAAAAATGTTTGCCGCAGTTGGTTCACTTCGAAGATTACGCAATGTTCTCCCCATTCCTACTAAAGTTGCGCTGGCTCAGTCTCTTCTTTTACCGATCCTTGACTACGCGGACACTTGTTATCTTGACCTAACATACGAGCAACTTAATAAACTTGAGCGGCTTCAAAATTATTGCATAAGGTTTATATTTGGGTTACGAAAGTATGACCACATATCCGAATTCCGCCATAAGCTCAAGTGGCTCCCGATTCGTCTTCGCAGGAATACTCACATTCTTCATCTTCTTTACTGCATTCTGTTCAATCCGACCACTCCTTCTTATTTGAAAGACCGATTTATATATTTAAGTAGTTTACGATCTCAAAATAATCTCCTTCTAAGTACCCCTAGACATTCCTCTTCCTTCTATTCTAATTCTTTTACGGTTACCGCTATACGACTATGGAATTCTCTCCCCTTACATATCAAAAAATCTAAATCTCTTCCTATATTTAAAAATAAATTAAAACTTTATTACCTTTCCTCTTAAGTTACTACCTGTCGTCATTCATTTTTAATCATTTATGTTCTTCTATTTATCTTTCTTTATCATATTCTGTACACCCCTTCCGCTATCTTTTAAAATAGTATCCTCTGCCCTAAGGTTGCCTGGAAGAGATCGCTGTTTTAGCGATAAGGCCGCCTGTTGTACCAATGTCCCTTTAAATATATAAATAATGTAATATGTTCCTTGGTGTACAATAAAGTATATTTTACTTTACTTTTACTTTACATAATTCTGATCAAATTAGATCACTGCTTGGCGGACGTAAGGTAGGTATTGTACGATCAAAAGTGCGCATGGCTTGGCTTACAGGTTTTAGTACATTTTTTAAGAAAATATTTTTGGATAAGCAGATTAAGAAAATAAGCTGAAGTACCAAGGCAACATAAACATGGCGAAATATCGCAAATCAGTTTCACACAGACCATTCTTTAGATGGATCTGAATAACGCCTAGATGTCTACGAACAATCGCGTACATTGATTCGAATACTCGAACGCCTTGAGCGCGGCGCGTGGGCCACATCCTGCAATAGACACGTGCACTTAAGTAATAATTGCATTGCTTCTACGAATTATTTTCGAAATCAAATTACTCTATTATGAAGGTATAATTTTCATCTACAACTGCGTACCCTAATGGTCGCAGTTCCTGATAAGCCAAGAGATTGTATTGACGCAATCAACATATATCTCTAGCATATACGAGTAAGTAGGTCGGGAGAAAAGTTTCTTCATATTTTGTTTGTAAAAAATAAAGAAAAAACTCTTTGGTTGTATTATTTTTATCTGGTTGGTTTTAATATTAATACTTATAGGACATTATTTATTTATGTATTTTTGTATTTATTTTATTTTAATTATATTTATGTATATTTATCTTTTTATTTTAATTTATAATTATATATTTGACCCAACTAGATGAGAAAAGTATATAGATAGTGTATCTACATAAAAATAAAAAAGTAAAAAACACTTTTCCGCCATATTCAGTTATTTTGCTGTTGGCCAAAATGAGTGAATCTATCGAAGAAATTAGACACATTCTGAAGTTTTATTACAAAAAAGGGGAAAAATTCGACTCAAGCCGCGAAAAATAATTGTTTATGGACCTAATGTAGTGTCAGTAAGAGTAGCACAAAGTTGATTCAAGCGTTTTCAGTCCGGGAATTTCGATGTCATAGATGCAGCTCGCTGTGCCCTCATACGAATAAATTCTATGCGCTGTTGAAAATATGGATCAAGATCGGCATATTAGTAGTTACAAAATAGCCGAGGAATTCAGGTTTGACTATAAAACAGTTTTGACCCATTTAAAAAAATCTGCTACAAGAAGCTCGATATTTGGGTACCACATGAACTCACTTAAATAAACCTAATGAATCGTGTACTTACACACAATCGTGATTCTCTATTGGAACGTAATGAAACCGAACCATTTTTGAAAATATTGATCTCATCTACGAGAAGAACGTCCGAAGAAAATCATGGTGAAAGGGTAGTCAAGCTCCACAGACTGTAGCGAAACCCAGATTAACACGCAATAAGGTGATGCTGTGTGTTTGTCTGTGGGATCTAAAGGGCATCGTTTATTACGAGGTTTTACTTCAAAACCATCAATTCTCTCAAAACGATCTCTTCTGCCAACAAATAATGCGACTCAAGCAATAAATTGAGAGAAAACTGCCGGAATTGCTCAACAGAAAAGTAGTGGTCTTTCTAATGCTAGACCACACACATCTTTGCCCACTTAGAAAAATACCATATAGTCCTAACCTTGTACCCTAAGATTTTCACCCGTTTCGGTCTATTCAGAATTCTTTGGGTACTGTTACTACTTGTCGCATTTTTTGATCAAAAATGCTAAGATTTTACAGCAACGGGATTATGTCACTACCTTTGAGATAGTAACAAATTATCGGGAAAAATAGCGCATATATATTACAATTAAATGTCGAAGAAACTTTTTTACCGACCTTATATTAGTCTCCGTTCTTAGACCCTCCGAACAAAAGTTTGAAAACGGTTATAGGTAGTAGTGATGTAACGGATATTCGCATTCGCATTCGCATTCGCGAATATCCGCATATTTTTCAATATTCGCATTCGCATTCGGATTCGCAAAAATTATGCTAATATTTAGCGAATGTTTTTAATAATCAAAAAGTAAATTATTATATGCATGCATATGAAATAATAATACAATAGATAACACTTAGATATTTTTATTAAATCGTACTTCTACATTCTAAATTAAAGTCTCATTTGATAAATAACATAAAACTAACCTCAAAACAAAACAAAACTTTTAGAATGAACTTTCTGTGACTAAATTCATTCAATTAACCAATATCGGCTCGGCTATCTTCAATTTGAACATGGCCGACACGAAATGTCAAACCTGTCAAACATTTTACGCGCGCTTTTTTTGAAATTCCAAAATATTCTCATTCGCATTCGCATTCGCGAATGTTGAAGATAAATATTCGCAATCGCATTCGCATTCGCGAATGTGAAAAATCCAACATTCGTTACATCACCGATAGGTAGATAGTACGTCTGCGTTTGCTCGTATGCATGTACTATATATGTCCTGAGAAATAAAGATAACGACCTTATAACGGCTTACAGCCGCAAATCATTAACCTAAATCGACTGACCGTGTGGTCGCGGAGTAGGAATATCCACTACACCATATCATATATACGTGGGTGTCGTAAGAGGCGACAGAACTTTACAAACCACGAGATGGGCAACAGCATCTTCCAAAAACTATGTCTAAAATGGAAATAAAACCCTGGTTGCCAACCCGCTTGACAAGAATGGTAATTATGTCAAATATCACCCTCAACCAAAAAAAAATTCAAGCATGGTGACCACGATGCAATAATTATAACATTTAAGTTATTACGGTTTAAGCATACATGAGGGTGACTTTGCGTGACGGGTCCTCCACTTCCCTTTAACATGATCCAGGAGGGTGAGTGGCATATGCGTCATACTTTGGACTCCTTGTTGGGGCAAATCTACGATAAATAGGGCTACTCTTAGGACTCGCTTAGTTACTGATAGATCCTATTTTTTCTTATATCGTTTAATTGTGCTTGTATTTAACTCCCGACATTTTGGGTACAATTAAATTAAGTAGATATAGCGACAATATAGCGTAAATATGTCGCAGAAGTGAGTTACAGTGTCGGCAAGGGACGGCCTGAACCGAATTATCGTCATATTATCGTCCAAATTAGCGATATACGAGTATTAATGATGCCATACCCTAACAAACGAACATGCATACGTACATATGGAAGTGAAAAAAGCGTGAGATGTGTCATACCAAACGTAAGTCCGTAAAGTTTGACCACTCTCTGGGTGAAGGCGTGAAAGTTTTTTATAAATTATATTAAATCGTTTATGTGCATGGTGGGTTTACGTGGTAGAGCCATGCTGCAGTTATATTAGTAGTATAGTTATAGCACGAATGGGTCGGCTCGACCGGGGAAGGACCACGCTCTCACAGAATACCAGCGTGAAATAGTAGCTTAATGCTGCTGTATTTCGTATGGTGAGTGTAGAGAACCGGAGACCTTTTTTACTGGAAACGAGGCATTCCATCTCAGTCCTCACGGGTGACAACGCATCTGCATTTTGATTTTTAATGGAGGATAGATGTAGATGTCTATGGGCCGCAGCAACCACTTACCATCAGGTGGACTGTGTGCTCGTTTGTCACCCTATTCTATAAAAAAAAAAATGGTAAAAATAATGTCCAACATATCCTACCGTTTAAATGGGTGCGTAAAAATCATAATATAATAAATAAGTTTTTAGTTATGCAATGTAATTTGTTGATAAATGATTGACAGGGCTATAAGATAATAATTTCTTAAAAATATTTAAACACTTTCTCAATGTAATAATTGCGAAAGAATTGCTTAAGCTTTAAATACTTAAGATTTTTTATAGGATGAGTGTGACAAATGAGCACACAGTTCACCTGATGGTAAGTGGTTGCTGTGGCTCATATATATCTACATCTATTCTCGATTACGAATCAAAATGCAGATGCATTGTCACCCGTGAGGACTTATACGGAATGCCTCGTTTCCAGTAAAAACGGGTCACCAGTTCTCTACCCTCACCATACGAAACACAGCAACGTTGAGCTGCTATTTTATACTGGTATTCTGTGAGAGCGTGATCCTTCCCCGGTCGAGCCGGCCCATGCGTCATCATGCGTGTTACAACTATACTACTAATATAGCTACAGCGTGGCTCTACCAAGTAAATTTATAAAGCTAAAACATTATTTACAGAACTTCGATAGCAAGTATTCAACATTGGTCTATTAATATGTCGCTCACAGGCAATTCGATTATAAATTTTGAGAAAATTGTGCTAAACATTAAACGGTTTTAGAAGCTAGGTCAAGGGTTTTTTGACTTTGACAAACGAACTTTTGATGAAATAATCCAAATAAATGTGAACGGCTGTACGATTTCATTTAGCAGTTTTGTGTTTTCGGTACTTCTTTGAATAAATATAGGTACCTACTCGTATACAGCACATTCCTGTAAACATACGAGTATATGCTTCTTGCGATTGAATTGAAAAATATTGTATTATGTGTAAAAGTAATATAATTTTAGAATAGGAAAGTTCAAATTAAAGTTAATACTACTTTAATCATGTGTTACTCTAGATGGTAAAGGCAAACCTGTATATTGTACGTGATAGTCACGCTGCAGCTACAATATGGTTGTAGCACGAGTGGGTCGGCTCATCTGGGAATGACCACGAATGGAAATGAAAACTAGTATTCTGTGAGAGTCTCTCTCACAGAATACCAGGTAAAATAGAATCTTAATACTACTGTGTTTCGTATGGTAAGTGTGGAGATCTGGAGACCCTTTTATACTGGAAACGAGGCATTCCATCTCAGTCCTCAGGGGTGACAACGCATCTGTGTTTTGATTCTTAATCGAGGATAGATGTAGATGTCTATAGACCACAGCATTCACTTACCGTCAGGTGGACTATAAGCTTGTGTTTATTATTATCCTATATCTTTAAACGAGCAATTCTTGTGTGTGTATATATATGTAATCAGAATCTCGGAAACGGCTCCAACGATTTTCATAAAATTTAGTGTCCAGAGAGTTTCGGGGGCCATAAATCGATCTAGCTAGGATTTATTTTTAGAAAATGTCCCTTTGTCCGTGTTTTCAGGCAATAAAAAAACTGCTACAATATAAGAAGGAAAATTTTGACATGTTACTAACGATCGTAATAGCTCAGATGGGATGATGTTCGGGCGTGATATCGATGTTCCGTGGTTCGCGTCCCATCTTGAGAGTCCGACTTTTTTTCCTTTTTTTTATCAAGTTCCCTTCTTTTGTGAGAAAATCTTTTATTTCGAGCCCTTTTTTTAGTATTTTTTAAAAATACGAAAATTTTAATTAATCTAATTGCACTCATGATTTTTTTATTCAAATAACCAGTTCAGTTTTTTCTATTATGTCAATAAGATCAAAAACTATTATTCATGTAATTTGTATATAAATGTAACTTTAAAAAACCGAGCAAAGCTCGGTCATCCGGGTACTTGTAACATTATTCAATAAAAAAGTGTTAAGCATAAATCACATTTTTGAACAGTTATAGCTAACTAACTAACTAAAACAACAGCTATAGCAATACCAAACATGTCACAAAACATTTTATACATTAAAATATTCTTGTTGTACATAGGACATGTTATTATGTAAAAGTAGGTTGTGTCCCTGTACTTTATTATATTCTCCATTTAATATTGCAACGATGTAAATAACAACGTAAGAAACTTACTCGATGTATGTACATATTAAAATTTATATTTTATTTCAAATACTGACCAGTTGTATGATATTTATAAATGGACTTGTACTAATCTTTCTATAAGTGATAAGAAGTTACATTTAAACAACAAAGTAATACCACAGTATAAATTAACTGTGGTAATACGACAAACTATAATAGCGTCTATTTCATCGCTTATCTTTTGTATAAATAAAAGTTGTTATTATAAAAACGTCTCCATCCAGTATCGGTAATGAACTCTGATGAGGTTTGAAATAGTATTAATGTAAATTAATGTGGGTATCGAAGACATCTGTGAGTGCTTTCTGTTGTCATGCTAAAATGTGTGTATATTTGTGTCAAGCTAAATTAAAATGAGAATACACAGTTAACTTTATTTCGTAAAATTTTGTTTTATTTATAGGTTTCTTGTGTTTTATAATTTATAAGTGACACTGCGAAAAGAAAAATTGATAAATTAGGAATCAATACTTAGTCATCTATAACTAACATTTAAGAGCTAGATAACTTAGAAAATGTTTAAATTTAAATTTTATAGTACGTGATCTACCTAAATCTACGATTTAAGTTGACGACACTGATATTTACTAATAAGTGCTGATATATACCACGATCAGGGAACATATTGTTAGAAAATTAGAAAACTTGCAATTAAGAAACTAAGAGAGTCCATGACTCAATTCCTTATGTCGTGTCATAATGAAAGTAAATTAACTGCGTGCCTTTTTATTTCTATTGTGTATTTCTAAAATAATTTTCGAACAGAAAAGAGGTCCTACGCTGTTCGCCTTCACCGCAAAGACCACGGTAAATCATTACCTAAAATTGTAATTAATGAGTTCATTAGTGCAACTGGGGATCGGATTCACGTATTATCGGATTTCAAGTCGATCGTTTATCCTCTGAACTACATCGGCTCATGAAACAATCCTCCAAACCGCACTAGAACCACAGAGTAATAGCATCTTTAGTCATGTGTTGGAACAGCGCGATGAAACTTTTGTCCTCTACTGCTCTTTCATAAATAGAAAAAGCTTATGCCTACGGAGGGATGGTACTATCTTCTGTTAATTTACTTGATTGTCAGATTATTAATTACAATCTGAGTTACATAGTATATTACAAAGTGAGTTTGTACTGACGCGATTTTCACAAAAAAAAAACATATTTCAAACACTGTTTTTTGTCAATGTATCAAAAAGCGTTTGCATAGTCAAAGAACATGTTGTAAAATATGTTTGACAGTTTATTTTACATTACATATTTTAACTATCTTATGTCTTTATAACTACAGAAACAAAATGTAGAAAAACAAATTTGTAGAAATATTGTCATGTTGAAAGATAAGTTTGAATATCAGTTGAAAATATTACACAGTTATTGTGAGTGCGAACGCCACCATCAACAAAACATGTTATGTGATTTATTTTATGCGATTTGTTTCAAAGATTACGTGTGGGATGTTTCTCAGTGCAAACGTACTGTTACAGGAGCTATTTGCTGTCCGAGTCGATTTAGTAAAGTTGCTACGCTTAGCTGGTGGATTGGCATCCACAATTTTTAGTTACTTCGAGTTGTTTTCAGAAAGATGCTGCTGATCATTTTCTTCTGTAAGTATATATTTTTGCATTAAACTCACTAATCAAACCATACAAAGTCATCCTTACATTCTTCGATTAAGTTTAAAAACGCGGAAGTTTTGCATTCTCGTGTACGGCAAAGGAATTTCCCATGCAGCCTACTTTAAGCGTGTTATTAACATTCATTAATAATTTTTGAAGGCCGTGATTCCTGAAACCGATCACGCTATTTCGGAAAACCCGAAAGTCCTGTTGAACACGCTCACTTACTATATTCAACAAAACACACGCACGCGCACACTTACACAAAGATGACCACATACATATGAGTACAGACTATCCCTCAATGATTCATTCACATCTTGCGCCTGCGCGCGGAATAACATCGTAATTACCGATTGAGCAACGCTATTCGCATATTGAATTTAACATTAGCACGTTAGGAAACTGTCGACAACCTCACGCCGACCGGACGGAGTTATATTCAACGCGTTGAGAATATTATTGTAAGCATAATAACTTGTGATCAGTTTTGGCGATTATGTGTGCAATATTGCTATGAACGACACTTCTGTGCGATACGAGAACATAGTGGAAATAAGGCTTATTGTTATATCATATTGTAACATCCGATAGAAAAATACTAGTACTTGAAACTTGAAAATTCAATCAATTGCGGTGAAATTTGGACCACTAGGCGACGGTCCAAATTTCACCGCAATTGATTGAATTTTCAAGTTTGTAAGTAAGCGAGCTGTATTTTACTTTTACGTTAAAACATAGATATCTCATATAATGATGTCCTCCAGACCTAATTTCGGCCACGACGGTCTGTCTCAACGGAGGCTAGCCACACCAGACAGGAATAGTGCCCAAATGTATCGCAAGCACATATGCACTCTATTCCCTCATTCTCATAATCCGATGGGACGGTAAACCGACACGACCGGAGAGAGATCAGGCGCAGGACCAACGGCTTTACATACTTTCCGAGGCACGGATGTAAGACACGCCAACTTCCTGAATCCGGGAAGCTACTAAAAACTTCTTGACGGAAAAACTCAATAATTGATTTTTGGCCCGACCCGGGATTCGAACCCAGGACTTCATGATCAGTAGTGGCACTACTACAACCACTAGACCAATGAGGCAGTCTATCTCATATACAAAGTTTAAAATAAACGTTTTTTTTTTGCCTTGACATACACTCCGCAGGCTATTGAAAAAGAAATTTGAAAATTGGGAATGACACAAAAGTAACTATTCAACATTTTAAAAATTCTTTGCCGACAATCGTTACTGTGTGCGACTGTTTGATTACAGACTATAATGTGTTTGACATTGGCAATATGAACGTAAACAATGGATATTTTATTTTTCTAATGTATTTGCAACACAAACCATATATACTTTTAAGTTTCCTGCAGTTTTTCTCCATATAAACGAATCTTACACTTTTTTTTGTAATGTGGTTGATTATATTTAAAATGGGTACAAAGTTTTCCCTTGATGGTTTAATGTCTGTCTGTATCTTAGTATTCGAGGACAAATGCAACTCGATTTTGATTCTTAATCGAGGCAGGACACAGATTTATTTTTCTGTTTATAGGTCATAGTATTTACATCATGCTTAACCTTGGATAAAAGAAGGTTCAACCTACGAATAGATATCGACGCTAGCAAATGCAGACTTCTATACTCTGTTCTACGTCGCACTTACTATGTGTATATCATATATTATACACATAGTAAGTGCGACATATCAATAATAACATGGGGATGTAAGGAATAAGCTGTTGTAGATCGTGATAAAACTATATATATATATATATATATATATATATATATATATATATATATATATATATATATATATTCAAAATATTAAACATTATGAATGTAAATTCTAGCAATAAATCTCGAAAGAGTTAAGTCGGCTATCATGATAAAACGTAGGTAGGTATTTTTGGCGGGTAAAATTGCGATATTGCGTAATCACAGTGTCTATTACTTTTACGTTATTTGTCAAACAGACCGAGGTTAATCCAACCAAATTAACAAATGCCATCATTGCGGCCTAAACACACGTTACATACACGATATTACTTGAATTAAACTAAACGACGATTGGAAATTTTGCTGCGAATGTGACTTTGCGCTGGTAGGTACGGATTGATAATAATGTGATTTTTGAGTACATAATATTTATTGAATAAAACTGATTTTACGAATTTTATCGTGTATAATTCTACTTATTTTTAATTCCCGACGTTCCGGGTGTTTTGCAGCACCCATGATGATGTAGGGACAGAGCTATCTGAAGTTCCGATGTATAAATTTATTATTTATGGACTTAAAAATAAATAAAACTTAAAAAAGAAATGATAGGATGCTAGGGTCCAGGACAGGAACATGTATTATAGGCTGTAAATTTAGTTTATTTTTAAAGAAGGGCCGTAGAGTTTGTGAATTTAATAAAAATATGATGAAATGTCTACGTCTATGTTAAGCTGTATGAATATAAACCTTGAGCTTGATATTGACAGTCATTAATTTAAGTTTTGGAAACAATAAAAATTTCAACATAATATTTAAAAATTATTATAGGATAGGGTGACAAACGAGCACACAGTCCACCTGATGGTTAGTGGTTGCTGTGGCCCATAGACATCTACATCTATCCTCGATTAAGAATCAAAATGCAGATTCATTGTCACAATATGGAATGCCCCGTTTCCAGTAAAGAGGGTCTCCGGTTCTCTACTCTTACCATACGAAACACAGCAGCATTAAGCTACTATTTTACGCTGGTATTCTCTGAGAGCGTAGTACTTCCCCGGTCGAGCCGACCCATTCGTGCTACTACTAATATAATTGCAGCATGGCTCTACTACGTATAAGATAAAAATATTGTGTATGTGGGTTTTTAAGATAAAAATATTAGATTCACCATATATTTATAAGTAATATAATTATATGTCTATGTATATATGTCTAATATATACCTATAATTATAAGTCTATGGCTTGCAAAATGGCTGATAATACTGAGAAATCCAGTTCAGAAAAATCGACATGCAAGAAACATTAAAATAACCACTCTATTAAAATACATGTGTTGTTGTTGTTTGTGATGACACTTGGTGACTTCAAGCTAGGGCTGCCAGTTGTTCGGGTTTCCCCAGATCTCCGAGTTTAGAGGCGTCTGGGGACTGTCCGGTAGGGGTTTACAAATAGTGTCCGTATTTTAATCTTTTTATGTTCAGGGAACACCCGATTAATTGAATATTACAATGATAATGAATAAATCCAAACACACGTTTACCTGAACATAGTACGTAAAAGAAACTTGATATCGTCACGGTGTAGATATAGCATAGGTACGCTTAATTTGAATTGAATATTGAGGCTACCTTTTCTTGTACGAGAGAAAAACCTGCTAAACCCTACAGTGTTGTAAACAATTTTTTCAAGCATTTCAAGGATAGGGAAAAACTCAGTTTGAAGTTTGAACCCTATGTCCGAGGTTAAGGATTAGTAGGAAAATTTTATTTTTTGTCCGGTATGGCAATTCAGGTGATGGCAACCCTACGTCAAGCACATGTTAAATGTTGCAATTATTTCCTTTTAGATGTGACAATGGCTTCGTCATTAAGAGGACCATGTGTTGGTCACATTGTGCTTAAGGCGGATGTTTACATTTTGAATAACATACATTTAGTATTATGTTTGGTGCCTATATATTAAAGTTTTAGGTTATAACTTTATTAAATTATACAAGAATAAAAGAATATTTTAAGCATCAAGCTATTTCTATCACTACATTTGTAATCAATTTTCATGTTTATCAATTTGCATTTTAATGTTTCGAGAAGATATTAAGTAAACTCAAAATATTAGCCTAGAAAATGCCTATTTATAATTTCTGAATGATACAGTGGAGTGGAATATTGATGCAGAGAAGACGGAGCACGACGACGACAAATCAAAACGATTGATACTTATCCAACACAACCGTGTCATAACTATGTAGTTAAATATACATTGTTTTTGTATATTTACGATCTTATATCAAGTTTGTATATTTTTTCTGTATTGCTACACCGATGTATAAATTTCTTTCCACGGATTGACTCGTAAAGGGTACACTCTTCTCTCTTGATAAAGAGAATTCAACAAAGAATAAACAACTAAATAAAACAGTTTCCTCATCATTTTAACCAGACTTTTGCATAAAGAAAGTCACAGTGTACTAATACAGCTATAATCGTATAAACTACATTAGATATTCATAATTTCTAACAATAGTGATGTTTCAATTAAAATGTGAATGTACTTATATAACACAGCAGTGTAATTGAGACATTCTACCGCAAGTAATAAACCGATCTTAATTAAATTAATATTTAAACGCTTAGTAACAAAGCTCTGTGGTCGTCATTTACACGCATGTCATGCTAGCTATATTTCACGCACATTTATTATGGACGTTTATGAATTTATACGTGGTAGAGCCACGCTGCAGCTATATTATGGCTGTAGCACGAATGGGTCGACTCGACCGGAGAAGGACCACGCTCTCACAGAATACCAGCATAAAACAGCAGCTTAATACTGCTGTGTTTCGTATGGTGAGTGTATAGATCTAGAGACCATTTTTAACTGAAAACGAGGCATTCCATCTTAGTCAGGGGTAACAACACATTTGCGTTTTGATTCTTAATCGAGGATAAATATTGATGTCTAAGGACTACAGCATCCACTTACCATCAGGAGGACTGTATGCTCGTTTATCACCCTTATTCTATAAAAAAAACTTATATCGTTCTATAGGTGTGGTAAAAGAATAAAGTGGAAAAAAAAACAGTAGATATACAGCAGCGTCACCCAAAAAACAACTACATAACATAAACAATCACACCTGTCACCCAGAGGGGTGGGCAGAGAGTACAGACTTCCATTTGACACGACCCTGACACTCCTTTCTCGCCTCTTTTACATCCATATACCTACGCATACATGCTCGTCGGTTAATGGTACTCCTAATTTGGCCCGTTTACAATAAATCGCTAATTATACAACCAATTAAATAAAAAATGCAATACTGCTGTTGCAAATACGCCTGCCATACGTGGCTAAATGGCTTATTTTAAGATAAAATCATCAGAAACCAGAAGCCAAATTTTAAACTTAAATTCAAGCTTCTATTTTATTTGAAATTATCCCTGATTGAATGTAATTTATGGGCAACAACGTTTTTGTCTTATGAATGTGAACTTTTGTAAGTTTATTTGTATTGTCGGATGTTATTTAATAACTATATTTTGTAAAAATAAATAAATAAAATAAAATAAATAAATTCAAAATGCGTTACCACGCATTTTGAATTCAAAACGTAAAAAGGAGAGAGTGTTCGAGATTTTTTAAATTAATTTCTCTCACAATTTGCGTATATTACTTATTCTGAACCTTCTCTGCATATTTGACCGGTTATTGCGAAATAACCCTGTATAGGAGAGCCCTATTTTCAGCAGTGATAAACTAATTGGAGAGAAAGGAGACTTTTTACAAAATTCATATAATTCAAATTTAATACATACATACATACATAAACACTCACGCCTGTCACCCAGAGGGGTAGGCAGAGACTACAGACTTCCATTTGGCGCGATCCTGACACACCTCTCTCGCCTCCTTCACATCCATACACCTCCGCATACATGCTCGTCGGTTAAAGGTACTCCTAATTTGGCCCATTTTCAATAAATCGCCAATTTGGTCGATAAATTTTCGCCTAGGACGTCCCTTTCCGACTCTGCCATTCACTTCTGCAACATAAATTTTCTTTGTCACTCTCTCCTCAATCATTCTTTCCACATGACCAAACCACCGAAGCATTCCTTTCCTAATCCTGGTCACAACATCATCTTGCAAACCACACTCTTCTCTTATTACACAATTTCTTACCCTGTCATTCAGATTCAGCCCTAACATACTCCTTAACGACCGCATTTCTACTGCGTTCATTCTACTCTCGTGCTTCTTCTGCCACACCCAACTTTCACTACCATACGTTAAAGTAGGGACCAACACAGCATTGTGAATTGCCATACGTGCCTTTTTCGACACATTTTGACTCTTCACAATAGAGTGCAGGGCCCCATTTATTCTATTTCCCGCATTCACTCGTCGTTCTATATCCTTATCATATCTCCCATCCCTGCTAAAAATTTAATATAACATATATAAGGGAAGATTCTAAACTAAACGTACAATAGCTGTATAATAACTATAATTCATTATTCGCCCGCATCGATAGTGAATAGGTTAAGTAAACAGAAGTTCAAACATGGAGTAGACACAGGGTTGTCACTATTCACCATCTGCGGGGTTCTCCACTCTCATCTACAACTAAGAATAAGGCTTATTACATCCAACTAAATTATTTTTGGTAGTATGTAGTTTATTCTCATATGCCGATTTTTTTAATGTAAACAGAGGACAACCTCTGTTTACGATATCTACGACATATTTTAACAGACGATAGAGGGTATAATTGAAACTGGAAACGAGCAGCATCGTCTCCCTGATAACAACTCAATACAATAATATTAAAAATAGAAATTTCTGAACTATTGTATTTGAAATAAGGTTATGTATACCTATCACCTATAGCAATAAATACAAATATAGATATACACCTACTTTTTATTGAAGTGAAAACTTCTTTAGCGGCGTTGGACACTTTTTCTGTAATGGGTAAAAGTTGTTAAACTCGCGTCAGGATGAACCCTGATCGAAAATGCGTAAGACGGACGGCGTAGGAGGGGTAGTATCCCCCTCTCTTTCTACTGCGCGGCGGCCTGCTGTTTCGTTTAGGCGGCGCAGGGCGCTTACGCGAATGTAATATAAATTGTCCTGTTTGTGTACGATAGCGCAATAAATATATATTGTATTCTACCACATAAATGATAGTACTTTTATACTGATAATTAAAGCAATTCGTGCAAAATTATTCCCTAAACATTCCAAAATATCAAAAATGCACAACGTTAATATTCAAGTTTTCACTTCTGCCGGCACTCCCGGAGTGCAACCCGTCGTTTTTTTATTTTATTTCTATATTATGTGGCAGTACTGCTTTGCCAAAAAATAATCTTTGCTATCCCCTGCAATAGAATCCACTACCCCATTTCATCTTGTTGATGCCGCAAGAGACGTCAATGGGAAGTGCAACAAAGATCTTATGTCTTTCAATAGATGGCATTACAACCATGGCACACCTGGTGAAAAATTCTCAGAATGGTGCCGGAGGACAGCGTCTAAGGGAGAGAAATGACTGGTACTGCGATAAAGGCTAATGTTCAGCGGTGGACATATATAGGCTGATGATGTAGAAAGAGGAGGATTCCTTCTCTGTTTGGAAATCTATATGTCTTGAGGACCAGTATAACCAAATGTTATGAAGCATTTCATCTTAATCAGTATACAGGTACAGCCAGTGTTGCCTGTGACGAAATTGTGTCGTGATTATTCACTGCTCGCCGTATGCTGAAGGTACACTCAATGAGCTACGCTCGGATTTTCTCTGTGTAATAGAATATGTAACGATTTTATTCGCAGCCGAATATATTTTTAGTAAGCTAAAGTGGCAATTAACCGGTTATATAGTTCGACAAACAGATATACGTTCAGGAAGAAAGGTTCTGGATTGGTAGCCTTATACCTCGGCAACCTTATACCTCGCAGCCTTACATCTGGTACCTGGTAGTAAGCTAAGTGTAAGACAGCCACCCACTGGATGAAGTCACGACCTGAAGTCAAGACATGCAGGGAGTCGATGGATGCTGTTAACTTAGGCCTGTGCTTTATAACGTTACTCAGGGGAAGCCGTATGTTTAACAGTCGATTAGTAAATTGCTTACGTGGAAAACATTCACCACTTAACTCCGTATATTTTCTATGATATTAGTGATGTTATCCAGTTGGCTTTTACAGTTTCATTGGACTGAACGTTAGTTAGTAGGGGGCTGGAGGGGGAGAGGGATTTATCCCAAGTAATACAATTTAATATAATGCCTCTATTACGATAACTTAATTTATTCATGGTTGACTTATCAATTATTAGTGAAAAGTTATCTATCAAAAAAACTAACTGTTATTTTTAATGTTTTACATTATCCTACGATAACTTTAAATCCACTATACTTCATGTTCATGTATTAAAAAAGTGACAACCATCATTAGTATCGCTGACAAATATGCCACGATTGAAAAATGAATACTAAAATTTATTGTCAAAATATTTTAAAGACCATTTTTTATAAAATACAAGAATACAGCCCTGATTAGGCGCCATCGACGTCGCATTATTAGAGATCAGTGAATTTATTGAGTCACGGCCGCTAACAGGTTCTCTATTACGAAACCAGTTCGACATTGAAATTGCGATTGTCCGAAGTGTTGATATTGCAAATTGTAGTGTTATTTTTCTCTATACTGAATTGATGATTTATTGTGAATTTGAAACTTGCAGTGATTTCTTACTGACGTAATTGTTTTTATAATAAACAAACTGTGGACTTCGTTATTTACTTTTATTAAAGATATATTTAACGGACTATGTACGAGAAATTTCTGCCGTAACTAAGAAATTGGAACTGTTCTAAAATAAATCATCGTCATTATTATTATCCTTATTACTACATAAGCCAACGTTGCAGCTGTATTACAGCTGCAGCACTAGGTTGGCCCGACCGTGGAAGGATCCAGCTACTACAGAATACCACCGTCAAAATTACTATATTTCATATAAAAGTGACGAGACCTTTTCTAATTTCAAATGGTAATGAGGCATCCCATCTTATGGCTCAAGGACGACAACACATTTGCATTTTGATTCTTCATTGACAACAAAATGTAGGTTTCTATAGGTTACAGCATCCGCCTACCATAAAGTGGACTGTGCTGTGTGCCCAATTTGTCATCCTAATTTGTACGAAAAGAGCCTTTAAAAGGCATTCACCAAGTTTAGAAGATTTGTCATAATTGCAACGCGTAGCGTGAAGGCGGTGACAGCTGTTAGCGCCAGCTGTAAACTCGCTGTAAACAACCTGGATTCGATTCCTGATGGCACTAGAGACTTTCATTGCAATTTTGAGTGTTGATTTATTATACGCTCAGCGGTGGATGAATAAACATCGATAAGGAACCTGCTAGTCTGAACAATAACATATTTCTGGGACATGTGGATTCCGCAAACATGCAATGGGTGATGCTCCACGGAAATGAGAGGAGGCTAATGTGCAGCAATGGGAAGTAGAAAATAGAAAGGCGTAAGAAACAGAAAAATAAGAACGTGAATATCAATAAGACGTGGAAATAGACTGTAACTTTTCTTTTTTAACTTAGTTCCATGTTTTAAATACACTAGAAACTATGAACTTCATTATAATTTAGAAGTCTTTTTTACTTAAGCAATTACGTTATGTCCTGAAGCTTCTTTCGGTAGAATTAGAAGACAAAAATTTTTCGTCCACACATTTTTATCTGCCAATACCATTTGTAAATAGAATAGAAAGAAATGACTTTCTCATTGGTATTCAACGCGACTACTAATGGCATGGTCAAGTGGAAAAAGAAAACAAAAATAATTCTGTCAAGAAATTCTCAGTAGTTGCCCGGAGTCCAGAAGTTAACGGTGTTTCACCCCCGTGTTTCAGTAGGCACGTGAAATCGTAGTTCCTGTGCCTGATCTCCTTCCGGTCTTGTCGTATTGTCGTCCCATCGGACTATGTATATAAAGAAATCACTCGTTCACTATAATCCAGTCCTGAACAGCTAACCATCTGTTCAGTACGGGAGTCTAGCCGCGTTGATCTAAATTCGGTATGAACCGTAAGTAATAATTTTTCAAAATCTAATATTCCTTTACTACTCGTTAGGAAAATGTCTCTGCCCTGGAAAACAACCAACCAACAAGAAACCCAGTGGGGCTCTGTCAAAAACAAAGTGATTAACAATGTTGTACATATTATTGAATACTTACATTAACAATTAAGAAACAGCGCGGCAACCATCACATCATTTGCAGGGGTTATTTTCAATGGTTTATTCTTTAATTTTATAATAACGCTTGGTATACTAAAAAAATAAAGTTTACAATAGATGTGTATAATGTATGTAATGTAACACACGTTTCCACGCATGCAGACAACAACTAGTTATTTAATGAGTTCGTTTTTGTTTTTGCCGAGGCATTGTACTCGGAATAACTCAATCTCAACAAGGCCACTAATAATATACTTAATAAAATTACACTTGATTATAATTTATTGATAGTAGTAAATAATCGTGCGGCGGCGTAAATAATATCCTCACAATTTGAATAACTAGATTCTAGGCTTTGATTTAGCTGGGTGCACCACATGAAGGTGATTTTGGCCTTGAGAAAAAAGGTTTTCTAAAAGGTTATATATATATATATATATTGGTTTATTATTATATAGTACAAGTTAATCGTGTAATATAATAAAAAATATTCCTATTGGTTTCGCTTGCAACATTATCAAGAATTTATAAATGTTTACGAAAAGATTTCAACGATTCATTCCTAACGTATCCTTTATACCAATGACTTTTTAAGAAAAAAGAATAGGATATATAATTGTATCAAATACCACTCTAAAGCCAAGTTTGTAGAACTTAGAGTACCAGCCAAAGCCATATTGCCATAGCGTGCTTAATTCTGATTTCAAAATATTATCAACACACTCATGAAATGCAATAATCGCTAACATTCGCTGGTCTTGACAATAAGTATTACACACAATTGATTTTCCGTTAACGAAGCAAGAGATGAATTTCATGAATATATTCTTACAATACAGATTCTAAAAGCCTTAAATAATCACCTTGATTATCATTGTTCAAGGATTAGCGTCAGTTCAATACAGGAACCGGTCACGTATTTATGTTAATCGTAAGAACACTGAAGTATTACTGTCAATCCGAACATAATTATCGCATCCCAAAATAGTATAGACGATTTAAACGTAACTTTATGAAGCAGCGCAAATAAATCTTATTGCAATATGTATAAGGTACATTGCATACAAATCTAACTGCAAATATTTAAGCTTGATGAATTATCATGATGCGGCGAAACGTCTGCGGATATCTTGATTCGTAATCCTTTAATTTGAATAAGGAGCATTATTCTTATCATTTTTTTGCCAAGTCGAGTGATACAGAAGTTGTTTTGATCAAGAGGTTTTAGTCACTTCATATTTTTTTATTTAACAAAGCCATATCCGTATTGGGTATAGGTTTAAATGTGTAAGTTTTTATAACTACCAAAGTACCTACCTAAATTAAAAATTAGCATAAAGCGCGGTTTAGAAGTAATTTTTTCCTCATCTGCACCCATTTCTCAGAAATTAACTGGTTAATGTATTTGAGTCAGAGTTTTATTGCTGTTTTATATATTTTATGCAAATATAATGTTAATGTCCCTCAGACTGAATTTCCTTTCCGGCGGCCAGTCACAACTGAGACATATACTTTGCGCAGGACTGAATTATAGCGTTGAGTTTGTGCGCAAGCACAGGTTGTCACGAATAGGACTGTGGTAGGGTGACCACCGACCAGAGAGAGATCAGGCGGCACAGCCATAAAATACCGCCGTTTCCTTACCTCGACTAAGGGAACTGCTGATTCAAGCGGCTGCTGAGAATTTATTGACATACTAATAATAAATAAATTATTTATTCTGGACCAAACCCTTAATACATTTTTCACACCCACCACCGAGCGCTAATCTTAATACATTTGGTTCAAATACATAAGTATAATCTAATGAAAATAAAACAGTGTAAATAAAGTAAGTTAAAAAAATTTCAAACAGGTATTAAACTATTATTTAGAATTACTAATATTTAACCGTCGCACCTACAGTGCGCACTCCTGATCGGTTGTCACTAGTTAAGTGATTATGGGTACATCACTGACTTGTCAATAGTTATATTATTTAATAATTAAAAAAACGACAAATTAGTGGGTATTTTGACATCTTCCAACAACTTCGTTACGGAAAACAGTTTTTAATTTATTTTTTAGTGTTTGTTTATTATTCCAGTATTATCTTCTCCCAGGCAATCGTGATCATTAAAAGTGTAGGGCTAAAATACTTGTTGGCTTTAAAAGGAACCGGGGCCGCATGATCAGCATTCGCACTAACGATTACTAGACCGAAAATGCAGTCGAATGGATAAATACAGCTTAAGCCGGACACTTACAAATTTCTTAAAATGTTTTATAAAAAATAAAATGTGACAAACGAGCACCTGTTATTAATTATGTATCACGATTACGAATCAAAATTCAGACCAACCCAGAAGATTAAGACGGTATACTTCTTTACCAGCAAAATAGTCTCTAGTTATGCTACTGCCCCTCTCCTGTTTTATTTTCCCTCAATCGTCTCTTACGACAAACACGGGACAATATCGTCAAGTAAAAATAAAGAGTACAAGTAATAAACGATGACTTCAATGCACCATGTAATCACCAACACATTCATTACTTTATTTGTGCAACTACAAACATGTAACACGTTTATAGTAAACGTTACTACGTTTTCGCCCTCGACAGAATCAACCGGTTCCTGCAGAGAACGAGAAGCGAGGGCCATATTACTGTGACATAATGGTATGAAACCGTGTCGTGATGGCATATCATCTCACGAAACTGAAACAGGAGATTTAAAGCGGAATCTTCCCAATAAAAAACTCTAAATAATAAAAATCTGCAATTAGCAACCCGCCTGCCAAACATGGCATCTATGGCAACACCACCCTCTATGAGGCAATCTATGGGAAAAGCCTATGTTCAGCTGTGAACTTTTATGGACTGCAATGTTATGGTTCGTGCACACAAATACTTCAGATTTTTTTGTTTGTATATACACTTGTACTTATTCCACAAAACAAGCCTACAAATCGCAAAAATAAAGATGGAGTGTCAAAAAGTGAGATAATACATTGGGTGTCCTTTTGAAAGCAAAGAATTTTTATAAGAAAATTAAAAGCCGACTTTAAAGAACTAAAAAAAATTGGTTGACCCTGCAGGTCATCTCTGGAACTTCCCGCTAATTTCAAATTCAAAGCGCTCCAAATTTGACCAAATTATGTTGCAAAATCTCGAAGTTATGTCAAAAAAACCTTTTTTCAAATTATTTCTCCTTCGATATCTCACGAACGAATTTACCGATTTTTATTTTCGAAACGGCATTCAACGTTATTTTTTGAGGTTAAAAGCTTGAAATCGACCGGTAAAGCCGTTTAAAAGTTATTTCAATAAAACAGTTTTTCAAAATTTTTATTTTTGAGATTTCTCAAAATCTACGCGTCCGAATCAGTTCACATATTATCACCAAATCTATTCCACATTGATATCTTTAGAACGCCGCAAACCGCATAGCTTCCTAGGATCTCAAATCGTCGAAATCTGATGAAAACTCGATTCGAAATTCGGGGTGAAACCAATAACTTCCCTATTATTGAAAATTTTCAATTTTCTTAGCGGGAAGTCAAAAAACATATGTGTCAGACGCGGTAGAAGCACCCTCAGAAAAGGAGACAGAGATAATAGGAAACATAGTATAAAAGTAAAAAGTTACAGCCTATAGACGTCCCACTGCTGGGCACAGGCCTTCCCTTATTTCTGAGAGGGTTTTAGGGCAGGGAATTGTCTGCCGCGCTGCCCCAATGCGTGTTGGCAAACTTCACATGTCTTCAAAATATTTTTTTCTTATTCCCCAGACATGCTGGTTTCCTCACGATGTTTTCCTTCACCGCCGAGCACGTAGTAAATCAGCACTTAAAATTGCAATTAACAATTTCATTTATGCCGGCGGGGATTGAAACCGGGTTACTCGCGTCCTGTTATATTTATAGCGAGCGTTAACCATCTGAGCTACCACGGCTCTTAATGGGAAACACTATACTAACAGGAAACATAGTATACTGCATTCTATTCATTCTCTCGCTTTCCCTCGCTGGCTAAACCGATATATATGTTTGTCTCTTTTTAGTGTCAATTTTTCATTTAATCGAGTTTCCAATCACAACGATTTTAAAGAAGTTTTCACTTCAAAAAATTCCACGCAATAGCTTCTGAAAGCGGTGTTTAGTGTATCGAAGTAGACATGTATCAATCATTTATTTATCGTGACCGAATCATTCTAGTACATTTTGTCACGCGTACCGGTACATTCGGATCGATCATTTAAATGGATCATTTCGAGCTCCAGTATCCTACACTAAAAACAATTTATTCAGATCATTCGTGATTCAATTGGTTTACGACTCATTTACAATTCACACCAATCACGAGTTAAAAAGGTTCCGTCAATTGTTTGTGATTAGTTGTACCGGAACATTAAAAAGAGATGAATGAACCACCAATACTTTTAAGTGTGCTAGCTCAAACGAACGAATCATTCATGACACATGTCTATATCGAAGAATTATTTATGAGTTATACGCAAGAAAACTAAACGGGACTGAGCATTATTTTTTTACTCTTTATTGAATTCCTTAAAACATAAGTATACCAAAAGCGGACTTAATGCCTTGAGGCATTCTCATTATCAAAAACTCAAGATGTTACAAAGGTGTCGTCTAAATAGATACAACGAAAACTTATATTCCCAATATTTTCCACCATTATGCGACGTAATTAAATGATACCATTCTTGGGATATAGAATATTTAATAAAAACAAGCTACATACATCGGTTCAGCCGTTTCCAAGAAATCGGTGTTCTTACAAAAAGAAAAACATACGCATCGAATATAAAATCTCCTCCTTTTTTGTAAGGTGGTTAAAAATACGGTTAGTAAAGATCCCGATTGTGGCCAAGACTACCTTAACCAGTGAATATTTTGCTTAAAGATCTTAATCTTAATTCTTAAAATATTCATAATATTATTTTTAACATTAAGGGGAAATATAACCTTAAATGGCTTAGCAAGATCCTCCGTTATGCCGAAAATATTGCAGCATTAATTTTGAAATAAATATATGGTAAAGTTGAGGATTAATGTTAAGGATTATGTTAGACGAAAACACGATTCCGTAAAATTTTCTCGATAGAAAAAAAAATCCAAAGTTACCTCCAAAATAAACAATAAACCGCTGTTATTCATAAAATACTTTAAATAAGATCATGAAACTTTGCATACTAACTGAACTAACTATAAAGCAGTGCTTATGTTATATTATTTTTTTTAAATAACATTATTACAAAAACTAACTTTAATTACAGTAGAAAATAATGGTAGTTTTTAAACCGATATGAATAACATATTTTGCAATTTTTAATTTTAACAACTTGCCCCGTGATAAGTGTTTTTAATGTTGCATACGCCGAGTCAAAAGCTTAAGTCAGATTATATAAGTGCGAAGAAACGGAAGCAGGTTTGTAGGGGACTTTAAGAGAACAGAGGCGAAGTGAATTATAAAGGAGCTCGTTCAGTGTTGTTTAACATAACAATAAACTTTTACTGCGCATTTGTCAATGACCCTGCTCCTTGAGTAGTTTCCATATTTTCAATATTGTCGAGATATCGCTGAAATATTTTGTCAGCAGAGTATTCTTGGGTTTAATTTTTGTTCTGTCGTTTGCAAGTAATGCATATTTAGTTAACTATTACTTATTAAATTACCTGGTAAACTATTAGCTAATCTCTACTTTTTTTAAAATTATTGTTACTCAAACACTGAGCTATAATTATATCCCATATCCCATATAATCTATATCCCAAGTCAGAAAATAATTTGTAAGACATACAAATTCTTGATACGTTTGAAATTTAAACCTACGGACCAGCAACCTTGCAGCTAAACGCTACGGTATTGCGCTACCGAGCTGATCATAAAGATAAGGATAACATGTTATCGTAATATTTAAAAAAACGTACAAGTTGACATGCGGTGGAAATGAAACCTTCAGAAAAGAAGACCGTTATAATAGAAAACACTGTATACTGTATTTTATCTCATTTTCTTGCAGACTAAATCCAGTAGATACTCGTATATGGTGTCACTTTTTCGTTTCATCGAATTTCAAATCATAAAGATACCAAAGAAGTTTTCACTTCAAAAATATTTTCTATCACTCTAGCTGATCTCCCTAAGTAATCTTAAAATGCTTGAATTGGGAGTCGTTCACGCTAGTAAAGTAGTTTTTAAGTTTGCAGTCCTTACCACAAAACATTGGGAAACTGTCGCTCGTGTATGAATAATATGTTATTTAAATACAATAAATACGACTCGATAGTAGTAGAAAATCAATGAATACAAAGAAGGCTATGATATAAAGGTAATGCAATACCACGTACAACCAGACGAACGTAACTCGGAACACTTACGTAGACAGTATAAAGGGTTAAAATTAGAGATGAAACGAATATCCGGTAACTATCTGGTATTCGGCCTATCCAGCCGGATACCGGAAAACAAACAGCTATCTGGCCGGATACCGGATTTAAGAAAAACACACAACATCAAATTTGGTTAAGTATTTCATTTATGTCATTTAACAGATTTAATCAGTAATCACAATATATTCATTTTAAAACTTACAAAATTAGTACTCGTACTGCACTAAGGCACAGAATAAATAAAAGTACTACGTACAAATTATGGTGACTAAATACTAATTTCTCTGCATTGAAAGGTAACACGCGGTTTCGCCTATCTTCATAAACAAGGCCCCCTTGAGAAAAAATCTTTAGCTGTACACGCTGCTGCAGGGTGCTGAAAGGTAGATTTAGGCAAATTTTGATTAATTTGCGTATTGTGTAGCCACACCTGCCCACCAAATATAAGGGTCACGATCGCGAACAGTTTGCACTGACTACTTTTCGCTTCTTGTGATGCACCAAACGGCAATGTTCGGCAAAATATCCGGCGGCCGGATATCCAGCGATACCACTAACTGAATATCCGGTATCTGGCCAAACAGCTATCCGTTTCATCTCTATAAATAACTTATAACATCAGGCAACACGTAGTACTATGTCAAACTGATCGAAATAATAACTCGAAAAAAAGTACAGATGAACTAAGTGAACGGCGAAACATGAGTTTCTTAATTATACCATTTGTTAAAGAAACTATCGAAGCAGATTTTTTTTAAATAGAATAAGATGACAAACGAGCACACAGTCCACGTGATGGTAAGTGGATGCTGTGGCCCATAGACATCTACATTTATACTCGATTAAGAATCAAAGTGCAGGTGCGTTGTCACCCGTAAGGAGTAAGATGGAATACCTCGTTTACACTAAAAAGGTCTCCGGTTTTCTACACTTCTACACTCACCATACGAAACAAAGCAGCATTTAGCTGCTTTTTTACGCTGGTATTCTGCGAGAGCGTGATCTTTCCCTGGTCGAACCGACCCATTTGTGCTACATCTATACTACTAATATAACTGCAACATGGCTCTACCACATATGTTTCCCCTTTTCGCCTCTTAAGAAACCCATTAAACGATGTGGGGTAGTAGATATTCTTACATTGCCACTACAAAGTCACTTATATATGTATGTGTAAGCATTTTAGGCACAATATCGCGAGGATAAGGCAATGTGATATTTTTTTATTTCGTAAAAATTGTATATTAAATTAATATATAAATACGGAAACAGTAAGTAGGCACTTAAAACAACGTAAAATATAAATGATTCAGATTCAAATCTTTCACACATTAAATAAATTAAGTAAACGTATTATATGATAGTGAAATTTCACACATTTAGCGCAAGGTAAAAAGAGGATATATCAAAATTTCTCACTTTCTAGCATCCGTGAGCAAACATTATCAATCCCGTCAATGACGCCACCGTGTTGGCGTGACCCCACTTTCGTTGGACAAACACGGCTTAAAGCGAAGAAACGTTTGTTTGAACATAACTTGGTTTAAAATCGAAACGGCTTAAGATTCCTCTCGAATATTAGTGACCTGGTCGACGTCACATGTCATTTTAGTTTTGTTACATTGCATTGTTTAACTCAAAAAGCAGATTCGTTGTTTACCTTTTTTTATTTTTCTATGCGTGTGAAATTTCTCAAAAACCTCTTCGACGTTTCTGTACCTTGACGTACTTTAGCACGCTCTGTGTTTTTAGTCATGGAATATAATTCTATAAAAATATCTCCGATTCTCTTGTTATTTTACTATTATATTTGTTCTAGGAGTAGGTCTGAGTTGTTACGACCACCTACCTGATTTACTTCTAATAGCACTAGTATACTGGTGCCTTTACGCAGCAGTTTACACTGCTTTAGGCACCGTATACTAGTGCTACTATACTGTTGTATACTGGTGCCTTTACGCAGCAGTTTACCTACTGCTGTGTAAAGGCACCAGTATACTAGTGCTATTAGAGGTTCTGAGGCTTTAAGGGTCCTTAGTGACGGTAAAGCAACTATAACATCCCTAATTATAAGTTGACCGCAATAGTCCTCTGCCTTTAGGGATACTGTTAGCGTGATTGTACTCTATTTGTGGATTTTTATAAGCTATAATTGACGAATGAGAAATTTAATTATAATGTTATATAAAAATTGTAATATAGTAAATTATAATTATAAACTAATGTTACCTCAAATAATAATTGTTACAATTTTAGCTTAGGAAAACATCACGAGGAAACCTGCATATTTGAGAAATTAAGAAAATATTTCAAACTGATGTACGACAACACGCATTGGGGCAGCGCGGCGGATATTTCCTTGCCCTAAAGCCCTATCGGAAGTCAGATGAGGTCTGTGCCCAGCTGTGGGACGTATTGAGGCAGTACTTTTTTTTACAATTTTAGCTATTTTATTAATGATTATGATAATGATCATCGCATATTTATTAACTAATTATTAATCTTAGTAATAAATGTAACATAAAATAGTTCAATTACATATTTACACAACTCGTTTGTGTAAATATGTAACATACGCCCTTCTTCTATGCGGTAATGCTGTCATGGGAGAGTTGACAAAAATGGTGGATTTCTATTCTCTCGGACGTGTGAAAATTTCGGTTTTCTTTCACCTTTGTTCTAACATTACGGCATTCTCTAATGATAGTACTTTGTTTGAGAAAGTTATTCTCATGATGTGAAAGGGCAAGAATCAAATGTAAATTGACTTACTGTTACATAAAAAGTGCGAATGCATTCGTAATACGTATTAATAAAAATTTGAGGTTGAATGGTGTGGGTGTTAAGTTTTAGAGTGACATTTTTTTTTAAATTTCAATTCCCAGGCAGCACCATCCCTTGTCCCTTATCAAATACCCTCTTAGTAACTAGAAGAAACTTTTATAGTAATGATTTACCCTTCACCATAACCCTTTCAGTAATAAGAGGAAGCATATTCCCAGCGGTGGGATATCTTCTACATGTTGTGAACTCTATAATTTGCTTTCACCTGATTTTTAATATTGTTTTATTAGTCATTCATTAAAGCTTATCTAAAGCCTATTTCCTCCCTTTACAGGGGTGATTTTGTCAGAGTCGCTACGCGTGTCAGGTTAATGTTACCTGCAGTGGCTGTGTATATCCACTACTACGCCTCTTTCCTCACCTGGGATATTTTGGTGTAACGGAGTGTCTTACGACACCATCAAATTACTGCAAATTATGAGTACCTACAATTTTTTTTCTGAATTAGAGATCCGAATCTAGGACACATAGAATTCAGTATGCAACTGGTCTTTATAAAATGTAGACGTATATATTAGATAAGAGAAACTGAGACACAGGAACTAGTCATAATAACACAGGCTAAATAACCGCCAACCAGTTCCGAAGAATGCCGTAAGTCGACCTTTGACAAAGTCGACTACCTAAATGAGGTTTTAACACTGTTGTAATGTTTGTACAATAACATTTTAGGCATCCAGTCTAGATATTTATCTATGCTATTTCACTTCTGGTATAAATGTGACATTCCGCGATCCAAACTATTTAATTCGATTAGCGATATTTTAGTGATTATTAGTTCAGCCGGTGATTATCCTAATATTTTTTTTATAGAATAAAGGTGACAAACGTGCACACAGTCTACCTGATGGTAAGTGGATACTATATTCACAGACATCTTCATTTGTTATCGATTGAAACAAAATGCAAATGAGTTGTCGTCCTTGAGGATTGAGATGAAATACCTCATTTCCAGTAAAAAGGAGACCCTTTTCTTTTCTATGTTCTCTACATTTAGTATACGAAATACAGCAGTATTAAGTTGCTATTTTAAGCAGGTATTGTGTTGTTATTTACGTGGCCCTCCTCCCGTCGAGCTGACCGTTTCATGCTGCAACCATAATATAGCTGCAGTTTGGCTTTACCCTTCGATCACTTGTTATTGGCTCTACCACATAAAAACAATATATAAATAAACTGGTAATTTTAAAGATAAGGGCACAAATGCACCTTATCCATCTGATAGTAGGGGATTTCCGTAGCCCATAGGCCCATACTACTTCAACGAAATACTATATAAAAATTGTGTGTAGAAATAGTATAAAATAGTAATATATAAAATTTTCCATTACCAAATCCAAATACTTACTACTTACTTTATTAAAGAATTATTATTTAAAAATGCGTTATTATAGTATCAAAGACTTTATGGTTGATATAAACACCAGTGAATGAGTTGATAAGCAACAGCCGTTTCCAATATGATTTGTATACTTAAGCGTGTAACGTAATACGTGATTGTAAAGTGTTCTTTTTTATAAAAAGTGTCTCGCTGAGTTTTGTGCTGATTCTTTCCAGGTCAGAAGTATTTCTGAACCAGTAAAATAAACATTAGAATGACTTTCAATAATTGTTATTTATAATCTATACTGAAAATAAATCTTTCTATTCGAAACTAAATTGGAATGGCTAAATTTACCTCTAAGCGTAGTGTTACAGGTAGTAGAAGGTTTAATAATCAATGGTTAAATACCTACTCTTCTATATCTATCTAATATATATATCTAATATATAAGTGTATATTTAAGATCATATAGTTTTATTTATGGTGCACCCTACCCATAATTTCTTTGCCTTTTTTATTTCCTTATTGTCGATTGTCTGGAAGAAATTGCAGTGTAGCAATAAGATCGCCTTTTATTTTTCTCTATGTTTTTTATTCTGTTGTGTTATTCGATTTCTTTGATGTAAAATAAAGGAAATTGTATTGTATCGTATAAAACGTAAAAGAGAGTGCATACATCACCGGCATACGTCACCAGTAAATATGAAATTTTATTTGTCGCGGAAACAGACATCTTTGGCCTTTGATGCCGCTCCCCGACGTACTTTGGATATTAGACTACAAAGTCTCCATAATATTTCAGCACATTATAAAGATTTTCCTTAAATAATACACAAAGTGTGTTCACTCTTTGTGTCCAAAAATATACACAAATATTTTTTCACAATAAACATTTTGCCATTAAAAATAGTTACAACAAAATATTAGGTATAAAGTCTAAATGAAAATTGATATTTGAATGGAACTGAGGAGATTTACAGTAAAATTTTAATTTATTGTTCTCAGTCAAAAATGAGCCTCGATGACTATTTGGCTTTTCCCATAGTTGCTTTTTAAGTCCACTATCTTATAAAATGGGGAGGTGGATTCCCTTAAAAATTCCTAAAAAACAATCAATTCCTTTAAATGGAAACCCTCCTTAAACCAAATCACATCGAATTAAATTTTAATTAGCATTTGTAACGAAGCACAACGAGCATGGATATTAAATTCGCATAATTTAAATACTTACTCATTCAATTTTTAACATCTGAGGACGGAATGATCTTGTTTGACCTTGCAATGAAGTCAGCAAGCTAAGTGTTAACTTACAATGTTTTAAAATCGATATGTTAATACAACTTGGTATTTGTGTTACGTAGGTAAGTATTTGTTTAATGTTTGTGTACATGATCATTTTTGCTGGTTTTCTTATCAATACCTTCGTGTTCATTTCAGAACCGGATTTAATCGGAGTATATCTTTATACGAGTATGTATAATCATTTGTGTGTTTGTTAGTCATCGTGTAACTTTTGTACTAACGACTGCCTCGTTGGTCTAGTGGTTGTAGTAGTGTGACTGCTGATCACGAGGTCCCGGGTTCGAATCCCCCGGGTCAGGCCAAAAAAATCATTTACTGAGTTTTTCCATTAAGAAATTCTCAGTAGCTGCCCGGAGTCAGCGAGTTGGTGGTGTCTCACCCCCGTGCCTCGGAAAGCACGTAAAACCGGTGGTCTTGCACCTGATCTCTCTCCGGTTGTGTCGGTTTACCTTCCCATCGGACTATTAGAGTAAGGGAATAGAGTGCACCTGTGCTTGCGCATACACTTGGGCACTATAATCCTGTCCTGCGCCGATGGCTAGTCTCCGTTAGGGCGGACCGCCGCGACCGAAATTCGATCTGGAGGACATTAATATTAAGATTAAAATCAATCGTGAAAACTAATTACTACAAACTTACCTATTTGTCATTGTAAAATGCCATTACAAATGGTCAGACCGAGTTGTGTGGTAATCCAGCAATATGTTTTTCGAAAACACCTAGCAACTATCTACAAAATGGCCGGTTATCGACTCATTGTTAATCTATACGAAAACAGTAAACGTTATGGTGAAATCGTGATTTCCCATTGCCGCCGAGCTCGTGTCGCCAGTCTTTATAGAAAATATATTCAAACTGCGGTCAAAGGGTATTTCCATAACTGTCTACAACTTTTATGGGTATAACGATTCTGAATAGTGACGGCCGAAACCGGTCTCGCGAACTTGATCTTGCGATTGTAGTCTGAACCGAAATTGAGATCCCGATTAAATCCATAAGGTCAGGGTTCAGGTGTTATAAATTTAAAGCTTACCGAGACGCTTGTTTATGCTGACACTTTAAAAACGTGTACTATCGATTTAGATAAACAGTAGTAATAAATTAAGTATAAATAATATTTTTTCAGAGCCGAAGTAGCTCAGAGGTTAAGCGCTCGCTGTAACACTGTATACGAGTAATCCGGGTTCGTTCAACGCAGACACCAATGAAATTGTTAATTGCAGTTTTAAGTTCCGATTTACTACATGCTTGGCGGTGAAGGAAAACATCGAGAGGAAACCTGCATGTCTAAACAAAAAAAAATATTTTGACAACAGCACGGTGGACACTTCATTGCCCTAAAACCCTCTTAGATATAGGAGGAAGGAGTGGGACGTAGATTATATTAGGATAGGCTTTAACTGGACATTATTTGGTGGTATTGTAGGAGATGGCTCGCTTAAAAGGTCTCATGGCTTCCGACAGATGTCATAACCATGTGTTTAAATCAGACGGACAAAAAGCAATAGATATACGTAAAATACCCATACTAGAGACGTGGAGTAAAGACAAAGTTGCGAGATTTCTGGTGGATTTGCATGATAAGCTCAATATCGAACGCGAACGAAAGGCTCTGGCTGTCCGGTGTAATATGCTTGCACGCTAGTTTGCGCGGTGCAGTCCTGTGACAAAGCAAACTCTGTTTAGTACATACAGTCAATACTTCTATACTTGTCAGCTTTAGTTAAACAGCATTAAAAATGGATGCAGCAGCATCAGAGTGCAGTATAATAATGCATTCGTATGAAACTGCCCAAATACTGTAGTGAATTGAACATGTTTGCCGACGCCAAGTTGACCGATCATTTCGCGATTATTAGATCTCGGGTTGCAGTTTTTTGGTCCCGTATCCGCGATTCTAAGAATAAGATCCGCAGGGTGCGGCTGTGAGTGTCCAGAGAATCCCATACTTAAATATTGGCTTGCCGTGCATCGCGACAGTAACTATAAATAGATATTGCGAACCCCCTATACGAGCAAGTTTAGCAATAACTTATGAATTCACTTGAATTGCCTTTATTTTATGTATCTTTATAATCATATTTTTATTTTTTATCATTTAACTATATTTGAGATCGGTAAAAAAGCCTGAAATAAATTACTTCCTCTGCGGTATTCACAGAGTATTCTCATCTGGTTGGCCTGAATAAATATATAAAAGGAAATGATAAATATACATAAATATACATTTAATATACCAACCTAAATAAATAAATAGTACATAAATAAATAAAATGCCAACCAGATGGAAGCCCTCGGCAGGGGAGACGAACGGCCGAGAGTTACAGGGAAAGGTTTAGAAACCGGCAAACATTGCGAGGAGCACCGCCTTCTGAATTTGAGCCAGGAGCGGTCCGTCACGGAGTTCCATCCGCCTCAGATGACCCGAGAGGCTGACTGGAATTAGCCCGTTTACAGAAACGACTACAGAAATAATTTCGGGCGGCAGACCACCTCAGATGTCGGTCACCTCGTCCTCCTCGAGCCAGGTCTAGATATTTTGTTTGCTTATCTGTTTCGGCTTTCACGAGGTTCTCGTCATATGGAATACTAATGTCGACCAAACGTATCTTGACTGTGTCCGGTCCATCGGCACAATATCAGGTTTATTCGCAAGAATAGTCCTGTCTGTGATGATGACCCGGTCCCAGTAGAGCCTGGCGCGATCATTTTCTAGCGCGGCTTACAGCAAGTATTTGTAATACGGCAATTTCCGGTCCACGAGACCGTATTTCAGAGCGAGCTCCTGGTGAAGAATTCTAGCTACTAGGTTGTGTCTGTGCAAGTACTTAGAGCTAGAAAGCGCCGAACGACCGGATATTATTATTGTTATTATTGGGGTATCTATATAGTTATCTTATCTGGTTGGGTTCCATAAATATATGATTGTGAATTATTATTATTATTACTGAGACCGTCGATTCGCCTGCACGGCGCGGCGATTATGACAAATCCCTTATTAAAATGGAAGAGGTTCTCCAGCATTGGATTTTATGGGCTGATGATGAACAAGAACAATAAAAAGAAACTGTTCTAATAACGTGTAAAATAACAATGTAAAAAGCTAAACAGTCGACAAATTGTAATCATAAACGCAAAAGATATCATAATAGTTGATACTGACATAGTGAAAATTATAATTTAACGTGTTCTTTAATCAACCACCAAATGTTAGTTTTTTTTAAAAATAAAATTGAAGTAACTAGCAAGCTATCATTCCATCTGATTATCTGAATTCCGATATTGAATCTAGCGACGACTTGCAATTAACTTTAATCAAAGAAGGCATCAGATCAGTCACTACTGTGGACTAAGATGCAATGCCTCTGAACTTTTGATTATACTAGCTCTCTCCCTTCAGAATGAAACACATCGATACATGCACAGCTGCTTGGTGACAGGAACAGGTATAAGGCAATATCTATCCAGACAGACTTCCAGTCAGAAAATAAATTCTACTACCTATTTATGAGAGCTTAGTCTCAAACGCACTCAAAGAACCTTTTTAATGGAATAAGGGCGAAAAACGAGCACTAAGTTCACCTGATGGTAAGTGGATGCTGTGGTCCACAGACATCTACATCTATCCTCGATTAAGAATCAAAACGCAGATGCGATGTCACTCCCGAGGACTAAGATGGAATGCCTCGTTTCCAATAATCTCCGGATCTCTACACTCATCATACGAAACACAGCAGTATTACTGCTATTTTATGCTGATATTCTGTGTGATGTCCTTCCCCGGTCGAGCCGACTCATTCGTGCTACAAACATAATATAGCTGCAGCGTGTCTCTGCCACGTAAGTAACCTTATGATAAGTAGCCAAAACGGCACAGGGCTACCTTTTACTTTACTTTTAAGGTTTATTTCAGCAAACCAAAAACAATGAAAGCTGTAGATGTTTTGTCATCCATGAGGACTACACCATTTATAAACAACTATAATATCATACAATTTGAATTCGCTAATTATTAAAATAAATAAATTTTGATTCTAAATCGAGAATATATGTAGATATCTATTGGCAACACGCGTCACTGAACATCAAGGGAACTTTATGCTTGTTTGTCATCATTATATCCGTAAAAAGTAAATGCGAGTGCTTAATGAAAAACTGAAACACTAAGAAAAATATGTATCATATTTTTTTCTTTTCCTTATTTTTTTTATTCTTTTTTTTTCTATTTCTGATAAAGTCATCACTAATTTCCAAACAAACTAAACACAGTTCGACCAATACTACAAGTCACCTACAAAACGTTTCAACATTTATTTATGGTTATTAGAAATTCCTTATTTCGTATCTAAACAAGTTTCGTACAGTGTCCATAGAGTTCGTGAAAATGGTTTCCAGACGTCCTAGATTTCACTATTTCTGACTTTATCACATTCAGGCCAACATGAAACTTTAGTATAAGTAAATCTAAATATGGATAATGGCATGGGTTCAATTTGAGAAAGAACGAGTATAAATTGTTTTCTATTTCTTTTTCACGAAAAAGTTGCCAAAAGAAAACAAAGGCATGAGAATACTTTCTTCACAATTAAGCCAATTATACACATACTTTACTTTCTTGCATTGTAAAAGATACTTTTATGTCCTTTTAAAAATGTAAACTATGCATAAACGAAAGTTTCAAAATCCGTAAACGCTTGTTGATAGTTAGTGGTAATTTTCGTAACACCAATCTTTCGAATTTATTTCTTGTTAATAGCGTTAATGGTGGCAATAAACGAGAGATTGTTGTGAACGAACGTTTAAGCAATAATTTGTCAATTATGACCAAAAGTTGGCTTAGAACGACCCAAACGAAAGATAAAAACGGCAATAAGTCGGTGGTACATCCGTCCAGCGTTATTGTTTTAATGACCTCGTAAAATTTGCGAAGGGGTCAATGAAATTGTACGGGAAGTTAGCGTTTGCCTTCCTGTACTTACTGAAATTAGGGGGATTCGTACACGTTTTTGGTCCGCTTTTTCACCAAGTTTTTACTATTTAACTCGTTTTCGAATATGTCTGTTCGTGTGGAATTTAGTAGTTGGTTTTAAACTAACTTCCTAAAGAGCTAAAAATTTAAAAATTTGAACGTAGCTCAGATCGAGTATGCTTATGACCGCACTACTGAAGTAAAACTTCTTGAAAGCCATTCATCTTCATCTCACAGAACAACAGCGTAAAACAGTAGCTTAATGCTGCTGTGTTTCGTATGGTGAAAATAGAGAACCGGAGACCCTTTTTACTGGAAACGAGGCATTCCATCTTAGTCCTCACGGGTGACCACGCATCTGCATTTTGATTCGTAATGGAGGGTAGATGTATATGTCTATGTATAAACTATTAAGCTTTCTTATCCTTTGTTTTTTCTTCAAACACAAGAAAAGGAGGATGAAGAAGAGGAAGAAGATTGCAATCTAAATGAGATTCCAACAACTAGAGATGCATTATGTGCTATAACAACGCTCAAAAAGTACTGTTTATTTGGTGAAGGCCAAAATAATTTAGATGTTGAAGGAATTATGAAAATGGAATACACCTTACAGCGTGCACAAAAAACTAAACTAAACAGTGCACTATAACACGTTTTTGCAATTACACCCGTGCATAACATAATTAAATAAATGATAAGGAAATATGTACATGACTTTTTATTATTTCGGTTAAAGAGACCTCCGGATATAGCGACAACATTAAAGTGGTCCCTCCGCCGTCGTTATAACCGAAATTCATAATATATATATATATATATATATATATATATATATATATATATATATATATATATATTAAGGGTGACAAACGAGCACACAGTCCACCTGACGGTAAGTGGATGCTTTGGCCCATACACATCTATATTTTTAACCTCGCTTAAGAAACAAAATACAGATGCGTCGTCACCCTTGAGGACTAAGATGAAATGCTCGATTCCAGTAAAACGGGTCTCCGGTTCTCTACACTCACCACGCCCATACGAAACACAACAGCATTAAGCTGCTATTTTAAGCTGGTATTCCGTTAGAGCGTGGTCCTAACCCGGTCGAGCCGACCCATTCATGCTATAACCATATTAGCTGCAGTGTGGCTCTACCACGTTGAGTTGAATATATATTTATATGTATAATATGTGAGAATATATATATTAATTTTCTACAAATATTTATATTTATTATCGGCTTCCTTCCATAATTTATTATTATTCACCCGAAAATTCACAAAACAAATTTTACAATTTTGATTAATTTAAACTTAGAATATTTAATGTCTTGAACAAGATATTAAATTATAAAATTGTTCAAAACGAAATAAAATTACGAAAATAACTGGCTATGAGAGAAAGAGAGAACGAAAATATGCGCGCGTACTGCTCTCTATTGCTTATCCCCCACTCAACTCCCGTTTGCCTCGCCCGATCACACTTTTCGTAACGCTTTTGTCACGCGTTCGCCAGCTTACTCTTCAAGTCAAGTGTGCGTAAAGAAGTTTTACTTCAAAAAAAATACAGGTATTGAAAACTTAATTATTGTTTACGTTTTAGTGGCCAGTATTATAAAGTCGCCATAAATTTCGATTATTTATAAAAATGTAAGTCCATAGAACATTCTTCATAATTACCTTCAGAGGGGCTTGGGTATTATCCGAACCGGAACTGTTCTCGACGTTGAAAGAAAATATCGTAAGGAAACTTCTGAGAATTAAAAATAATATTCTAAGACCTGTGAATTCCCGCAAAACGCACTGGGACAGCTCGATGGATATCTCCTTGTCCTTAAATACCCTTACATAAGTAAGAGGTGACATATACTCTAGTATGTATTATAGGAAATCTTAAAGCTGCGGACTAATTTAATGACCTGTTCTTAAAATGAATCAAGAATTATATTCTTGATAAGAAGCTGTTTTGTAATTTATAAAAAAATGTTTTAATTATTCAAAGACAACAGTAAATATGATAACCATTGTGTTCACCTAATTAAAAACATCATATTGAATTAAAATATTTTAAATGAATAAATTACAATGTAAGTAATGTACAACAAATGCAAATTCAAATTGATCGCCATAAGTTTTAAGATTTTTTAAAACAATAAAACTTCAAAGGAGACGGCAAAACATTTTATTTTTTTAAAGACATTGTATTTTTATAAGAGCTAATTTCATTTTATGACTTGAATTTTGAATACAAAAATTTGTGCATTTAATATTATAAAATAAAAACCGTTTCAAATTATAACAAATTGAAATTAACATTCTAATTTTACGGCAAGATTAGTTCAATGACCTTTTACTACGACTGAATTTCACCTAACCCGCATATTGTAATTACTCTACAAAAACCTCTTATCTTATAGCTGGGAAGGGCAATGAACTCATGATAAATTAAAAAAGACAAAATGCTTTACCGCACTGTTACGTAAGGTTTGCTTTTCAGGAATTATTTGCTGAAACACCAGTCTACAAGAGTCGCTAGGCACCGGTGAAGATAAAATAAACATAATGTGCAAAAATAAAAGAAAATGTCAAACCAGAATGCCTTTGGTACGTAGTTATAATTAAAAATTAAGTACGTTTAACAAATAATATTTTGTTTACTTTCGTAAGAAATATTATGCCTCAGTTATACGTTATATTTAAGAAAAAAATCTTGTTACATTACAATTTGTTTTTGACAAAATAAACTTAGCAATTATTGAAATTTGTATAATTTGAAATATATTAACTTAACTGTATAATTTAAATAATACTACTCTTTTACGGATTTTATCGCGTATATTTAACTATAAATACCCGACGTTTCGAGCGCTTTACAGCACCCATGGTCACGGGGGGGACTGAGATGTTCAACGTAACGTTCAGCGTTAAATATACGCGATAAAATCCGTAAAAACTAGTATTATTTAAATCTGTAGTGTTCGCGTAAATATAAGAAATCATTAACTGTATAATCTTTAAAACTAAACCTATTCTTTACTACTTTAATGAACTGGTATCTCTATTTTATTTGTTTTTACTATGTTACTCTGAGACTAATAAATCATCAACAGAGCTAATTAATTTATTTTATTTTTCATAAAAAAACACGCTTTTTAATCAGCTTTTTCTACACTGATGAGAATCTGAACCTAATTAGCCGTATAAAGCTATAAGCACACTCGCGCGTTCGAGTTCTAAGTAGCCAGTTGCATCTGTTATCATGCGGTCGCATTCCGGCCTGTTCTCGGGCGTGATTGATAACTGCCCTTATGTAACATCAACATGCGGACTAGTGTTAGTCACCCACGCTGTTCTTGCCTTGGGCTTGTTTACTTTGCCTTTACGCGGTGTGTTAATTTACTGTCCCTTATGAGCGGTGAAGTTTTACATGTAGAACTAATTTACTCTTTTACATGGCACAGTAGGCGAACAGCATGGAAAAGCAGCGAATTAAAAATAATAAAAAATTAAATTATTACTTACAGTTTTTTAAAATAACTAGCAAATCGCAAAATACTTTTAAAAAAACTTGTCGGATGTTGCATCACAACTTATTGCTCCATCACGTATAAACGAGATCCTTTATTAATGTAAATGCGATGTAATACTAAAAAATTGTAGAATAATGATTAGGAAGACACTTTGAATTTTAAGAAGTAAATTATAAATCTATAAAAAGAAGAATACGTAAGTTACTTTAATAAGTCATCCCGACCTGACAAATCATAGAAAATTGAGAACACTACACGATTAAAGTTTCTAGCTTGCTTGAATGTAATCTAAAGAGTACTTAATATATCTATATCGCCTTATACAGGCGATTTACTCCACAGTTGCCACGGCGGGTTGGCAACTGTATTTTTAATTATTTTGAGTTGTTATCAGGGAGCTACTATTGCCCATCTTCCGTTTCAGTTGCCTCCTATTACCTTTTACGACATACAGGGGATGATATAGGGCAGTGGATTCCCTAACGCCACCACTATATCCTATACCTTTAAACGAGCAATTATTCTTGTATATATATAATCGGAATTTCGGAAACGGCTCCAACGATTTTCATAAAATTTAGTGACGAGGGGGTTTCGGGGGCAATAAATCCATCTAGCTAGTATTCATTTTTACAAAATGTCGTTTTATCCGTGTTTTTAGGCAATGAAAAGCTGCTACAATATTGTTAGAATAAATTAAATTTTCCCTTCTTTCTTTCTAAAGAAAATCTATCATTTCGAGCCCTATTTGAGGATTTTTTTAAAAACACAAAAATTTAAATCAAACTAATTGCACTCATGATTTTTTATTCAAATAACCAGTTCAGTTTTTTCTATTATGTCCGTAAGATCAAAAAATATTATTCATATTTCATCAGTATGTAATTTGTATCTAAATATAATTTCCAAAACACACGGTTTAAAAGAAATCGGTCAATCAGGTACAAAATATACTTAGGTACATGTATTGCAATTTTAGCTTCACTTATTTTTTATTTGAGTTGTTAGGAGAATTTCTAAGCCATGTTAGCATATTATCATTATGTCGTTAGTTAGGTTTCTTTAATTACTAAAACGATTAGATCTAGACCTAGGCCCGTTTGTAGGTATTAATAATAATTTAAAGACCATTACACCGAAGCTTAGTTCGCCTTTAGCACTCTTTAATTGCGCTTGGGTTATACGGTATTACTTTTACTCGCTAAGACGTCTCTTAATGTTTTCACTGGTTTACGCTAGAGTTCTACATGAAATCATTATTTATGTAATATTCTTGGTTTCATATTTGAATTTTAAATGAACTATGGATAAGGAGTGCAACAAAGCTTTAGTGTGTAATGACTGGGATGCTACGTGCGTAGACACTTAAGCGGCCTCTCATCTCAAGGGTACTCTGTTTTAGCTGTGGCGGATCAAAGGCGGCTGATCTGAGTAAATGGTGCAAATACTAGTTTCTGCGAGATGACTATATATTTGTAATGTGCTGTAGAGCCTATTGGTCCGTGAGATCCACACGCGGTGAAGTGACTTAAGGAACTTTATCTGCGGCTGGTCGTTGCTATGAGAGACAAGAGGGCTGGTTCTTTACTCGTCTAAAGTTTAAAAATCGCTTATACCAGATAGATTGGGATTGTTGGCCTTGTGCCTGATCTATTTCCGATCGTGTCGGATTGCCAGCACATCGGACAGTGAGAGTAAGAGAAAAGAGAGCACCGGTGCTTGCGTGTACAGTTATGCACTATAATCCTGTTTCCTAGGTTTTTTTTATAGAATAAGATTGACAAATGTGGACACAGTCCACCTGATGGTAAATGGATGCTATGGCCCATAGGCATCTATCTATATTCAATTAAAAATCACAATGCAAATGCGTTGTCACTCCTGAGGACAAAGATGGAAAGTCTCGTTTTAGTAAAAAGGGTTTCCAGTTCTCTACATTTACCATATGAAACAAAGCACTATTAAACTGCTATTTTACACTGGTAATCTCTGAGAGCGCTGTTCTACCCTTGTCGAGCCAACCCTTTCCTGCTACCATCATAAAAAAGCTGCAGTGTGGCTCTACCACTTTTAATCGGTATTTTCCGATGCGAAGGAAATTCTGTTAGGAGGACTTTATGATATATTAATTTTAATTTTTTTTGTATTATGTACCGTAAAATATTATTTTTAAATAAAAATAATATTTATTCTAATGATTTAAAATTAATAATATCAGTGAAGGTTTCTTAATAGTTGGCGTCCTTTCACGATGAGCAGAAAGGACGCCAACTATTAAGAAACCTTCACTGATATTATTAATTTTAAATCATTAGAATAAATATTATTTGTCTGAAACTTTTGATTTAATAGAGAATAGTACAATAGGGTAACAAAGTTCATTTGTCAAGATCTGCATCCAAAAATAAAATAATAAGTGTTATAACCAAGCGCATTTTAATCTATTTAATACATAAAATGTCCATAACACGGGAAATATATATGGAATGCTGCAATTTATTTGCAATGCGACCGGAAGCGTGTTAAATGTGTCACAAACGCCACGAAAATTTAAATATCACGAACTAGTACAAATACATGTACAAAAATCTAACGAAAATGTATGCAGTAGGTACAAATTTCTGAAATGTGTTTATTTTTTTAACATACTTCAAAAAAGAGGAGGTACTCAATTCTTCTGTTTTTTTTGTTTGTTTGTTATCTCAGAATTTTTTTCTAGGTTAACCGATTTTGATGATTCCTTTATTTGAAAGCTGGTGCTTTTTAGTAGGGTCAGGATCTGACCAGTAGTTTTTGAGTTATACTTAATAATGCATATTTATTGATTAAAACTAATTTTACGGATTTTATCGCATTTTATTTATATTAATTTTAATACCCGACGTTTCGGGTGCTTTCCAGCACCCATGGTCACGGGGAACTGAGGTGACTGACGTCCCGATGTCAAAGTTAACCCGGAGTACCTTCAGCTTTTTTAATTATTGTCTTTGGTCCGATCTACGCAGAATGAACTAACTGTATTTTGAAGTCTTGCAGTGGTATGCTTGGGTTTAGTTTTAATTTTATTAATTATAGGATCCCAAGCAGGTGGTAGTACCCAGCCTCCTTCTCTATTGAAATTAGGATGTTTTTTAATTTCAATAGCCCCACGTATCATCCTTGGTAGGAATCGATGTTCTTTCGCGAGGATTTGTGGTCTATCAAATCTGATGTAATGGTTGGGGCCATCTAGAATATGATCGCAAACTGCAGACGAAACGTCGGGTATTAAAATTAATATAAATAAAACTCGATAAAATCCGTAAAATTAGTTTTAATCAATGTATAGTGTTCGCGTAAATATAAGAAATCATTAATGCATATTTAATTGACTTTGGACTACATCGATGATTTCCTCATATTATTTTTATTAAAATCAGTTGCGCAATATTAAAAATTTCTATGAACGATTTAAAAAAAGGTTAATAAAGTAATAAAAACGGTTAATAAAGGTTTCCATGAACTGCTATTGCAGTTAACATTTATTAATGTAATTTTTTTAATTTATTCATGACGTAATGGCTAGTATTACGTAAATTAAATGTACTACAAAAATATAGATCTTTATTCCATCAAAAAAAAGTTCGCGATATCACATGCCTATTTCTTTCTTATACATAAGCCACAAAAAGGTATTTTGTCACAAAAATTATTAAGAATTAAGAAGTAATTTACGATATTTATTATTTTTATAATATGTTACACCTGGCATAATTAACCCTTGCGAACGAAAGTTACTTCATCATCAAAGCAAATTTGTCATTGAAAAATATCAAATGAAATTACATCTACCTGATAGTAAGTGGTTACCGCAGTTTATGGAAACCTGCAGCTAAATCCAAACCAAGAAGGCTACAGATGCATTGTCATCAAATGAAACACCTCAAAGCCTGGTAATTATACTGGGTCTTTATAAGGAAATAGGTAACATGTTACAACCTACCTAAATCTTGGCTTAGAAGGTGTCCTACCACCTAAAATCTAGCAATCAGTTTGTCCCTTATACAATATCACTTTATATTAGGTTACAATACATTGTATCATTACCACAAGACAAAGTTACATAAACGGTCCAAGACAATTGAGCTACCCATTAAACAATAAAATTAATATTCTATGCCATTTGCTCTGAGCCATAAGCAAAACATTGTAACGTATAAATGACTATAACGTGTGTCACCGTGCTAAATAATCACACAATTTAAACAATATTAGTATGCCAAACATAAACGCACGCCTATACACCAGCAGACACGCAAGCACGAAGTCACGCGAACGCATCAGTTTATGACCGGTAACACCAAGCTCGTGAAAACGACACCATTGATTGGAATAAAAAATTATACAATAATAACAAATAATGACGCATGAATTTCAGACCAACTGTGATACTGTAGGGATGTAGAGCTATGTAACGTAAGTAACGGCGTAAGAATATCCATCGTCCCGTGGAAGTCGTAGGAGCGACCGAGCTAAACAAACCAGGAGATCGGTAGTAGTGTCTTCTTAAAAACAATGTTAAAAAATCTGCGATTGACAACCCGCCTTCCAAGTATGGGAACTATGGCAAAATGAGGCAGTCTTTGGGTGGCCTAGTTCCGGAGTGATAGCCTGTCATGAATGATATTAATTTAATAAATGATACCAGATACATTTCGTACGTGATAGAGCCACGCTGCAGTTATGTTATGGTTGTAGCACGAATGGGTCGGCTCGACCGGGAGGGACCACTTAAAATAGTAGCTTAATACTGCTGTGTTTCGTATGGTAAGTGTAGAGATCCGGAGACCCTTTTTTCAGGAAACAAGGCATTCGATCTTGGTCCTCAGGGGTGACAACGCATCTGCGTTTTGATTCTTAATCAAGGATAAATGAAGATGTCTACGGGCCACAGCATCCGCTTACCATCAGGTAGACTGTGTGCTCGTTTGTCACCCTTATCCTATAAAAAAACTTATGGTGTATTTTTCACAAATTCCAAAATAATCATAGTTCCGGTAAAAAGATGATAGGTTTGTACATTTTCCAAATTTTCATTCATTCTTTAAAGTACATACAATATTTTCTAGGTGATTTCTACGTCGGTGAAATTCTCCGAATTCTGGCGTAATCCACGAACTATATAGAAACTTTGTAAAACTTTGTATGATATAGTACACCATATGTCGATATTTTCCAAGACCAAGAACCCATCGCAAACAGAGTGCCAGTGCTAAACACTTAAGCGGCCGCGTCACACGTTAATACCCTTAACATTGCTCTATAAGAATGTTATGAGCGTCGTTCACAAGCATAGCTAAGCTATTTTTACGGTCAATCAACCAATCAAGCAACGAATCAAAATACAATGACGACAATAGAGTTATTAACATGCATCTGTGAACGGTTTATATGTGACGATTTGTTTCTGATTGACATTGATTATTTTAATTAGATTCTTGTGTAAATTTTTACCCATTTTAATGTGAACAATTTTGTAAAAAAAAATCTTACTTTCATTTTCAATGCTATTTTTAATACAACTTTTCTTGCAAAGTCAAGTTACTTTGTTTTGGGGAATATTCGCATACTATCTTTATCACTTTACTATAAGAAAATATTATGTAAGTAGGTATGCATAATGTAAGAAACATTTACACAATGTCTCGCAAAGTGATTCGAAAATGAATATTGTAAAATCAAATTTATGGAGCTATTCATTATTTAATTAATTATCATAATCCCTCTTCTCGTATTCATTGCGACATCAATACCACGCCGCATTCTACGCGCATCTAACGTCGAAATGTTAACAAAATCAAATTTGTTTATATATAAATAAATTTCTTTTGAATTTACGCGTTTGGTTCACTGTGAAAAGACGTTTGTAAGTAGATCAAACTTAAAGTATCTGTTTACCATGCATAGTGATGGCTAAGCCCGCAGTCTTCAGTCGTCTGCAGAGCGTGACATCATCGAGAGCGTCACGTCACTGGCCAACACGTGGATTAGGTATTACAACACACCCGTTACATATAATTAACAGGAACATTTAATTTTCGATGCACTTCAGCAATTGTTCATTGAATATTAAATAGTTATTGATTGCATTTTCGCTTTTTATGTCGACGACATTTAATATTGATAACATAAAGATCTTTTTTGAAATTTCGAACAATCCAGATTTTATACTTAATTTACATAAAAAGACTTTTTGATGTTAAAAAAGAAAAGCGCTCCTGAAAGCGTGTCTGTAAGTTGGAAGTGTTAAAAAAATGAAATAAATTCCAAATTTAAATAATATATATACAGGTGAGAAAAATAAACACAGAAATTAAATTATAAATACATTTTGCACAAGTAAGATTTTTTTATTCTATTCCAGAAATAGAAGCTACAGCCATTCTGGATCACTTAATGTTATAACATTTCGTACTAATTTTATGTACATTATTTCTGTTAATTGTAATACATTCGCGTTAGATATAAATATAAATAGAATTTGTTTCACATGATAGTTACATAACATAATTAATCCTAACAAATATTGGCTCTTTTTCTGTTTGAATCACGTCTGCATGAAAGAATTTTCACAAATATTCCACAGTACATAAAAAACTGTATCCGTAATATAAATAATACCAGAAGTTGAACTAACTGCTGAATCTAACTCACTGGTCAGCCAGTGAATGAACGAAAAGTACGTTGCGGACTACCTATGCTATCGTATAAACAAAGTAAAACCAAAGTTTTTTTTTTGTATTAAGTGCAGTGTACCAATCTTTGCGGAACTAATTTTTATAAAAAAGTAAAAGTGGCAGTAGAATGTTGAAAATTGTGATTTTACTCCAAAGAAGATAATATATTTTTGTTATTTGAAAATGAAAATGATGAGATGCATCTCATTAGAGAATAATGTATTCAGCGTTAAAAGAAAGATTAGATAATAGGTAAGAAAGTTAGGTTAAAATAACCTCAAGAAGCCTATTTAGTCATATTACTCACAGGAATTAAGCACGCAAGCTATACTATTCTGGTACAAATTCGTAATGTTTAAAAAAAACACCCGTAAATATTAGTAAAGTAGATACCGCTCAGAATCACAGAATAAAAATACGGATATCAACAGTGTATACATCAACAATAGAACTAAACGATCAAAAATTATTAAAAACCTGACAAAAAAGCAAAAACAAAAGAAGGAATCGTAGTCTCAGCTCGTGATTGTAGGTGCCAACTAGAAACTAAACCACGTGGGTGTAATAACACTGTTACGATTATCATATATCAGTAGAATGTGAATGAATCTATAACTGTATAGTTACTAAGAGTGAATTATATTCCATTCATTTTGTTAATAATATTACATAGAATATAGATTCATGGTGTCTTTTTCGAAATAGGATTTTTGGAGTGTTTAAGTAATCTCTTCCTGGTTAGTAGGTCTGTTTGGATCATAGAAATCGTAATAGTAAGACAATATTATTACAATTCTGTGTTTTGGATAGATATTTCCCCACTTTGTTCTGGTTTAAAGTTTAAACAGCCAATTTTCACTGTAAGGATTTTCATCTTAGTGCGCATGGGCGATTACGCATATTGGGTTTTCTTCCTTAATTAATTGAAACGAAATCAAGAGGCAATGAAGGCTAGGCATTCGTTACCTCTTGATTTCATATGTCTATGGGGTGCAGTATAAATCATATCATAATACGGTCCTATTTATTACACAAACTTTTAAAAAAATCTCCTTACACTAATTAAAAGTTTGCAAAATAACAAAAAATACACGTGATTTTTCATATTTTATACGTGGTAGAGCCATGCACAATTATATTCTAGTAGTAGCACGAATGGTTCGGCTCAATCGGAGAAGGACCACCTCTCTACCACACATTACCAGCGTAAAATAGCAGTTAAATTCTGTCGTATTTCGTATGGTGAGTCTATAGAACTTAAGAACCTTATTACTCTAGACTAGGTATGACAAAACACATCTGCATTTTGATTCTTTATCGAGGTCAGATGTTGATCTCTAGGGGCCATAGCATCCACTTACCATTCCGTGGATTGTGCGCTCGTTTATCAACGTTTTATTACCATAAAAAATAGTTTTAGCCCAAATAATCTAGCATATTGATTTTTAATAAAGCATCTTGCAACCTGCTCTCAATAAAAGAAATAAACTTTGCTATTGGCAACTAAAAAGTCTGTAAAAAGTTAGAATCGATTGTTTAATACTTAATCTTCGTACAAAAACCTTATTATCGAAAACACCGGACAAGAGATCTAATCACCTGTCACGGGTACTATATTGTAACCTGATACATCTTAAAACATACAGACTTTTATAATTACACGAGTTTATTGCGGCATCGTGATTTGTAATACGAGGAGTCGACGAGGTAAATTTTTGTATTTAATAAATATGTTATTATATTTATCACCTGTATTTTCCTTTTTTACTATCGTCTGGTCTTTTAATATTTGTACTTTTGCAGCAATAGCTTCATTGACGTCATGGCTTTATATTTTATCTCTACTAAACTATATTTAATAACTATAACTTCTTACAATACATTCACATTAATTACTTTAACTTTGTCATTAAAAAATTTGAAAAGTCCACTATTTCATTTAAAAAATTCATTAAAAAAGTCACTATTCAAAAACATTTATCAATTAGTTCACTAAAAGCACCTTTTTTTAAATATTTTGTTGGATGAAAGACAGCATTTTTTGTAAAATAAAGGATAATAAATTAGTACATAGCCCACCTGACGGTAAATCGATGTTGTAGCCAATAGACTTCTACATTTATCTCCAATTAAGAATCAAAATACAGATGCATGGTCACCCCTCGTGGACTGTGATGGAATACCACGGTTTCAGTAACACGGGACTCATGTGCGTGACGTGAGCGTGGTTCTTCCTTAGTCAAACCGACCCACCCGTGCTGCAATCAGCTAGCTGCAGCGTGGCTATATCCCGTATTAAATTAACGTAACATTTATACAATATTTTTACCGAACGTTTTATATATAAGATAATACTTATTCCTTCCCGTAATCAGTGATTTATTATTTCACCAAAATTCTATTGATGGAGGAAAATATCGAATATAAAGCCCTCATATGATAACAAGTGCGCTGAAAGCATTAACCCTAGTTTCACATTTGACGGGATGATTGGCATATTGTGTTGTTTCACGGTTGTGTCGAGTAGATGTTGTGACACGTGCCTCCGACCCTGTATTCCAGCCAAAGTCCGATTTTATCTCAGAATCGTTATATCGAACACATGTGGGCAAGGATAAACGATAAAGGAACTCTGCGGTATCATTTATACTCACTCATATACTAAATGTATCTAGCATTTAGTTATAGCACCGATAATAATGTCAAGATGCAGCTGAAACCGAAATTAACAATATCAAGTTTGCCAGCGTCGTCCTTATAATAGATTATTTATTTCTTACTTACAGTTCTTATTAATTTATTTTACATAGCGGTAAACTACTTCCGAAAGATATTTGTTCAGTTACAAAGTTACATTACAATACGATAAAACATAAGTTCCAAATTTGCGTATGTGTTCTTTGTATATTATGTGCATGTTTATTTGTAAGCTGTACAAATTTTTTAATAACCCTACTTTCTTAATCTGCTCGAACAGACGTCAACGTCACGAAAAAAAAAACAAATTTCCCATAGAAGAGGGCAGCTAACTGAGATCAGTGTCAGTTATTTCATTTTCATCCGCGGGTTTAATGCGGACTCTTTTCAAAAACAATTCACCGCAAATTCATAGATACCGTTTGCAGTCTGTCTATCAATATTAATGCTGTCTTTATTATGGAGTTAAATAAACAGGCGTTTCGCCGGTAGGAATCTAGCTCACCTTGGGCATTATTTCCTACTTACTGCGGAACGCTAGCATCGCCTCTGTGCAATTAAACATTTTGAATTAGGTATAATGAAGTTTGTTTATATTGTTAGTAGTTTTGTACAGTTTTTAATACATTATTTTTAAATTTTTAAAAATATTTATATCTTCTGAACCTTATTAATATCTGTATCTTTAAAATTAATATATAATCGTCCAAAATATCAATTTTGTTCATTAGAAACGATTTATATTCAATTATCAATCTGATTTATTTAAATACTAAATCATAGTTGCCTATCACAATAGAGTATACCAGCATGTAGTCTTAACTACATGTTTGAGGTAACCAATACAAAAGTAATAATACATAATAATAAACCTTTCTACACTGGTGATTTATGTTTGTATCCATCAAAATAGTATCGTTACTAATTACAAGTATTAGCAACTAAGTAATTACCTTTCATCAATACAACATTAAAGCATTTCAAAGAAAAACAAATAATAAACCTAAATGGCCTCAAGGATTTGTATTTGTACTTTGCAAAATTTAGTTGAAGTTGAATCTATGGACTAATATCACATCATATAAGGTTAGGCCACATCCCACATCCTTGTATAACAATTATTTAGAAGGAATTTTCAATTTAATCTCAATAGACTGCATTCGAATTCTGTCACATAGCACAATACTGGTTTAAGCAACAAAAACTTAGTCACAGAACATACCGTTTTGCAACGAAAGAGCAAACAACTCCTCGTCTTGCAACCATCGCAGCTCGCTAATTATAGACATATCAGCTTCGAAAGACATTAATTTCTCATGATAACTGCATAACAACTGTGCCACCAAAACAACTGTGTATAACACAGCATAACACACAATCGATAATCGGTATCACAACACTAGCACAGAAACCCGCGAAGCGGAACGTCAAAACATTTTTCTGCTACTTCAATTATTCATATTATGAAAAAATTCTCGCGCCATAACAACGTGGGGCGCTTTTGTCCCGTGTCACTTATTTTAACAATGTCGATACAACTCAAGTGTACGGTCGTCGTTTGTTACGAAACGTCAAAATTTTGACAGCTGATGTTTCGATCGTATACGCAGGGTTAATGAACGAGATGCGCGCAAACACGACACTGGCGCGCACTGCGCGTCGCCGTAGCACACTGACTGAGTCGAATGACTTGTTGACTTGACCAAACCAAGCGGGGGGCCGACTCGCACGACACGTCCTTAAAACTTTATCGATAACTACTGCTTTATCGATAACACGCCATCACTAAATCCATGCAGCCTCCGCGAATATTTTACGACTGTTTCCAATGTGTGATTTAATTGCCTCTAATTTTGAACCAAAATTTAATGGTTTGTTTATTGTTTCATGAGCAATACAAGAAACATTATAATAAAAAACTATGCATCGATTCGCACCATTAACAAAATTAATATTGATAAGTTATGTTACCTTAAGACTTGTAAACACTAGTAAATGTAACTGTTTATATAATACTAGTAATCCATCCTGGTTTCGCACGGGTGATTTCTGGAACTGGAACAGCGCCACCTATCGAGTTAAATTGTGAATATAAACCATCTAGAGACCCACTCAAACGCACATTAAAAGCAGTTTTTGAGTTTTAACCAGACAGCTTGTATGTAAACATACTTATCAGCTTCTCAGAAGTTAAAGGAGTACTTCAACTTCTGTAATCCACTGCTGAATGTTTGCCTTTGCCTGGCGAAGGAACACGCTTGCCTTTATAACACGGCCTCCGGAGTTTATAGCCTTAACACTGATAATAGAAATGCAAAAGCTATACTGGTAGCAGCAAAATGGCGTAGCCCTCTCTGAAAGTCGTAATACGTAGAAAAGGAAGTATAGCAACAGTCTTTAAACGACCTTTTACTGGGCACAGTCCTCCTTCAAACTCATTTCTGAGGGTCTAATTGCAGGAGAAAAGTACGCGGGCCGCTTCATACGTTTTCATGCAATCACGAGGCCTTAAAACACTTTTCATTCCTTAAAAATTCAGGAGAAGTGGTAGCTTAGCGACCTGTTATTCACAATTTTAGTAGTAATGCCACCTTGAATCAAGATCAAAATCAGGTTTCTCTCGTTTAATTAAATAAATTTTTTTTAATAGAATGAGGGTGACAAACTTACCGTATAAATTATAAATCTTCGTCTATGCTAAATAATAATTAAGAATCGAAATGTAGAAAAAGATCCGTTATCGCTATCGATCCACTGCTACTTGGTGGCAATATTAGGTTAAGGGCTATTTCACCCCTGAGGACCAAGATAAAATACCTCGTTTCCAGTAAAAAGTCCTCTCCGGTTCTCTAGACTCGCTATAAGAAACACAGTAGCAATGATCTTCTATTTTATGCTTATAATATGAGAGAGCGAGGTCCTATCCGGTCGAGACAATCCGTGCTGCAACCATAACATAGCATTAGTGTCAATTCTGTAGAAGTAAGAAGTATATGCACAGATTTATCTATCTTTTCGCAATTCAAACAGTTTTTAGAATGTCGATTTTGCACGTTAGAATTCATAGATATCTTCTATAACTACACCTAAGGCCACGCAAAGCACTCACGAACCCAAGTTCTTGCATGTATCTTCAGATGTCATTTGTCTTCACTGTTCGCGAAAGAAGATCTTTCTGTTGAATGTTAAGCAATGAAACCTCTTTCATAGTTGCCAAACTATTTTTTCTTTTAGGATTGAGACTTGTGGACTTGTAAGATCGTCTTATTATTTGTATATTGCAGTTTCAATAAAAACTTATTACTCCTGAAATTAGTATTTCAATAATATAATATATCCATCAGCACAATATCAGGACTATTCTTGCGAATAAGCCTGATATTGTGCTGATGGACCGGGCACAGTAAGGATATTTTTGATCGACATTACCATTCCGTATGACGAGAACCTCGTGAAAGCCGAAACAGATAAACGAACAAAATATCTGGACCTGGCTCATGAGGTGACCGACATTTGGGGTGGTATGCCGACGGGCTAATCCCAGTCAGCCTCTCGGGTCATCTGAGGCGACTGGGACTCCGTGGCGGACCGCTCCGGGCTCAAATGCAAAAGGCGGTGCTCCTCGATACCGCCCGCATCGTCCACCGGTTTCTTTCCCTTTCCCCCTAAACCTCGGCCGTTTGGTCTCCCCTGCCGAGGGTCCCATCTGGTTGGATCTTATTTATTTATGTAGTTTTTGTATTTATTTTACTTTATTGATATTTATTTATCTTTTCATTTTAATTTATAATTATATATTTATAGAACCCAACCAGTTGAGAAAATTATATAGATACCCAATAATAATATATCCTATAGCAACAGATAATGGGCCCAGACTCATAACTAGTTCAGGTATAGTAGATCAAAGTTTTTTTCTATCTCTAAAAGCCCGTCGTCGCTGGTTTCTTTTTTATAGAATAGGGGTGACTAACGAGTACACACTGGTTGTATGAAGAATTCGACATAATCTTTACGTTTGGCGTTGGATTGGTAATCTAACAGACGTCTCGCAACATTGATGCTGCTCTACACCGGTCTGGGTACTTTTCAGCCAGTGTATGCGATATGGATATACCGCTATCTTTTCTCTATGGAATAAAGAAATATTTGCAGCCCTTCCATTCTCGCCCTTTACCCAAACCCAGCGACGAATGGCTTATGGATTCTCTAAAGCTCCCAACACAAATATGTCCAAAAAGCAATAGTCCAACCCCTTCTTTACCACAATTTTTAATATTTAGTAAGTTAGGATTTTTTCTTAAAGGATGGTCTTGTGCTGGAGATTTGAGTAACTCTATTAACTGCATTTGAAGTCTGCAGTCTGCGAACATGTTCTAGATCGTCCCCACTATTACACCAGATTTGAAAAACCACAAACCCTTGCAAACGAACACCGATTCCTACCAAAGATAATACGCGAGGCTATTGAAATTTAAAAAAATCCTAATTTCAATAGAGTAGATGGATGGGTGCTGCCATCTGCTTGGGATCCTAAAATTAACAAAATGAAATCCAAACTCAAGCATACCACACAAGACTTCAAAATATTGTAAGTTCGTTCTACGTAGATAGGACTAAAAATTAATATTCGAAAACTGAAGGTCCCCTCGTGACCATAGGTGATGTAAAGCACCTGAAACGTCGGGAATTAAAAAATTCCGTATAAGTGGTTTTATTCAATTTATTTGAAAAGTTTCTTTTCGTTACGTACTGCGTTCGTTTTTCAATATAATATAATAAAATGATTAATAAACGAGTATGTGGATTATGTTTTTGATGTTGTCCGCTCAGTAAATCTAATAAACATTAATTAATAACAATAGTTATGAATCTCAATGGAAACAAGACACCCCGAGACAAGATGATATCATAAATTCTCAGTTAATTTCGCCCTTTCATGTTATTAGTTTAACAAACTAATTTATTTCTGGATCGCTGATCGCTAATTCATCGAGCGAATTTAGTTACTATTATAGGTTCTGTAATTCCTATCACATTAAAACTAATTTAACACTCCACTGTGATGTGACATTAGAGAATCCACAATTCCATATCACTATTATATACGTGGTAGAACTACGCTACAGCTATATTATGGCTGTAGCATGAATGGATCAGCTCGACCGGGGAAGGACCATGTTCTCACAGAATACCAGCGTGAAATAGCAGCTTAATGCTGCGGTGTTTCGTATGGTGAGTGTAGAACTTAGTCCTCAAGGGTGATAGCGCATCTTCATTTTGATTCTTAATCGAGGTTAAATGTATATGTCTATGGGCCACAGCATCCACTTACCATCAAGTGGACTGTGTGCTCGTTTGACACCATTATTCTATAAAAAAACATTTACAAACTGTTATATATTCATTCTTACACTTCGAAATCTTTCATAATGTATACTCACGCACCAATTTTACACACATTTAGATTAAAAAGAGCAACTTAAATATTACAAAATGTGTAACGTGAGATTATTAAGGAAATATATTATGATGTAATAGTTTAAACAGGTCCAAAAGATGCTAGTTATCAGAGTGTTTAATTTTCTCGTCACCACCGGCCTTATCTTTTTTAATTCGTATGACGAAACCTTGTTCTCGACATCGCCCGCCAGTTAGAAACCGTGATTTATTTAACTATTTATTATCTGTATGCAGACGCACAGATAACGTTATTTAAATAAGTACGGTTTAACATCCTCGTAACTTTGTTTGCAGATACTTACCGGACCATTTTAGATAAATGCTATATCTATTTTAGTTTCTTTTTTAAAATTAAATCAACCAACTCCGATCTCTCCTGCACATAGTATATCCTGCAAATTCAGATGAGTCTAGTGACCGACTGGTTGCGGAAAATCGTTTCTAAATCTAAGTTTCATTAACTCGTGATTGGAAGCTGCATTATCATTGCAGGTTTATTTACATTTCCACTCACCAATCTCAGTCAGCCCAATATGGATTTTTTTTGAGTTGAGCAAGGCGGCCGGTGCATTCTTTTGCCATTTGGACTTGAAGTGGTTCTTCGGCTGCATCATCAGTTACCATCGGGTGTGATAGTAGTTGCACACTGGCTTATAGTAATTTATATAATATTAGAAATAATCATTTTTATATAATATTAGAAATAATCAGCTTAGAAATTTATCGAGGAAATAGGTGGACTATATATATACATATATATATATATATATATATATATATATATATATATATATATATATATATATTTATTTATTTATCTTCCTCGATATTTTTTTTGAAAAGATGCAAATATTGAATTAAAATGAAATTACAGTCGTTATAAATATATATATATATATATATATATATATATATATATATATATATATATATATATATATATATATATATGTGTGTGTGTGTGTGTGTGTGTGTGTGTGTGTGTGTATTTGCACTTTTTATAATAAAATCAAACAAATCACTCTCATCACAGCGCATAATAAATAATAGCTTCCAGCGAATTTATAAAATGGCGGAATTAGTTCCAATTTTGTCCACCTAAACAGGTAAGTTGGTGGCACTGTACCTGCATTTCGATTATTAATTGAGAATAGTTGTAAATGCCTATGGGCTATATTAAAAAAAGCGGTCACCCGTTGATCTTTATTCGCACTGGCGTCTTGCCCCGGCTTTGCCTGGATAATATCTAGTAATTGGACGTTATTTAGGTTAAAGATTATCACAGGTTTTTTAATCTAATAAATGTTTTTTTTAAGTAAGGTTTTCATGTATATAAAGACGAGATCTCTCCTGGCACAGCTCTCTTTTTGTACGTAAGCTAACATGACAATCGTTTCAACCATTTTAAAGATTACCCCAGACAGATAGACAAACACAGACGCAAAAAAATTAAAAATGGTTTTTCGTGTCACATTATGCAAATAAACCCCTCAGCTCAATATAAGACAGTTATCTTGATATTAAAGAGAGACATTTAAGTTTTATTGATATGTATAAATTAGCCCGGATGGACAGACGGACGGACAGCTCTCCGTTGCATTCAGACAGACAAAAAGTTTTAAAAATTTTTCATCATCACAACCTATTAAAGTCCACTGCGGAACATAGACCTCCTCCATAGATTGCCTCATATTGGATATTTTACCACAGTTGCCACGATTGGCGAGCGGGCCCGAGCCTCTTAGCTACCAAGCAGCCGAATTCGGTCGCGGCGATATTCCGTCTAATACAGAATGTAATGACCGAATTCGGTCGTACCCACCCACAGCACTTTTACCCATAAATGCTTACGGTTAGAGACTACTTTTCTATGACAAAGTTTGGTAATATAGGCTCAATATGAAATTTCCTATCCTCTAGTGCAATAAAAAATCAGTTACCCTATGGTTATTTATTTATAATCTACGTTCGTTTCGTACGCCATTTCCGTCTGAATGTTATTTTGTTTTATTGTGTTGATTTTTGGATTTTTCTAGTATTTTATTCCACAATTGGTATGAAAGTTTTTTTGTGAATATATTTTATCTTTTTACATAAATAATTTCGAGTAATATAAATAAATCATAGTGGTTTTCACGCTGCCGACATCCGCTTGGTATGTACCCGTTTTTTGTTATCAAAATACAATAAAGTCTTTTGTAATGAAGTAAAACCTGACTTTTGTTTAGACTACAGGATAGAGAATTTTGTATAGATTTTACAATGCCTAACTTCTTCGTAGAAAAATAGTCTCTAAATATATGTCTTAATGGTTTAAAGTGTTGTGGGTGGGTGCCGTCGCATGCGACCACTCGGGATTTGACGGACGCATGGACGTACGTACATTATCGCTCAATGTTGTGGCTACGCTTTAAAGCATCCCCTACAACAGCATCTTCCTGGATACGACATAAAATATTAAAATAAACTAGATTTGCCAGGCGCAGGAATAAAGTTTACTTAACTTAACAACTTAAATTTACTAAAAACCTGTCAGCCTACCTGCCAAGCGTAGCACCTATATCCATATATCCCACTGTATTCAGCGGTGGACTTGAATGACTGGTATACAAAGTACTTGTATGTAATATATTTAACAGCTTTTAGATGCCTAATCTTGACAAAAATAAATTTAAAAAGCTTTCTTGGTGGTAGAGTTTATTTTATAACTAGGAGCCATTTCGTAAAGATCTGTACTTCTGCTTAGAATCATAGGCCTCTCCACTAATAGCCTAAGGGGGAAGGGGTGCTTGCCTTAGTTTCCACTCCTGGCAACCGTAATTTTTTTCCTTATAGTCGTTATTAGGAAGACGCTACTGCCCATCTCCTGGTTTGTTTCCCTCAGTTGCCTATTACGTCACTTACGGAATTATATGAGGTATTGGATATTTACACTGCCTCTACAGGGAAAATTATTTCCCTAGAAATTTTATACATGCATTCAGAACGTTGGGCAAGCCGTAAAAAATTTCCACGTTAAATACTTTTTTAAGGCATGTACAACTGAAAACACATTAGAAAGGTACAAGTGGTTCCGCAATTGAATTTTGTTTAGAAAGAAAGTAAAATATTTAGACGTGACAAAAATTACAATCGACCGTGACACAGTTTTTAAATTGAAATCACATCACCTCCGCAGCATAAATGCGACAAGGCTTCGAGACGCATTGGCCCTTTACAAATCGCTAAATCTATTTACGGTTCTTTTTTGCTAATGCTGGTTGTTTGGTATAAGTGAACGGAGAGCAGCGACATATGAATAACTAAATACGTAAATATTAACACTTTGTAAACAGTCTCACGTCTGCTGGATACATACAGAGAGGGTTTTAAGGTAATCGCCCAGCTACTGTAGTGCATGTTGGCGAAATTAAATTTCAGTGAAAGATTTTTGTTTTTAATTTATCTTTAATTTTCTACGCTTTTATAATACACAACAGTGCCACTTACTGAGTCCAATTATAGAAATATAGCGATAAGAACCATCCAGGTGACGTACCCATAAATAAATCATCAAAATAGGTCGAGCCGTTTAGGAGACGCGCATACTGGAAATTTATTTATAAAGATAAATTAAAATAGAATATATATATATATATATATATATATATATATATATATATATATATATATATATAATTAAAATAATTATCTTTTTGTATTACCTATATACTTTATTATATTTTAATAGAGATTAATTAAAATATAATAAATTAAAACAATATAGCACGCATGTCAATCCAAATCATCAATTCAATTTAAATTAAGTTTATTATTATTTTTCGGAATATTTTTTTTCAAACCAAAAGAAGTAAAAATAAGCGTTATAATATTTATACGTTGCCGCCTAGTCAATTAGCTGCGGTCTAAATGGTCTCCTGTGCGATTTTCCTTAGTTCGTTGTTGAATAGCGGAGTACGATAAAACGAAAGCTGTTCTATAGCCTAATTCGATTATTATTTCATCAAATAGGTTATATTTCAGGGATGACCCCACATAAATTTAAAGAAAAAATTAAACAACATTCGAGCTTGTCATACTCTTAAGTACATTCATAAAGGTTAGAATTAGACTTAATACGATAACGTAAACAAACAAGAACTATAAAAAATTAAATCATTTTACACAACAGCTTTAGAAGTCGGTGGTAATTACTTCTTATACTACATAATATAAAAAGTATTGAAGACCAAAATGCCTATTTTTGTAGCACTATTAGGAGATTACTTCGAAGCAAGACAGTGAGATTTATCATTAAAGTCTTCATTGTTATTTACCACCAGGTGAGATCACCACTGTCAAGCACTGGCTAACTATGCAGATATTTGGATTATAATTATAAACGTCTTTTTTTCTCATATGTAACTTGTCTCTAAATAAATAAATATAACACTTGGTATTGTAATTGTTATTTCTAAAAATTGCAAAAACCTTGCAAAATTTTTTATTTCAAAGGAATAGTGATAAAATGTTTCTTACTGTAAAATTTAAAAATTTAAAACATTATTTATTTCGCCTTCTCATATAAAGTTATGATGTCATGAAGAGGTATGCATAAAATATTCGTCCCTACTTACTACGCAGTACAGGCGGTTTCCTAAGGGAAGAGCTTGTGCTTGCACTAACAATGCTGCTCTCAATTATTGTTTTTACGTTTTTCTCTGCAATATTTTTATAGAAACTATAGTGACATCCATGTTTTTAGCATTTGAAATAACACCTCAAATGGCTTAGCAAGATCCTCCGTTATGCCGAAAATATTGCAGCATTAATTATGAAATAATTATATGGTAAAGTTGAGGATTAATGTTAAGGACTATGTTAGACGAAAACATGATTCCATAAAATTTTCTCGATATAAAAAATATCGAAAGTTACCTCCAAACTGAACAATAAACCGCTGTTATTCATAAAATACTTAAATAAGATCATGAAACTTTGCATACTAACTGAACTAACTATAAAGCAGTGCTTATGTTATTTACTTTTTTTTAAGAACGCGTTTGCAAATCAACCAAAATTAGGGTGTTTTTCGGTAGATTTTGTGACAAAATTAAACCAAATCAAATATAAGTAAAAACTACCATGTATAGATTGGTTCTTCATCTGCAAACGTCTGTAACTCTTTTGTTGAAAATTGTAGTTTTTTATATTGTAAAAACGAACTTTCGTTGCCATTTTCTACAAAATTAACGATACCGGCTTGTGTTTCGGTACATGTTTTGGTCTATTATCAACATATTTAAAAAAATTTGAAAAATACTATAAGATGACAGACATATTCAATTAAAAAACCCTGGGTTTATTTTTTAACAAAATGTCACAAAAAGTCGTAAAAAAAATAAAAACTGATGCACATTTTTTCACATATTTTGGTAATATGGATGAATCGTAATCTATTGCAATAAGGGCTATTTTATTGTTGGTGCCTGCTTTGATTTATTGTACAAAGATTTCGATGAAACCACAGTCCGCGCTCGGCCGCCGTCGTGAGTGAACACTGTATCGCCTGTTTGCAGCGGCTCATTCTGAAAAGATCGCTGTACATACACCAAATATTAGAAAAAAAACAAATTGGAAACATAAGTACTTGACAATAGTGATAAAATTATTATTTTTATACTCACAGTTTTTTATTTAGCTAAAAATAAGTAGGATATATAAACTTACCTACTACTGCAACTCCTGGACGAGCGGAACTAGGTGTGCCGAGTTTGGGCTCGTTTTGTTGGTTATGATGAGACCTTACCTCCGGACTTGATGGCGTGACCTGAAGGCGTACTTTCGTGACCGCTATTTGAACTTCTTGCAGAGTAAAACTAGGGGTGGCGAATTTGGGCTCCGTTTTGTTAGTTATGACGAGTCCATACCTCCGGACTTGATGTAGTGACCTGAAGGTGTAAATCGTTGATTGCAACTGGAACTCCTAGACTGGTAGAACCAGGTGTGCCAGTGCGAGTTTGGGTTTGTTTTGTTAGTTACGATGAGACCTTACCACTGGACTTGATTGAGTGACCTGAAGGTGTAATCAGGTGGTTGCAAATGGAACTCCTAGACTAGTAGAACTAGGTGTGACGAGTTTGGTTTCGTTTTGTTAGTTACGATAAGACCTTACCACCGGACTTGATGGAGTGAAATTCGGCACACCTAGTTCTACTGGTTCAGAAATTCCAGCAGTAGTTACTGAATTACCCCTTCAGGTCACTCCATCAAGGCTGGGGTAAGGTCTCATCATAACTAACAAAACGAACCCAAACTCGGCACACCTAGTCCTACAAGTCTAGGAGTTCCACTTGTAATCACCGAACTACACCTACAGGTCACTCCATCAAGTCCGGTGGTAAGGTCTCATCATAACCTACAAAACGAACCCAAACTCGGCACACCTAGTTCTACCAGTCTAGGAGTTCCAGTTGCAATCACCGATTTACACCTTCAGGTCACTCCATCAAGTCCGGCGGAATGGTCTCGTCATAACTAACAAAACGGAGCCCAAATTCGGCACACCTAGTTCTACTCGTTCAGGAATTCCAGCAGTAGTTACTGAATTACCCCTTCAGGTCACTTTATCAAGTCTGGTGGTAAGGTCTCATCATAACTAACAAAACGAACCCAAACTCGGCACACCTAGTTCTACCAGTCTAGGAGTTCCAGTTGCAATCACCGATTTACACCTTCAGGTCACTACATCAAGTCCGGGGGTATGGACTCGTCATAACTAACAAAACGAAGCCCAAATTCGGCACACCTAGTTCTACTCGTTTAGAAATTCCAGCAGTAGTTACTGAATTACCCCTTCAGGTCACTCCATCAAGTCAGGAGGTATGGACTCATCATTACAAACAAAACGAACCCAAACTCGGCACGCCTAGTTCTACTAGTCTAGGAATTCCACTTGTAATCACCGAATTACACCTTCAGGTCACTCCATCAAGTCCGGTGGTAAGGTCTCGTCATAACCAACAAAACGAACCCAAATTCGGCACACCCAGTTCCACTAGTCTAGGAGTTCCTGTTGTAATCACCAAATTACACCTTCAAGTCACTCCATCAAGTCCGCAGGTAGGTAAGGTCTTATTATAACTGACAAAACCAGTTCAAAGTCCAGAGCTAACATCTCACTACCAGTAGAGGGCTTCCAGTGCCAAGCAGTCTTTGGAGCAGGTATTCATATTTCGTATCGAAGTATATTTCTGAGGTAGGTATAAGAAATGAAAAACAAATTCAATCTTTCAAATTATCAAAATAATTTCATTTGACTACGATTCCCACAGCCAACTGTGTGTGACTTTTGTCAATGTAGTAGTGCGATTCTATACCTATCCATTTTGTAAACGCGTCCTTAAATACCATAATTTTCACTGTGAAAAGAAATTACCTAATCTATCGGCGTCTTGAAGCTATCCACCTGTTTAGTATCGCTTCGGCTTTTGAAGGGGGAAGTTGTGTCGCTTACGATCAGAATACACATTACGCAACAGGACGACGTAAAATTAAAATGGGAAATAACCGCAATAAAAATAAAAAGTGACTGGGTTGGCGTTAAGAAACAGGCATAAATATGATAAACCTAATGAAATAAGTATCTAACGACATATCTACTTACAGTATTAGTGATTACAAACATGTCGGTATATAGCATACGACACGCGGGGAAGTGGGGGCGAAATTATAATTTGAGCTGACTTACTGTATCCCCTTAAGAAAATAAACATTATGTTAGAAAAGAAAGAAACCAAACGTCTATCTCTTGTACCAATCACCACACAAGCCAACCGTCGCAATCTTACATCTCGCGGATTTCCTTTTGTGACACGGCGAGCTGATTGCGAGTGGAACAGGCGTTTTGTACTCGTTTCCGACTACCCGCCACCACGTGGGCGTCGCCACTTAACACCTCTTTACAACCTTGACTTGAATATCTTACATCGCGTATTAGTTCAACATTCGTTTTATTTGCATATTTGTCCGTGGTTTGCGATCGCTGGATTTGGATTCTGTGCGCGCAATATAATTAAATTTATTTTTTTACGTGTTAGAGCCATGCTACAGCTATATTAGCAGTATATTTGTAGCACGAATGAGTCAACTGGGGAAGGACCATTCTCTGACAGAATACAAGCATAAACTAGCAGCTTAACATTGCTGTGTTTCGTATGGTGAGTGTAATGAAGCGGATACTCTATTAACCGGAAACGAGGCATTAAATATTAGTCCTCACTAGTGCCAACTATTTCTTCCAGAAGCGGCCCCACAGAAAGTGGATCAGGTAGAGCCCCAACGACGACGACGACTAGATGGTAACTATTCAGTGATGTCTCAGTGATTGCAAGGGTGGAAACAGTTACGATCACCAAATGGTTAAGCCTCATTTACATTCAGCCCCTGCCACTGCTCCTCGCGCTGCCGGCAATACTTCGATAAATACTGCCGTAGCAGGATCGCGGGAAGTGTGTATTCACACTCTGCCCTACCACTCACATCGCTTTCAGCTTTCGACTATGGCAAACGTCGAAATCGAAATAATTACAGCGTCCACGCTGTGTCTTCTTGCAATACAAAATTATGTTAATAATTTAAAAAGATATCAAGTTCAAAGGAATATAGATAGATTTTATTTGATAGATAGAATTTATTTGCTTAAAAACATGGTACATAAGATCATCAATGACGTGGAACTGACATGTTTTGCCATAATTAGCATGCAAAAATGATATGAAATACAGCTAATTACACAAACCCAATGTTACATTTTAAAATTATTGCATTGCTTAAAAGTTAGTTACAAACATTCTTTTTGAATTCAAATATTATGTAAAATTAAATACATATACAGATCTACTCTATTTGAATTCATATACAGTAAATTGTTCATAAATTATTAATTGAATTATTACATTATTGTTACATAAATAATATTAAATATTATATGAGATTAGTAAAGCTATTATTATTTTTATAATTGCACTATAATTTAAAAATCTCGGGTTATTATGCAAATATTACCATTTAACTTATTTTACATTTTAATAAATAAATAATCAATTGAGTTACTAATCGTTTTTAGAAATAAAATTAATGTTAATGTTCATTAATTCCTTAAACTAAATTTTATATTAATGTAATAAATTTGACGAATTTATAATTAATTATGTAGATAGGTACTATGTTATCTCAAAAACGAGATTCCACGTCATTGGGAACTGACATGTTTTGCCATAATTGGCATGCAAAAATGATATGAAATACAGCTAATTACACAAACCCAATGTTATATTTTAAAATTATTGCATTGCTTAAAAGTTAGGTACAAACATTCTTTTGAATTCAAATATTATGTATTAATTAAATACTTATACAGATCCACTCTATTTGAATTCTTATACAATAAATTGTTCGTAAATCATTAATTGAATTATTACATTATTGTTACATAAATAATATTAAATATTATATGAGATTAGTTAAGCTATTATTATTTTAATAAATACACTACAGTATAAATTAATTAATAATTTTAATTACAATAAAATTATAATTTAAAAATCTCAAGGCTATTATGCAAATATTACCATTTAACTTATTTTACATTTTAATAAATAAATAAGCAATATGAGTTACTAATCGTTTTTAGAAATAAAATGTCAATGTTCATTAATTCCTTAAACATAACTAAATTTTATATTAAAATAATAAATTTGACGAATTTATAATTAATTATGTACATGGTACTATGTTATCTCAAAAAGAAAATTCGTATTCGTAGAAGATGATGAATTGTGGTTTTTATCGTTGAAATTCCATAGTTTTTTCTGATTCCAGCTGTTCTAAAAACTTTATTGTATTTTCATTATTCCACTCGAAAGGCATTTTGGTAGATCGTACTTATTTAATAATAACAAGATGGCACGCACGTCCGTTCATCCAGGCGCTTGGCGCGAAGTGAGCGATGGAGCTGAATGTGAACACTCACTGCCGCTCGCGCTGCCCGTCCTTTGACTTCCGCACGAAAAACTGACATTTGAGCGATCGTCGGGCAGTGGCAGCGGCAGCGGCAGTGTCAGCGCGAGTAGCCTGTTTACATACTGCCCTGCTCACTGCCCTGCTCACTTCCCTGCCCAACAGGGCTGAATGTAAATGGGGCATTAGATTCACACTGAACCTGAAGTTGGAGAAATCTCGTCTAATGAAATCAACGCTCCGTCCCCCTCGTGCTCTAATCCAAAGTCCTGAAACCTTACAGCTCGAGTTCAAAAACCGTTTTCAGTGCCTAGAAGATTGTAATGCAGTAGACGATATAAATGACAAGCTCTTGGAAACTTTCCATGCGGTCGGAGCTAAGTTCTGCAAGACCTGCCGCAAAAAAACACAAAACCTCTCTGATCACACTCTTAATCTTATGGCTGTTAGACGGGAAATGAAGCTGCAGTGCTCAACAAACACGACAGCATACAGGCAACTGAACAGACAGATCTACAAATGCATGCATGTATTGAACCAGGGCTCCAAAGTCTTTTCCAGAGATCTGTCTGCCAGAAAGGGCCAACTATCAATGCTGAAGACCGAGTGTAACAGCATCTTTTCTGGGACACCTGCACAACACCATCGTTGGAGCTACACGCAAGTGTCAGTAACGATCCAAGAGCAAGTCCTATCTGACACTATTCCGATGATATCCCGGACGTCAGACTGGGCAATATTATAATGGCTCTCCAGCGCTTTAAAAACGGCAAGGCTCCAGGTAAGGATGGAATTACAGCGGAGCTTTTTAAAACGGGTGGAAAACCGGTACTTAAAAGTCCTTCAGAGCATTCAAATTCCGACCTCCATGGTGGCACTACTCCGGAGGCGTGGAGCAGTAGTGCGGTGGCCTTGTTCTTCAGGAAAACTCTCTTAATGAACTACAGACCGATTTCATTTCTGAACCGCGTCTACGTGCTGTTTTAGACAGTCATTACGAATCATCTCGCAGGCAGACTCAACGACTTCCAGCCTCCCGAACAAGCCGGTTTCCGAAAAGGCTTAGGTTTAATAGACCATATATATACCCTTCGGCAAAAACCCAAGTCCGTTGCCCTATCCCAAATATCCCTACCCTCAGCTCACTCTTCTCTCTTGTGTCTATTTTTGAGTTGAAGCCTCCCATTCACACCGTATATTGTGTGTTTGGAGGAATGCATGGCTCTGGAAATATCCTCATACATTTCCTCCACCTCCTCATCGGTATGTGCCGAGCTTGGTGCGCAAACCTGAATGACCTTTAGCGATTACCGTTTGGTGATTCTGAGTATAATAAGGTACGCAACCCTGGTCGACAGACTTCCTATCTTTACAATGTTCTTAACGAGAGGTTTGTCGATAAATCCGACAACTTCTTGGGACAGATGGTCGCCCTCCCGGTCATACAAGAAGTTGTCCGATTCGAGGATCACCGTGTTCTGTCCCTCTCTTCAGGCCTCAGATAATTTTATAATATTCCAGCTCAACTTGTCTATCTCTTCTTCCAGCTCCAGGATCTTCTCGTCAGTCCTCAGGTTGCGTGTGTTGTATGTTGCCAGATCCGTTTAGTGTGAAAGAATTACGTAGTTTCAAAATAGTAATTAAAGTATACAGTTTTATTATACCGTTAAAGTATTCTTGGTGAAGTTATACCTAAGTAAAAAATAGATGTATACTGTTGCAGTCACAAATGATAAAAAAGATTGTATTATCTATAGTACAGTTTCCGATTCCGTAACCGTTCACTTCACTGTTATCTATTCATCTTCCGCCAAGTCGAGCAAAAAAGCGGCACGGCCGTACCATACTTTCCTCGAAGCAATTCAGGCCATTTTCAACTCCCTATAACTTCGTAGTGGATAAAACTATAAGCCTGAATAATTTCAGATATCCAAGTAGGCATTGCACAAACATGGTATATTTCAAATTTCATTTAATTTGAACCAGTAGTTTAAGAATTGTAACTAGTTAAGTCAAAGTTTCTTAATTTTGTCACTCACGACTGACCGATCATGAAAACTCTTAGGCACTTCTATCAAACATAGATGCTTCAAATTTAGTATAAAATTAGGGTTTAGTATATAAATCAAGAAAAAACTAAAATATTTTTTTAATTTCGGTTTAGTTTTCTAGATATACCAACTGCATAAATAACGTTGTAACATCACATAAATATATAGAATTACAAAGTTACATTTGCAGTGAATGAATCAGTGTAACTTGTAAATGTATAGTAGGTGTACCGGAAAGGTAAAAAAGTCGAACTATCTTTTCTACAAAAAGAAGTGAGATACCATCAAAAACATAACTTGTAAAAAAAACAAGTCTCGCATCTCAGTTCTTCTTTAAATAAATAATAAATTAACCGACTTGGTATTTACATGGATCTCACAACTTTTTACGGTAGAAGAACTGAGTTGCGATTTCTTATATCTATGTTGGCGAGACTTGGTATTTTACAAGTTATGTTTTTGATGGTATTTAATTATCTTATTGTCAATTTGCTTACTGTCAGAACGTATCTCAGTCAAAGTTAATCTTAAAGTTACATTACTTCCACGTTCTATTACACTCCAACATCATGTATGTGTAGTTGCTGTTTTAAATATTAAGTTTATATAATCGAATTCAGGATATAAAATGTCCTTCAGTTGTATCTCAGAGGGAAATATAATAAGCAATAAAATACTATTCGATCAACTTTCATTTTAAAATTCTTCCTGCTTTCTAAATGTTAACATCAAGTTAACCTTAAGAAATCCTTTTAGTATATCGATTCATTCAATTAAAATCAAGCTCGTAACTTTACGTTCACGATTTACGTTCAATAATATGGGTAGATTAAAGATACCGTAAAATACTGCATTAAATGAAAATAATGGAGTTGCATTATTATTTCTTAAAGTAGGATAAACGGTGTAGTAATGTAAAAACATCTGAACATCTCTCGCTGAAAAAATTGGGTCTTATGTTAATGACGTAATAATTATAATTTAAGTAATTATATAAGTTAAGCCAATCGTTCCCTATTTCGGCTTAATGGACGTTCGGAAAAGAAACATACATTTAAATACAGATGTGCTGTATAAACAAAATTGATTCGTCAGAATGATTTCTTATATTTACGTAAATAGTACACATTTAAATAATACTAGTTTTTTTTAAAGGTTGGGATGACAAACGAGCACACAGTCTCCACATGATGGTAAGGCTTCGGCCCATAGACATCTATATCTATCCTCGATTACTAATAAAAATGCAGATGCGTTGTCACCCGTGAGGACTAAGATGGAATACCTCGTTTCCAGTAAAAAGGGTCTCCGGTTCTCTACACTCACCTTACGAAACACAGCAGCATTAAGCTGCTATTTTACGCTGGTATTCTGTAAGAGCTTAGTCGTTCCCCGGTCGAGCCGACTCATTCGTGCTACAATTATACTACTATAACTGCAGCATGGCTCTACCACATATAATAAAATTAACAGATTTAATTTTTTACGGATTTTATCGCGTATATTAACGTTTTTATATACTCGACGTTTCGAGTACTTTACAGCACCCATGGTCACAGGGGGGACAGATGTTCAACGTCCAGATTATTTTTTTGTTTTGTCTGTCTTTTTTATTTGTCTATCTGGTATACCTTAATAACTGCATTTTATTGGGCTTAGGGGGATATTTGCATGATTTTAAGACATGAATATCCTTTGTTAAATTTTTGTCTGTCCGGGCTAACATTCGGAATGGCTTAACTGAATGTTTTAAAACTTTTCGAACAAACAGAGAGCAATTCCAGGAGGGATTAAATTATATTTTATCCGAAAACCTTGGAACATTTTTGTAAATTTTCCAAGAAAACCATTAAACACACTCTTTTCATAGCAGCGCATTCCATCTTAGTTCTCAAGTGTTAAAACCCATGTAATTTCGAGATCAATTTGGTCACGGTCGTTATTTTTTTAATTTTGTCAAATTTAAAAAAAAATACTGTAAAAGTTTTCATATGTGATATGCTATGATGGTTTTCGTGAACTTAATTTCAAATAATTTAGGTTTTAGATTAGGTTAGGAGCCGTGGTAGCTCAGATAGTTAACGCTCGCAATAAATATAACTGAACGCGAGTAACCTAGGTTCGATCCCTGATAGCACCAATGAAATTCTTAATTGCAATTTTAAGTGCTGATACCACCTGCTCAGCGGTGAAGGAAAACATCGTGAGGAAACCTGCATATCTGAAGAATAAGAAAAAAAATATTTCGAAGACATGTGAAGTTCGCCAACATGTATTGGGGCAGCGCGGCGGACACTTCCTTGCCCTAAAACCCTCTCAGAAATGAGGGGAGGCCTGTGCCCAGCAGTGGGACGTATATAGGCTGTAACTTTACTTTACTTTACTTTAGGTTTTTCTTAATAGTATTTGTAGAAAATCGTAGAGGCTCCAAATTCGTTTTTTTCCCTGACGTGAAGAATCTCTACTCACACCTGTGGCGCAAAGCCCCCGAAAAGGAGTTTTGGCCTCCGACACGATGAGAACACGATAATAGAACACTTCTTCCTACTTTTCATGAGCTTCGCCAGTTGTCATCAGCTTGAAGTGAGCGCAGGTCAGCTTCTACCCAGTCACTGCAACGTTGTTTGGGTCGGCCAACTAGACGCGAGCCAGTCGATCGACGCAAATATGTTTAGGATCATACCGATCCTCTCCCATCGATTCTACATGACGGAACCACACAGTAAATTCACAATTCGCAAGCTATTAGCGTACTAATTATCAGTTTTTATGACTCCATGTAATACTTAAAAACGGCAGTGCCCGCAGTCAGACTTGCTAATTCAACTGACTACGTTGTTGCTGCTGTTTGCGGAGTAGTTTAGTATTATAAGTGTAAAACTGGAATCATTTAATTAGTAACAAGTACTGTCCGCTCAAGTAGTTTGTTGGTTTCCGAAATAACGGATATCATCAAAATTCAGAAAAGCGTCCAGAATTTTTAATGAGTCAAATGTGTTTCAGAATTCAGAGTTTCAGAATTTTTCAAACCTTCAAAATTTCATAACTCCGAAAATATTAACTTTATCGTAAAAATTCATGAGACCTTTTTATTTGTATTTTATCAAAGAATACTAAAAGTATATATTTTATATATTTTTTTTCTTTTTCTCCATATATTTTAAGTGAGTCAAGAGTACCCGAATTCGGGATTTTTCAAACATTAGTATTAAGAAGAAAGTATTAACTTTATCGTAAAAGTCATAGGACATGTCTTATTTGTATTTCATCAAAATATATTTTAAAAAAAAACGAATTTTATATTCTATTCTTTCTCCATATATATTTTAATGCAGGCAACATGCAATTATATCATCAGCAGGACAATGTGAAGAGAATCGCATAGAAAATTAAGGTGGAATAGCTTTCGGTACTTATACGCCGATTCCTGAACAACGTAACTTAGAACATAGACGAAAATATTAATAATTATTTCTTATATTTACGCGAACACTGCATATTGATTAAAACAACTTTTCTTACGGATTTTATCGCGATTTTACCTTTTACTGTGTATAGAAAAAAGATCCATACAAACCGATATTTAAACGGTGAATCTCCCCACAAACCTTCACAGTTAGCTACCGTGTCAAATATTTGTTACAGAGAGCACGAGGGATCTGTGACAGCAAACACTTGGTCGTCGAGCTTCATTCAGCACGTCAAACAGGTTCTGCAAGACAACAAGCTTCGGGTCCCACGCCTACGTCACAGTGACCATATGTCAGAGGTGTCACAGACAAGATTGGCTACATCTTGAAGCGAGCTTCTGTTAGAACATTCTACAAGCCGCCGAAAAAGATTAGTCAGTTGTTATCCGTCAAATGTCATATTCCTCTACAAGATGCAGGAGTGTACACGCTTGATTGTGAATGTGGTCTCTCATATATAGGGCAAACAAAAAGATCAATTAGAACCCGCATAAACACACGTAGCTGACATGAAGCATCAACGTTCGGAAAGTCTGCAGTTTGTGATCTAGACAGCCCCAACTATTACATCAGATTTGATAGACCACAAATCCTCGCGAAAAAAGATCGATTCCTTCCTACTAAGGATGATACGTGAGGCTATCAAATTTAAAAAACCTCCTAATTTCAATAGAGAAAAAGACTGGGTACTACCACCTGTGATTAATAAAGTTAAAACTAAACCCATGCATACCACTGCAAGACTTCAGTGACAGAGTAAGACTTCAAGACACAGTAAGTTCATTTTGCGTAGATCGGACCATAAATAATAATTAAAAACCTGAAGGTACTCCGGCTTAACCCTGACATCGGGACGTAAGTCAGCTCAGTCCTTCGTAACCATAGATTACTGTATATATTCGTAACCATGGGTGCTGGAAAGCACCCGAAACGTCGGCTATTAAAAATAAAATAAATTGAACGTGATATAATCCGTAAGAAAAGTCGTTTTAATCAATATTAATAATTTTCAAGTTAAATTCCATTTTATTTTATTTAATATATTATATTATTTTAAAAATGACACCTCATTTTAGTAAGTATTTATTTTATTTTAAAATTTTAGTAGTGGTGAGATATTTTTCTTTCATTCATAATCATTTGCCCATTCTCACAACGCGGGGTAATATATATATACTCTCGTACAGATGACGCTGGTCCATTGCTGGACCACTATTACCGCGAAGGCTTTTTCTGTAATAAGTAGTATGCGTTCCGCACAGAAAGGCTATTTATATTGTCCTTCAAACGAAAAGATAGCAATTTTCATTTCATCTCTATCACCTGCGCGTTCATTCGCAAGTACTCCGTCATCGATTTTTATCGAGTTCCAGATGGTGGTATTATTGGTTATTATAACCGCTAATTATCAGATGAATTACGCTTTACTCACATAATATCTTTTTATATAAGGAAAAATAATTACTGGTCTCTTTGAATATAATTTCAAAAACTAAAAATTGATTATGTATTAAGTAAGCGTTAATGGTAGTCGACTACCATGCCGCAATAAAAAAATAATTGATTTAATTCACAGCATGTAACTTCCATCGAAATGAGGTTTACGCCTCATCGAATTCAAATGTAAATTGTAAATAATATTCATTCTGTTCTTGAATATATCGTTCGGAAACATAACACGCATTGCGTGAATTAAATACTGCCAGTTTTGTTAGATCTTTATGATACACAAGAATGTAATGATAGCTATTTAATGTTAGAGACTTGTAAATTCTGGTTATTTTATTTAAATAGGGTTGAACTTTAACATTTCAACAATTTACACTAGTGTAATAAATGATAAAATAAAAATAAAAACTCTAAAAGTCGATGACCGACCCTCAAGCAAGCACCTTTTGAGCCTCTTATCTTGACTCACCTGAATAAGTAGAAGAAGAAAAATCTTTGGAATCGAAGATCGATATTACGAGTATTCACGTACCATGATATTTAAGATAAACTTCCAGCCCCTCACCCTAACCTATTGAAGTATTTATAGATATACAAATTTAGAAAATTTTAATGGGAAGAATAACAGTCAGATTGAAATAACTTGATCACGCTAAATCATTTTGATTCGAATAATCACTTTTATAGGCCTGCGGCAATCTCGTGATTTTCGGATATTATCGCATAAATTCATTAAATTAATTATTTTATACGTAGTATATTCAGCGTGCAGCAAGAATGTGAAATTGGTTTGAACTGTGAAGGATTACGCTCTTACAGAAGACCAGAGTCAAACAAGAACAGTCACGGTCGTTTTTTTTTTTAATTTTTCAGAAACAGTCTCATAATGTTGCTGTATTGCATATGGTCAGTGCAGGGCATCGTAGATATTTTTACAGATAACATCATCCCAGGTATCCCATTAAGTACTCAGGGTTGACAACGCATCTGTTATTGTGATTGTTAATCGAGAATAAATAATATACATGTCTATGGGCCACAGAATTCATTTACCATCACGTGGAGTCTAGGTTTGTTTGTCAATCTTACTTACAGTATAGAAACTCCTATTACTAGTTATTATAATATAATAGGATAATAGATACTCACTTACCAATTAAAAAGAAATAGTAAGGGAAATTACCTCTCGGTAGAGAATATAAATATTAGGTACTCGTATATGGGGAATATAAATCGCGGCACCTAACTCTAGCTCTCAACGAAACATGGAGGTGATAGCTGCGAATGTTGTATCAGTACGGGGGATAGAATACGACTGCAGAGCCAATCAGCGCGTGAGAACGATAAAAGTAAAAAGTAAAGTTACAGCCTATATACGTCCCACTGCTGGGCAAATGCCTCCCCTTATTTCTGAGATGGTTTTAAACCAAGGAAGTGTCCGCGGCGCTGCTCGAATGCGTGTTGGCGAACTTTACGTGTCTTTGAAATAATTTTTTTTCTTATTCCTCAGACATGCGGGTTACCTCACGATGTTTTCCTTCACCGCCGAGCACGTGGTATATCAGCACTTAAAATTGCAATTAACAATTTCATTGGTGCCAGCGGGAATCGAACCCGGGTTACTCGCGTACTGTTATACTTACAGCGAGCGTTAATCATCTGAGCTACTACTGCTCTCGTTGAGAACGATACGCACAGCCAATCATACGCAATAATGCGCAATACGGCCAATTATGTACAATAACGGTCAACGCTAGATTTTCTTTCCGCGAATTGTACCATTATAGAACGTCATAACGTCTGTATTTAATGGTCAAATAAAAACTTTATTTTTATATTTAAAGCAATAAAAATCTATTGCATGAACCTAATTTCACGCGTTAATTATAAAGTCCATATTAATAATCTGTTATTATTAAGTACTAACCAGAGTAACCGGCTTGTCTAACGGATCACTTTGATGAAGAAGCAATGAGCCGGTCATATAGTTCAAAGAACCGACAACCAATGGAGAAGAAACGTTCACAAGTGACAACCTCGTACCGGTAAGCAAAGTGTAAGTTGACCGCTACATAATATGATGACCTGGTAAGAAGTACAGCGGATGCAGGTGGCTTGGGACCGTGCTTTGTGGCATACGCATAGGAGGTATGGTTCAGCAGTCGACTTGGGTAGGGCTGTAATGATGATGATTAAGTTTACTAATAACTTAGCTGTTCCTCAGGAATCGTCCGCGTGGAATTTATTACGATTGGATTTTGTGGGTTTTAATTTTTCTAAAATAAAAGTAGCCTAAGTTACTCCTTATACCTTTAGCTATCTGCCAGTGAAAGTACCGTTAAAATAGGTCCAGCAGTTTCGGAGATTAGCCGGCACAGACAGACAAAAATATTAAATTTTTGTTTTTGATATAAGTACTAAAATATTTACTAAAAAGTTGTTATTTTGACATTACAAACACACACTTCAATTTTATTTATTTGCATATATATGGAGTTGTACACTACTCAATAATCATACAACAATTGAGGCAAGTATTAGTATAAATTCACAAGTAAAAAAAATCCTTCTTCATCATCAGTTGGTAAGAGTCCAATGCTGGAGATGTTCCTCGTCGTAGGAGGATTTACCTTAATCGTCATGCTCGTCCTAAAACAACCTGTAAAGATAGCAGTAGCAGGAGCAGCTGCACGCCGCCTATCTTTGTATTTTACGTCTGGAGTAAACAAGATGGTGAATAAAACTATTATTTACGGATTTTATCGCGTTTAATTACTTTAATTTATTTTTATTATTATCCCGACGTTTCGGGTGCTTTACAGCACCCATGGTCACGGGGGGGACTGACATGTTTGACGTCCCAATGTCATAGTTAGTCCGGCTACCCTCAGTTTTTTTAATATTGATTATTCTATTCAAAAGCCGAAGCGAGACTAACCGGACGGCAGGAAACAAGCTTCAAGACGCCGATAGTTTAGGCAATTTCTTTTTACAGTAAAAATAATGGTAATTAAAGAAAATAAAAAACATAAGCCCTGCTTTATAGTTAACTCAGTTAGTATGCAAAGTTTCATAATCTAATTTAAAGTATTTTATGAATAACAGAGGTTTATTGTTCAGTTTGGAGGTAACTGGATATTTTTTCTATCGAGAAAATTTTACGGAATCGTGTTTTCGTCTAACATAGTACTTAACATTAATCCTCAATTTTACCATATATTTATTTCAAAATTGCTATATTTTCGGCATGACGGAGGATCTTGCTAAGCCATTTGAGGTAGTATTTTTAATATTTCCCCTTAGACCTCCTCTATAAATTCCCTCATAGAGGAGATACATTCCATCGTTGCCATGCTTGGCAAGCGGATTCGCAACCGCAGTTTTATATTTTTCAGGTTGTTATTAGGAAGACGCTCATCTTCTGTTTTTTTTTCTTCTGTTACCTCTTGCGACGTCCTCGGGACGTAAAACTTTCTAATCGTAGTACTACGAAACCATACCTCACGGAATAAGTATTTGTTTGGTATGTTTGTTCGTGCATTTCATGCTTGTAAAACGCTTCTTCCACGACGTTATTCCTAATGTGGGTTATTATGGTTTTTTTTATAGAAATTTTGAAAAATATGATCACAATAAAATCTCTTTTTAATTTGAACACTTAATGTTTTATTTAACAGTCTATATAGTCATTACCGAAAAGATTAAAGTCAGTACATTGAAACACCCGTACGTCTAAGAATATAATAACAATATATTGTTCTCCTTGGTAATATTGGCTTTCTCTTTTACTAGGATTGAATTAGATTCAACGTTCAAATTTGAAATTTACTTAACTTTCTATATCGAAAAAGACGGTGGAGTAAAGAAAGTAAAAGCCCGTGAAATTTATGCCCATAAATTTACTTCGATCTGTCTTATTTATAATGGATACATACGTGTCTCGAAAAATTCGTTCTTGTTTTTAATTTGTATATTGTATCACTTTACTTGTGCTTATATAATAACATAAGTATTATTGTGTAATTTTGAGAAAAAGTTTTGAAATTGGACAATACAGTCCCTTTGGAGGTGGTGACCCTCTGGAGGTCTGGAGGAAACCAAAAAAAAACCACTGTTATTTCTTCCGTACGGGATTCAAACCCACGGCTCTCTGCGCCGCAACTGTATGCTAAACCACTGCGCTACAGAGTATATATATTTTTGTATTATTTTCAATGATGGTAAAACCATTTTGTTTAATGATTTCTTAAATTTACGCGAACACTACACATTGAATAAAACTATTATTTACGGATTTTATCGCGTTTAATTACTTTAATTTATTTTTATTATTATCCCGACGTTTCGGGTGCTTTACAGCACCCATGGTCACGGGGGGGGACTGAGATGTTTGACGTCCCAATGTCATAGTTAGTCCGGCTACCTTCAGTTTTTTTTAATAATTAATATTAATTTATACAATATTTTTATTTAATTATAGAACAAAATTATACATAATAGTTTCTGAGCAAGTTTTTTTCTTTATAGAAGAAAGGGTGACAAAATAGCACATAGTTCACTTGATGACACAGTTACTTTATGGTAAATGAATGCTGTGGCCCATAAATGCCTAAATTTATACATGATTAAAAATGATGCATGCTTTGCAAAGTGCGGATGCTTTGTCATCCTTGATTTCTAGATGGGATACCTCATTGCCAATAGAAAGTCCCTGTTCGAGCCGAACCATTCGGGTTCAGTTCCATGTTTCTACACCATCGGTCGCTAATATTTTAGGAAAACTATATTCTCTGTATTTATATTTTTGCAATATTATATGTCCTACGCAGTTAAATGATTGTAACCACCTATGTAGAGATTTTTCCGGACGAGGACTCCTTTTAAAAAGGCCGGCAACGCGTCTGCAATTCCCCTGGTGTTGCGTAATGGGCGGCGGTAATCACTTACCATCAGATGAGCCGTGTGCTCCTTTGTCCCCTCTCCTATAAAAAACCTTCATGCACAACTAAAATGGAGTTACATAAACATTTAATGTTAAGAGGTAAAACATATGCCATATTTTTTCTTAAGTGCGATTGTGTTACTCTGGTGGGAATCTAGGTTGCCTTCGTTTTAACGTATGACGTTTGGTTTCGTTGTACAACGTGAAATTATCAGTATCGATTACAATATGATATCTTTTTGATATCAATATCTATGGTTACATAATATGACCATCAAACATAACGCAATTGCTGAATTATTTAGTCAGGAAAATCACCTAAGTTTTTTACGTGGTACAGCCATGCTGTAGTTATATTAGTTGTATAGTTGTAGCACGAATAGACCGACGAATGAAACGACCGGAGAAGGACCACGCTCTCACAGAATACCAGCGTCAAATAGTGGCTTAATGCTGCTGTGTTTCCTATGGTGAGTGTAGAGAACCGGAGACAATTTTTATTGGAAACGAGGCATTCCATCTAAGTTCCTCACGGGTGACAACGCATCTGCATTTTGTATCGTAGTCGAGGATAGATGTAGATGTCTATAAGCCACAGAAATCACTTACCATCAGGTGGACTGTGTGCTCGTTTGATATAAAAATTATCTTATAAAAAAAAACATCTTTTCAGGGAATTACCATCCACTATGGAAATTCCTATGTATTTTTTAATAAACTGCAGTGACAAATGAACTTAACGTTCACCTGATAGTTAGTGGCTACTGCACTGCAGCACTGCCTCGTTGGTCTAGTGGTTGTAGTGGTGCGACCGCTGATCATGAGGTCCCGGGTTCGAATCCCGGGTCGGGCCAAAAAATCAGTTATTGAGTTTTTCCATCAAGAAATTCTCACTAGCTGCCCGGAGTGTCCGGAGTGAGGAAGTTGTCGGTGTCTCACCCCTGTGCCTCGGAAAGCACGTAAAGCCGTTGCTCCTGCGACTGATCTCTCTCCGGTTGTGTCGGCTTACCATCCCATCGGACTACGAGAGTAAGAGAATAAACAGTGCACCTGTGCTTGTCCTGTCCTGCACCGATGGCTAGTCTCCGTTGAGGCAGACCGCCTTGACCAAAATTCGGTCTCGAGGACATTATTATTACTGCAGTAAAGAAACACCTGCAGTTCTTTCTTAAAAAAAAAACAAAACAAAGAATTATAAACTTCTTTAAACAAAGAAGTATACGATAAGTTGTTTCAATTGATGAATGCTTAATAGCTTCTAAATATACTAGCTTTTCATACCATTCGGACCTGAACACAGCTATTTGATGGCAGGAATATGGAAGAGGTACCACTCTAGCATATTTTTGCCGTCCGAAACTGAAACAAAAACTTTTTTATTCAACATAGATTATAAATTATACTTATTGAAATCATTGAGGTATTACTACTACGATATAGTTCGATGATTGAAATTCAAATATTTTTAACACTGGTTTAGCATCCATTATTTGTTCCTCTATCCTGGGAAGAACCAGCAAGAAACCTAGCGGGTCTATTAAAAAAAACAGCTTACGATCGTGTTTGTACCAATTAACAACACAAATCAAATTAGAAATAGCTTAGTAGCGATCACCTTCTGCCCACCTCGATGCACTCCTATGCATAAAAAAGAGTCCTATGAGAAATATAATATTTAAAGCAATGAGCTTAAATAGCTTTTAATGTAATCTATTTATTTATTAATAAGGTACATCAACAGTAGTACATCATGTGTGCTATTATATAAACACGTCTCATAAATTATTATGTTATGTCATATGGATACCTTTTATGTACACACATTTGATAAGGCTCAAAATAAAAAGAAAACTTATCCGATAAAGTAAAAAATAAAAGACGCAATAAAATAAAGGTATTAAAAAATCTTTCAAAATTAGTTTTAACTTTTTTATACAATAAGGGTGACAAACGAGCACAAAGTCCACCTGATGGTAAGTGGATGCTGTGGCCCATAGACATTTACATTTATCCTTGATTAAGAATCAAAATGCAGATGCGTTTTCCCCCTGAGGAATGAGATGGAATACGTTTCCAGAAAAAGGGTCTTCTATTCTCTACACTCATCATCCAAAACACAGCAACAATAAGCTGCTATTTTACGCCGGTATTCTGTAAGAGCGTAACCCCGTTGAAATCGACCCATTAATGCCACAACTATTATAACTGCAGCGTGGCACTACCACGCACCTTATAAAATTGATTAAATATATACATAACAATAATATTTTAATAATAATATGAATGTAGTATCGAGCAATGCTTTAATTAAAACAATTAGTTATTTATGGTATAGAAACTTGATCCCCAAAATAAGGATTTGTAATTGTTGTAGTTACAAAACGAAAAGAATGGTGTTGATTTAACTTTTTATTACATATTTACATAACAGCGTTTGTGCCAATCAATCGATCATTGCGTGGAAATGTGATCAGATTTCGACAGGAAATCGAGTCGACACGGCGCGTGCGCGAAAGTAAACCCAACATGACTCACAAGGATTCCTTGTTCCAAGTCAAAGGATAGTCGCGACAGATATTGGAAACTTGTGTATGGACTTTACAAGTTTATAATATTGTATTACATGAACACTAATACACTTAAAAACAATGGTCATGATCATTTTTAATGATAGCATCAGGTAATTAACTATGCACAAGCCCGCATGCATTGCTCGATCATTATTCACCCTTACAACGCTGTGAGGGTTTAGTGAGCACTTAGCCGATAACACTGGTAACGTTGCGTCTTATATATTCCTAGCCTGTGGAATTTAGATGTTTCGGTATTGAAGAACTCTCTACTATTACTGGTGGATAGGTTAGTATTAACCGCATACAGGTAAGGTTGAATTGGGAAAACAGTTTCTACGTACGCATAATTTTTATTTATTCTGCGGTATAACGTTTTAAAATTCTGCTATAAAATATTTAATGCCTTTTCCTATTAATGACATTTTATTTAACTCTTTATGTTATGTGTGTAATATAATAGGTAAAATAACAATTATAAATTGTCGTTTCTTAATCAGGAAACAAGAAAATATATGTCGTTTCATTTTTGCAAGTTAGCCTTAAGAGATTTCTACACTTGTTAATCTTGAATGATATTTATTTTGTCGCTTAAGCTTCTCACTTAACAGTGTGTCGTCAATAATGCGTACATTACTTTAACACTGTGGATAGGGTTACAGTAAACGAATAAAAAAACCGACACTTCCGTACCACTGCGATCGAGTGACCACAGCAACCACATATTCTTGTCCTTATTTAATCTCATATGTTTGAGTGAAATAGTAGTATAGCATAAATACGACGTATGCATTTAAATTACCAGAATAAGGCGCTAAAGATAGTATTTTTAAACAAGGGTCCCTATGTACTGACACTCGATAGGGAAAGAGGGGAGAGGAATAAAAATATAAAGAGTGGAAAACAAAATATCGCAGGTTATTTTAAATAATAGAACTTTAAATAATAAAAAAAAAACATTGAAAACATTTAGTTTAGTTCCATATATAATGTTAGAGACGTGCTACAGTTATATTAGTAGTATTAGTATAGTTGTAGTATTAGTATAGTTGTAGCATGAATAGGTTGCCTCGACCGGGGAAGAACCACGCTATTTTTTTTTCGCGCTCACCTTTTTACTGGAAACGAGGCACTCCATCTTAGTGCTCACGGGTGACAACGCATCTGCATTTTGATTCGTAATCGAGGATAGATGTACATGTCTATGGGCCACAGCAACCACTTACCATCAGGTGGACTGTGTGCTCGTTTGTCACCCTATCCTATAAAAAAACATAGTTAAAGTACAACGGTTTAAGGTACGAGTCTTTGATGTTTTAAGTTATGTTCTTGTTTATGGAAAGTTATTTTAAGTGTATATTAATAGGTGGTAGGATTTATTCTTTATCGAGGTGTCCATCTTGGTAGACATCATCTTTACCATATTTATTCTTCATTTCTGTCACCAAATAGCACAGCTTGCACTGCTGTGTCTGATGGGTATAGAAAGCCAGTAAGGTACGTGAGAGTAACATGGTCACCTTAAGGGGAAATATAACCTCAAATGGCTTAGCAAGATCCTCCGTTATGCCGAAAGTATTGCAGCATTAATTTTGAAATAAATATATGGTAAAGTTGAGGATTAATGTTAAGGTTTATGTTAGACGAAAACACGATTCCGTAAAATTTTCTCGATAGAAAAAAAATCCAAAGTTACCTCCAAACTGAACAATAAACCGCCGTTATTCATAAAATACTTTAAATAAGATCATGAAACTTTGCATACTAACTGAACTAACCATAAAGCAGTGCTTCTGTTATTTACTTTTTTTAAAATATCATTATTTTCACTGTAAAAAGAAATTACCTAAACTATCGGCGCGTAAGCTTGGTTCCTGCGGAGCGACAGGAATATAACATAGGTTTGCTCATTACTTCAGTTTTATAAAAAAAACTGTAAATCGTTTTATTAAGAAAATTTTGTTCGTTTTATTTTTGTATTGTTGAGATAAAAAATAAATTCCAATCAAACTGCAAAAAGTCTAATATTGCGATCGCCATTTAGTATACATAAGGAAGCAATTAACCTGAAAATTTCACCTGATGGTTAGTGACTACCGCCGCCTATGAAGAACTGCAACACCATGAGAATTGCTGGTGCGTTGCCGGCATTTAAATGTCTCTTCTCTTGATGGTAATTACCTAAGTAGTACCAGGCCGAGAAAAATTGCTGGTGGTAGCGGATAAGAAAGAAAGTTGTACGAGAAAGAAAACATCTGGTGAAAAACATAGTTGTGTACCGCCAATCATCCAGATGATATGAATGGTATCGCGACTTGTGTCGCGATGTGTGATGGTGAAATTTAACGGCTCGAATTAGTTTGAAGAATTCCTCTGAGCTCTCTTCGTGGTTAAACGTGATAGATTATGACAAATCCTTATCACTATGGCAGAACTGGATTGATTACAACGTGATAAGGAAGGAGAGTCAAAACTAAACTAAAATTAATAAATCAATTTCGTGATTTCTTAAACAAGACTGAAATAAAATTTTAAGCCAACTATACTCCATACCTTCTCTTTTCTCATATGTTTGCAACGAATGTTCTTTGATATCTAATTACCATCAATGCGAAATATAAAATAAAATAAAAAAAGCTTTCGTCCTTCGAGTTCCAATACCCTCACTGTGTGACTCACACGAGTCTTTTTACGAGCATACTCTTATTATTTTTGTATTCGACCTTACATTTTAATGTCAAGGTTTCAAGTAATACAAAGGATCCTTTTATCACTTTTACTTTTACTTTATATTTTTAATGATTGTTGGAAGATAAATGCGAAATAAGAAGGGTTGTGTGTCTACTTTCCTGGCGAGGGGCCTATCCGTGTTGGTAGAATCCTCATATCTATTTTTGTAATATCAGCAGAAGTGCTGAGTGCATTTGTGTTAGTTTAGTTTGAGGGTTAAGAAAGCCAGTATTGAGGTTGTGAACACTTTTCGTTTTTTTTTTAATAGAATAAAGGTGACAAACGAGCACACAGTCCACCTGATATTAAATGGTTGCTGTGGCCCATATAGATTTACGTTTATCCTCGTTTACGAATCAAAATGCAAATGCGTTATCACCCCTGAGGACTAAGATGTAATGCCTCGTTTCCAGTAAAATGGGTCTCCGATTTTCTAACCTTACCATAAGAAACACAGTAGCGTTAAGATGCTATTTTACGCTGGTGTTCTATAAGAGCATGGTCTTTCCCCGGTCGAACCGACCCAATCGTGCTACAACTATACCAGTAATAAAGCTGCACCATGGCTCTGCCACGTAAAACAACAATTATACTGCGTTTCTGCGAAGCTTAGTTCTTAACACATCTGAGAATTTCTATTGCTGATTCACTGGTGCACTATCTGAGGCACTGGTAGTGTTACTAATTATAGTAACACTACCAGTGCCTTTAAGATTATTCATTAGACTCATGGCTCTTTTCACTTATGTCGGTTGCACTAGTACCTCTCTGCTGCCCTTACAAGATCTTCAGGCCGGGAATAGTGGATATTTTTTCACAACTAATATACTCTAAAATATGAGCAGTAATGTCTTCCTAATAACAGCTATAATATAAATAAAATCGGCCAATTGTGAGTCGGGTTCGAGCATGAAGGGTTACCGTACCATAGTAAAAAAACGTAGCCTCCTTTAATTTTTTTATTTATTTTTATTATTTGTTGTTATAACGGCAACGGAGATACAAATTCAATATCTACCTATTACGAATTGTGCGATACAGCCCGCTGACAAACAGATAGACAGACGGACGGACGGACGGACGGATGGACAGCGGAGGCTTAGTAATAGGGTCCCGTTGGTAGGCCTTTTAATTTTTAATTTATTTTAATTTTTATTATTTGTTGTTCAGACGGCAACAGAAATACACATTCAATGTGTGAGAATTTCAATTGTCTACCTATTACGTACTGTAAGATGCAGCCCACTGACAGACAGACAGACAGACAGACGGACGGACGGACAGCGGAGGCTTAGTAATAGGGTCCCGTTGGTAGGCCTTTGAGTACGGAACCCTAAAAACTATATGCCAACCTTGGGAACTGTGGCAAATAGTTTAAACGTGTTTTATTATTTGAAAAGTCTTATTTCATAGGTCTACGAAAGTCCTTCCGCATTTAACGACAACAAGGTAAGAAAATAAAGTTTGTTACATTAAAAACACCTTCTCCTACCCTCCCGCGACCGTTCATTTTTATTCGGTACATACATTTTGATTTATTTTATAACTACGGTCATACTCGTGATACTAGTTTCTATTATAATATTTCACTAAAAGTCGATTTATTTTACCAGATATTAAAATAAATGTTAAGCAATTTTTTTAGGTACGCCTTGCTAAGAAGTCTCTGTTCCATAAGAGGAAATCTACGAAAAGCTGAATGAATTTTAATTTGAAATGAATGATGAAATTTAAAAATTAAACGATTGTTACACTTAGCTACGTAAGTTAGTTCTTAAGCCATTTTGTTAAATACAGTGTAATCAAACATTGGTAAACCTTAATAATAAAAATAGAATGGATATTAATGTAGAATCCCGATTGTGTAAACCATACCCTATGGTGTGAACTGCTTGCTCGTTAGACACTCTACTATTATTATAAAAAAGCAGTATCATTTTGCATGTAACTGTGGTAGTTCAGGGGCTCAGCGTTCACCATAAAGTTCACAACACGCAAGCAACCTGGTTTGAATCCCGCCGACATCAATGAAATTGTTAATTGCAATTTTAAGTGCTAATTTACCACTTGCTCGTCAGTAATGGATTACATCCTGCGGAAACCTGTATGTCTGACGAATGGAACATTGCGATGACGTATGAAATCCGCCAATATTTACTGAAATAGCTTATTTCTCTTTAATTAATACTTATTTCTTCGTAACTTCAGAAATGAGAGAAGGCCTGTGCTCAGCCGTGGGAAGCATATAGGCTGTAACTACACTATTTAACCTTTCCGAAAATAATAAATAATCTTATTTAAAATAAGTAAGTATACCTTTGGCCTTGGGTATCAAACTTTATTATTATTATTTCCTGATTATCAAATCTTCATTGTCGAGAAATAGAATATGATTATAGAAAAACAATAGCAGAACTACATGACTGGCTCATTAGCACCTCTGTTGTTTGCGAGTGTGTTATTTTTCGCATACAAATGGAGTAAATTTTTCTTTTTTATAGAGCCATGGTAGCTGAGCGGCTAAGTGATCGCTTTAAATTTAACAATTTTCGAGTAACCTGAGTTCGATCTCCGCCATTAACAATGAAATTGTTAATTTCAATTTTATATACTGAAAACCTCATGCTCCTCGATGAAGCAAAACGTCGTGAGAAAACCTCATGAGTAAGAAATTAAAATAAATCGTGTAAAGATATATGAAGTCCGTCAACAAGTATTGGGACAGAATTCCTTTCCCTAAACCCTCTTAGAAATGAAATGAGGTGTTTGCCCAGGAGTGAGACGTTTATGACCTGTCACTTCACTTCAACGTATACCCGAATACATTGCAACTGAAACTGAACTGGATGCTGAAAGGTACCATTACTACTGTAAGGATATAACGTTATTAATATAAATGTAACATGAAACAGTGTACCATTCAACTCTACCTTTTGGCAGTGGTGTAAAACAATTCATCACCCCTTCGCCATCCCTTTGTTTTCATGGCTTTTGATAATGGGTGATCTCGAAAGTGTTCTTCGAAGTTCGAAGGCGACTTCGTTCGCATATACGTCAAAAACCCGCTTTTTAGTAATAGTGATCTTTGGACAAGTAGTTCGATTATCGAAAAACATACAAAAAAATATATATATATATATAAAACAATGCTCAAAGATTCATCAATTTTATAAAACAATTCTGCATGTTTTTTTGGTAAAATATAACCTAGAGCACCCAGGCATTGTTCTCCGTCTATTTGTAAAGTTTAATAACAATCGATTCAGCCATTCTGAAGAAGTCAAGTCTGGGCTACAGACAGGCATACAAACAATTTAAAATTAGTTGTTTATGTCTTAATTGCTTGCAAATAATGCCCCGATCTTAATTAGTTTGAGAAAATTATTTTAATGTTACAATCAGGCTATTCAATTTATTATTTGTATTAGATATTTTTATACGTGGTCGAGCCACGCTGCAGCTTTATATTATGGTTGTAGCACGAATGAGTCGGCTCGACCGAGGAAGTACCACGCTCTCACAGAATACCAGCGTAAAATAGCAGCTTAATACTGCTGTTTCGTATGGTGAGTGTAGAGATCCGGAGACCCTTTTTACTGGAAATGAGGCATTCCATCTAAGTACTCAGGGGTGACAAAACATCTGCGTTTTGATTCTTAATCGAGGATAAATGTAGATGCCTATGGGCCACAGCATTCATTTACGACCGGGTGGATTGTGTTCTCGTTTGTTACCTTTATTCTATAAAAAATGTCTTAACTGCCTGCAACTGATGCCTTAAGCTTAATTAGAGCCAATTATTTAGATGTTACAGTTAGGCAATTCCATTTTATTATTTGTATTAGATATTATGCAAGTCAATGCTCAACTGGGTTTTGGTGGTGTGATCATCAATATTCCTTACAAGTTCGCATAATTGTCATTGCAATCGCTAAATCATGGAGTATTTCGAATAGGAGTAGTATGTCCAGCAGTCGACTGTTAAATTCTTATATAGAAGAAAAGGAAGAACAACTATGTAGAAATGATGATCGTGCAATAACAGCTAAATAATACGTAAACTAAAAAACTATGACTGTGAATGAACTGTTATATTAATTTTCCAGGTTATCTTGTACTGACATAATAACTAAGATATGCTCCCGGCCGAATTTCGAATTTCAATGTAGAATAGGCACCTAAACAAGACAGGACTATAGTATATACTGTCTTTAAAATTTTATTGTTCCCAAATGCATACGCAAGCACAGATGCAGTCTCAATTCCCTCACCTTGTTTACTCTTCCATACTATGTATCTTTGATTTACTATGATCTTTCTGATTAAAAAAAATCTGCATGTCTGAAATATAAGAAAAAGTAGGACAAAAGTAATTAGTAATTAATAATCACCTCGTTATACGGTTACTAATATCGTGTGTTTTGTTATTCATATCATCATCATCCTATCAATTCTGTTTGCTTCAGATGGTAGGCATGCTTGGGGGAGGGGGGAAATTTGTCACAGTTGCCACGCTAGTTAGCAACCGTAGTTTATGTTTATTATTTTGAGTAATTTTCTGGAAGACGCCGTCTCCTATTACAATTTCAGAAATGGTATGGGGTTCTGAATTTAATAACGACGCCACTAGATGGCGCATTATGCATATAGTGAACACAAATCATAAGCCATTTTTTTTATGAAATATAAGATATAAAAGATACGTTTTTTTTGTAGAAGAGAGAGCAAACGAACCTGCGGCTCACCTTTTTTTATAGGATCGGGTGACAAACGAGCACACAGTCCACCGGATTTTAAGTGGTTGCTGTGGCCCATAGACATCTACATCTATCTTCGATTACGAATCAAAATGCAGATGCGTTGTCACCCGTGAGGACTAAGATGGAATGCCTCGTTTCCAGTAAAAAGGGTCTCCGATTCTCTACACTCACCATACGAAACACAGCAGCATTAAGCTACTATTTGACGCTGATATTCTGTGAGACCGTGGTTCTTCCCCGGTCGGGCCGACCCATTAGTGCTACAACTATACTACTAATATAACTGCAGCATGGCTCTACCGTAAGTTACGATCATCGAAAGTAGTAAGCTCTTTTCTTGAAAGTACCCAACTAAAATAATCATAGGTAAGTTGTACCCATTACTATTTTAATCAAATAAAAGAATGTCATGTGAAATAAAAACACACTTCCCAATTCCAAGTTTTATGTTCGTCACTCTCATGTCAAGTACATGTTTGATAACATCAACGATAATTATTTTTTGTAGCCCGTATTATGAATTCATTTTAACTGTAGAAACATTACGAGCAAAAATAAAAATAAAAACTTTTTCGACTCTATGTTTTTAGGTTTTGTTTTCTATTTTTGAACATTATGAACTAAACCTGTGTCATGGAGGCGTATTACATACATTGACATCAAATAGACAAACATCTAAACCCGAAACAGTTTAGGCTATGCACATATTTGTTCCGTGGAGGATTAGAACCCGCTGTTCTCAACAAATACAGTCAAACACTTGGCCAAAGTCCTATCGAGGTATCTCAGCGTTTAACCTCATTACATATTTTTGTGTAAGTTAGTCACCGCATTGATTTTATTTTCGTTTATATAGAGAGTTTAAAAATTTAACACAGAAATAAGTGAGGCTATTTTAGGCTCCCTCTCTCTGTGTTCGTTCAAGAATTCTCTACTGAGGGTATTTTTAATAAATATATCAATATAAATTAATTTTAGTTATTTTAAATACTATTATTTTATAGTTTTATTTAGATACTATGTATTTTTTTTTAATTTCCATCAAATAATGATTTCTTATATTTACCCGAATACAACACATTTATTTGTGATCATATCCTAGACGGCCCCAACCATTACATTAGATTTGATAGACCACAAATCCTCGCGAAAGAACATCGATTTCTACCAAGGATGATACATGAGGCTATTAAAATTTAAAAAAAAACATCCTACTTCCAATAGAGAAGGAGGCTGGGTACTACCACCTGCTTGAGCTGCTATAATTAATTAAATTAAAACTAAGCCGATGCATACCACTGCAAGACTTCAAGACACAGTAAGTTCATTCTGCGTAGATTGGACCATAAATAATGATTAAAAAGCTAAAGGTACTCCGGGTTAACACTGACATCGGGACGTCAGTCACCTCAGTCCCCCGTAACCATGGGTGCTGGAAAGCACCCGAAACGTCGGGAATTAAAAATAAAATAAACTAAACGCGATTAAATCCGTAAGAAAAATAATTTTAATCAATTATTAAAGCTTCTACTTAGTTGCTTGAATTATAACAAGAGAAAACATACATTAGTAATTTTATTATTCGCAAACCGGATTTCAGCTAATAATTCAACATTATCAAAGATTATTCATTAAAACATCGAAACGAATAAAACCGATATATCATTCACAGAATTGCCACACCTCGTGACCAAGTGAACCTTTTTGCGTTTATCGCGAACCTCACTTTTTGCAATAAATCAATATCCTTTTAGCGAAAGAAAACAATTTAAAAACTTACATTCACGATAATAGTATTTATTTTGCTTGTGACGTAAAGGAAATTGTTTATTGTAATTTGAAGACGGTAGTGAAATTAGTTATATGTAAGTATATGAAAATTTATTTATAGTATAGAATAAAACATAAACAAATTTTATGTGTAGAAAAGCCACGCCGCAGTTACTTTTGGGTTGTAGCACGAATGGGTCGGCTCGACCGGGGCAGGACCACGCTCTCATAGAATACCAGCGTAAAATAGCAGCCTAATGCTGCTGTGTTTCGTATGGTGACTTTAGCGAACCGGAGAAACTTTTTAATGACAACGAGGCATTCTATCTTAGTCCTCGAGGGTGACAATATCTCTTGATTCTTTATTGAGTATAAATGTAGATGTCTATGAGCAACATTATCCACTTACTACCAAGTGTTCTCGTTTGTCATTTGTATTCTATAAAAAATATATTAAAAATACAGTTGTTCGAACAAAATATTTCAATTATTGATTAACTTTTACATTCAGGTTATAATTTATTCGATGGAGATCTTTTATCTGAAAAATGGAAAACATATTCTTCATTGTCTTTATTTCGTAAATATATTAAACATTTTAATCATATAATTCTTCCAAAGCTCTAGGCAGCAGATTTTGGAGAACGTTATTAGAAAAAAACACAGGTTCTAACATTAAAATGATGCCAGAAAAATCGTAAAAATATAAAATCAGCTCTTGCTAAATACGCACACAATATCAAATTCCTGAATAATTAATGATTATTTAGGTTATGTAAAGAGTATTAAATTGTAAATTGATAGGATGATGTGATTACCTTTAAGTGATCGTTCATTTAGAAATAAGGCTACCGTAAATCTTCTTAAAAGATGTAATAATGTATCATCCGTTTGAAATCCTAATAAATAAATAAAATGGATTTAATTAAAATATAAAGAACCAGCATTTAACGTTCTGATAGTGAAGATAATAATTTGCGCAGATATATACTTGTATAGATATAAAAATACATATTGTTTTATTATTTTTAAAATAATGTACAAAGACTTTTATCGGTTTTATATTTTTTAAGATAATTACAAAAATGAGGCACGGTTTTTGTTCTAGCAACTCCGGGCGACATCAACTCATTCTACACCACTGTCTCAGACATTAAATATCAGAAGGTAATTAAGGACTTTGTTTTATTGATCTAACATAACTTTAATTACTTTATCGATTTCTCGAAAACCACACAAGTATTCACGCCCCTATGTTTGTTACATGCAATTAGTGTGTTTGTGTGTTTTGTTTGTACGCTATTGTTAACTTTTAGCGATAACTTTATTACTTAATTAACTATTTTGTGTAAATATACTAAACAAGTTCTAATGTATAAAGTAACATGACTGCATGTTACGTTATTACAAACATCAGTAACTTATTAATTTATCAGTAACTTATTTCTTATTAATTTTGGAAAAGATAATGAGAAATCTCCTTTAATGGAACTAGCTGTAGGTTTGGAAGAGGCTCTTTTAGCCTCACCTAAACTCTCTTAAGTGGAGGGCACGTCTGCAGCCGAACCACAATCGGAAACGAACCAGGGAGGAGAAAAGAAAAAGTTCACTAGGCCTTATTAACTTAGTGGGGCAGCGAGGAAAAGGTACCGGAGGCTGATAGCAGCTGAGATAGGAGTCGAAGAGGCCCTCTCTCTCTGCCAGAAGCCCTGGGACGAAATTCCTCTGCCCAAGCCTCCCCCAGTTAAGAAGGCGAAAAAACGCAGTCGGTCTTAGGAAGAGTCCCCCAAAGACCAGCCCAAGAACTCTGTAAAGCTGGCAACGGGGGAGAAGAAGCTCAGCTTCAGTGCCGTAGCTGGCTCCGTGCGTATAGGAATTTGCAATTCGAATCCTATGAGTGTGGAGCAGATGCGGCTAGTCCACCGGGCACTAACAAAGGCCATCGCTAAGACGGCCTGTGGGGCGCAACCGGGAATGGGTCCAAAATTTTTGGGTTTCACCCACAAGCCAGGTTGGATTCTGGTAACGTGCCTGAATAAGACAAGCCAGAACTGGATTGTGGGTGAAATCGGAAAACTGAAGCCATGGCCGGAGGCAGAGCTTTCGGTAATACCCGAGGGTGAACTGCCTAAGCATCAACTGGGCATTACCTACTTGCCCCCGCAGCGAAGCCGACTCACCAAAGTAGGCGACTGTGCTGTTGAGGGCACAAAATGAAGGGCTCCATACTGAGCTCTAGAGAATCCTACACCGTAGAGACGAGGAGAATGGGTTCTTAGTAACCTTTTCTCTGGACTACCCATCGGCGGAGGCTCTTCGGAAGGTAGGTGGCAGAGTCGTCCTTGGCTTTAAGATGATAACTTTTAAAGTTAGGGGAGGCTCTGACGCGGCAATGGAGCCCGAACCGCCCCAACTTAAATCCCCCCAGCCCTCCACCTCTCGGAGTGAGGCTGGAACGCCACCAGTGAGAGTGACGAAGACCCAAGGCGCAGATTTTGCCTCGGTCCGGCGGCCTCCGCTGGTGTCGTCCAGGCCTGGGGGGAGGGAAGGTGGGAGCGGTTTGACGAAAGGTAAGGGGGTCAAGTGCGCAGGTAAAGGACGTCTTCGTCGTCAACAGGCGGAAAAGAACCCTTCCCCCCCCACGCCCATAAATGGCTAAACCCAAGGGTAAGACGAGGGTCCTACAAGCAAATCTTCACCATGCAGCAGCTGCTTCTGCCGTGGTGGAGGTTTGCTTTGCAGAGGAAAACATTGACCTCGCCCTTATACAAGAGCCTTAGGTGGCCAAGCGTCGAGTTCTGGGATTGGAGGCTGCCGGTAAGATTCTTGTCAATACTAAAGTCAGTAGACCCAGAGCTTGTATAATTTATAATAAAAATATTGAACTTTTAGCTGTTCCAGAGTACTGCAATGATGACCTGGTTACAGACTTCATAAATCTCAAGGGATGCACAGGGGCCAGAGCAATCATTTGCTCAGCCTATCTTCCCGGCGAGAACTGAGAACCTACCATCGAGTTAGAGCGAGTGGCGGAGTTCGCCCGAAAACACAACGCCGAACTTGTGGTGGGTTGTGATGCTAATGCTCACCACACAGCCTGGGGAAGCACCAACATCAACGAAAGAGGTGAGTTACTTTATGATTTTCTCATCTCCAACCGCCTGGTAAGCCTAAACTTAGGTTGTACACCAACCTTTGTAATGCGTGCTAGGCAAGAAGTGTTAGACATAACCTTTGCTACCAATAACATGTCCAGGCGGATAAATGACTGGCATGTTAGTAGTGAAAACTCGATGTCTGATCACAGGCACATTATTATATTCATTTTGTGATTGGAGCATCACCAACCTTTGAAACCGTTACTTTTAGGGATCCAAAAGCGACCTCCTGAGATATCTACAGAGATAGCCTAAGGAGGAATTTGGAAACGTTTCCTAAAAGCATCAAACCAGTTGAAGGTCTGGAGTTAGCGATAGAGACAGTAACCGTAGGTATCCGTGAAGCCTTCGAGGACAGTTGTCCCGTCAAAACCAAGACCTCAACACGAAAAGTTCCTTGGTGGAATTCTAAGCTTAAAGTACTAAGGGAAAAGGCCAGGAAACAATTTAATATGGCTAAGAAAACCAAAGAGTGGGATTTTTATAGTGCAGCCCTAACTGTATATAATAAAGAAATTAGGAAAGCCAAGAAAGCATCGTGGAGGAAGGTATGTGAGGAAGTTGAGTCTTTGCATCGCAGTGCAAAATGCCATCGAAAGCTAAACCTAATCACATCGTGCTTCTTAAAAAGCCGGATGGTAACTCCACTAATAGTAAAACAGAGACATTGGAATACTAGCGTCAATCCATTTCCCAGAGTCACACAAGACTTCAGCCTTGAATTCTTTCAGAGCCCTACGAAGGCCTTGCAATGAGGACTGGTGTAGGGCTGCAAAGATAATAAGGCCAAACCTGGTGCAGTGGGCTGTTGACTCCTTTAAACCATTTAAATCAAGCGGGGAGGATAGAATAATTCCCATCCAACTACAGAGGGGTATCAACATACTTCTTCCTTATCTGGTAAAAATCTTCAGAGCAAGTTGTGCATGGGGATATATTCCAGAACGATGGACAATTGTCAAGGTTCTATTTATACCTAAGGCTGGTACGAGTAGAAAGGACTACGCTTTACCAAAGTTCTTTAGACCTATAAGCCTATCTTCGTTTCTCCTTAAGACATTGGAAAATGTTATAGATAGCTATATAAGGGAGTAGCTCTAGCTACGAATGTATGGGAAATTACAACCAGCATGCTTACCGCAGAGGCAAGTCTACGGAGACAGCCCTGATCAGTGTCAGTGACAGAGTCGAAAAAGCACTGGAGGATAAAGAAATAGCTTTTTGTGCCTTTCTAGATATTGAGGGCGCCTTCAACAGTAGCCCCACATCACTGCTGATTGGGGGCCTGACATCTAAAAATATTGACCCCACAACCATCAGATGGGTGAAGTCGATGCTCTCAAACAGAAAGGCAAAAATAGCGCTGTTTCAAACTTCGATTGAAGTTTCAACTACAAGAGGTTGCCCACAAGGAGGTGTTTTGTCACCCCTTCTTTGGAATTTTGCGGTTGATCAACTATTGTACAAAATGGCAGACCTACGCATTGACACATTGGGTTATGCTGATGACCTTGTAATCATTGCGAGTGGCTTTTGCCAAAGTACTTTATCGTCAATAATACAAAGAGCCCTAAATACCGTAAATAACTGGTGTAGGGATAACAGTTTATCAGTTAATGCTGATAAAACTGTTATAATACCCTTTACCAAAAAGAGACGGTTGGATAAATTAGCCCAACGAAAACTTAATGGTAAAGAAGTACCATTTTCCACGGAAGTTAAGTACTTGGGTGTAACAATCGACCAAAAACTAACGTGGAACTCTCACCTTAGCAACGTATGCTATAAGGCAAAAATTGCTTTAGGTACGTACAGTCGTTTGGTCGGGAACAACTGGGGCTTGCATCCCACTATGGTTCTATGGCTGTACAGTAGCACAGTGAGGCCGATTCTCACCTACGCCTCTATTGTCTGGTGTAACAAGGCCAACCAAAAGACGACTGCGGACAGACAAAAATAGTCTACAAAGGACTGCCTGCTTAATGGCAACTAGAGCTATGAGATCATCGCCTGGAGCGGCTCTTAATGCACTACTATGTCTAACGCCCCTTGATCTCTATCTATACAAGGCGGCGAGGGCTAGTTTGTATAGGATTAACGCGCAGGATGGTCTGAGCTTGCTGTCCTACAGATTAAGATCCATGCTCGACTCAATTAAGGAAACACCGGTCTTATGCATGATCTCAGATATGATGCGTCCACTACACACTTTTGATAAGAAGTATATAGTGGAATTGGCCAGGTTATCTGTGAGGTCGGTAGCCTCATATGGTATACCGATAGGTCTAAAATGGGCCTCGATGTAGGCTTTGGAATTTACGGGGAGCGCCTTAGATCTTATAGGTCGCAGTGATACTGGTCTCTTTCCCTAGACCTGCATAGCTGCTCGCATATAATATATATATATATATATATATGTGTACGATATTACTCTATGGATAATGTTAAATTCATAGAGTAATTACATACATACGTAGGTAAATTCTTAGTATTCTGTGGTCAAAAAGTCACACAGAGTAAATATTATCGCCAAAGAATTTCAAAATGATACTAATAAATAAATACTGACAGATTAACCGAATGACCTGTAAATTTTGTGAAATATCAAATGAAATTTCGTTTCCAAAAGTGTGTATTTCAAGGCAAAAAGGCATTTGTTTTATATTTTGTATAATAGATATCACAGTTTTATAAATAAGTGTGCAGTTTAAAGTAAAATACAGCTTGCTCAATATACAAAATTAAAAATTTTGTGAATTACGGTCGAATTTCGACCTCCAGGCAATCACTAATTGTAATAATTTGCGATTTGTCTGCACACATCACTTGTAAGCATGTTCAATTTTTATAATTTTTTTTCGTAAAAATTGCATATTAGTAGACTAACTGAGGTTTGAAAAAAGTTAAAAAGTATTACTACGTCGCTTTGATTAATGCCGACCAGGGCTAGAGGCTGCTGAACATATTTAACAGTGGTAGAGCCACGCGGCAGCTTTGCTGTTGCACGTATGGGCCGGCTCAAACCGGGGTGGTACCACGACCTCACAGAATACCGGCGTGAAGTGGAAGCTCTGCTTCCGCGTATTATCTGGTGAGTGCAGGTGGCCGGAGGCCCAAATCCCCCTCCCCCCCCATCAACATGGTAGCAGAATTAAATGATGATAGACTACCCCAGGAGGATACCAGCACCGCAGGAGAATCCCTCGCTGAGCATCCACGATCATGTTTCTCCACTTCTGAGCGTGGGTGCTCAGGCTGCCCCACGTATTTTGCGGGGGGGGGGGGGGCAAATTTCCGCTCAAGACTACAACTGCTCGGGGCAAACGGAGCAACCATCTCGAGACGGAGAGGCCAGCTCTGCTCTTTCTGACCGAGACGCAGGTGTCCTCTCCGGCTGATGTCTCGTATCTCTCCTGCCCGGGGTACAAACTGGAACTCTCCTTCGTGCCTCGGGCTGGAGTTTGCGTTTACGTCAGAGAGGACATCTGTTCTCGACGCCTCGGCAGACTTGAAGGTTCGGACCTGTCCATTCTTTGGCTACGCGTAGACAGCGACGACCATCCGCGCGTCTACGGGTGCCTCTATAGGTCCCATAGCGGTAATGCCGAAACAGAAAGAGTCTTCAACCACGTCCAAATGGCTACAGATTCGTTGCTACAACAGATCCCCTCCGCAGAGATAGTGATCCTCGGCGACTTTAACGCCCATCACGCCGAATGGCTTAGTTCATGTTTAACCGATCATGCGGGGGAGATCTGTTCATGATTTTGCTCTGGCATATGGTCTGACACAACTGGTTACTTCGCCTACGCGGATTCCAGATGTGGAGGATCATGCACCTTCCCTGTTGGACCTTCTGCTGATCTCTCACCCGGACGTATATCAGATTTCCGTTGACGCCCCTTTAGGCTCCTCGGACCATTGTCTTGTTCGGAGTGTGGTGCCACTCACGCTGAAATCGCAGTTGCAGTCTGCAGGCTGCCGCCGTGTTTGGCACTATAGGTCAGCCGATTGGGATGGGATGCGGTCTTTCTTTGCATCCTACCCTTGGGGGCGGGTTTGCTTCTCGCCGGACGATCCCAACGTTGTTGCGGATTCTGTCACTGATGTACTTCAGGGTATGGAACTTTTTATTCCTTCCTCTGTGGTGCCCATTGGAGGCAAATCTCAGCCATGGTTTGGTCGCTCCTGTAAAATAGCATCATGCTATAAGCAGGAGTGCTACCAAGCCTGGGCTGACGCATCAGTGTCCCGGGATGTAAACACCAGCGCTCTAAAAAAGAAGTATAATTCCGCCTCTAAGTCCTTCAAAAGAGTCATTGCCAAGGCAAAGTCGGAGCACATAGGCAGAATTGTATTGTATTGAAATTTAACCCCCAGAAGACACAAGTTTGCGCGTTAACCGCTAAAAAGAACCCCTTTGTCGTATCTCCTCAGTTTCAAGGCACTCCCCTTGTTGCCTCAGCCAGTATCGGAATCCTCGGCGTCGACATATCGAGTGACGTGCAGTTTCGTGGTCACTTGGAAGAGAAGGCCAAATTGGCCTCTAAAAAGCTTGGCGTGTTCAGCAGAGCGGGACAGTATTTCATGCCGGCACACCGCCTGCAACTTTACAAGGAGCAGGTTCGGCCGCACATGGAATACTGTTCCCATCTCTGGGCTGGGACTTCCCAGTACCAGCTCCTTCCACTTGACCGCATCCAGCGCAGAGCGGCTCCAATCGTCGACGACCGAGTGTTTTCCAATCGGCTCGATTCACTGGCACTGCGAAGAGATGTTGCATCTCTTTGCATTTCCTTTCGCATATACCATGGAGAGTGCTCTGAGGAATTTGAATTGCTTGAGGAATTGTGTTGAGGAATTGTTGATTAATCCCAGCCGCCAAATTTCGTGAACCCACGATGCGGCAAACGTCGCGATACCATCCACATCATCTGAATGCTTGGCGGTCCACCACTGTACGTTTCAAGAGGAGTTTTCTTCCGCGTACAACCTCTCTGTGGAATAGTTTACCACCAGCGATTTTTCCGGACCGATACGACCTGGGGAACTTCAAGAAAAGAGCGTACTCCTTTCTAAAGGGCCGGCAACGCACCTGCAATTCCCCGGGTGTTGTGGTTGATCATGGGCGGCGGTAGTCACTTAACATCAGGTGAGCCGCATGCTCGTTTGCCCCCTCTTCTATAAAAAAAACATATGCCTCCCGCATAATGCGGGGGGCATTATGGGCCTTGGCATGTCGTTGCCACGCTTGCCAGGTGGGTTGGCAACCACATGTTTTTTATTAATTTGAACTGTTATCAGGAACATACTGACTATTTCCCGCTTCATTTAGCTATGTCGCCTCTCACCACACCCACGTTATGATATGTGGGGGTGGCGCACTACACGGCAATTTATATCTGATGTCAATATTAGTTTATTTAACTGAATTTGATTATTTATATGGCTTCCGATAGACGCCATTTGCGTAATAACCATTACGTTCTTGTATCACCGTCTTCATCATCATCATTACAGCCCTTCACAAGTCCACTGCTGAACATAGTGGAACTTTGTGGCATTCCTTGGGCGATTCATTGTTCAGCACGTTCTTGTATGTAAGACCTTAAATACTCATACAGGTGACGGGTTACTGCATCATAAGGTAAACTTCGGATACTGCAACTGCCAATTCACTTGCTAATAATGCGGATAAGATATTCTTTCTATAACAGCTCAGGTCTAGCAGTGAACTGTTATAGAATTATGAATAAGAAGAGTTAAAACTTACTTTTCGTCCGAATACAATCAGGGCATCTTCGAGGCAAGAGTGAATAGTTTGTAATTAATACTTCAAGGCAGTACCATTCACCATCTTGGGCTTTATAATTACTTACACACTATCTGCGTAGTAGATAACCATACTGTATTGCGGAGTGTTTCATTTTTCTTACTTGATCGAAATATTCTAGACTAGCTCCCCGCGACTTCTTCCGCGTGTAATTCATTACGATTGGATTTAATGGTTTTTGGAGCGGCACCATATTTATTTTGCTAAAATAAATGTAGCCAAGTTACTCCTTGTACTATCAGCTATCTGCCAGTGAAAGTCTTGTCAAAATCGGTCCAGCCATTTCAGAGATTAGCCGAAACAAACAGACAGACAGGCAGACAGACAAAACCTTTAAAAATTATTATTTTGTTATATGTACTTTACATATAAATAAATAAATTATTTGAAAAAATACTACATAAACGACTATATGACTACCTGACTTCTATTGATTACCTCTATAAAAAGCAATATGGCTTCCGCCCAAAGTCTAACACTGTATCTGCAACTGTTGATTTAGTAACCAACATAAGACTTAATATTGATCAGAAAAAAATTACATTAGGTATTTTTATTAACCTACAAAAGGCTTTTGACACAGTCAGCCATGACATCCTATTATTAAAACTAAAAGACATAGGTATCACAGGAAAGGCATTTGACATTTTTAAATCGTATCCTTCTGATAGATTTCAAGTTGTCAAAATTAATAATCAGCAAAGCAGCCCCCAACCGGTTATTTGTGGCATACCACAGGGATCAATATTGGGACCCCTTTTGTTCCTTATTTATGTAAACAACATATATGAAATTGGACTAAAGGGAGATATCACTTTATACGCCGACGACACCAGCCTCTTCTACTTTGGTCACTCGTTACAATCAGTACTAAGTGAAGCCCAGCAATACTTACACATATTACACACCTGGCTACAGTCAAACTTACTAACAATCAATGCCTCAAAACCAAAATACGTAATCTTTAGTGCAAAAATAGAAAAATTGAAAGTCACAATCCTCTTACTATTGATGGTGAAATATTAACCAAAGTTAACAACGAGAAATATTTAGGCCTTGTTCTTGACGGTCGTCTTACCTGGAAACAACATATTGAGAAGATCCATAGTAAAATCTACTCATTAACAGGAGCTTTAAAACTATAGTTCGGTGTCTCCCGAGACATGTCAAATATACCATATATAACTCTTTAGTTAAGCCTCAGATTTAGACAGACAGAGCCTTTAGATTATTTGATTGAGGTATGGGGCTCAGCTACTAAATCAACGTTGCAAAAACTACACCTACCACTCAAATATATAAAGAAACCAAATTACTTAATCTAGCCCAAACGTACAAATATAAAATATGCATTTTTATTAGGAAAATACTTACTAATGCTACTCACTCTCAAATAACATTTACAAAAAAAGATAGATTATCATAAACGTAAGACAAAGCAGGCTAATAACCTATGTTTGAGATTATATAGAACAAACTATGGAAAAAGGAGTGTTCTTTATGAGGGAGCTCAACACTACAACAAATTACCTAATAACATTAAAGAAACAAAATCCCTGTCCACTTTTAAGAAATTGCTAAAAAGCCACATTTTAAAGGATTTTTCATAATAACTTAATAATCACAAATCTCTAATCTACATAGTACACATGAAACCTTAATAATAATATCTACAATAAAATAGTTGTATAGAGATAATACAATATAATTACTTATACACAGTATGATTATAGATATGAGACAAGATAACTTATACATATTTGTGTATATATCTATATGTGTGTATATATGAGTATGTACGTATGTGTGTATGTATGTATATATACGTTGCATTATGCATATGTGCAACACTACTTAGATTATTACAAACAAATTAATACCTAAATATATAATATACTAAATAAAGAAACACTACCTAATTATAGTATTATATATAGTAATGGTTTTAAAAGATAAACACAAACAATAACAGCTAACACTATAAATTAATTTTGAACACAATAAAATAGTTAATGTGTCATAGGCCTTAACAAATAACTCGCCACATTCATTAAATTTTGACCAAAGTAACGATGGTCTGCTTAGCTGTGGTATGAATACTTTTGCAACTACCCTATTTAATTACGTGTAATATTTACTAAATAAGTTATTAAGCACTCAATTAGAAAATAAGTTTTAGCGACTTATTATAATACTAGCTCACTACGCCAATCGGCTTAATGTTTTTTTTTCTTTATAATGTGTATTTTCTCTGTAAGTGATTTGTAAATCTTTTGAGAAAATAAATGTCTTAAACCATAAAATAGCCTTTATTTCTACTACAATACAAACTTGACTATGATTAATCTAGGTAATAATAATATAGAACAGTTAATATGTTTTTTTGTATAATTATGTATGTATATATACGTAGTTAATATTCTATAATAATAATTATTATTATTATTATTAGTATTAATAATGCCTCTGCGGTGTAGGCTTCTCCTAAACCTTTCCACATATCTATATATATAGTTACATAATGAACGTTACGCCCTCTTTCGCTTGATATACGAAGCCTACAATCTTAATGCAGTTATTAATGCTAATACAAGTTACTTTCACATCAGCAGTAAACTACAAAGTTATAATTTGTGATCCCGTACGCGTAACTATGTAAGCTGGTAATGCAATTAACCTTTTGTCATCAATAACGCATAGAAAGTAAATTCTGCCATAATATTATAAGGATGTAAAATATGTTTAGTGTAGGCAGAGCCTTAATTGGAATATATCTTCGTAGGTACTATTTTTTTTAGAATAAGTACACAGTTCACGTGATGATAAGTAAATGCGGTAGCTCATGAACATTAACAAGTATTCTCGAAGTTAGATGTGTAGTCACTAGTCACTCCTGAAGACTAAGATAGAATCTCTCGTTGTTAGTCCGGTGCCTCCGGTTCTCTACACTTACCATACGAAGCACAGCGGCATTGCTATTTCACGCTGGTATTCTGCGACAACGAGGTCCTTCCCTGGTCAAGGTATTTTGGTATCTGTGGTGCAAGCATAATATAGCAGCGTGATTTTACAATGTCAAAAGAATTTGTTTCGCGTAAATACAACGTTATTTAAAGTTCCTATTCGATGTTTTTCATCTCCATAATAAAATCACGTTTATCATCCATAGGGGTGGGCAGAGACTACGGAATTCAATTTGGTACGATCCTGACACACCTCTTTCGCCTCGTACACACCCATATATGTACGCATACACACTCGGCGGTTAAGGGTACTCCTAATCTGGCCCATTTTCAATATAACGTTAATTAGGTCGATAAACCTTCATCTAGGGCGTCCTTTCACCGTTCTCATCTGCATAATAAATTTGTATTCTCACTTTCCTCGTTCATTTGTTCTATATCACCAAACCACTGAAGCATTTATTTCTTAATCCTGGTCACAAAATGATCTTGCAAACTTCACTTTTATCACACAATTTTTTATTACGTCATTCGGATTCAGTCCTAGCATACTCCTTAACGACCGCATTTCTACAGCGCTTATTCTATTCTCGTGTTTCTTCATCTCTGTTAATTAAACAACAAAATAATACAATACCTACCATCAATAGCAAAAACATTTTCAATAATTTCTTACATTCTTCGATCGGGCATTGACTTTCAATATACACAGTGCTGTCTAGAAATGTATCAATTACTTCATAAACGTTTATATGAACCATTAATAAGACAGCCCGGGGCTATTTTAAAATGCAATTCAGTGATCTCTATCTCGTATCTCTATTACGGGAATTTTCAATTAATAATGTTTTTATTTGTAAAGTTAAGTAACATTCTTTTTTGAAACGGTTATGAGGTAATTAATCCGCCAAGCTACTCGAGTGCGTGTTAGGGGAGTTCGCATATCTTCGAAATATTTTTTATTGATCAGCAGGTATTTTACGATGTTTTAAATTTCAATTATAATAATTTCATTGGTTCTGGCGGGAATTTATGAGCTGCCGTACTATGAAATTTACTCCGAAAGCTTAGCGCAAAAACTGCCGCAGCTTTAAATACGGCACAGCACGGATTTAATAATTTCATTATTAATTTGGGCTAGCTGATTTATTTTGAGCACTATGGTTGGGACAGGAAGTCCATTGCGCTATCCCAAGAGTGTCGTAATTTGTGACCAAGGGAAATGCCAGAGAGACGTGAAATAAAATAGGTCTTTGGTTCTCTACACTCACCTTACGAAAAACAGCATTAACCTACTATTTTACGCTAGTATTCTGTGAGAGTATGGTCCTTCTCCGGGCGAGCCGACTCAAATGTGCTATAAACATGGGTCGGCCATCCGTGCTAAAACTGCACTATAACTGCAGCATAGCTCTACCACTTTTAAAATAAGAAAATTGAATAATAAACTCTTCCATTTATACGAAATTACAAAATACCAAATATCATTTCGTCCTTACACGCGTAAATTTTTTCTTCTACGGAAATATCCTAACTTTGCCGCTAAATGTACAAGTCTGAGCGTAAAAAAGAAAATCCTTTGTTTTGCCTGCGAAAGTAATTTTACTGAACTTAATATAAAAAGGAAACATTATTACGTTTGACAGGTATTTTTGTTATTTTAATGTGAATATGCACGTAGGTAAGGGGGTAGGTGTTTATTGAAGGAAAGTGGACGCTATTTTACATTAGAGTAGCATTGCTATTTTATACACATTTCTCTGTAATTGTGCAGATTTTCTGTTTGCTATAAAGATTAGCTTGGGACTCAGACTTTTATAAAGAAATTTCTCAGAAAAAAATTAAAAGGTTAATATTTTACTCAATTTTACCATCTCCATGTTCAACAGTAGCACAACCGACCACTACAAATACAACGGTTGTATATTAAGCTTACTTGAAATTAGTTACGATAAAATTGTTAAATTTAAAAGCATGCTTGAAAACTCTCCCAGAAATTAGAGGAAGCCTGTGCCCAGGTTACCTTTACTAAATTTAATAATGTGATAAATTGTGTTGGTCTTGTCCTATAAGCGTCTCTGCCGTGAACAACAGTAGTTTCAATAATGTTTGATAGATAGATGTAACTCATCGCCCTTTATTATGAAATTACGCTCAATTAGGTACTATATGTATATGAGTTGCACATGTGTATGTAATTTTATTTATTCTGGGCTTTATTTAATTTAGAATATTATATAAATTATTTTCCCGGCGTTCACATTATACGACAAATTATATTATACGAAAAAAAAATCGAAAGAAAATGTCTTGTAGACTAGGATTTTGTAATAAATATTATAAATACATATTGTATATTTTGTAATAATAAAATTTTGTGTACGGTCGTATATTAAGCATAATCATTAAGGAGAAATATAACCTCAAATGGCTTAGCAAGATCCTCCGTTATGCCGAAAGTATTGCAGCATTAATTTTGAAATAAATATATGATAAAGTTGAGGATCAATGTTAAGGACTATGTTAGACGAAAACACGATTCCGTAAAATTTTCTCAAAAGAAAAAAATCCAGTTACCTCCAAACTGAACAATAAACCGCTGTTATTCATAAAATACTTTAAATAAGATCATGAAACTTTGCACACTAACTGAACTAAGTATAAAGCAGTGCTTATGTTATTTACTTTTTTTAAATACCATTATTTTCACTGTAAAAAGAAATTACCTAAACTATCGGCGTCTTGAAGCTTGATTTCTGGCACCCCGTTAGTATCGCTTAGGCTTTTGAAGGGAGAAGTTGTGTCGCTTACGATCAGAATACACATTACGCAACAGAACGACGTAAATTAAAATGGGAAATAACCGTGATAAAAATAAAAAGCGACTGGGTTGGTGTTAAGAAACAGGCGTAAATATGATAAACTTAATGAAATAAGTATCTAACGACCTATCCACTTACAGTATTAGTGATTACAAACATGTCGGTACATAGCATATGACAAGTTTTACATACTAAGCCTATGTCACACGATGGCGACACTGAAAGCTTTTAGAACTGGCCACTTGTAAACAATATGATAAAAAATTAATTCAAATTTAGAAAATGGAACTCTTTCCCAATATTAGTGTATGTATTTTATTAATTTGTCATTTGTTTACATTGAAGTAATATGTACTTACGTACTAGAACAGCTATCTCAAACAAAAAATGTGCGCTACTCTGTGTTCGCGCGTTTGGTTTTTTTATCATAGAATAAACATAGGTAGAATGATCCGTAGGTAATAGTAGATTGTATTGTTAAATAGCTAAATTATATCGAGAACAATATTTAAATTTTGTCATTTATTTTGTATATTATATTTGTTTATTTAATATAATATTACATAATATTATATCACAATTACATTTTAATGATATTTTTATCTGAATATTTTAAAAGGTATCTATGTCAAATATAAAAAAACATACTAAATGTATGTTTAACAAAACTTATTAACATAAAATTTAAATTACAAATATATTTATTTAAATTAGAATCATAAATGCTGCAAATAATCGTTCATAAATGCTGGGCACGCGAGTTAAAAATGGACGAATTTATTCCACTTTGACTTTGAAGTGGAAACCTAAAAATAAAATAAAAGAATAGTAAGCAGATTTAAACATGAAAAATTTGGCCTAATTATAATAACTTATATGTTTCTACAAAAAAAAAATGTGTATAATAATATATTCGTCCTAAACTTAAGTACCCACAGAAATGTCGCATCTGAACATATTAATTTCATAATCTATATTCAATGATACGAGATGGCGTCTTAGGAATAATTTTTTTATTATTAATTTATAATACTTTTTTATTGAATAAGTATCTTATTAACCGATGAAAAGTAATTCCTTGGTTTTTACTGACATTTCCTGAATTATTTGTGCAATATCTAAGTACACAAGACGGCATATTTTTATCAAGAGATTTTTTTTTAAATCAACACAACACGTGACAACTCTACAAGCGCCTAGCGAGTGACTGAGTAAAGTGCAGTGCATGCACCGCAGTTGAGTGGAACAGAGTAGCTGAATGCAGTGTCTCCTCTAGTACGTAGTACATAATAGCTCAATGTTTGTTTAAGATTTGGCGGCAAACTGAAAATTGTCTGTGTCACGCTCACGCCAGTATGAATTTAACGCGAGAAAATTGTCGTACAATGATTTTTTATGACTTTCGATGTCATTTAAGTCAACAAGAAACTTATGATAAACTTTGATTGGCCTTTCACGATAAAGCCCCACCACGTGCCACTGTTTACAATTGGTTTAATGGGTTTAAACATGGTTGCACTAATCTCAGTGATGATCTATGTAAGGGACGGCCTTCTACGGCGATGACTAAAGATAACATCAGTGTTGAGCGGATAAAGACTGACAAAAGTGTGACTTATCAGCAGATTTGGACAAACTAAGGCATCGGTATAAGTCAAGTGCACAAAATTCTCCATGAACATTTAGCGGTCAGGAAGCTTTGTTCTCGGTGGATACCTCATAATTTGACAGAGGCCCAAAACTCCGTCGTGTTAATCGGTGTCTTAAAATAGTTCAAAGATTTAACGGAGGTGACTCAAATGCTGTGTTCGACATACTTACGGATGACGAAAGCTGTATTTATTGTTATGATCTTGAAACTAAGCGACATTTTGCCGTCTGGGTATTTCCTTCCGAGGAGTAGCCAACTAAAGTGAAGAGAGATCGAAAAAATATAGTAACCTCGTTCTTCGAAAGAAAGCAAAAGAAAAAGAAAAAAATAAGTGTAAATGTGTGTAGAGGATCCAAAAATAGTTACTGCAGATTAGTATATTAAAAATTGTTTGCCACTTGTCTTAGAAAAAGTTCGTGAGGAACGACCACGCAGTAGGATTCTCCTTCAACACGACAACGCCCCGTCGCACACCGCGAAGCAAACAATGGACTACTTGGCGACGTCAGAATTGGAATGACTGGGTCACCCGCCCTATAGCCCTGACCTCGCACCTTGCGATTTTTATTTATTTACGAAAATAAAATAAAAACATCGAGGAAAACGTTTTAGGGACGCCGACAAAGCAGTGGCTGCGTTTCAAAATGCCATCTAAGAGACCCCTAAGGACGAGTGGGCAAAGTGCTTTTCTCAGTGGTTCCATCGGATGCAGCGACGTATTGATGTAAATGGACACTATTTTGAAAATATATAATAAAACTGATAACTTGCTAGTTTGTTCAGTTTTGGATTTTCTAAGAATTTTCAGTGTCATCCTCGTACGTCAAGCATGGTATGCATCTTTTTTTTATAAAATGAGGTGACAAATGAGCACACAGCACACCCGTTGGTTAGTGGATGCTGCCTTTTTCGGATTATGTGTCAAAATACAGATGTGTTGTCACTACTGGAGGACTGAGACAGAATGTCCCGTTTCAATAAAAAATAGGCCTCCGCTAACCATGTGCTTAAGTATTATTAAATGCAGAAATATCTCACATAATATTGGAAGACACACAACAACTATTTTAAAGTTTTATAAACTACAGTTAACATTTTTCGTAATTTAAAAAAAGACTGGTTATCACATTAAGCGCTACATTTGACATATCCTTACACATTATGACAAAATATACGCAGAACCGCACTGGAAACATTTTAAGGAATAGGAATGAAGTATATTAAAAAAAAACATGAAATGGAAGCAAAATTCAATGATAATGTTCATTTTATGGTTATTCATTTCTGTGTTAGAGCGTGTATCAATTTCACAATGTTAGCGTCATCAAATTTGAAATGTTAAGTTGCTAAATAGCATTGTAGGCTGCATAGCCCAAGTTTTTAACATTCACTTTGTGAGTAATTTAAAAACACATTAATTAATGACACAATTTTCAAACAAAGCTAATATTTAAGTGACTTCAAATAAAGTAGTAGAAGAAAGTAGAAGTATGAATGTTACGCGATTAATTGCAGATATCGAATCGATTTTAAGAAATTAATCATTAAATAGGCCATATTTACTTCAAAGTCCTAATTCGACTCTGATTCGATTGCGATTGGAAATTGAAATTTGAAGAAAAACATCAGCCAATAAATGTATATGATTTAGTTACATTAAATATGCTAAAATATAAGATATTATGCTAAAAAAATAAATTATAATATGACGGCTCCGTGGTGCTGTGCCTTAGTAATGAGGAGTTATGAAGCTGAGGGCCATGGGTTTGTATACCGCACAAAACAAGTATTTGTCTACAAATAATTGTTGCCGGTCTGAATATTTTTTCTTGTGTAATTTATGTATGTAAACTGCCTCGATGATACAAAAGAAAAGAGTAGTGTGGGGTAACGTTTGAAAAATGTTAAAGCCGACTGCAAAGAACTAAAAAGTATAGAAATTTCATCTTCTGAAGTCGGTGTTACGAGACAGTGAGTAGAATAATTAAAGCCCGGCTATCAGAATTTGAAAACATTTTCTTATTTTAAATTCTTTGATTTAGTTTTTACTTTTTCTCGAAATTTATTTTTAATAATTATTTCTTATATTTACGCGAACACTACAAATTTTTGTGTAGATCGGACTAAATTAATATTAAAAAATTGAAGGTGCCGTGCTAACTATGAGATTGGGACGTCAAACATGTCAAACGTTCGGAATTAAAAATAAGGTGTTATAATCCGTATAAATAGTTTTATTCAATTTATTTTTAAGCTTTAATAAATTTAGGTACTTTAAGTAGACTAAGGTAGATCAAAATTCCCATGTGTAAATAGTGACTTTTAAAGTCCGTGCTAAGGCAAAGTTTATCGAAGTTTTAAAGCACCGACATTTAAAGATATTTCATTATAAGAAAATTATTTACTTATAATTAAGGCTAATTTTTCACTAACTCTAAATGAAATGCCATATTTGAACAGTTTCCTTAAAAAAGCGTTTCTTTTTTGTACGTATGGCCTACAATATCTTTGTCAACTGTGGACGGATTTTGATTATTCTTTTTTGAGTAAAACTATTATTTACGGATTTTATCGCGTTTAATTACTACTTTACTTATTTTTATTATCCCGACGTTTCGGGTGCTTTACGGCACCCATGGTCACGGGGGGGGGGGCTTGGGGATGAGATGTTTGACCCAATGTCATAGTTAGTCTGGCTAGCTTCAGTTTTTGAATATTAATTTTTGGTCCGATTTACGCAAAACAAGCTTATGGTATCATGAATTCTTGCACTGGTATGCTTGGGTTTGGGTTTAATTTTGTTAATTATAGGATCCCAAGCAGATGGCAGCACTCATCCATCTTCTCTATTGAAATTTGGATTTTTTTATTTTCAATAGCCTCGCGTATCGTGTTCGCGAGGATTTGTTGTTTATCAAATCTTATGTAATGGTGGAGACGATCTTGAACATGTTCGCAGACTGCGGAGCGTCGGTACTTCGCGTCAACTAATTATATATTCCTTCACACGGGTTTTTACAGATCTTTTTGTTTGACCTATATAAGAGAGACCACATTCACAATCTAGCTTGTACGATTATACTAATGATTATTTGAATGTATTATATGAAAAAATAGGTTATACTGCAGAGGAGGTACCAATTTAAAGTACTTATTATTTGGAACCATATCTATATGGGGAAAATCTTCTACTCCTAACAGTGACAAAATATGGTACGAAGTTTTTAATCTATTAAATTATGTGGAAATATTTTTATTTGTCTTAGTTTTTTGAATCCAATTTAATTTTTTATTAAAATATTTTTTGTACCTAAAGCTAATTTTTCACTAACTCAAAATGAAATGCCACATTTGAACACTTTCCTTATAAAAAGTGTTTCTTTTTGTGCGTATCTGTGACCTGGTGCTAAAAGGGCCAAAGTACGTTTTTATTAAACAGCACAGTACTGTATAGTAGGCACATAATATTTTATTTTATTAAACACTATGGAAGTACACATTACATTGGCCCTTTAGCATAAACAAATTTCATATTTTTCAATAATATGGAATTAAAATCTAATTTATTAAAAAACGTACTTTGGCCCCTTTAGTGCCAGGTCACAGCGTATGGCCTACAATATCTTTGTCAACTGTGAACCGATTTTGATTATTCCTTTTCCATTAAATAGGTTATAAGTATTGCAGAGGAGGTCCAAATTTGTTTGGAACCATATAAATATGGGGAAAATATTCTATTCCTAACGATGAAAAAATAGGGGATGAAGTTTTTAATCTATTAAATGATGTGGAAATATTTTTATTCATCTTAGTTTTTGGAATTCTATTTTATTTATTTTTTAAATATTTGTTAATGTTGTGACCTGAACTTACTGTTAAAGTATTTTTGCCTCTAATACTGATTATATATTTTTAATAAAGATAATTTACAAATACCGACGTTACCAGTAACCGAATAAAACAAAGAAACGTATAGTTTCACTAAACATAAAATGTTTATATAGAAGTTAACTAACTAACTGTGCTTTCCACTTTCAGAATGAAACTTCAATAATTACAGCTATCTAATAACAACTCCTAGTTCAATGTTTTGTACTATTGTTACTGAAACACAGCTGCATTTTCTTATACCGTGCTTCTTGCAAATAAAGCTTTATAATTTATGGTAATACTATTCATCTATCGTAATATTATTTACATATTTCTCATCGTATCCCTTATATATAGTATGTCGGTTATATGGAAAATAATTACCTAAAAAACTTCCTACAAGCATGGGTTAGCTAGATCGAGGAAGGCTTGAACCATATTATGAAGTGACCTTTGAGAAAAGGGCCTACTCCTTTTTATAACGCCGGCTACTTAACTCAAATTCCTCAACTGTTACAGTTGGCGGTAGTCACTTACCATAAAAACAGAATGCTCGTTTGCCCCCCTTCTTAAAAAACACTTACATATAGGAGGTAGTACAATAGGAGCATAATGCTACAGTATGTGATAAAAACTGAAGACCATTTTCATGAGTAAATTAAAGTAAAGGCATTCCATCTTAGGTGGTCAAATTTATTAGTATCTAAATAATAATATTTAATATTTTGATTAATTTATCAATAATAAGAATTAATATTTAAGATGTTCTCTTTAAATTTATTTTTATGTATATATATAACGGATCAGTGTAGTCTGTATCAAATAAATTATTATTAATATATTATTATTACTCAGTTGTGATAACGCATCAGCATTTTGATCTCTAATTGAGAAGATATATATCTTGGGGCCACAGCAGCCAATAAAGGAGGTTGTGTGCCTTTTGACAGCCCTAATTATATTTCAAAAAAATCTTACAAGCTTATTAATATATATCTTGTAAGTTATCTTAAGAATCATACACAGTATATTATAAAATTAACGTTTTAATTATTTACAGTTATAACCATAATATGATCTCTCATATAAAAATTCAATACGTACAGGTGGTTACAGGAGTAGTACATAAGAGCAGCTTCTTGGAAAACGTTTTGTTTACCAGTGGAGTCATAAGAAGTTTTAAAGATAATTATAAAGTTGCATATTTATTGACTAATTGAAAGTAAAGTAAACCTTAAACTTCTTACATCTGGGCCTAGGGCTCCTCTCATTTCTAAGGTTCTGAGGCGGGAAAAACTCCACCATGGTAAGTAATAACGTTTATTTAAAATGTTCCTATTCTTGTTAACGGTAACAGTGTAGGCGCAAATTAAACTTGGATTTTTCACGAATATTGCACTTCGATTGTAAATCAAACTCGATAAAAACTTTGAGTGAGTGAATGCAGGAAATAAAGTAAATGGGGCTCTACAATCTATTGTGAAAAGTCGGAATGTGTCAAAAAAGGTACGTATGGCAATTCACAATGCTGTATTAGTCCCTACTTTAACATATGGTAGTGAAAGTTGGGTGTGGCAGAAGAAGCACGAGAGTAGAATAAATGCAGTAGAAATGCGGTCGCTAAGGAGGATGTTAGGGGTGAATCCGAGTGACAGGGTGAGAAACTGTGTGATAAAAGAAGAGTGTGGTTTGCAAGATGATGCGGTGACCAGGATTAAGAAAGGAATGCTTCGGTGGTTTGGTCATGTAGAAAGAATGAATGCGGAAAAACTTACAAAGCAAATATATGTTGCAGAAGTGAATGGAAAAGTCGGAAAGGGACGTCCTAGGCGGAAGTTTGTCGACCAAATTGGCGATATACTAAAAATGGGCCAAATTAAGAGTACCCTTAACCGACGAGCATGTATGCGGAGGTATATGGATGTGGAAGATGCGAGAAAGGTATGTCAGGATCGTGCTAAATGGAAGTCTGTAGTCTCTGCCTACCCCTCTAGGTGACAGGCGTGAGTTATTATGTTATGTTATGTTAAAAACTTTTACAGTGAGCTAAATTATATGGTTATCATTTATTTCATACTAGCTGCTTGCGTGGCAATGCCATTTTTTTTCGCTCAAAAACTGCATGCAAAAACTGAAATCCTATAATACCTTTAAACGAGCAATTCTTGATAATATATATATATATATATATATATATATATATATATATATATATATATATATATATATATATATATATATATAATCGGAATCTCGGAAACGGCTCCAACGATTTTCACAAAATTTTATGAAAAAAAAAGTTTCGGGGGCAATAAATCGATCTAGCTAGGATTTATTTTTAGAAAATGTCTTTTTGTTCGTGTTTTTAGCCAATTAAAAACTGCTACACTACTAACTGCTACTGTTAGAATAAGAAGATAAATTTTGACTGTTTATTACTGATTACAAATAGCTTAATTGGTATATTGGGCGATCACAAAATCGTAATACCATGGTTCGAGCCCAGACCGACCGACTTTTTTTTAATTTTTTTCAAGTTCCTTTCTTTTTTGAGAAAATCTATTTTTTCGAGCCCTTTTTTAGTATTTTTTAAAAACACGAAAATTTAAATTAAACTAATTACACTTATAATTTATTATTCAAATAACCAGTTCAGTTTTTTCTATTATGTCGCTAAGATCAAAAAATATTACTCGTATTTCATCAGTATGTAATTTGTATCTAAATATAATTTCCAAAACACACGAATTAAAAAAACCGAGCGAAAAATACCGAGCAAAGCTCGGTCAACCGGGTACTGCAAAGAAAACGAACAAAAAATTATTATTTTGAAGATAAATAGTTGAACACGACTATAATTTTCGGTGGTCCATTATATTAAAGATGTTGCATGTCGTTATAATTTTATAATTGTTGTTATTATAGTTAATAGTAATAATATAATTTTAAGTTACATAAATTAGCATGTAAAATGTTACAAATATAACGGTTTATTTTATTTAATTTAATGAATATTATTTGGTTCTTATTATATTTATTTTATTGACCAAATAGCTACCAATCTAAACAAAAAAACCGCTCGCGTAAAGCACCCCCGCTTCCTCATTGCTCACTATCCCCGTCATCATTAATCCTGACAACACTACTCACAACACCACTATACCAGGAAAGGCGCACCACTGATGATAATACAAAATTATTTCTGTCAGAAACCTAAATGAACGCGCACACAACAACTCACAATAGTTTCATCGTAATCGGGTATTTCGTATGAGAACGTTTGGAAAACAAACCACTAAACAAACATTCATTTATATATATATATATATATATATTTGATTAATGAAATTAAAAGTAAATTCCAACGAAAAAGAAAGGCGTTAATTTTAATTTTATACGCGTTATCTAATAGCGAAATTGAGAGTTACAATAATTTATGGAACTTCTTTCCAAAGTTCCGCCTTGCGCTGGTGAAGTCCCTGCACGCCTCAATTTATGAATTGTTGTCGTTATTAATTACTACAAGATACACATGATTAATTTAATCGGGCTTAAATTAAATTAATTAAGTTCGTGAGTGGTCAATCGGTTGTCATTAAGTAGAAAGTTTTAAGACGTGTTTACACGGTCTCAACATATTACAATTTTACGTCTAGCGTAACTAACCCACCTAGAAAGCGTGGTGATTATGGAATATAGGCAAACCTTTAAGGTATACTTCGAACATCGAAATTGCATCCTCATCATCTTGATGGTTGGCTGTCCACTGCCGTGCGATTTACACTGAATTTTCTGCCTCGCACGAACATACCGTGTAAGTTATGGTAGATTATAATATGAAAACTTATATATAGTTAGTAAAGATTAGTGTTAGTGGTAAAGAAAACATTAGAAACCAAAAGACGGCAAAAGTTTGGTGTACTCATCCCTGCTATATTACGCACTAAATGATTTGATTTTGTGTTGGTTGTGACAGAATACCAGATGTGACCTCAAATCACGATATAGCTGAGTTGCTGATCAATTTGTTTCATTATTTTTGTTTACGTATGGTTTTTCTGATATGTTTGTGATAACCTGCAATAGAGTTGTGTTAACAATATATGCACAGATACAAATAAAGATCTATTCATCGTTATAAGAGCTATTAACTTATAGCTTTGCTTTTTATCATTTAAAGTTACAGGATAAGAGAAATAAAAGAAGCGTAAAATTAGTGTGTACTCCACTTTACATCGATTTCGCGAGGGAAACTAATTATTTATGTTTTAGTGATCCGTCCGGAAGAAGTTATCCATGCATTTGTTTTATCTTTTTCGGCGTATAGATTTGACAGTAGAATTCCACCGGCTAGTCAGGAGGTTTTACTTCAAGTTTAATTAAATTTGCTGCACGTTTGCAATGCCAACGTTTATAATAATAAACAGGAAAAGGAAAAAAAAAGAAAAATTCTGAACAGTAATATAAATATTAACAACTATTCAGGATTTTTCTTTTTATAACAAGATATTGCTCACAATTATTCGTTTACTGTTGAGGAGTTTCATGGAATATCATAAAAATTCCAAGGCTTTATTTTGACCAAAACTTTACATTACGAGTAAGTACAGTAACAGTAATATAAATATTAACAACTAATCAGGATTTTTCTTTTTATAACAAGGTATTGCTCACAATTATTCGTTTACTGTTGAGGAGTTTCATGGGATATCGTAAAAATTCCAAGGCTTTATTTTGATCAAAACTTTACATTACGAGTAAGTACTGTAACAGTAATATAAATATTAACGACTATTCAGGATTTTTCTTTTTATAACAAGGTATTGCTCACAATTATTCGTTTACTGTTGAGGAGTTTCATGCGATATCGTAAAAATTCCAAGACTTTATTTTGATCAAAACTTTACATTACGAGTAAGTACAGTAACAGTAATATAAATATTAACGACTATTCAGGATTTTTCTTTTTATAACAAAGTATTGCTCACAATTATTCGTTTACTTTTGAGGAGTTTCATGCGATATCGTAAAATTCCAAAACTTTATTTTGATCAAAACTTTACATTACGAGTAAGTACAGTAACAGTAATATAAATATTAACGACTATTCATGATTTTTCTTTTTATAACAAGGTATTGCTCACAATTATTCGTTTACTGTTGAGGAGTTTCATAGGATATCGTAAAAATTCCAAGGCTTTATTTTGATCAAAACTTTACATTACGAGTAAGTACAGTAACAGTAATATAAATATTAACGACTATTCAGGATTTATCTTTTTATAACAAGATATTGCTCACAATTATTCGTTTACTGTTGAGGAGTTTCATGGAATATCATAAAAATTCCAAGGCTTTATTTTGATCAAAACTTTACATTATGTAAAATTATGATAAAAAGAAAAATCAAAACTTTATACAATGTAAAGTTTTGATAGAAAGAAAAATCAAAACTTTACATAATGTAAAGTTTTGATCAAAATAAAGCCTTGGAATTTTTATGATATCCCATGAAACTCCTCAACAGTAAACGAATAATTGTGAGCAAAACCTGGTTATAAAAAGAAAAATCCTGAATAGTTGTTAACATTTATATTGCTGTACAGAATTTTTTTTTTCCTTTTTCTGTTTATATTTACACGCTATGTAATATTATATTTTAAGTATATACAGGGGTGATTACGTATATGTAATTAGTTTATTGTCTTAAGTTAATTGTCTATGGGCCACAGCATTTACTTTTCATTAGGTAGACTGTGAGCTCGTTTGTCCCCCCTAATCTTTAAAAAATACACTGCGGGATAGAGATATAAGATCTTTTCAAAATGACGAAATTATTTCAGAGATTTGTCCATACTCACCGGGTTTAGGTTATATACCTGTCACAGGTATATAATCAAAGCCACGAGGCAGGCGGGCTAAGACCCGAAACTCGGTAGTCACAAGCTCTAACCTTTTAACTATATAACAAACTAGGTACTGTAATACCATAAACTCAGACAAGGTACATGAATAACTTAATATTCTGGAATGTAAGCATAACATATATATGTGACATAACTATCGTACCGTCGCTACGTCAATCATAAATTAGGTTGGTTACGCTACGAATGGAATATATTAACTAATATTTTGTTAAAAATTGCATTTTTATCAAACGATATTCTGTGAGTTTCGCTACCGTACATACTATGTTAAAACAGTAATGTATAATAAATAGGCGCTATTAAAATTGAATAAAACCATTTTTACAGAACTGAATTGAACATGAACTTAGGAGATATCAAACAGGTATTAAGTCTAAAGGTAAACGGTGTTATACTGTTTTCGGTATCATCATCATCATCATCATCATACAGCCCTTCACAAGTCTACTGCTGAATATAGGCCTCCCCCAAGGAATGCCACAAAGCACCGTCCTGAGCCACCAGCATCCATCGACTTCCTGCATCTCTTACAAGGTCGTCATTCCATTCAGTGGGGGCTCGCTCTACACTACGCTTACCGGTACGAGGCTGCCACACGAAAACCTTTTCCCCATCGGTTGTCGGTTCTTTGAGCTTTATGGCCAGCCCATTGCCAGTTCAGCTTACTAATCCTTTGGGCTATGTCGGTTACTCTGGTTTGAATTCGGGTATGGTTTTCTATGATATTAAAAAAATATTTCTCATCGAAATATTTTTTAATGTCATATTATTTTCACCACAACAGCCAAGTCCAACAGACCAAAATCTCCTTAAAAATATAGCATTGTCGTATTTATATTATCTTCCACCACGCTTCAAATGATGAAACGGTTAAAGTTATAATGGTGTCTCAGTGCTGGGTCTCCAGCTAAGTTGTGATTGCGTTTAAAGTGTAGTCTGTTCTTTGCGCTAATAATGTAGTCTACAAAAACCAATAATATTTTATATATCTATATATATCATTATTCATAATATAGTACATGGGTGTAATATGATCATCTGGTTAATATAGTCTACTTATCAGAACTTTCTTATAACACATTTTTGACAGTTGACATACCAATAACAGTAAATATTTTAGTCGATTTTAGTATTGTGCAGTATAGATAGTTTCTTTAATGTGGTGTTTTGAAGTGTTTCTAATCTTTACCAAAGCTTGTTTGCTATTTTTGTTTGCTATTATTATTTTTTTCTTAATATATTAGTTATGTTATACATCTTTCCGTTTTTGTTTATGCCCTCCTCCTGGTTTTACTTTTATAGGGCAGCAAAGCTTAAGATTAACATGTAACCCTTACTTAGCTTAACGCGTTATTCATCTAGCTGTATACTCTGTGGATATGCTACTAATACTTATTGCGAAAACGAATTTGTTATACAATGAAGAATAATAACGATTGTTGTGAGAACAACACAAGCAAAATATCGACGCTTAAACTTACGCTACAATTTAATTTAACTTAGTTTACAACACCTGTGAATCCCTGCAAAATATTGTTAGAAATATAAACTTAAATTTAGAAATTTTTATATATTACACTTTTTAAAGGCAAGTGAACACTGTGAAGTATTTTGTTCATACAATAATGGTTTGCCTTATCACTATAATTTATCGTAGTTTTTTAAAGCATTTAAAGACACATCCGTGACAGTGGCCTCAATAACATTCTAATTGACCCCAGTTTTATTTGAAGAAGGAGTCAGTCATACGATTATTTGATAAGAAATGGGCCAATTAATTGCTTTTAATTGTGATAACTACTTATAATCTGTCAGACGGCCATTGAAAGGAAATTAGAGAATTTTTGTTAAGATTACTTCAATATATTGATTTAATACTTTTGAAAACCCGTTTTTAATTTCAGAAGAGAATTATAGGTGACTAGAAATCACCGATCATTAATATTGCATCCTATTATCGTATTACTAATATCGTAGCTACTATCATAACGTTGATTATTGTATATAGGCTGTGTAAAACAAACTAATAGGTTATTACATATAAAAATGTCGTTCTGCAGTACTGGCCATTTTAAATGAAAATAATTTTTGTTTGGTTAAGAATTTTAGTTTCAAATTAATTTCATTTTAAAAACATGGAACTATTTTTAAAATTAGTCTTTTATTTATTGATTAGCGTTATGTTTTATCGCATTCGAATCTTTTTCTTCATCATGTATACGTTTAAACTTCGAGTAATACCGTCGTGGCAAGAATGCGGCACAACATCGGCATGCAATATCAACGACATTTACAGAGCAAAATACTACAACCAAACGCACCACCTGTTATTGGTTTGACCGCTTCCGTTCCAGAAATTTCGATTTGAAAAATGAGCCTTGTGGTCTTTTGAAAACTTTAGTCAAACATGAAGATTAAAGGCGATTGTTGAACCTGATCATACTCAATCTACGGCTCTAATCTCTTTACAATATGCATATATTTCCCATTCTGAACCTTCTCTGCTAATTTAGCCGCTTATTGCAAAATAACCATGTATTATGCGTTTTTCACGGTGTAGTTGTAAATACTGGTTCGCCCCGGCTGGAAAAGAGCTACACCCTCACGGAGTATAAAACGGAAACTGGCAGCATAATATTTTATGTTTTGTTATGGTATATGTGATGAAAATCTGGAAAATCTTTTTACTAGTACCATTCTTCTTAGTCCTCATGGGTGACATATATACATTTGGATTCTTTAACGATAATATATGTAGGTATTATGGACCACAGCATCCATTTATCGTCAGATGGATTGTGTGTTCGTTTGTCACGCTTGTATTAATTAATTCGATAATATTCTCAGAGAATCGAGTAATATACAAAATGTTTTTGACGAACCCAATAACAAGCCGACCTAAGCCACTTTGTGGTACTCTTCCTAAGTAAAAAAAAATTATTCTATTCTATTCTATTCTTACATACTGCTGCCGCAGTGCCTGCACCCTGTGTTCTGATCTAAAGGGTATACAGAACCATTATAATAACAGACTACGAGGCATTCCATCCAAGGCTTTTCTGAAGTAACAACGCATCCTGTAGCCTTCTCAGTTTGAAGTTAACTGCAGGTGATAACGGATAGGAACAACATTTTACTATGAGGTGGACTGTAAATTCGATGTTTCTTTAATTAAAAGAAAATAGTTATTGTTGGAATGATGATGTTAACAAAACCTATGTCGAAAATAGCTAGAACAATTATGCTAATGCACACAAACTGTGCGCTTCTAGTACTTCAAAAAATACCATAAACCCCTCCCTCCTCTATGCTAATGACATGCAGCACGGTAACAATTACCATACAATGAGGGCGTCTAAAGCATCAACGGGGTCGTAGGGTGCCTGCAAACGTCGCTTTGTTTGAGGCCCTAAGATATTTGTCGTTCTTAGTTTAACATACAATGTAGTTCGTAAAGCGGTCAAGTCCGGAGTTTTGATTGAGCTAACTCGCGTACTAATAAACTAAAATTGTAAGAGAAAAACTGATAGTACGTACTTCTAACTTATCTGACTTGAATTCACAGAATTGTCTACAAATTATACAAAAACACACCAAATGACGCATCTTTACAAACATTTTTGCACTTACGACATTGATGAAAGCAGAACCGAGGCGTGACTCCAGCAACGGCAGAAAGGGAGAAAAGAGAGAATATTTTTATTCGATATAAACTATTCTATAATAAGTTTATTGAAAGTCAATTTATTGTTTACTACTGGTTATAGAATATCTCTGTCCATTAAAAACCATCAATAAATACAGTGAGATTATTTATTTCCAATGATACAATTATTTGTATAAACTATTATAGAATAACAAAGTAGCGGTCATCGGAATACTTTTTTTCATACGTTCCATAATATACGTATAATAATAACCTTTTGCGTGTCTTTTTTTGTTTAATGAAATTTTTGCTTTTTTTCAACATTGAAACATTTCTGGATTTCGATGTAAAAGCATATTATATTACCTTATAAATGAATTACTTATTCTATGAAGTCTAGTAACTAATATTAAAAACTTGTATTTGTTCGCAGTATTAAAAATAATAATATTTTTCCTTAACAAAACTATTTGTTTTTAATCCACATTCAATACAATTTCATGAATATATTGCGAGGCTAAAGTGATTATTATAATTTCTATAAACCTTTTGTTATGGGACTCTTTACAATTAGAGTTACAAATTGATCTTACGACCCTCTTTTTATTCAGCATGGAATGATTGGGGCTAAAAAGGATTAGGTACTAGAAAAATAAATATTTGTTATCACATCGACTTTTTTTAATATTTATTTACAAAAAATGGTTTAAAATTATGTGGCTCTACATCATTTCTTATACAGAAATGAATGTCATGCAATTGTTTTATTTTTTTTTCAAAATTAAATGGTAGTTAAGCTGCTTATTATTTTGTTCACAAGAATTATTACAGCACCATTACTGTGACGACATTATTACGTAGATTGATGTTTTATTATTCATAATATAAATAAATGATTGAATTTCGGGGTGGATCCACATATTTTTCTGCTAGAAGTACAAAGGTCAGTGCAGGCCAGGAATATCCTCATAAGATAACACTACGTCGTTGGGACAGATAGTAAAATAATCACATATCAATAACAAGAAGGAATAAATGATTTGTGAATGTTTTACGGCGTAAATATAAAAAGGTAATAATTTTAAACTTATACTATACTTACAATGAATAAAAGTAGATTTTACAGGTTTTATCGTTTTTATCTAAGATCCCAAAAAGACTGAGTTGGGAAGAGGTATGACGTTTTGACGTCTTAGCTAGAGCAAGAAAGTCCTGCGACAGAGAGCACTTCGTGATAGCAACGGTAACTAAGCGGCAGATAACACATTTTGAATGCAAGCAACCCGTTCGCTGCCAGCACTAAAATGTTTAAATGCAATTTTTAGTGCATTTTGAAAACATGCTGTGAAGGAAAACATCGCGAGTAAACTTGCAATATTATGGAACTGCTTTGAGGATTGATTGAAATTAACAAGAACGCACTCAAATGCTTTCAAAAATAGCAACGATGAAAAAAAGAAAGTTTTTGCAAATTAAAACTAATTCTCATACCATTTATTAAAACTGAGGCCATGGTGCACACTTTTTTGTTGCATCGGTGCTTCGGTGCCTATGCGGCTGGTTATCTTTCCTCTGAGGTGCTTAGCTGCTTCTGTTGTGTTGCGACAGTCAAATCAACTTCGGCACAGAATTGGTTTATAACCCAAGTTGTTTTACCACATCCCGGGACTCCATTGACCCAATTTACTATCAGCACACTCCAGCTTTCCCAAAGATCTCACATACCACAGGTTTCCAAGATAGCTTCCGCCATGTTCAGTATCCTGTCTTCTAGCATCACTCTGGTGCAAGGTTAGGCGAAGGAGGGGGGGGGTTGAATACTACTCGTCTCCCCTGTCGTTCTGTCTCCTCTTCATCCAAGATTGCGCCATGTGAAAATATTGAATTATTGATGAAAATATTCAATTTTTTTTTCAGCTTTCATACTTTAATATGTAATATTTCACTGTATATTATAACCGTTGATTTATAAATAGATATCGTGGTGGTTGTGCAATAACGCTAATATATTTTACGAATGACCAATTATTAGTCATTTGACATTAAAACAAAAATTTCTTTTTGGATGGCGATTTTCCATTGAGCTTCGAAGATTTCTTCATTAAATTATTACAAATCATCAGCTGACAAAAGTTTTTACGCAGGATGTTTATGAAAGAAGGATCACTCGCCAATGCTAGTTGATACAGGTCAGACTGGAGATGAATACAATTCCAGCGGGTCATATTATCGAATTGCCTTTGCTTGTATTCAAGGCACACGTGAAAAATCTTGGGATATAAGGATATTACAAATTGGATATCTATTTATAAGGTGAGAATGCTTGGGCGAAAGTAGTTTCTATTGAAGTGATTTTATTTGACGTGTCGAAATTAGTTTTAACTGCATTACAAATATCACGCAAAAGAGCTTGTTGAAGTGATGGCGTATCTTTCTGGACCTTGATGGAAATTATTTACAGAAACCGATTTCGAATAAAATGATTTTGAATTTTACGTTTAATTTGAATAGCATAGGGTCTTAATATTTAACAGCGTTGTTGCTGCTTTAAAGCTTCTGCTGAACTGTCTGAAAAGTATATTGGCTTAAGCTTCGTTTCTGTATATGTTACAATTTAATAATGAACTTGATCTTATATGCCCCTACTGAGGGCATTTTCTTTAATATATAGCATTATTCACTTCGTCACATTTTAATAATCGCCTTTTTACTCGGATGATCAACGAAGCGTCAAAATAAAACTAAAACAGAAAGGGCCAACAATTGAGCCCTACCATATTTACTACTATCCAAGAACTTCTACCACTATAATATTATGTATAAGCCCTATCATCAGCAAATAAAACTGTATTATGGTTTTTCCCTAAAAAGTAAGATAAGTCAATAATATAAACTAAGAACAGAAAGGGGCCAACAATTGAGCCCTGTTGAAGACCCATATTTACTACCGATCCGGAAGAACTTCTACCACTATGAATATTATGTATAAGCCCATATGCAGTCATGAAGTTCCTTGGTGACAATCTATGTTTAGCAGTAGACTTTTAATGAGCGTAATAATGACGCTAATGATGATTATTATGACTATAAACTCCGCCTACATAATGGTTACGTTTTCTATTAGTTAGTTAAGATTCAATAAGTTTAGACTTGTTTAGTCAATCATTGATAACAATTTTCATCTTTTAAATATTATTTCTGACTCGTTACTTATCATTGACGAACTAAACTTTCACCAACGACAAGAAAGTAGCAAATACCTATTGGTAATCAATATGCATCTTTGACATGACCGGATCGATTGCCCTTAAATTATTGAAATTGTAACTCTAAGCACATCTTAACGTCGGAACAATTGCCTGATAATAATTCTACAAGCGTTCCTGATAGTAATAGAGTGACTACAACGAAATGCAATTATAATATACCACACAGAAAAATATATAACATTATATTACAAGAAAGTCGACTTCAATAAACTAACAAGTCCAATGATTAAAACAGTATTTTAAAAGAAACCGATACTTTATACCTTGTCACTTTCTCCACTAAGACAAATCTAACGTCACCCCATATTATGTTAAAATCAATCAAGCAGTTTCGGTTGCAGAACGTCCCAAAGAAAAAGACATATATCCAAACATACATACATAAATACAAACATACACACCTACATGCATTCGAAAAACATTACCCTCTTTCTGGGGCATTTTGGTAATGAGAATAAAATTATTAAAAATACGGTTGAAATAGAAGTAGGTTTCTCGATCTCGACAACAGCGCCACTTACCGGGTCTATTTGAGTTTTTAAGCCATCCAGGAATCTACTCAAATACCCACAAAAATTTCCACATATTAGTTATATTATTCATTATAGCCCGAACTATAATTAATATTGTCTTTTCCTTCATTACTATTCGAAGGGCTATGACGCCCCCGCAATGCCCTTCGTGAGTGGAATTTCGTAAAATTCTTTCTCAGTTGAACTCAAGATGACAAAAATAACAATTTCGCCAAATTTTAAACCTGTAGGAGCTACAGATTAAGTTTACAGATTAATTTTATAAAATCCATTCCTGGTAAGTTTTAACAAATCAAAAAGAATATTCTGGGAAAGATAAGAGCTATAGTATGAAAAAATGATTTTTTTTATTATTTAACGGCCCCGTAACCTCCCTTGCGGGTGGAATTTCGTAAAATCTTACCTGATGTCAACTCAGCGAAAGGAGAGATACCAAATTTGAAGTCCCTAGGCCTTATGGTTCCAGAGATATCGTGATGAGTCACTACATAAGTGGAAATCTCTTAAGGCCCCGCTGCCCTCACTCTTTGTTTCTCTCTTTCACCTATTAAGACACCTACGGCATGATATGGGGTAGTGAATATTCATACAACGCCACTGCACGGTAACACGACACAGATTGCGTCATGGGGGGGGGGGGGAATTTACCGGGGTCAAAGAATATATACACTACGCGAACCGTGGTTGCTCCGCTTGGCAGGCGGGCAGAAAGATGCTTTTAGGTTCCTTGTTGCGTGTTTAGTTCGCCTCTTAGGACACCTACAAGAGAAAACGGGGTGGGATATATTCTTACACCGTCACTACACCATTAATACGCAATTTATTTTATTGTCAAGTTTTATTTTTTATTAAGTGTTTTATGTTTTATGAAGTGTTTTATTTTGACCCTTTTTAGTTGGCCAAGCAAGGGATATCATGTACTCAAGGTAACAAACAAAAAGGTTGTTTAATTAGTTACATTAAAAACTTCCCAACTTTCCCAACCTTACTTTAGTTTTAATGAGTTTTAGTTTAACATAACTTAAATATTAAAAAAACAAACTTTAAAGTCGGGTTCCATTCGTAACAATTCATACAAAAAAAAGAAAAAAGATACAGCCTAATTGAGTACCCCCTCCATATGTCGGCTTAAGTAGTTGTGATGAAGCGCAGTAAGGAGAATAATGATTTTCAATTTGGTTTAATCTAGAATGCTCACATCTGTGTGCATAGTCCCTCGTCCATTTGAATGCTTGGTGAGCAGACGGCTATGCTCATAGGTCTTTCACCCCATCCTGTGTTTATTCAACTGACTCACTCAGAGCATTTTCTTATTTTCATTGAAAATCGCGCTATTAAATTGAAATTATATAACAATTTAATAAAGACATATAAAAACAATTTCGTGAATTAAATTAAATAATCCACAAATATTTAAGTTTGTAATATCTTAGAATCTATTTTAAGAGTTGTAAATTATTGAAGACGTCGTTAATTAAGTATCGTTGAAAGTTAAAAGGGTTCAATAATTTTCTTCATGAGACCGTAAAACTAAAGTTCTGACATGATTCCCTTAATAAGGATTTTGGTAAATCTTAGAAGTTATTCGAGTTTAATTTTCATGTTATTTTCTCTGCATAAATCACCCTTTTTGTTATTTATTTAGGTTATTTTTGTCTTCTGTTTCTCCTGTTCGCTTAACCATACTGCAAAGAGGCATTGGGTTCGTTTCGATATATTTTTTTTATAAAATTGAAGGGACTTTTCCTTATAGTACTTATTCTGAACGTTGTCCCCAAATTTGGCCGGTTATTGCAAAATAACTCTGTATAAACAACAATAAAATAACTCAAAATGTTAGGGGTTAAAGTAAGAAACGGCCGTCTATATCGAAAAATACAAACAAATTTTTTAAATGAAAATATATTTATTTATTCAAAGTATCTACGCTCATTATCAATACACTTCTGCCATCTCAAGGGAAGATAACCTAGGCCTTTACGATAGACCTCTGGGGATTTGGGCTCTACAAAGTCATTATATACCGCTACCTCTGAATATTTTTTTTGCAAGAAATTATCCTAATTGCGGGAAAATGTTAATCGTTAATGGGTCTCTTAATGTTAATCTCTCAAGCCCCTAGCAGTCTCATGAGACCGCGGCCATATTCCGTCAAATCCCGATCTCATGAGCGATCTCATGAGGTCACACACCCACAGCACTTAAACCCATAAAAATTTATATATAGAGACTACTTTTCTATGAAGAATTTTGGCATTATAAAATCAATATGAAATACTATATCCTCTAGTTTAATAAAAAAAACTGTTATCCTATGAATATTTATTTATAATCTACGTTTATTTCATACGCCATTTTCGCGTGAATGTTTTTGTGTTGATTTTTGGATTTTTCTAGTGTTTTAGTATAGTGTTTTATTATAAAATTGTAATAGTATAGTGTTTTATTATAAAAAGTTTTTGTGTGAATATAATTCATCTTTTTACGTAAATAATTTCGAGTAAAATATATTGAAATAATTGCGATTTTGACGCTGCCGACATTTGCTTGGTGTTTTTTTTTTTTGTTATCAAAATACAGTAAAATCTTTTTGTAATGAAGTAGAACCTGACTTTTGTTTAAATCACAAGATAGAGAATTTTGTATAGATTTTATAATGCTAAACTTCTTTATAGAAAAGTAGGCTCTAAATATAAGTTTTAATGGTTTTAAATGCTGTGGGTGGGTGCGGTCGCATGCGACCGCTTGGAATTTTCCGGGTGCATGCGACTGCATAGGATTTTTATAGCGCTTGAAGGGTTAAAATGATTTGTCAAGCAGTGTAAGGAGTTATCATAGAGCAATAATGGCGAAGAGCTATTGACGAGTCAGGGTTGTTTATTTAAGAATTTCGCCATCCTTATATGAAGTTCTTCAAAATAGGCACCTGCTGTTATATAGTGAAAACTTTAATCTGAAATTTTAAATATCGCAATAAAATGTGTACCTTATTGTGTAATAAATAAAGTTATATTTTGTATTACCATCTTAAAAAGTGCGCGCTGTTAGCGTCGCGTCTTGTCTCGGTGTGAACTGACCCTTAAAACCACGTCGGAGCCACAACATTTAACATAATTTAACACACCAACATTATTTTGAATGAAGAATAATAATAATAATGATAACAGTTTATTTATTCAAAAAGGCCTACTTACAGCTTGCATTTCAAGGTTACATGAGTACGTAATAAAACAAAGGTTGTGCAAAAATACAAAAAAGTCAATACCTGAAATAAATAAAATCTGTAGGAAAAATTAAAGAATTGTAACAAAGTTTTAATCACGAGTATTGGACCATGCAGGTTCAGTTTTAATTAAAATTCGCTATTCAAATTAACGGACCAACTTTTAATAATAACCATTTTTAATAAAAAAAAAACCACGATTGCCAAACGCCTGGTCAGCCATGCAACTATGGCAAATTACCTCCACCTCCGCACTACATACAATGAATTTATTCAATTAAACGAATCGTAGGGAAAGAAATTTTCTACAATATAAGGGTCAAGTAATATGCACATGGATATGCGTATTTTTTATACGTGGTAGAGCCACGCTGCAACTATATTATGGCTGTAACTCGAATGGGTCGGTTCGACCGGGGAAGAATCAAGCTATCACAGAATACCAGCGTAAAATAGCAGCTTAATACTTCAGTGTTTCGTATGGTGAGTGTAGAGATCCGGAGACCCTTTTTACTACTAGAAATGAGGCATTCCATCTAAGTCCTCAGGGGTGACAACGCATCTGTGTTTTGATTCTTAATCGAGGATAGATGTAGATGTCAACGGGCCACAGCGTCCACTTATCATCAGGTGATCCGTGTGCTCATTTGTCACCCTTATTCTATAAAAAAATGCGATGGTCAATTTTCCGATTGTAAAACATACTTGCGCCACTAACTTAATTCAGCTGCCTCTGATACCGCCCGTCTGTAAACGAGGTACCCCTGAAATGAGAGGTAGCCCAAGTGTCTACGCAAGTAGCATCCCACACTAGGGTTTAACCTCTCTCCCAATGAACGAGTCATACCGTCGAGTCTCCTGCCATCATCTCTAAATATTCCACAAGACAAGACTCTGAAACCGAGGGAACATTGATTTGTAAAAACAAGAGCTCTTTGAAAAGTATGTTCAAGAAAGAAGGAAAACCTACTAGCACTTTTCTTACATGAAAGTAAAATAAAAATCAAAAAGTAAAGTCTGACTTAAAACTAGAAAGATAAAATAATTATTTCCACTGACAGTTTCTAAGATCAGCGCTAAGGCATAGAGTACTTACCGAAAAATTCAAGCACCCGACTTCAAAATATTTTGTTTGAAGTTGGTTTTTACTTAAATATTAAATTTTTACTATGTCTGATCTTTTTAGAGGTCAAGGTAACTAGAAAGTCGTCTATTGAACAGTAAAGACGCGTATTCGATAACGCGCTCCTGGCGCGCGCGCTTTGAATGACCGCGCAGAACGCGTTCCAAATGTTTGGAGTATATTAACGAAGCGCGCCTGGCGCGCGCGGCAGCTGTTCCAGTATTTTTTTTACTTTTGATATTCGACAGCAGTTCTTTTGAACCTATAATTTTATCAATTTACGGCAAGTTTGGTTATTGGTAGCTCGGAACGCAACGAACACACGAATGATGAAAGTAATCGTCCCAACCGGCGTGCGCGTCAAAAGTTAACTACTTTGATACGCGTTAAAAGACCGACACCAGATGGAACGGCCCGCTCCACGAGTGGGCCTTCCAACGAACGATTTGGCGATCGTTCTAGTCGCATGAAATGGCATATCCATTTCACGCGATTAGAACGCGCGCCATTGTTCCACTTCTTGGAGGGCATAATCGATACGCGGCTTTACATTTTACAGTTAGTGGTTAAATTTTGTCTTATTTTTATATAAACCTTTTTATAAACTATTCAATAAGAAAACATTAAATTCGATTTACAATGGGCGAATATCTAGCGTAAAAAAACTATCGAATTGAGAACTCCCTGCTTTTTTGAAGACGGCAAATAATATGAAGTGACAATGGTATTTTAATCTAAATAAAATAAGACTGTTTATGAAAAAGGAGACTTAAATAAAAATAGTATGTTCCACGTCCGCGTTTCGTGTCGTAAATTATAGCCCCTGCTTTGTTTAAGTTACCAGACGTTAATTATGATAAAATAAGTGTTAACTTTTTATCAGGCGCTAGAAATTGTATGCACAGTTTTTAGTTTTTGTTGTTCTGGTTAACTTTATTCCACAGCACACATGCCCACATTATAACAAATAATTTTACGGCATCCTTAAAAACTCAGTAATTTTGTTTTTCGAAACAAATATTTGAACTTTGAAGCTGAACCTTCAAATGTGGTGGCTCAAAAGTGAAGATGGAAAATTTAAAGGTATTAGGTAAGTCATATTATATCCATTAATGTCTGGAACTCTATATTGATTTAAAAGAAATATAGTGATTAACGAACTGGCAGTCCATCTGATGGTAAGCTGCTACTGCAATTCGTAGACACATAAAGCCAATTTAAACAAAAAAGACTACAAAAAGCGTGGTCATATCTGAGGACTAGAAGGAATGCCTCACAACCTGTAATTATAGTGGCGCTCAACACCTTAGATCGAAACGCGACAGGGCAAGCGATGCCATTTGCCGCTGAAATAGGTTAGAGGAACTACCTATCTACCCGGATTATCACCCAGGCAGAAATGTATTCCTAGCCGTTCAATCCCCTATCGGTCTCATGAGACCGTGGCCATATTCTGTCAATCTCTAGCGGTCTCATGAGACCGCACCCACTCACAGCACTATAACCTAAAAAAACTTATATTTAAAGAATACTTTTCTATGAAGAAGTTTGGCATTATATAATCAATATGAAATTTTCTATTTAACAATAAGGACATAGGGACCTTATTGAAAAAAAAACTTCTGTTGCTAACTCACCCGCTACGTGTGGCAACTTATGTCCCTCCCTTGTTTCATGTCCGTTATGATCGACGGCATGGTATGATGTAAGGACAATGATGCGAAAAATCACAACACAAATAAGGAAACGACACAACTTGGTGCCGCAGCAATAATTCGAACCTAAGATCTTTATCTTCTGATCTGCTTTGGTAACAGCCTGACTCTGATCTCCAGGCGCCTAGGCTCGCGTTACATTTTGTCATAATATTATGTCAAAACTATGAATATAAAAACAAGCATTAAGGACTGAGCCGACGACACGTCTCGCCCAATAAAATGTTGTTACAAGTCATAAAACCGCAAGTATAACTCGAATTATGTTTTCGGTCTTCGTCAATGATGGACAATAACATTAAAATACAACGACTGTAAGAACTCAAAGTCAAAAAGGGCAATAAAAAACATTTAATTTACGTCAGACTTATCTTTCTAGATAGGGATAAGAGTTGTAGGTGTGAAACGTCTGATACTGTGCTAGTCAAACTTCCTAGTGAAACGATCAAAACAAATTCTTCCCAAAATAGGAGAAGCCAATGTCCCACAGTGAACTTTTAAGGTTTAGTGAAATATAGGAAAGAAAATAACTCTGAGATATTACTTAACCCTTAATGAGGCGCATGAAGAAAATCACACAGTTAGTGGGGTCTCTAATAACTCAAAATACATATTGATTAAAACTACTTATACGGATTTTATCGCATTTAATTTTAAAATATTTGTAATTTTTTATGTGGTAGAGCCATGCTGCAGCTATATTAATTGTATAGTTGTAGCACGAATGGGTCGGCTCGACCGGGGAAGGACCACGCTCTCACAGAATACCAGCGTCAAATAGTAGCTTAATGCCGCTGTGTTTCGTATGGTGAGTGTAGAGAACCGGAGACCCTTTTTATTGGAAAAGAGGCATTCCATCTTAGTCTTCAAGGCTGACAACGCATCTTCATTTTGATTCGCAAACGAGGATAGATGTAGATGTCTATGGGCCACAGCAACCATTTACCATCAGGTGGACTGTGTGCTCGCTTGTCACCCTTTTCATATAAAAAATCATGACGTTTCGGATGCTCTCCAAGACCCATGGTCACGTGGGACTGAGGTGACTGACGTCCTCATGTCAATACCCGGAGTACCTTCTTTCTTCAGCTTTTTATTATTTATGGTCCGATGTTGGTCCGAAGTCTTGCAGTGGTATGCTTGGGCTTAGTTTTAATTTTATTAATTACAGGATCTCAAGTAGATGGTGGCACCCAGGCTCCTTCTCTATTGAAATTAGGATGTTTTTTAATTTCAATAGCCTCATGTATCATCCTTGGTAGGAATCGATGTTCTTTCGCGAGGATTTGTGGTCTATCATATCTGATATAATGAATTGGGCCGCCTAGGATATGATCAGGAACTGCAGACTTCCCAAAATAATATAAAATTAAACGCGATGAAATTCGTAAAAGTAGTTTTAATCAATGTGTGGTGTTCGCGTAAATAAAAGAAATCATTGTCCAAATAAATAGTTGAAAATAGGGTGTTATAAATAAATAAAACAAAGTATGTACGAGTATTATCCAAAATATAAATATTAACAATATTAAAATTAATTTAAGAAAATAAAACATAACTTTGACTTTAAACAATAAAAAAAATATTGCAACATCTAACTCTTCAAAACACTCGTTTATGGCTTAACCGAGATCAATGTTAAAAAAAAAAACAATCCTATTCATCCCTAAAGTATTATTAAAAAATAAATTTAACTACGTTTATTGCATTTGCCATTTTTTTTGTTGAAGTAGGGACAGTATGCTGTTGAATGCGACGTTTATGGTGATTTTCTAGAAGCACTACAGCTTATTTCTTTAAAAAATCCTCCTTATGCATGCGTTACTTTAGTCAGTATTCAGAATTACTGATAGCATTAGCAGAACCAGCAACGTCTTGCTCATTGTCGGACACATCCATCAGCCATTCCAGGATTTCGATTTCGCGAGTCATCTCAAAACTGCAAACAAACAAAAAGGAAAAAATAAGTCAAGTAAATATGTACTATAACAATAACCAAATGCTAATAAAACAAATAACAACATACTAATAAAAACTAAGAAAAACACAAAATTAAAACTTACCTCCGCCAAAAAATCTTACGTTAGTGGTCGCAAGGGGGCAGCCAAGAGAGAACAGACATGTGCATGCGCGTGATGTTCTGGTGCGACTAATGCTTTATATAGTAGGTATATTATCTATGGCAACTAATTTGCGTACCCTGCGGGTAGTTAGGAAACTAGAAAGAGCACAAGTGCATTCCAAATGTTCTCCCACATAATTTTTTAAATTTGAAAATGTCTTGACCCCATGCGCCTAATTAAGAGTTAAGTTTATCGCTATATTCTTTTCAACTGAATACGTAATCTCTATTTCACACATTGATATTTATTATTTATATTATATCTGGCGATAACAATTTTGTGAATTTTGAAGTCTTATTTAATAAGAAGTGTTTCATCATTTCTAGTATTAGCAAATTATTGGTTCCATTATATTGGATGTATCGAGTCTTCCTCAGTAGTGTCAACTCCTTACATTCGACAAACTTGGGCAATTCGCAAGTTTTTCTATTCGGTTAGTAATTTTGCCACTATAGCGAATCTTGGTCGTTATATTCACTTCAACCCGCAAAAAAAAATTGAGTCGCATACGCCGTAAGAGATGGTTATCCTTAACCAGATATTATTTCTGCTTAGATTTAAATTTCTCATATATAATATGGATGTGTAGAAGGCGAGAGAGTTTTGTCAGGATCACGCCAAATGGAAGTCCGTAGTCTCTGCCTACCCCTCATGGTGACAGGCGTGATTGCTGAATTTATGTTATGTTTTTATCTCTAATAACCGCTTTCAATAACCTTAACTCATCCTCAAATTATTTCCTAGATATTTCCCAGTTATGTGGTAAACATTCTTCTCTTTTATGCTGCCCTTACGCGTATTAAAGTAGTTTATGTCATAACTTCCCGTAGTTTTTATAACACCGGTGGCTATCGAAAGCTTGATAATCTGTTACGAATCAAAATAACCTCAGACACACCGCTACAACGGGAAACACAAATTTATGAAGATAAACATAGCAAGTGACAGAAAAATAGTGATCTTGACGTTAACTTTGATAAACGGTATTTAATATTATATTACACTTGTTATAAATTACTCTAAAAATTATTTCATTATAGGAATATTTCTCAGTAACGAATTTACGTAGAAATCATTTTATGGAATACAGTAAGTAGTGAGAAGAAAATTAAACATAACATCAAAATAGATTTTTTGTTATTAAAATGTAACCCTTCCCTGTTAGGCCCACCTACTACATACATACTGAATTCCGTTTCAGGATTTCGTTTCAGAATTCCAATTCGGGATTTCGAACGCAGCAAGCCCATATAAAATCAATGACCCGTCACACACCTACGGTAGTTTTCGGTTCAAAATTTTATTACGGGATTCCGTATGTGTGTGGCCAACCTATTCGTTTCGTTTCGAAATTCCGAAACGGAATTCCGTATGTAGCGTGTGGGGGGAACTACCTGACTAACCTAACTAGCATTTTCTCCTGTATACATGGAGGTAGTTTACATGCATAAATTGCGCAAAGTTTTTCTTTCAGACACGGAACAATTATTTGTAGGTCATACAAATTCTTCCGTGCGGGATTCAAACTCGTTGCTAGTCACTGCACCATCTGCCTTCAGCGTGCCTGTTTTAGATTGTATTTGCAAACCAACAGCAACACCAACATATCTAGTTGATTACTTATTGTTGTTTGTTGTTGGTCCAGTAACCTTTGCAATTTCACTGGAAATGACTCGCAAGCGAGGACTTGCGCGCTATAAGTGCGAAGTTTGTGCCGGTGGTTGTGCGCTGCGTTCAGATTCAAGGCAACCCAGCCATTAATAGGAGTGCAGCTCCGGTAGCTAGGAGGAAGACTCGATGTGGTTCAAGGGACACGATATGACGTACGACACGTATGATCTCTGTTTGAACCACTTACGTAAAATCGACAGATGCTCTTGGTTGTTTGCTCTTCTTTTATAGGACAATGGTTGCCAACCGAGAGACTTTAGGTAGGAAGTCATTACAACTTTTAGAATCTAAAAGTAAAGCTTTAATAATGGAATCTCAATACGTACATATAATATCTATTTTATCACACTCATAACTCTGCAGAGAAGTTGATAAAAATGACGAGAAAGGTTTTTTTTTAATAATACAATCAATCGATCATTTGACGGTAAGCAACTTCTGTCACGCATGCACACTTGCAACTCACTACGTTATAAAATACCACATAGAAGAAAGAGAGAAGCCCTCAGAGAAGAAAACGCATACGCTTTCTTCTCTGAGGACTAATATGAACTGCTTCATAGTATGTAATTTTAGACACTCTTATTCCATACACCTGAAAAAAGAGTGTATGCACTGCTCGGTGACAGAAATAGACAAGGCGATATTATTGTTGCGCGCCTAAGTTGATGTCTGGTACCTGACACTAGTGCCATCTAGTGTCGGGGGACAGAGCGAGGAGGGCTTTCTATAAAATGCCATTCCTGAACTTTCCATCAACAGCGCCATCTAGTATCGAATGGAAGAACTAAGCTTTCTAGAAAGCTCCACACTCGAACTTTCTGCACGTGGTCGGTCGGGGGCTGGTATTTGCTGGAATATTCTGTGTGTTTCGGTGGAAAAGGCCTACTTAAAGCTGGTGAGGGCCGCTACCGGGGCAGTATTGAATTGGCGATATGAGCGAAGCTTTCGGAGCGAAATAAAGTGTTAAGTGTGAATAATTATTAGTGTGATTTAAGTTTTAATTGGTGTTCAGTAATTAAAGTGTCAATTTTGGTAATTCAATGGGCAGTTTTTATTGTTACGAACTCTAAGCTCGTAACATTATCAATCCACAAGGCCAACTACGCAAAAAATCGCAAAATCTATGTAGTTATAAAAAAAATAAAAAGCAATATAGTAAGACCTACCACAGATAATAAATAAATTTACAATATTTATGAAGCAATCAATAAAAACGACCATTACAAGAAACAAATTGTCGCTTCATCAGTAACAAGAAACACTCGGCGTATTGGCTCGACGCCATATCGCCTGTGGTTAGAGCGAGTTGGTCGATCGCACGGCGCAAGGACTTTTCCGAAATATTACCATCAATAATGTTACATAAGCGTTAAACTGAAAGATAAGTGCACTTAAACGACAGGTCAAGAGCCGTGTAAATATGGACCCATAAAAGTTTGTGTACGATGGTAGTAATAATACTTAACAGTTATCTTTAGCAAACGTGTTTTTCGTTTTTCGGGTTTAGTAATACAGTAGGAATTCTAGCCAACTTTCGATCTTATCGCGGTTTATGGTACCTCTGTGTTTGTACACTGTGGTACTATAATATTTTTTATAGAATAAGGGTAAAAAAAGAGCACACAATCCTCCTGATGGTAAGTGGATACTATGACCCTATGGGTCATCCATTCTCGATTAAAAAGCAAAATGCCTATGCGTTGTCACCCCTCACATCAAATGGAATCACATCACATGGAATGCCTCGTTTCTAGTAAAAAGTTCAGTTGTAGGTTGTAGTCATGCCGAGCTGTGATGGAGAATATAAAATGAAAAGGTTATACAACCATCTATCAAAAGCCATAACATTTTTCGCGCATTTTCCATGATCGTCTTTTACCAAGCCCACTGGACGAAATATACGACGGATCCTCAGGAATAATTTAGTGATTCTCTTACGCTAAATCCACATGGTACCCGTAATGTTGGGTAACTTTAGAAATTATTTTTCTGGTCATAATCGGCTCGAAGGATATCATTTTTAAACTGTTCTATGGAAAGGCTATCTTGACTGATTCGTTGCGTTGCGTAAGCGCGATTACTGACCGAAAAAATTCTCAATTGCAGCCCATAGTCAGAAAGCTGGCGGTGTTTCACGGCACAAGGCACGGATCTCGGAAATCACACAAAGACGTAGGTCCTGCGCCTGACCTCTCTCCGTTCGTTTTGAATTACCGTCCCATCGGACTACGAGAGTGAGAGAATAGAAAGTGAACTATATTCTCTATAATCCTGTCCTGCGCAGATAGCTAATCTTTGTTAAGACTGGCCTCCGTGACCAAAATTCATTCTGCAGAACATTATTATTATTACTGTGGAAAGGTTTTTAAGCTCTTCAGAACTTTAGAACTTTCAACTCTTCAGACTTTCTCTTGGTTACAGAGAAAAGTATCATATACTCCGTTTGGAGCGTTCTCGTTAACAACGGAAGCAATAAAGTTTACGGCTCGTACAACATCCTCTGATTGTTTATATCTGCACTCAGGGAAACTGTTTGAAGTGCTTCGTATATGATCGTGATGAAACATAAAATTTTCTTTACTTTACAATAACCTAAATAATTTCACTAGCGCTACTTTATTTCGAATTAATTTTAATTTAAAATAATAGTTTATGATTATTTAATTATCTATGCCTATAAATAAAATTAAAATATGTTTTATGTAGTATAGGGAAAAAACACTTATATTATTGAAATACCTGATGGTATCTAAGTGACCGACTTCTACGAACAGCTGCAACATCAGGGGAATTGCGGGTGCGTTTCCGGCCATTTAGAAATGAGTAAGCTCTTTTTTTTCAAGGTCGCTGAGTCGTATCCGTCCGGAAAAGTTGCCAGTGGTGAACGATTCCATAAAAAGATTGTGCAATGAAGAAAACTCCTAGTAAAACGCACAGTCAGCACAGTGTGGATGGTATCGTGAGTTTTGTTGCAATGTGAGTACGTGAAATTTGCCGGCTGGAAAAATTCCGAACAATTTCTCAAAGCACTCCCCGAGGTAGATGCGATATAAAATACAAGGTGATGCAACATCCCTTCGCAGCGCCAATGAATCGAGCTGATCCAAAAGAACTTGAAATAACCAAGGGGTTGTTGGCATCCTACTAAGACATAAATAAGTGTTATTACATTTTTGTGTGTCTGTTCGAGCTTATATTCTATAATATACTTAAATAAAAAATGATAAATATATAACGTTATAAAAAATTACGAAAAGTTTGAAAGCAATATTACGCTATATTTTATCTAAAAATAGTGTTTTTATTTAAAGAAAAATTAGTAAAATTATTGGTCTTTAATAATCTTAAATGTAAATTATGCCATATTAATCAATCCTACGAAGGCGCAGTAAGTCGCCATTAAGTAATAATCAACGCGTAGTGGCGGTGTAAGATCCTATTATTCTATTATATTATATCCTATTATATCATCCCGTGAGTGTCGTAAAAAGCGACAGAGGAAAACAAATCAGAAGATGAGCTGCAGCATCTCACGGATAATAACTAAAATAATGAATACTGCGGTTGCCATTGGAAAGCCTATGTTTAGCAGTGGACTTTTATAGACTGTTATGGATGGAGCAATAAATAAACAACCTTTTTAATGGCATCGAGTGTTTTCATTTTACCGTTAATTATTTTTTTTAATCAGCTTTACTACAAAACTTTTTTTTATAGGATAGGGTGACAAACGAGCACACAGTCCACAAGTGGTTGCTGTGGCCCGTAGACATGTACATCTATCCTCGATTGCGAATCAAAATGCAGATGCGTTGTCACCCGTGAGGACTAAGATGGAATGTCTCGTTATTCGTAAAAGGGGTCTCCGGTTCTTTACACTCACCATACAAAACACAGCAGCATTAAGCTGCTATTTTACGCTAGTATTCTGTGAGAGCGTGGTCAACCTCGGTCAAGCCGACTCATTCGTGCTACAACTACGCTACTAATATAACTGCAGCATGGCTGTACCACGTATTTTTTTTTTTATAGAATAGGCTGACAAACGAGCACACAGTCCACCTGATGGTAAGTGGTTGCTGCGGCCCATAGACATCTACATCTATCTTCCATTACAAATCAAAATGCAGATGCGTTGTCACCCGTGAGGACTGAGATGGAATGCCTCATTTTCAGTAAAAAGGGTCTCCGGTTCTCTACACTCACCATACGAAATACAGCAGATTTAAGCTACTATTTCACGCTGGTATTCTGTGAGAGCGTGGTCCTTCCCCGGTTGAGCCGACCCATTCGTGCTACAACTATACTACTAATATAACTGCAGCATGGCTCTACCACGTAGAAAATATACGACTTTCAGAATCGATTAAACGTTGCATTAGATAAACTCTTACAATTTCTTTTATCGTAAGCGCCTCAAAGTCAGTGTCTCACTACGCTCGCTGATGTTGTAATTAGTTACCGGTGAAATTGCAAACGCGTTGCCGGTTTGTCGGAAATGAGAAGGCTCTTCTCCATATTAGTCTGGAAAAATCACTAACAAAAGCAGATCTCAAAAGAAAAAGGGTTTAAAAACCGACCTATAAAGAACCTTTAAAAACCTATAAGGATTTTGAAAAGTATACAGAATTTCAGATGTAATTTATTGTAAGTAATATTTATAAATATATTTTGTAGTCACTAAAGGTGTTCATGATCTAATTCAAATCCATAAAAATATAAATGAAATTATTTTCATGTTTAATCTTGAAGTCGGCTTTCACTTTTTACTAAAACTTTATTTATTTTGTTTTGAGTGGACCAAAGAAAATCAAGGTCTCAATACATGTATCAAGTAGAAAGTCATATTAATTAACATTAAAAAAAATTTCGCTATTTTTTTTCTTCCCCAGTGGTCTTCTTTAAATCTTACTTGTAAAACTATTTGGAAAGGCTATTGGGAAGAAAATTTCTCAGTAAACTTAACAGTGAGACTTCTAGAAAGACCACTTGGTAAGGTAGAAAGACTAATTTTTACAGAGTTTCAATCACTCTCAAAAGTACGTTTAAGCAGGATTGTTAAACAATGGCCCGAGGAACAATACTTCCACTCTGTAAAACAAAATTTAAATGTATGTTCAGCGTTAAGCATAGAAATTAATATGAAATGACAGCAATTATGTTATTTTAATTGAATTAAATGTAAATAAAATGATCATGATGCATTTTAAATAATTGTTAATTATTATATTAGTTGTAATAATGTAATGTATGTATTATACAAATATTTGTATGTCATCACAATAACAAAGCATGTTGAAATTAAATAATTTTTTTTCTTATAAAGAGTATGCATTATTTACATTTTGAATTTTGTCAAACTGTAAGTCTGTTTTTCGGCAACGCAACAAAATTTATTATTTAACAAACTTTATTGTGCCATGTTTTCTGCAAATAAATAACGATCATGAATAAAACTACTTTTACGGATTTTATCGCGTTTATTTTTACTTTTTATTTACTTTTATTTTTAATTCCCGAGACGTTTCGGGCGCTTTCCAGCACGCATGGTCACGGGGGACTGGAAAGCGCCGAAGGACGGGGGACATGGCCATGGGTGCTGGAAAGCGCCCGAAACGTCTCAGGAATTAAACATAAAAGTAAATAAAAAGTAAAAATAAACGCGATAAAATCCGTAAAAGTAGTTTTAATCATGTATAGTGTTCGCGTAAATATAAGAAATCATTAATTACGATCATGATTAGTATAGGGATACAACTACTAGGAATACCCTTATTTTCCACCTATTACTATATTTTTAAGGGTGGATTTTTTCTTCAATTTGGTATGACAGTGAAGCATAACATAATTATTAAAAATAAAATAATTGGATCGACGTGTATTGACGAACATTGTGTAAAATACATAATACATTGAAAAGAAGTGCTTTTGTAATAAGTCGCCATTAACTGGCAGTATTTGATGGATTATGTATGTCAATAAAACAGTCAGTTTTCTTATGTTAGAGAGCGTACTTTTCACAATAAATAAACCCTTTTGAATTTCATGCCCTCAAAAATACACCAAGTTTCCAATAACTCCATCGATAAGAAACTGCAAAATTAATCTTAAAATTTTAATGCACTTCAATAAGATAAATTACAGCAAATTTCAGGTTTCGCGAGTGCATGAAAGATTTAGCATAACTAATGCATATTTTGATAGAAAACTGATGCGCGCACTAATATTCTACGTAAACAAGTGAAATTAAATCATTATATCTTACGTTACACTAATCAACTTTCCTTTAATATTTACCACCATAGCACATCAGGCATCAATTTGAAATAATATTTGTCATTTATGTTCTGTAACTATGATACTATAAAAATACCTTAAGATGCTTTAAGATTTAGTTACAAGTTACAGTCGCGTCGCAATCATGTGCAAATTCTTTAAATTGGCACAAGAACTTCTTGTACATCTTTTAGCTCCAAAAATTACATTTCAAGCAGCTTTTTATTGCTTTACAACCTCATCATGTTGCTATAGTACCCGTATTGTAGCACTGAAGCCCGTATAAAGTGGGCCCTTTTCAGTGACATAGACGTGAGAAGTCCTCTATCGCTACTGTAGCACTTATTTATGGGGGTAAAGCCATTAAGCGGCTGCTGTAGCGCTTTGTAATACCGCTTCTGTGCTACTTGGGAAGTTACCCTTATTTAACTATTGTCGTAAAGCGACAATTAAAAACAAAAGAACCTAACCTAACAACAACGAAACAACAAAAAAACGAATAATTTATTTAAAATTTTAAAAGATATTTACAGTTTTTCATATAAAAAAAATATGAAGATGATGATGGGTGACATGAATTACAATTATTTAAAAAAAAATAACAAAGATAAATGAATACTGAAACGGAGCCCGAAGACCAAGGTGGCACACCGCGCTTGGCAGTGGTGCTCACCGCTCACGGAGTATGCACAGGCTATGCCTGTGGTAGGTGCGCAGCGCATGATCTAGGCACATGCAGCTTCTGGAGTAGGCATACGCAGCGCTTGAAGTAGGCACACACAGCGCCCGGACTAGGCACACACAGCACCCGGAGTAGGCACACGCAGCGCCTGCAGTAGGCACACGCAGCGTCTGGAGCAGGTACACGCAGCGCTTGAAGTAGGCAAACACAGCGCCCGGAGTAGGGTACACTCAGCGCCCGGAGTAGGCACACGCAGTGCCCGGAGTAGGCACACGCAGTGCTTGAAGCAAGCACGCACAGCGTAGGCGTGGCTAGACGACGACTTCAGATGAAGGCAGAGGCTTGCAGGATCCCGGGGCAGTGCGACCCCGAGATAAGGCCTTTAGGAGATGCTTCTAGTATGAAAGCTGAAGTGAGACTGACTTTATTGGCCGATTGTTCGGCTTTTATACTTTTTTTTAGAGAGCTCCGCGCTCGACGACGGATCTGAGATAAGAACGGGAAATTATTTAAATTAAAAATAAATTTTTGTAAATGGTCAAGAAGAAAAGAGTATTTTTGTGGAAGTTTTGAAGTAAAAACATCAGACTGGTAACGAATTTGAATAAAAATTGCCATGATAACCAGATAAACAACGATGTCAAAACATGTCAAATTTTGGTTTCAGACTCGAAATAGAGAAACGGTAAAATTTAAGTGAAAAATGAGATATTATTGATATAGGAAAAAAGGTAGCGCAACAGCGCGCACGAAGCCCGAAATTGCAGAGTTACGGAGAACTAAATAAAAGATCGAAAAAGGTAGACTCCATTGACACCGATTTAAAAAGAGCTGATAGCGTGAAAATACGAAGTGAAAATGATTTGTTATTGTGTTCTTATGGTTTAAATAACGTTACAGGATCCTATGGAAATAAAGGTGATGCAAAATATTCAGTTTTAGGGTGAATGCAGAAAATCAAAAAACAGAATGGAAAAATAAATTTAAAATAGTGTAAAATGATATGTAAGTAGCATAACACTACATTTTCCCCCCGACCCTGGAAAATTTTTGACTCAGCAAAAATTTTGATATGTACATTCTAAAATAAACCATAATAACACAGCTTTGCAGAAACAGACATCACCAGGCAAAATCAGATATACTATCTCTTACATTCATCATCTGCATTCAAGTAAGGGTGGAGTTCACATTCAATGACAACCACTCTAAAAGTGTGTTTTCGAAAGGACATTTAGGCTTATTTAAGGAGTTGTTATCCGCTCCTAAGTGAAGATAAAGATAAAGAACTTAATCTTAAGCAAGCTTTAGTCGCTATGACTAAAGTAAAGATTAAGAACGGCCAGAGCCTTAGGGCTCAAAGCCAGGGATCAGCAACATCTAACGAGATGTGTCTGAAATAAAAATGAAAAGTGAAGATTAACCAACGAAAATTCGAGGTCCTAAAGCAAGATGTGTTGAAGAACACTGGATCACCAAACAAACAAACAAATTAAAAGAAATAAAAATAATAAGGTGAGAATGATGGTGATATTTATACATATATACAAATAAAAGTTAAGAAAATTTATGATTTTACATCTTTGATGTGCCACTTGCCTCTAACTCCATTAGGGTCTTCAAGCACATAGACTAGTGGTGACAGTTTAGCTATCACTTTGCACTTGATGAACTTAGGGGCAAGTTTATCATTAAAGTATGCGCCGGCATTGCTTAAAACATGGTTTTTACGCCAAACAGTGTCTCCCACGTTAAATTCTTTAAAAGACCGGCGAAGATCATAGCGAGTGCTATTTTTAGCGTGAGCTATGTGAAGTTTAGTTTGAACTTTGTGAAAAATAGATGAGAGGAGACCAGCATTAGACGCGTAAATATCACGAGGCATAAATATCAATTCCTTAAGGTTCTGAGTTGGAGTATAGAAGGAACCACAAGGTATTGTGTCCCTACCAAAGACTAAAAAGTTTGGAGTAAAGCCAGTAGCTACATTTGTAGCGCTGTTCATTGCGTACTGAATCTTAGCAAGATGGTTGTCCCAGGATCTATGATCGTCTCCTACTAGAGATGCTAGAGCTGTAATAATTGTAGTATTAAACTTCTCCGTAGGACTAACCTGAGGACAATATAAAGCTGTGTGAAAAATACAAGGAACGTTATAAGAATTTAAGAATGAGTGGAATTCTCGCGACTGAAATTGAACCGCGTTGTCCATTATAATAGTTTGGGGAATTACATGAACTATAAAAACTGAATTTTCTAAAACATTAATAATATTAGCTGAAGTAGCACGTTTAAGGGGAAAAATCATAGTATATTTAGTAAAATTGCAGTTAATTACTAGAATATACTGATTTCGAGTTTCTTCGAGTCATAGGCAATGGACCCATAAGATCTAAGGATATAGTTTGAAAAGATCTGGAGCAAAGTTTGGGTTTACCCATAAGACCATAGGGAGAATGATTAGGGTGTTTGTAGGCTAAGCAGGTTTCACAAGTCGATATTAATTTGGCAATTTTTTTTTATAGGATAGGGTGACAAACGAGCACACAGTCCACCTGATGGTAAGTGGTTGCTGCGGCCCATAGACATCTACATCTATCTTCCATTACAAATCAAAATGCAGATGCGTTGTCACCCGTGAGGACTGAGATGGAATGCCTCATTTCCAGTAAAAAGGGTCTCCGGTTCTCTACACTCACCATACGAAATACAGCAGCATTAAGCTACTATTTCACGCTGGTATTCTGTGAGAGCGTGGTCCTTCCCCGGTCGAGCCGACCCATTCGTGCTACAACTATACTACTACAAATGTCAGCAATGTCCTTAAATATACCAGGCCAATAGTATTTTAAAGATATTTTCTTGAATGTTTTGAAGATACCAAGATGGAGTTCTGAAGGGGAACCATGGTTAACTTCAATAAGCTAATTCTTTCCAAATAAAGTCATCGTTTAGACGATCGGGAGAATGGATGCAGCGGTAAAGTTTGTTATCCCTGATAGTGTAGTTGGGATATGCGTCTGGGTTGTTGGAGCATCCGAGAAAAATCTTGTTGTAGTGCTCAAGTTTACGATCAGGTGGTTCTTCAATCGTAATAGGATGTACGCCTTGAGGTGAAGTTTCTCGTGTATCAGGACGTTCTTGATTCTTATGTCTTGATAATAAATCTGGAACAACGTTATCCTTTCCTTTTTTATGTTTCAGGACAAAGTTAAAGCATGGTAAGCGTGAAGTCCAGCGAGCAAGTCTTCCTGATGGATTCGATAAGTTTTGAAGCCATTTAAGTGCAGCATGATCAGTATCTATTGTAAATTCTTTACCATTGTCTAGGTAACATCGCCAATGTTCTAACGCAGTTATTACAGCCAATGTTTCTCTTTCAATAGTTGAGTAGTTCTGTTGATTTTTGTTTAGTACTTTACTCATGTAAGCAATCACGAATTCTTTGTCATCTTGATATTGAGTAAGCATTGCTCCTATGCCATAATTTGATGCATCACAATGTACAGAGAAGGGTAGTTCGAAGTTAGAGCAAGCAATGACAGGAGCAGTTACCAAAGCTTCTTTAAGTTTCTGGAAAGCAGCTGCAGCTTGTGAATTCCATAAAAATTTAGGAGCGTTCTTCCCGGAACAGGTTAGTTGGTTGAGTGGAGAGGCAATAGTGCTAAAGTTTGGAATGAATCTTCTGAACCAGCTGCAGGTGCCTATGAATCTTCGTACTTATTTTCTGCAAGTAGGTACAGGATATTCTAAAATAGCTTTCATTTTATCTGGATCAGCACGTAGACCATACTAGTCCGCTAGAAAACCAAGGTATTTCAGTTCTTTCTTGAAGAATTGACTCTTCTCAAGTCAGATTAGCATATGAAAGTTTTTCATGAACTTTCATGAGAAGCGATATGTGTTCATCAAAAGTCTCGCTAATAATAACGATGTCATCCAGATAGCAAAATACCTTGTTCTCAAATTCAGGAGTAAAAAGCATATCCATTAATCTTTGTAGAGTTGCAGGTGAGTTAGTGAGACCAAAAGGCATTACCTTGAATCTAAACATACCTCTTCCAGGTACATAAAATGCAGTTTTATCTTTATCAGCAGGATTCAAGGGAATCTCCCAAAATGCTTTCGCAATGTCGATGCTTGATAAGTATTTGGCATTCTTCAAGTTGTCCAAAATTTCACTTATTAGTGGCAGACTATAAGCATCATGACGTGTAACTGAGTTAAGCTTCCTGCTGTCTACGCAGAAACGCCATTCTTCGGAGTGATGAGAACTGGAGATAACCAAGGACATTCGCATTGTTCAATGACTTTCCATCCCAGCATCTTGTCAACTTCATTAATTAACGCCTTTTGTTTTTCAGGAGACAGTCTGTAACATCTTTGTTTGATTGGAAGAGAATCACCAGTATCAATCTTGTGGGTGATTAAGTGTGTGCTTCCCAGGATACCTTTTTCTTCAAAAGAAATTGTCTTGAAGCGTTGGATGATGTCGTTAGCGATGTTCTTTTGGTTAAGAGTTAAATGCTCATAAGGTAAAACTTTAATATCTTTAGTTACGATAGCAGAGTATTTAGATTCTGCAAAGTCAAGAGAAGATAAAACACTAGGTAAAAGATTAAATTTTCTCCAAAAGTCAATACCTAGTATTAGCGAAGGAAATATTTCAGGGAAAACATAAGCTTTAATCAAATGAGTTTGATTATTGAAATGAACAGGTAAGTCAAAATAACCCAAGGAATTAACTTTTTGATTATTAGCAGTAGAGACAGTAATAAGATCTGACTTGAAAAGTTTACAGCCCAGTTTAAGAATTTCCAAATGAGAATTATTACCCAGAATAGTTACCGAGCTGCCAGAATCTAGTAAACCAGATAAAGTTAAGTCATAAATTTTGACATTAACGAATGGACGATTAAGATCTTGTTCTTTGGAGTAGAGTGTAAAAGAGATTTTGTAACAAGAAAAGAAGTTTTTAATTGTTTTAATCCAACTAGTCCAATCGTCATTATCAAAGTTTAAGTTACTTTTCAAGTCAGCAGTTAGTTTTTTGAACTAGTATTTGGTTTGGGAGAACAAGTAGGGCAATCTGCAGTTTTAAAACCTTTAAGACCACATTTGAAACAAATCACGAATCGTGGTTGAGTATAAGTGTTCAAAGTATGACCTTGTTTACGACAGCGAACACAAAAAGAGCTTTCTTGAGGAGCTTTAGTTTGAGAGAGACTATTAACTTGTCTAGAAGGGTATTTGTAGGATGAAGTGAATTTATTCATGAAAGGAGGAGAAGGTCGAGAGTTATTAGAAGAATTTGGAGAGTCAACTGAACTTGAAGTAGAATGCTTGTAGTTGAATTCAGAAATAAGAGGACTTTGTTGTACATTTGGTTCTTTAAATTGTTTGTCTCTGTCTAGGAACTTTTCGTAGTTTTGGCAAGTAGCCAGAAGAGAGTCGATAGAGTCAATGTCTTTTAGAGCTACGAAGACTGAATAACATGGGCGAATATTCCTCAAAATAATCTCCAATTGTTCTGTTTCAAAAATTTTCTTCGAAAGACGAGAGAACATTCCAGACATGATGGAAATATAGATGACGATAAATTCATCACGGCTTTGAGTTCGATTCCTAATCGCTTCTAGAAGTTTATGATCATAATCAAAACCACCAAAGTCTTTGATTAATAAAGAGGAAAGTTCGTTCCAAGTTAAGTTTGGATTCTGATTATATTTAAATCTGAACCAATGAAGAGCATTGTCGGTGAAAATTTCGAATGCTTGAGAAATCAACAAGTCTTTGGACAAGCCACGAGCTAAGCAGTATTCTTCAAGTTTTTGAAGAAAGGATCTTGGACAGCTTTTACCATTGAAGGTGTGTCTTTTCAGATCTTTGAAGACGTTAGTTGGAGAAAAAGATTGAGGTGGTGGTGAAGGATACGGGGTATGGATCTTAACAGAAGTTTGAGAAACAAGAGGAGGTTCCATGACAGTCGGGTCAACAGGAGGGTCAAGTGATGGAGAGTCATTTTCAGTTGGAGGTGGAGTCAAGGATTCGAATTGTTTAGTAATAGCGTCAAATTTCATCTTCAAAGTATCGAAAATAGCTTTAAAGTCTGGATATAAATCAGTATCTATTCGCTCTAATCTGTAAAAAACATGATTAATAAAAGTTTCTATTAGTCGTAAGTATTTGGTTTCACCTTGTAAAAATCTTTCAATTTTACAGTCCAGGTAGGTCAAAGTAGAACCAATTTGAGACAAGTCATCCTCGATCGGAATTGGAGAAGTCAGAATATCTTCAGGGTGAGAATTCTCAACTAAACGCAAAACCTGTTTTTTTAGAAGCAAAACAGTATTAGCTGGTTCCTCACATCTAATCTTGACTTCGTATTCGAGTTCGGCCGTGTTAAGGAATTCGAACTTAATAAGCCTTTTCATTGTTATAATTAAGTGCAAAGTTAAGTTTAAGAAATAAAAATTTAATTAAAAATTGTACCTCTTTAAGTTATCTGGAATAAAAATATTAAACATTGACATTTGAAATATTTTCTGAATTATGTTTTAAGCAAAGAGTATTCAAATCACTACGTTTTAGTTATAAGCTTACATGTATTTTGATATATCAATATTCCATTCATAGACTTAGATTATACTGGTATAATACCATTGTACTTTTGATATTATTATTTACAATCCACTTTTGTTAAAATAATTCATTGTATGACATTATGCTTTATTATCCGTGTTATTTGATTTGATTTAATGAATAATGAGATGATGTTTTAAGTTCCATAATTTTAATAATATTGTAAGCCTTATCTAGGCAGGTTGTGGTGATACTTAATTATTTTTATAGTGTTAAATCTCTTAAACCTACAACTAGCACAATAAATGACTTATTCTATTCTATTCTATTCTATTCTAAAGTGATGAATGTAAGTGAAGTGTTATATGCAGGTCTAAATATAATCCAGATAAGTTGAAAAACTAGATGAAGTTTTGTTTTAGAATTTGGAAGATATGAAAAGGATGAGTAAATAAAGAGTTAAGAACGAAAGAGAAAGCAATTAAATAAAAAAGAAATGGATAAGACGTAGTAAAGGTGAAGAAAAGAGAAAAAAAAATTAAGAGAGAAAGAGAACTTTTACGTTGGGCGCCAAAATGTCGTAAAGCGACAATTAAAAACAAAAGAACCTAACCTAACAACAACGAAACAACAAAAAAAAACGAATAATTTATTTAAAATTTTAAAAGATATTTACAGTTTTTTATATAAAAAAAATATGAAGATGATGATGGGTGACGTGAATTACAATTATTTTTTTAAAAAAAAACAAAGAAAAGATAAATGAGTACTGAAACGGAGCCCGAAGACCAAGGTGGCACACCGCGCTTGGCAGTGGTGCTCACCGCTCACGGAGTATGCACAGGCTATGCCTGTGGTAGGTGCGCAGCACACGGCACACGGCACACGGCACACGCAGCGTCTGGAGTAGGCACACGCAGCGTCTGGAGTAGGCATACGCAGCGCTTGAAGTAGGCACACACAGCGCCCGGACAAGGTACACACAGCGCCCGGAGTAGGCACACGCAGCGTCTGGAGTAGGTACACGCAGCGTCTGGAGCAGGTACACGCAGCGCTTGAAGTAGCCACACGCAGCGCCCGGAGTAGGCACACTCAGCGCCCGGAGTAGGCACACGCAGCGCCCGGAGTAGGCACACGCAGTGCTGAAGCACAGCGGCTAAAGATAGCGCGGGCACTAGTAGGTGGAGGCGTAGGCGTGGCTAGACGACGACTTCAGATGAAGGCAGAGGCTTGCAGGATCCCGGGGCAGTGCGGCCCCGGGATAAGGCCTTTAGGAGATGCTTCTAGTATGAAAGCTGAAGCGAGACTGACTTTATTGGCCGATTGTTCGGCTTTTATACTTTTTTTTAGAGAGCTCCGCGCTCGACGACGGATCTGAGATAAGAACGGGAAATTATTTAAATTAAAAACAAATTTTTGTAAATGGCCAAGAAGAAAAGAGTATTTTTGTGGAAGTTTTGAAGTAAAAACATCAGACCGGTAACGAATTTGAATAAAAATTGCCATGATAACCAGATAAACAACGATGTCAAAACATGTCAAATTTTGGTTTCAGACTCGAAATAGAGAAACGGTAAAATTTAAGTGAAAAATGAGATATTATTGATATAGGAAAAAAGGTAGCGCAACAGCGCGCACGAAGACCGAAATTGCAGAGTTTCGGAGAACTAAATAAAAGATCGAAAAAGGTAGACTCCATTGACACCGATTTAAAAAGTGCTGATAGCGTGAAAATACGAAGTGAAAATGATTTGTTATTGTGTTCTTATGGTTTAAAAAACGTTACAGGATCATATGGAAATAAAGGTGATCCAAAATATTCAGTTTTGAGGTGAATGCAGAAAATCAAAAAACAGAATGGAAAAATAAATTTAAAATAGTGTAAAATGATATGTAAGTAGCATAACACTACACTATCTAATAAAAAGACCGCAATTCATCATGATGTTCTATTCCGTTTTTTAGACCATTCCATAAAATAAAACATTTATAGGATCTTTTCATCTATTGTTCGGTAACTTTACAACCGTTTTATTGTCAGCAATCTACACTTAGGAAAATTTGCGTAAACATCGTGAATTGAAGATTTTTCGTTTAAAAAATCTTACCCCAACGGTTACTAACCATGTAGTGGCAGCGTGAGAATAATCTAATACCCATATCATCACGGGCTTCGCAAGAGGCGACAGAGGTAAACAAATCGGGAGACAAATCGGACCGATGCGTGTTGTTTAGGTTTTTCTACAGTCTAATATTATATTATTTGGGTTGTTATCAGGAATGTACTGCTGTCCATATCCCATGTCAATTTCCTCTGACGCCCACGTCATGGTCCTCTGACGTCTATGGTCCAGGGGACCATATGAGGTAGTGGATTCTCTTGCGTTGCACCTACACGGTGATAATTTTAAGCCACGTTATTATTTAAGTAATATAGTGGTCCTTACCGCACCGTTAGCCGTGTAGTGGCGGTTGAGAATATCCACTACCCCATATCTTCCCGTGGGTGTCGTACGAGGCGACAGAGGGACAGATAAAGGAGATGGGCAGCAGCATCTTCCTAATAACAACAATAACATAATAAAAAACTGCGGTTGCCAACCCGCTGGCCAAGCGTGGCAACTATGGCAAATATCCCCCCATGAGCAACGACGCAAATAAATGACCCCCAGTCTCCGGCGGCCCCGCTATTCCTGGCTACGGTGGCGACCATGGTAACGGCGGGGCAGGGGGTGCTAAGAATCGGAGTCGGAGCTAAGTTCTGCAAGACCCGTCGCAGAAGAACACAAAAACTCTCCGATCACACTCTTAATCTCATGGCTGTTAGACGGGAGATGAGGCTGCAATCGTCAACAGATTTGACAGCATACAGACAACTGAACAGACAGATCTCCAAATGCATGCGGCGAGACTTACGCAACTTTAATACTGCTCGTATTAAAGAAGCGATCGAGCGAAACTAGGGCTCCAAAGTCTTTGCCAGAGATCTGTCTGCCAGAAAAAGCCAACTGTCAAAGCTGAAGACTGAGTGTGGCAACATCGTCTCCGGGACACCTGAGATTTTGAGTGAGATTGAGAGGTTCTATGGGCAGTTGTACACATCATCGTTGGAGCCACACGCAAGTGTGAGTAACGATCCAAGAGCAAGTCTTACCTGACATTATTCCGATGATATCCCGGACTTCAGTCTGAGCGAGATTAGAATGGCTCTCCAGCACCTTAAAAACGGCAGGGCCCCAGGCGAGGATGGAATTAAAGCGGAGCTTCTGAAAACGGGTGGAACACCGGTACTTGAAGTCCTTCAGAAGCTCTTCAATTCCGTCCTCCATGGTGGCACTACTCCGGAGGCGTGGAGCAGAAGTGCGGTGGTCTTATTCTTTAAAAAAGGATTCAACGCTCTCTCAAGAACTACAGACCGATTTGCCTTCTGAACCGCGTCTACGTGCTGTTTTCGAGAGTCATTACGAATCGTCTCGCACGCAGACTTGACGACTTCCAGCCTCCCGAACAAGCCGGTTTCCGAAAAGGCTTTAGTACCATAGACCACATACATATCCTGCGGCAGATTGTACAGAAGACCGAAGAGTACAATCTGCCACTTTGCCTGGCGTATGTGGACTATGAGAAAGCCTTTGATTCCGTCGAAATTTGGGCGGTGCTACAGTCCCTTCAGCGGTGCCAAGTTGACTGTCGGTATATCGAAGTGCTGAAGTGTTTGTACAGTAGGGCTACGATGGCTATCCGAGTACAGAACCAGAGTTCGAAACCTATCCAACTGCAGAGGTGTAAGACAGGGTGACGTTATATCCCCGAAACTCTTCACCGCTGCGTTGGAAGACGTTTTCAAGCTACTGGACTGGAAAGGATACGGTATTAACATCAATGGCGAGTACATCACTCACCTTCGATTTGCCGACGATATAGTCCTTATGGTAGAATCGCTGGAGGACCTTAGCACTACGCTCAATGACCTCAATGGTGTCTCCCAACGGATAGGTCTTAAGATGAACATGGACAAAACAAAGATCATGTTTAAAGTCCATGTCACACCTATGCCGGTAGTTGTTGGGAGCACTATGCTCTAAGTTGTTGACGAGTACGTTTACCTGGGACAAATAGTCCGACTAGGTAAGTCCAACTTCGACCGAGAGGTCAATCGACGGATTCAACTCGGCTGGGCAGCGTTCGGGAAATTACGACACATCTTCTCGTCAGGTATACCTCAATCTCTGAAAACTAAAGGTAACCAGTGCGTGTTGCCAGTGATGACTTACGGATCTGAGACGTGGTCCTTCACCGCTGGCCGTATGAGGACGCTCAAGGTCGCTCAGCGAGCTATGGAGAGGGCTATGCTCGCAGTTTCTCTGCGTGATAGACTCAGAAATGAGGATATCCGCAGTAAAACCAGAGTGACCGACATAGCCCAACGGATTAGTAAGCTGAAGTGGCAATGGGCCGGCCATATAGCTCGAAGAACCGATAACCGATGGGGAAGAAAGGTTCTCGAGTGGCAGCCTCGTACCGGTAGACGTAGTGTAGGGCGACCCCCCACTAGATGGAGTGACGATCTGGTATGACATGCAGGAAGTCGGTGGATGCAGATGGCTCAGGACCGTGCTTTGTGGCATTACTTGGGGGAGGCCTATGTTCAGCAGTGGACTTGTAAAGGGCTGTAGATGATGATGATGATGATGAGTGGTCCTTACGTTTCATGCTCCACATTTAATAATTTGCATTTGTTATAAATTTTTTATTTAAACTTCACCCTTTTAAATCTTTTTTTACCGTGTGCCTTCACGTGTCATTTAATTTCACTTAACGAGAAATTATACTGCTCGGAAACATGTAAATGGCGCGTAGGACGAAATTCTGCATTAGCGTTTACGACGTAAGCGCGTCATGTGCTGTTTAAAAATTAATGCAATTATATTTTAAATTAGATTTAGAAATTAAGGCTAGCTTTATTTGATATTTTTATACCTTTGCAAGGTGCATGTGATGTAATGTGTTAAATTATTCAACTTCTTTGCTGCATAAAAGACGAAGTAAACCGTGTGGTTCGGATGAATGGAATATACACAACATAGTTGAAAAGACCCGCCGACAGCCTGGCTGTCTGATGGAGAAAAGGGGAGAGAGGAGTTAAAGCTTAGCGATCTATCACATGAAATTTAGGCCACTGTCTCAATCAGTGTAGTACTAGTCTAATTTCTAATACGTAACTAACATGTTCTAGTCAAACTTTGGGATACGCTTGTTAAAGTATCTCCATCCACCAGTCTATGTTACCATGCTTATTGTGTGTAAGAGAGGGCTGTAGCGGTGTGTATTTCAGTATTAATGAAAAATATCATATGTGTTGCCCGGAGAAGAGCACACCCGTGACAAAACAGAATAGCTTTTGTGTTGATGACTTTAGCCTTGCGTTGCTAGAGATTTAAAACTTTATAGAGCGGCCATTGGGAACACTTTCATATAAATAATTTGATCTCGAGAGTAAGTAACTCTATGTAGCCTAGCAACTCGACGTATTGTGAGTTCGAAAACAAATTTTGCTATAGTTTGATACGAAGATATTTATACGAGAAAAATAAACGATTTTTTATGTAAACTACTCGAAGCTTAGAAACTCCTCATAATAATAATAACTACTAAATAAGCCTTTTGAATGCCGTTCCAGAAGTAGAAAAGAAATATCTGCTGAATTTTTGAAACTATTATTTTATAAATATTTAATATTAGTATTTTTAAAACACTATTTAAAACTTTTATTCATAATTAAAGTGAAAAAAAAATTATATTTACATATTTTTATGTACATAACTGGATTCTCGGAAACTGACCTCACGTATGATTTGGTTGAAATTTGGTACTCAGATTGTAATGTTTTACTTTAACTACAAATGTATGTTTAATGCACACGTATCCAGAAAATTATTAGTTTTTTCTCAGTTTTCCTCCAGGAACTATAATATTATGCACACATCATACAGCTTGCAAAGATGATTAAAAGAATAAAGAATGAATGGGTTAGATTTAGAATCGTTTGGCAGGAATTTGGGGGAGTAAGGTGTTTTATTTGGTAGAGGTTTGGTCCCCGATTATAATAATACCACTTACATTAAAAGGTAATGCACCGTTATCGAAAAAATAAATAAAAACTATTATAACCTAAAATACGTAAAGTATGGAAAATTATACATTTTTTATTACTAACTGACTTTCCTTTTTTATTACTACACAGGCTGCACTAAAAATATCGGGAATGGAATATTTCCACTGTTCCTGTCATATTAAAATCTTTTTTAATTGAAAACTCCTTGGTTTTAAAAATCTAATACCATTTATTTATTTAAAAAAAAGATTCTCGGTCTTGTCACAAGGTTTTGTCAAACTTGTTTAGTCGTTGAGAAAATGGAATTGACTCGAGGAAATGCAAAAGCGATGATTTATTATGACTTTCGAAGTGGTTTAACACAAAAACAGTGTGTTGACTGGATGATTTCTGCATTTGGTGATGAAGCCCCATCCAAAACCACAATTTATCGCTGGTTTGCTGAATTTCAACGTGGACGTGTCAAGCTCAGTGATGATCCCCGTCAAGGTCGTCCAAAAACTGCAGTCACCCAAGAAAACGTTGATGCTGTGCATAAGCTGATTGAGGAAGATCGACATGTGACATACCGTGAAATTCAGGCAACTTTAGACATTGGCATGAGTCAAATACAAATAATCTTGCATGAACAATTAGGTGTAAAAAAAGTTGTTTTCCCGATGGATACCGCATTCGCTGCGTGAAGAGCAAAAAGCGGCTCGCGTTAGTTGGTGCGTCAGAACTCTCGAAAGATTCCACGCAGGATCCTCAAATGCTGTATTTTAAACATTGTATCAGGTAACAAATCCTGGATATATGCGTACGAACCCGAAACAAAAAACCAGTCACGAGTTTGGGTGTTCGAAAATAAGTTAAAGCCAACAAAAATTGTTCGTTCACGGAGTGTTGCAAAAAAAATGGTGGCCACGTTTTTCTCCAAAACCGGCCATGTTACGACTAATCCTCTTGATGTACAAAGAACGGTTAATGCAGAATGGTAAGCTAGCATTTGTTTGCCACAGGTCGTTTCTGAACTCCGTAAAGAGAACTGCAACCACCGCATCATCCTCCATCACAACAATGCGAGTTCTCACACCGCACACAGAACAAACGAGTTTTTAGAGCAAGAAAATATAGAATTATTAGACCATCCGCCGTAAAGCCCCGACCTAAGTCCTAATTATTTCTGTACTTTCCCTAAAATAAAGAATAAATTGCATGGACAGAGATTTTCATCGCCTGAAGAAGCTGTGGACGCCTACAAAACGGCCATTTTGGAGGCCCCAACTTCCGAATGGAATGGTTGCTTCAATGATAGGTTCCATCGTATGGAAAAATGTGTTAAATTTCGCGGAGAATACTGCGAAAAGCAATAAATACATTTTTAAATAGTAATGTTGTGTCACTTCCTTGATTCCCGAAATTTTCAGTGCCGCCCTCGTAACTGACCGCTTCGCGGGGCTCCATCGACCGGCCATCCCTCGACTGCATTACATGGTGCTTCCCTCCTCCAACTCTCCCCCCTCCCCCATAAATCAGGTTTATAGTCAAAAACATTACAAAAACATAACCTCAAAATTAAATTTATAAAAAAACTAAGCATGTCCAGTAAGATGTGGAAGTGGGGGCGACTCTACAATCCCCCCCTTAATTCATTTTGAGCTATGATTTTGAGGTAAGTTCTATGGGATTTTCTTACCTTTTAATGGGAGTGGTATTATTATAATTGTGGACCATACCTCTACCAAATAAAACACCTTACTCCAAATATCTGCCAAACGATTCTAAGTTTCAACCGAATGAATTAGCATGTTTTGCCACTGTGTTGACCGCGCTTCGACCCCGAGTAAGTTATGGTTGTAGTTCCGCTGTTCGCCGTGCTACAGCGCCGCGGCAGCGGTCTCCGTGCGGGACGCGAAGATGAAATCGCAAAATTTTCTAGCTCAATACCCTCTCCTGGATATCGGACGCCATCATCCGCCAATTTCTAGATGAGAATAATAAAAACTATCCCATTAACATCCCCATCACACAACCTTCGAAGTGTCACATTTATTTTTTATAAATTAAAACTGTAATAAGTTTAATTTACAAAAAAATAAGTGCTGATACCAGAACCAGAGATGTGATTGCTACACAACCTACCTGACGGTAAATGAATTTTATAGTTCGTAGATTATCCTCAGTCAAGAAATGTAATGCAGATGCTTTAGTACACCCAAAGCTAAGATAGAACGTCTCATTATCTCGTCTCTCAATACGAAACACAGCAGCATTACGCTGCTATATAAATTAATATATTGCTATATAAGATTATTCCCCTGGTATTGCAGCTGTTCATGGATGGCGGTAATAATCACTTACCATCAGGTGAGCCGTATGCTCGTTTACCCACTCTCCTATAAAAAAACTGTTCATAAGCGTGGTTCTTCCCCGGTCGGGTGAATCTATTCGTGTTTTTAACTATACGTTCTTATGGCCAAAACGATCTGGCAGATCTTTATCTTTAATTAAAACTCTCAACGTTGCATTTAACACCGGACGAATGTGCCGTGTTTAATTGCTCCATTAATCACATTTATATTTGTAATAAAGCTGACATTGTTTTCTGTTTGTTGACCTTTTAAAATTAGCTTTTAACTGAGGCGTTGCTTCGTGCGTTTTTTGATTTAATTTAACGAGTAATCAAACGACTTGAAAACGTACTGTTATCAAAAAAAATTTTCAATAATCACCCAGAATTTCGTATTAAATTAAAATAAAACCTTTTTTGTACGCTTTCTTTTAAGTTTGTTTACTTGAAGATTCAACCAAGCGAATACAGTCATAAAAATAAATAGTACAAAAAGTATTCACAATAAAATATTTTAAGTCATAATAAATTATTTATTTTTACAAGAAATAATTATTTGTTTTGACACAAAAATATGGACATAGAAGTATGCCAGGAAGTTGTCGAGTACCTAGTAACCCTGTATAACTTACAATATGAAGTCATTTGCATAATTTCATAAGAAGTTTCAAAACACACACTTACATAAAATATTTTCTTACACAGCCATTACTCGGTTAGTCATTATAAATGTGTAATTATTATTATTTAATCACTATATAAATATACTATGTCAAGCATGTATAACGAAGTTAAGACCTTAAAACTGTGATAATAGGTACTGTTATTTTTATATTGTAAATATATGAGTTGTTTCGTATGTGATAATTTGGCAAAAGTCATACACCTAATCTATAATTAACTTAATTTACTCTTTGACTAACCAAATTCGAACAATGTCGACCACACTCGATTATTATCTAAGAAACCATGCAGGGTAGCAGCACCAGTAATATTGCGATAAGTAAGATCTCTTTTGATTACGCCTGCAATTCCTTTATTTTCTTTCAAAAAAATTAGAATTTTTATTTACTCATATAAAGTTAAGATTAGTAAACACCCACTTGCTCGTAAAAGTACATATAGCTGACGTGAACCACCAAAACTCTATCTGCAATCTGTGATTATCCACCATCATCATCACTATCATCATTATAGCACATCACAAGTCAAGTACTGAACATAGTCCTTCTCCAAGGAACGCCACATATTACCGTCCTGGGCCTCTTGAATCCATCGACTCTCTGCATCTCTACCAGATCGTCACTCCATCTAGTTAGTCTAGCTGCCCTACTTTTCGCTTAAAGGTTACAGACTACTACCTGAGAACTTTTCTTCACCATTAGTTGTCGGTTATTCGAGCAATATGTTCGGCCCATTGCTCACTCCAGCTTACTGGTCCGTTTGGCTGTCGGTTACTCTAGCTCTATAGTGGATATTCTTATTACGAAGTCTACGAGTATTACCTCTCGATCAAAGTTGGATTTATTTAAACAGACAATTTGTCCTAAGTAAACATACTCATCAACTATTTCGAGCGTAGCGCTCCCAGTAACTAACGGCGTAGGCGTACATGGACGTTACGTTAGATTTGATTGACTACAATTCCTTTTTTATAGAATAAGGGTGACAAACACACAGTCCACCTGATAGTAAGAGGATGATGTGGCCCATAAACATCTGCGTTTATTCTCAATTAAGAATCATAATTCTGATACGTTGTTACCCTTAGGGACTGAGATGGAATGCCTAGTTTCCAGTAAAAAGGATATCCAGTTCTCTACGCGTCTCTATATATTAAGGTTATCTTTATTCGTTAAATTTTCATCATTACGGGAGCTACAATCCTCAATTGTAGCGTTTTGTCGTAGATTTCTTCGATTGAGGGCTCGTAACACGCCAAAGAAAAAACCTTTGCCATATCTGTCAGCTAAAGAAATACAAGAATCGCTTACTTGTTGTAGACGGCAGCATCAACTTTGTTCGTTCCCTGAGGAGATTAAAGAAGTCTTTAAATCCCAAAATGTTCACAAGAAAAGCAAACTCGTTTCACTTAACCCATTTATTGACAAATATGGTATATTGAGAGTTGGAGGACGAATTGAAAATTCAAACTTACCAGATGATAGCAAACATCCCATCATAATTGCAGGAGAATCACATTTTGGAAAACTTATAGTTGCCGATGCACATGGGAAAACCACGCATGGAGGACAGCAATTGACCTGTAATTATGTGAGAACTAAGTATTGGGTGACCAGATTAAAGAATTTGGTCAGAAATCACATTCACCACTGTGTTCCATGCATTAGAAATGCAGCCACTTTTCGGACTCATGTGATGGGACAGTTGCCAGCTTGTCGAGTAACACCCGGCAAGACATTTATGAGTGCCGGTGTAGACTACGCTGGCCCGATAAACATTCGTGTCTCCAAAGGTAGAGGCCACAAGTCCTATAAAGGATATATCTGTCTCTTCATTTGTATGGCCACAAGAGCAGTTCATATCGAAGCCGTTTCGGATCTTACTGCGGAAGGATTTTTAGCTGCCTTTAAACGTTTCGTTGCTCGAAGGGGTCGTTGTAACCACATATGGAGCGATAACGGAACTAATTTTATTGGGGCATCACGAGAAATCAAGCGGTTATTTACAAAAGAACGGTCTTCAATTTTGAATGAAATTTCTTCTTCATTAGCTAATAACGGAACCGAATGGCATTTTATTCCCCCTCATGGTCCCAATTTCGTAGAATTATGTGAAGCAGGGATTAAAAGTATAAAACATCATCTCCGCAGAGTAATAGGGGATTCCACTCTCACTTTCGAGGAATTGGCTACAGTGCTAGCTCAAATCGAGGCCTGCCTCAACTCCCGGCCGTTAACAATGGTAAGTTCAAGCCCAGACGACAGTGTTCCATTAACACCAGGCCATTTTTTAATAGGTGAACCATTGCTAAATGCTCCTGATAATAACTTCGAACATCTTTCGATAGGCAAACTACGCCGTTGGCAATTGACACAACGAATGCTCCAAACCTTTTGAAAGAGATGTTCCACTGAATATCTCACCCATTTCTTCCAAAGGCATAAATGGAACACCACAACTTCGGGGTTGGTGATATTGTTCTGATACGGGAGGACAATTTACCACCCGCTAAATGGCTTTATGGCAAGATAGTGGAAGTTCATCCTGGTAGGGACAATCTTACGCGGATAGTAACATTACGTTGTAAGGATTCTTTAATACAACGTCCAACTTCGAAGCTTTGTCCTTTACCAATAACAGATAATGTTGAATAACATAAATTAAATTGTTTAATTCAATTTTATATTGTTCAATTAAAATATATATAACTTGTCATGTTATACCTTATATTCTTCTTTTGTCAGTAAATTTTCATGTTTGAATCGTTAGAAATAATTCTTGAATATGGGAATTCGGCATAGCTTTGTTTTGTGAATATTTAGTTTGTGCATAATAATATTTTGTTTGATTTAAATAGTAATGTAATGTTTGATATGCATATAAATAGGTATTTCTTTCAAATTTTATTTGTATTTTATTCAATTCAAAGTTAATTCAGTTTAGTTGCCCAAATAGTGTAAATATGCGACTTTTATACAAATTGAAGGACTATTTAGTCCTTGGTGGGCGGTATATTTAAGATCTTAAACAAACATGCTATAATTGTATCTCGTAATCAGCAATCTAGATTTTTCTACACATTTTTATATCACGATATGGTTCGACTATTGAAAACGCATATAGGGTTTAATAATTATATTGAATAAATTGTCTATACGTTCCGGGACATTGAGTTTTCATTGCTCCCTGGCTTTGTTTACCTAACAAAAAGGTCGCTCAGCGAGCTATGGAGAGGGCTATGCGCGGAGTTAGTAAGCTGAAGTGGCAATGGGCCGGCCATATATAGCTCGAAGAACCGATAACCGATGGGGAAGAAAGGTCCTCGAGTGGCAGCCTCGTACCGGTAGGCGTAGTGTATAGGGCGACCCCCACTAGATGGAGTGACGACCTGGTAAGACATGCAAGAAGTCAAGGTGGATGCAGGTGGCTCAGGACCGTGCTTTGTGGCATTACTTGGGGGAGGCCTATGTTCAGCAGTGGACTTATGAAGGACTTTAATGATGATGATGATATATATAATAAAAAAAATATATATATATATATATATATATATATATATATACTTATGTATTACTTATACTCAAACACTTATGTTAAAAAACTAAAACCAATATTCGATGCTTAAAGCGAGTACTACTAGTATAATTTTGTATTAAGATAATGTTTTACTTTAACCAGTTTATCTAGATGGTGTCCTCCCTGATAAAATTATATTTTTCTTTCTAATGCCGAGCAAATCTCCGAAGCCCAGTTACTACTATATTTTTAAATTAAAACACGTATTCATGGTGAGAATGCCAAAAACATTTCGCGCTTTGTATTCTTATTTAATTTAAGGTAATATAAATTATTAAAATAAAAATGAAGGAAATACAAATCATTTTATATTATGTAATACAAAAAATAAATTGTAATATACTCATGACAGTTATATTCGGTAGTATTTAGCAAGTTGACTTATATAGTCTTACCTGATACAGGGCTCTATAAATCGCGATCAATGATGATCTTAATGATGGTCACTTCGTTATGGTTACTAGTATGATTTTCCTACTCAGGAGTTGGTGTTAAGATAGTTATCTAGCCGTCGCCCGAGGAAAAAGTACGGGTCCTGACCCCGAAAACTCAATTAATATTTGTTTGCTTATTTTATTTATATTATTTTTTATTATTTTTTGCGCTGAAAACCTTCCAGATACATTTATTCTGTAAGTATTTACCAATATATTACCCAATTACGTCACTCGAGATATAAGCCCGGCTAGCTCAGTCGGTAGAGCATGAGACTCTTAATCTCAGGGTCGTGGGTTCGAGCCCCACGTTGGGCGATAAGTTTTGTAGATTTTTTGTTTATAATTTACATAACCTATAAAATCAATGAAATATACCTAAAATTTGATAAACTTTAGGTGTTTAACCTTTGCAAGTTTTTTATCGAATGATGACCCATTAATTATAGCAAAATTTATATACAATATATCGACAAAATAATATAATATCAGTCAAAGCTCAGGAGCTATACGCTCGCCGTAAATGTCTTAGTTACATAAGCAACCTAAGTATACGATCTCAGTTTTCTCCGTTAAAAATTTTGATAACAATTTCAAGTGCTAAATTGAAAATGAAATCTCTTTTTTTCTTTCTGTTATATTATTTACATAAAGTTAAAAATAAGTTAAAATTACAGCCTATATACGTCCCACTGCTGGGCACAGGCCTCCCCTCATTGATGAGGGGGGTTTTAGGGCAAGGAAGTGTCCGCCGCGCTGTCCCAATGTTGGCGAACTTCACAATGTGTTCAAAATATTTTTTTTCTTATTCCTCAGACATGCAGGTTTCCTCACAATGTTTTCCTTCACCGCCGAGCACATGGTAAATTAGCACTTAAAATTGCAATTAACAATTTCATTGGCGCCGTCGGGGATCGAACCCGGTTTGCTCGCGTACTGTGAAATTTACAGCGAGCGCTAACCATCTGAGCTACCACGGCTCTCGGCTCTTATTTACATAGGAAATTAAAATTTCAATGGTCACCATGTTTATTATTGTATACTACTCTTTAGAAATGAAGTTCCGGAGAAGAAGCGACGAATGAAAGGCTAATAATAAATATTGGGTGTGTTTGGCAGAAAAAGCGCTAGCAAGCGCTTGTAAGCAAAATGGCGATCGTAAACGGTAAGCGCTGTCTAATCGTAAATAGCTATTTTCCTCTAGGACACGAAGTTAGTTTTAACCGGGGAACCTAACCTAATTTAAATATATGTTTGTAAAGTATTCATATTAAAAACTTACCAATCATGAATTTTTAATAACACGTATATGTTTATTCATGTCATTATATTACTTAAAACTACTATATTGCACAAAACAACTATACTTCAAAACATACAAATTGAATATTCAAAATGGCGGATTGTGTCAGCGCCACTGAAGTTAGCAAACGTGTCCTGGCCGAAAACTGTTCAGTTTCGCCATTTTGCTTACAAGCGCATGCTAGCGCTTTTTTCTGCCAAACGCACCCAATCTTCATTAAAAATAAATAGACCTTAATGTACTTTACCAAAGCATGTTTTTTAATAAAAATACAAAACTATTTAGGTAAAATTAAAGCTAATCAATGTGTAGCAATTCCAAACAGACGAAACGTGAAGCTGCGCTATTTGCCGTATGTGATTTCTGTAACTCACTCAGCAAGATTTGGAGAAGGTTATATTGTAGTTTTTTTAGTGAGAACCCTTTATGATCATATCTTCGCAGTAACATCAGAGTAATAGAAATCGAATATTTCGATATTTTAATAATCGAATATTTTACTTAGTCTTCAAAATTTTGTATTTTGGATAGATCCCGTGTAAATATAACAAAACAAATTCGAGACTAAATTCCCAATTTTACGATCTGTTTCTTTAAATAAAAAGTTTTATAGGAGTCCTGTCTATCTATATGGGACTCACAAAATCCGTCTTTATTACATATTGTATTGTCTAATCAAGATTCAGTGGAAAGTTCTATGAACTTTACTGAAAGACAGATGAGGTCGTGACCCAGCCGATGTGCTTTAGTGAAACAAGTTTATAAGCTATCACAGAGTCACTCACCCTCTTAAAGATACCTTTCTCGGATGTGACGATAATACAATTAATATCGGGAGAAGATAAATTAGCATCATAAACACGGAGACAATCACAACATAACCAGATCCGCCAAAATTCTGAGTTGTACTCCTAGAACTTTCCACGCAGTTGGTTGGTACTATGGCTATTGGATTTTGCATTCATAACAGGTTAAGAGCGTCTGGTAGCTGCCAAACGGACCCCTATAATGCAAAAGGTTGTTTTACAATAAATGAAGTGAAAAATGAGCTAGTATTGCATGTACGTTTACTCCATCAAAAACATTTTTCCCTCTCTTTAAACTGGAACACAAGCAGTGGATACTCTGCTGAATTGGCAGCAAAAAGAGATATTAACAAGGTCGACCATCTTCCTATACAAAATATATATTGACTGTTCGGAAAACGTTGACTGTAATTGTAATTTACTGTACCTTTCATAAAGAAGAACAATAGAACTCTAAAGCGAGAGTACTCAAAGAGTTAGTTGGTTAGCAAGAAAATATAATTTATATCTTACGGCCTCGTCCATATTATATATTCACTGTAAGTATATACATTAATACTTAAAATATTCTAATGATGCCCTAAAGTGAAACCAGCCGGTTTTTATTATAATTATTGATATTATGAATCAAGTCCAAGAAGTAAGTTTTACCAAGTGGTACATATATTAACCTTATTTAACATAAAGGGCAATGACGAAAAAAATGTTGATGGAATTATTGAGCGTCAATAAAATAATTAAAAGAATCGTCTGGCACGCAGACTCGATGACTTCCAGCCTCCCGAATAAGCCGGTTTCCAAAAAGGCTTTAGTACCATAGACCACATACATACCCTTCGGCAAATTGTACAGAAGTCCGAAGAGTACTATCTGCCACTTTACCTGGCGTATGTGGACTATGAGAAAGCCTTTGATTCTGTCGAAATTTGGGCGGTGCTACAGTCTTTTCAGCGGTGCCAAGTTGACTGTCGGTATATTGAAGTGCTGAAGTGTTTATACAGTAGAGCTACGATGGCTATCCGAGTACAGAACTAGAGTACGAAACCTATCCAACTGCAGAGAGGTGTAAGACAGGGTGACGTTATTTCACCGCTGCATTGGAAGACGTTTTCAAGCTACTGGACTGGAAAGGATACGGTATTAACATCAATGGCGAGTACATCACTCACCTTCGATTTGCCGACGATATAGTCCTTATAGCAGAATCGCTGGAGGACTTAAGCACTATGCTCAATGACCTCAATAGTGCCTCCCAACGGATAGGTCTTAAGATGAACATGGACAAAACAAACATCATGTTTAATGTCCATGTCACACCTATAGTACCACGGGTAGTTGTTGGAAGCTCTAAGCTCGAAGTTGTTGACGAGTACGTTTACCTGGGACAAACAGTCCAACTAGGTAAGTCCAACTTCGACCGAGAGGTCAATCGACGGATTCAACTCGGCTGGGCAGCGTTCGGGAAATTATGACGCATCTTCGCGTCAGGTATATCTCAAAACCTGAAAACTAAGTTGTACAACCAGTGCGTGTTGCCAGTGATGACCTACGGAACCGAGACGTGGTCCTTCACTGCTGGCCGTATGAGGACGCTCAAAGTCGCTCAGCGAGCTGTGGAGAGGGCTATGCTCGGAGTTTCTCTGCGTGATAAACTTAGAAATTAGGATATCCGCAGTAGAACCAGAGTGACTGACATAGCTCAACAGATTAGTAAGCTGAAGTGGCAATGGACCGGCCATATATAGCTCGAAGAACCGATAACCGATGGAGAAGAAAGGTTCTCGAGTGGCAGCCTCGTACCGGTAGGCGTAGTGTAGGGCGACCTCCTACTAGATGGAGTGACAACCTGGTAAGACATGCAGGAAGTCAATGGATGCAGGTGGCTCAGGACCGTGCTTTGTGGCATTCCTTGGGAGAGGCCTATGTTCAGCAGTGGACTTGTGAAGGGCTGTAATGATGATGATGATGAAATAAAATAATTTACTATGTGTAATTTGTATGGCATACTTTGATGGCATATGGAAGTTTAGAAGAAAAATCATCATACATATTTTTAAACTAAATCGACTAGTTGTTGTTGTTACGATTTATTTATTTATTTAAACTTTCTTGAACCTTACGTCAGTACATGGTCAAAAGGCGGACTTAATGCTAAAAGCATTCTCTGCCAGTCAACCTTTGGGCAGTGATAGAACTACGATTCGCCAATTAATGCGGGCAAAAAAAATTTTCAAACTTGAATATCTTTAATTCCTGACTTCCTCAGACAATTGTTTCTTCAGTAGTTCAACTAAAGAATTTATTGTTGAGGGTTGCAAACTCTATACTTTAATATCTATATTTTTCGTTTGTGGGGAGTTCGCCATTGTTCTTCGTGTATTTTAAATCTGCGTTAAAATCAATTTTTGTATGGGAAGATACAGAATTAATTCTGGTTTAGGATTCAGTGCATCAACTTGTTTGTAACTTCACTTATTAAAAAAAATCTGCTACGTAGAAAACCTGTCAGACGTACTGCAAACTATCAAGCAAACGGGACTCAACTCAACTCTGGAAATAGAAACAGATTTTTTTAAAGTCAATATAGATTATAAAATTACATAATATTTATTTAAAGTCACTCTTTTGTTTAATTCACCATTAAACAAAAGAACAAGTTACACTATCATGAAGTCAAGTCAAACTTTTGGTTCTAAGTTATATCTTACCAAGCACATTTGTTGCAGGTAATTGATTTAAGTATGTAATTCTTAGTTTTGTTCCTTGCTGCTGTTACCATATTTTTTAATGTAAAAATAATGTACTTGTCTATTAAATTAACGACAATTTAGTTTTAATTCATAATTTAATTAATTCATTTGGGTAAATAATATGTAGTTTCCATTTACTAACTAGATGGCGTTGGCGTCGAGTTAGATCGGGCTATGGTTTCGTTTCCAAAAAGTGATGTTATAGGTGCCGATGGGCGTGGGCCGCTCTAATCCTATAAAAACGGGGGTTACCTTTGTTGCCTGTGTTGGTTGATGTGTTTAATTTTCCTGCGAATAATTATTATTTTTCTACTTACTAGCAATTCTTACGTACTTATTCGATTACTTTTCATTGTTTTGAATATCGTTGATATCGGATTATGAAGGAATTTTAGCTATGCCTTTTAGAAAAAAATCAAATTTGTCTCGAAATTCAAGGGTTTCTAAGATGCGCAGGTTAGTTAGTAGTAGCAGTAGTTTGTCTCGAACCCACGCAGAGCGTTAACAACGGCTAGGTGCTAACCGTGAGCATAATGCACTAAGTTTGTCCGCAGAAACTAGCACGCAGCGCCAATTACGACTAGAATTTAAACGAGTCCGCACTACTGCTTTTCGATCCAGGAAAGTGTGGAACAACGAGAAATGCTTTTAGCTAACGACCGGGATCGTCATTCTTTGTCTCGCGCATCCGAAACGGTTACACAGAGGGATCAGAGGTTGAGTTTTCAGAATACCCGCTCTGAGACTGCTCGATCACTTGAGAGCAGTCAGGAGCGTGAGATACGGCTTGCGCGTGACCGAGAACGTGGGCAAAGCCAAGGGTACAGCTATAGTTAATAAAGAATTTTTTTAAAGTGATTTGCAATATTATTGTTAATTCAGTGTACTCTTGGGATCCGGTGCATTCCGCACCGGATCGGTGAAATATACGGGATGAAATTTTTTTTTTGTTTTATAGGTGTTAAGTCTGGGTAACATATAGGCTATAATTTATTTTGGAAAATGGAACACCTGATGCAGAGCCGCAACAGACCAGCTAAAGTATAAGAAATATAAAAATTGTGTCATAGCAAAAAATATACCACGTGAAGAGTTTTTTCTGCTGTGAGAATAAATTTGAAGATCTGGAACACCTGTTGTGGAACTCCAAAGCCCAGCGACATAATAACGTATATAGGAATGACGTCTTAGCAAAAGTTGTTTAGTCTGATGGGCATTTCGTATTGACTTACAAAAATGAAAGATCTTGAACGTCTCGAATCGTCTCGTTCGCATCACCCCCGTGGTTTTCCCGTCCCAGGGCTCTTAGAATTCAACATCAGACGTTTTAGATCTTCGATTTTGACGACCCCGTTGTCGCTGGCATAAGCAACATCATCCGCGTACGAAGTCGCGGGCATCAGCTAGTACGCAATGGAATGGCTGTCAAACTTATTTTGTACGAGGATAGGCATCGCCGGGAATACACATACAAGCAATAACGTCATATTATCACTACTACAAATCCGATTCGCTGTGTTGACATTTATATGTGTGAATTGACGTGTTAGTGACATTTTAGGGGCTACACGGGCTCCGCCTACTCCTCCATTCTATTATGTATGTATTATAATATACTATGTATCACTCCTATGAGGCAATCAGGGGGGGAGGCCTATGTTCAGCAATGGGCTTTAATAGGCAGTAACGGAAACAGTATTTATAATAATAATAATAATAATAATAAATCTTTATTTCAGACCAGGGTCCATATTTGGTTAGTAGAAAAGAAAAAACAAAACAAAACGAAGAAAAAAAATGAAAAAATCAATCAATAAAAGGAAAATAAATTAAAAATAAATCAAAATAAATTAAAATTAACTAAAATTAAATATAATTACTAACTACTACTAAGATTAACTAACTAACATTAAATACACACACGCTTGTTAGCATATGTGTGTGCACCATTCCAACTCCTCCAGAGTGGGCTGTCGAGTTTGCACGCCAAAGTGCTGAGAAGGGCATTGGTGCTGTTCACTAAACGGCCCATCATGGATGCAACACGTTTCCGGAAGATCGCGTAGAAGTCGTCTACACGAGCCTCCGCAAACATTGCAGATGCACTGCAGTGACGTGGCTTCCCCAATACCGCTCTCAGCACATTGTTGTACTGCACACGAAGAGTTCTGAAGGTCCGCTGCGTATAGTCCGCCCACAGACTGCACGTGTAAAAAGTCTGGCAGTAGGCTCTAAACAGCGTTAATTTTACCTCTGCATTACAACGCGCAAATCTGCGGGCCAACATATTGCCCCGGACCGACAGCGCCCTTCGCTCCCTCTCTATATCACCGTCGTCCACGAGGCGCTCGTTAACTATATGGCCGAGATATTTGAACTCCGCCACCTGTTTCAGGGGAATACCACACAATCGTATGATTGGCTGAAAATTGGTGGGTTTGTTTTTTCCCCTGAACACAAGGAACTCGCTCTTTTTGGCGTTGTATCTGAGTCCATTTCTCTCAGCATAGTCCTCACATATTTTAAGTAGCTTCCGGAGGCCACTGACCGAAGGACTAAGCAGAACCATGTCATCCGCATAGCTGATGTTGTTTATAAAGACACCATCAACTGAGCATCCGACACCAGCTCTGCTCAGCCCCTCTATCAGCTGGTTGACAAAAAGATTGAACAGCCTCGGTGACGTAAGCCCACCCTGCCTTACTCCACAGTTCAGCTTGTAGGGGTCACTCATAGCGTCTCCCCATTTTACTACATTTGACTGGTTACCGTACCAGTACTGCAACAACGATAACAGTTCCGGCCTTAGGCTCGTTTCTGTCCTAAGTTTATGCCATAGTACTTTATACGAGACAAGGTCAAATGCTTTTGACAGGTCCAAGAAGCACGCATACACTTGCGTTTTCCTGTCAGTGTAGTACCGTACAGTCTGCTTGAGACACATTATTGCGCTCTCGGTAGACAATTCGGGCTGAAAGCCGAATTGAGCGTCGTTAATTTTAGTAGCTTTCTTTAAATGTGTATCAAGCAGACTGTCCAGAACTTTAGCCACGATTGTCGCTAGGGATATAGGCCTGTAGTTGGACCTATCCGCTACATTGCCCGTCCTGTTCTTCACTATAGGCACGACCACCGTCATCATCATTGCATCCGGCAGGTGACCATGACTGACACAGAGGTTATAGAGCATGGTAAGGACTCTGGAAAGGTGCACTCCAGCATATCGCAAGTGTTCGACACTCAGGCCATCATGCCCCGGGGATCTCCCCCCGCTTCATACTCCTTATTGCGTCATTTACCTCACAAACAGAGAAGCTCAATGAGTCTACCCAAGGGTCTACGGTGTCCCGAGCCCCGTCCACTGTTTGACCTACTATACTTAGGGGTTCCACCCTGAAGTGAGTCTTAAACATATTAGCAATGTTTTGACTCCCTGTTATGCCTCCCACTTCCACAGGAAGGCCCGCCCGTGCATTCAGTCTATTTGTTTGTTGCCAGAACCTACTAAACTGCTTAGTCTCGTGTGTAGAGGCTAAAATGTCCATTTTTAATTGATCTTCATGGTCCTGGCACCATTTTAGTTTATTTTTGAAAAGCCTACGAGACTCCCGCATATCGTCGTATGTAACTCCACTACTCGGCCTCCCAGCCATAACCCACGACTGAAAACACAGACGAGCTCTCCCGTGTAGTGGCCTTACATGCCTATTCCACCCCGTAATATAACCTTTTTTATTTCCCCTTACAATTTTATGACTAACTATTGCCCCTGACTGCAATATGCTTACAATATGAGAGTACATATTATCGATAACTAGTTTATGTTCATCTTTACAACAGGTTTTGCCACAACATTTCGTAAGCTCCATAGGAAAAACTACTTTACTTAGCTTCTCATCACAAGTTTTCGTAAATAGCTTAGTCTGGTCACTATCCCTCTGCCCCCCAAAATATCTTATTATTAGAAACTCGAGATGATGGTACCAACTGAGTATGTAAGGGGTTTAAGTTACAAACAATTTCCAAAGGATAGTGATCAGACCACGAGACACTGTTATTTACGGTTATATTCTCAATGTAACCCCTAGCCATCCTAGTTACTAAACAATGGTCAAGCCAACGTGTACATCCGTGAACATCACTAATGTAAGTATACGTCTCCCCATTGTTTGGCAAAAGTTCAAAGTCCGCACAACACCATTTTTGTTCAACACAAAATTGCTATATTATAACCTCCAAATATTTTCATGAGTAAAGTTAGTAAAGTTACAGCCTATATACGTCCCACTGCTGAGCACAGGCCTCCTCTCATTTTTGAGAGGGTTTTTAGGGCAAGGAAGTGTCCACCGCGCTGCCCCAATGCGTGTTGGCGAACTTCACATGTCTTCGAAATATTTTTTTCTTATTTCTCTGACATGCAGGTTTCCTCACGATGTTTTCCTTCACCGCCGAGCACGTGGTAAATCAGAACTTAAAATTGCAATTAACAATTTCATTGGTGCCGGCGGGGATCGAACCCGGTTTGCTCGCGTACTGTGAAATTTACAGCGAGCGCTAACCATCTGAGCTACCATGGCTCAGATGGTTATTTTCATGAGTAACAAAGTAAAATTGTCGTTAATTTATCTTATCTTGCGGACATCAGCCGTCGGCCCTAACAAGAATAAACGAGATTAACGAAAGAAAACACCGTCAAGTTTTTAGCCTACTGGAAACTTTATTTTTTTTGGATTTAAATAAAATTAATTCGCATCCGAGAGTAAGTAGTCTTAATTTTTAATTTTTACCTACAAATCTTTAACTCTTCTTAAATAATAAAATAAATTAGGACTCTTTAAGCTAAAAGATCATAATGAAGTTTTTTCCATCCCTGAGAAATAATGTGAAAAGATTCACGAAAGTCAGGCATTATGCTGCTATTTTACGGCCGGTTCACAACTGCTTCGCGTAAATACACTGTATAATTTATTTCTAATTCAAATAATATGTGAATCTCTGTTTCGTTGGTATAGTGGTTGATGGTGGACCTTATGATCAGTGTCATAAGGTCCCAAGTTCGAATCTAAGGATGATCCAAAAGAAATCAGTTATTAAGATTTTTCTGTCAAGATATTCTCAGTAGAAGCCCAAAGTCAGAAATTCGGTAGAGAGTCGTCCCCGCGCCTTGTGTCTGTGCTTGCACATACACTCGTGCACTGTAATCCTGTCCTGCACAGATGCAGTCAAAGCGGCTGGTCTCAACGAAGGCTAGCTGCTGTGACCGTAATTCGGTCTGAATGGACAGAATGGACTACTATTTATTTATATCTTTCTCTTTCTCTTTTTCCGTCCTTTTATTTGACTGTCTTTAATAACTTTATTTAATTTTAATATATCATTTGATACAATGATAAAGAATGGTAAACATATACCTCTTGCTCGACTCTAATGGAAAGCATATGTAGTTCCGATTTTTAAAATCCCTTGTTTTCTAATACCATTTTGACAGCTGTACTTGATAAAGGTCCAGAAATACAATAATAGATTCTAATACAATAATAGGTTATAGAATATGAATATATATATATATATATAATATAGAATATGATATTCCTATGATTCGAACAGCATCATTACTCCATTGTTTACTTATAACTATTCCGATCTAACTTACGAAAGTTTAGTAAGCTTAAGCGTTACTAAACTTTTTAAACTTTGTTCACAGTCAAACTGCAAATGTGTGCAAACTTTAGGCACATACGAAAAAGACGTGACAACGAATATGTATGTAGCTTTCTTTATATAAAGTTGGTTGCTAGTATCCATGGTCCGCAATAGGCACTTATTATCAAAGGGATTGTAACTTCGTTTCTCATTAGAATTTTATAAAAAATATATAAGTGATAAAGCAAAGCTGCAGCTATATTATGGTTGTAGCATAAATGGGTCGGCTCGACCGGGGAAGGACCGCGCACTTAAAGAATACCCGCGTAAAAGAGCAGCTTAATAATGCTGTGTTTCGTATGGTGAGTGTAGAGAACCGGAGACCCTTTTTACCGGAAACAAGTCATTCCATCTTAGTCCTCAGGGGTGACAATGCATCTGCGTTTTGATTCTTGATCGAGGATAAATGAAGATGTCTATGGGCCACAGCATCTACCTATCATCAGGTAGACTGTATGCTCGTTAGTCACCCTTATTCTATAAAAAAAATCTGATGTATGACTCATAGGTGCTAAATAAATTCTGAAAAAATTCGAAATAAATTCATTATATTCTGATTATTCGTTATTCTTAATTATAAACGTAGGTACCTATTATTTTAAAAAAGCTTTCATGAGTACAATGTATTTCAGATTCGTAGTCGTCGGGCAGCAAGTTATTTTCGGCTAAGTTGACCTTTTATAATTAATCTACGGCTGCGGCGGCGCTACACGTGAAGTTATTAATGAAATGACAAAACAATCTCTCACGAATACCTAGGGCAACTTTACTTGAGAAATAAAATAATTATAGTTCATAAAAGACAGCTTGATCTCTGCGACGGCTGTCAGTAAAATCACGCCTATGAAGTCCCGAATTTCTTAGTAGTACAGACAGTACCTGTCAATGTCATACTTTATGGGCATGCCGAGGCATGTTTTAATTCAGGACTTCATAGGTGTGATTTTACTGACAGCTGTCGCAGAGATCAAGCTATCTTTTATGAACTATATATGAAAACTCCTTCGTAAATTCGCTTAAGAATATTTGCACTGACCTAATACCCTGCCCTCCTATAGGTCCTTCCAATTTAGGCCAAAATAATGAGTAGAAAAATGTCGTAATACAGATGTAGAAAAAAAAAGTCGAAGCCTCCTTTTTTTGAAGTTGGTTAAAAAGCGTCTTTTTACACAACAGCATATTATATTTGCACATCATTGACAAAATATAATTTCCCTTGTGCGCGTGTTGTTTAATAACTTTTGCAGACTTACTACCAATTCCGGGATTTTGTCTACAAAATCGACAAATTTTCTTAATGGAATTGAAATCCGTATAAGGGCCTAATAATACCACAGCTCAAATTCAAATTTAGGTCCCACTTCCTCGCGCGTCGTATGCTATGTACCGACATGTTTGTAATCACCAATACTGTAAGTAGATAGGTCGTTAGATACTTATTTCATTAGATTTATCATATTTAGGCCTGTTTCTTTACCCCAACCTAGTTGCTTCTTATTTTTATTACGGCTATTTCCCATTTTAATTTTACGTCGTACTGTTGCGTAACGTATATTCTGATCGTAAGCGACTCAGCTTTCCCGTTCGAAAGGCGAAGCGAGACTGATCTAGCGGCAGGGAACAAGATTCAGGACGCCGATAGTTTCGGTAATTTCTTTTTACAGTAAAAAAATTATAATTTAAAAAATAAACAACATAAGCCCTGCTTTATAGTTAATTCAGTTAGTATGCAGTTTCATGACCTAATTTAAAGTATTTTATGAATATCAGCGGTTTATTGTTAAGTTTGGAGGTAACTTTGAAATTTTTTTTCTATCTAGAAAATTTTACGGAATCGTGATTTCGTCTAACATAGTACTTAACATTAATCCTCAACTTTACCATATATTTATTTCAAAATTAATGCTGCAATATTTTCGGCATAACGGAGGATTTTGCTAAGCCGTTTGAAGTAGCATGGGCACTTATTTCCCCCTTAAATACTTAAATATCAAATATGGCTCCTCAGTCCGTATTAGCATTGACTGCTTAATTGTATTTAAATCACTAGCTTCTACCCGTAATTTTGTCTGCGTAAAACACTTGCAGATAGACATCTTTATTTCTCATATCTAGTCTATGTTTTTTCGAATAAAATGTAGCCTAAATCACAGACAGGCCAATAACTCCCTGAGCTTAATAGAAGCCTGTCATTTCGGTAATACAGAAAGATACATCAATTTTATTTATATTTAGTCATAATTTACTGCTTACATAATATACTAAAATAAAATACTAATATATGTCAATAAACTTTTACTTAAGGGATCCCTTATATTATGCCACTCTTTTTCCCGAATTCCCGAATATGCCACTTTTTTATAGGATAAGGGTGACAAACGAGCACACAGTCCATCATAGCAATCGGATGCTGTGGCCCATAGACATCTACATTTACCCTCAATTAAGAATCAAAACGCAGATGCGTTGTCACCCTTGAGGACTAAGATAGAATGCCTCGTTTCCAGTAAAAAAGGATGTCCGGATCTCCACACTCACCATACGAAACACAACAGTACTACGCTGCTATTTTACGCTGGTATTCTGTGAGAGCGTGGTCCTTCCCCGGTCTAGCCGACCCAGTCGTGCTACAACCATAATATAGCTGCAGCGTGGCTCTACCACTAAAACCACCACTTTTGCAGCATAAATTTGCTTTAATAATATTCTTTCTTCTAGAATTAAAATTATTATCAGTACATGAAACATTTAAATATTCTCTGAAACTCTTTCAGTAAGTATTGCTTTACCTACTAAAATATTTCATTTTTATAATCAAAATAGCGTTGTTTTAAGAGTCCGAACTTCCAGCCCGCTCTCTTTATGTAAATATTTTCATTTTATTACAATTTTAAATGCTGATGATTTCTCATATTTACGTGATCACTACACATTTAAAAAAAACTAGTTTTAACGAATTTTATCGCACACTAATGATGACTGAGGTGTTCGACGTCCTAATGTTATAGTTAATCACGTCCACGACTACCTCCACATTAAAATTATTAATTTTTGTTACGATCTACGCAGTATGAATTTATGGTATCTTAAAGTCTTGCAGTTGTATGCTTGGGTTGGGATTTAATTTTATTAATATTATAGGATCTCAAGCAGATGGAAGCACCCAGCCGTCTTCTCTATTGAAATTAGGATGCTTTTTGATTTCAATAACCTTTGGAAGGAATCTGTGTTCTTTAGCGAGAATTTGTGGCCTATCAAATCTAATGTAGTGACGGGACGATCCTGTACATGTTCACAAACTGCAAACTTCCCGGAGCGTCGATTCTTCACATCAGCTATGTTATGTGAGTACCCATTGCCACGCCTAGGTGGTGAAGAAAAACATTGATTGAAAACCTGCATGTTCAAAAAACAAAGTATTTCGAGGACCATAACGTGAAGTCCGCCAGGTTCTTTATACAGCCAGCCAAGAAAGACCAAGTTTTGGTTCACCAATCTTGATCAGTTCAACTTTAAAATTGGTTAATTATATCAGATGTACCGCATGTCACGTAGGTTTTAAACCTGTTACGTTATAAAACAGTAAAACGTTAACTGTTTCATTATTATTTATAACCTGGCAAATTTGTGACAGATAATTTTTCAGCTAACTGTCGGATGCTACAAGATTTATATTTCCCTTAGTCTACTTCTCTGATGCTCACAAGATATAATAGTGAAGATTATTCGTTTTATACCTTTTGCAAAATTTCCAATTTGCATTTTATTTATTTGCAAAGCAGTTAATTAATTTATTTTATTTCATTAATACTATAATACTATTTAACAGGTGGACTTTACTGAGATAGAAACATCTATTTACATCCTTAGGTTGGTGGTATAAGAATAGCAAACAAATTAAATTTAGGAAAATAGTTACATATGTTCGTAGGTGTGAATGTGAATGTTCAATGAGTAATTTAAAACTTTTTGATAAAACATACATCCCACGACTGGGCACAGAGCTCCTCGTTTCTGAAATTGATTTAGGGCAAGGTAATATCCGCAGCGCAGCAATACGTGTAGGCGGACTACACACGTTTTTTCTTTATTTGTATAATTTACCGCTCACCAGATGTCGCTTGTTGGGTTTGAAAGATTTTCAGTTTCTGGTGTATATATTAAAACACCTGAATATATTAAAACAACGCCTCAATGGTTGCTCTTTTAATTTTTGCAGATTGTCAACTCTTTTTCAAATTCTTTTAGTTTTGGAACATCCGCTGTTTTTAATAAAACTAGTTTTTACGGATTATAACGCCTATATTAACTTATTTTATATTCCTGGCGTTAAAAAAACTTTACAACATTCATGGATACGGGGAGGACTGAGGTTCGACGTCCCAATGTCCTATTTAACCACGGTTACCGCCAGATTAAAATGCTATAAAGTGCTCGAAACGTCAGAAATATAAAATAAGTTAATATACGCGATAAAATTCGTAAAAACTAGTTTTATTTAAATGTGTTGTAGTGTTCGCGTAAACATAAGAAAACATTATCCGCAGTTTTGTTTATTTATTTTAGTGTAAATGATATTAAATATAGCTAATATTTCAGAAAGAAACAATAATCTCTTTTTTTGGTCCCTCTCAGACTAGTGAAGGTTGGTCATCAATTTAGTGAACTCCACTGTATTCTTCGCGAGGCGTAACAGTTCGGTGGCACTCGCAATTCCCCTCTAATACCGGATGTTTTATAACCATGCCTTTTTTCTGCGACCGACGCCTCTTCTTCCGGCAACTTTTGCCATCATAATGAGTATTATTAATGAGCATCTTTCTTTTTTTCTTTCTTATTAGTAGTTCGTACCTCTCGTGCCTGAGCACCTTCATGCACTCATTTACTCGGGTGACGATTCTCTATATATTTTCAGCAGATAACGATATGAGGACTGTATCGTCTGCATATCTAATATTATTTATGTTCCGGCCATTTATACCACACTTTTCTAACAAGGTAACGTCCACCGCTACGAAATCGGTCAAAGAAAAAGCCGTGTATGCTCTCATTAACAACGTCATACGCTTAGCCCCTGTGTGCTGCCACGGCTCCCGGCAAATTTATAAAATTTAAAAAAAATATAATAAAACAATAAAAATTAATTACGGTCTTAAGCGCCAATTAACATTACAGTCAATCAAAACTTCACTGCTGATTATGGGCCTCTAAAAAAGATTGACTCATATTGGAGATATTTGCCATAGTTGCCACGCGTGGCAGGTGGGTTCGCAACCGCAGATTATTTATTCTTAGTCTCCACTAACATAGCTCCTATTCTATTTACTCTTACGACACCAACGTGACGATATGGTATAGTGGATATTTTTACACCACCACGACACGGTCGAATAGATACATTAGGAAAAAAATTTAAATACGTGTAAAGGCCTTCACTAATGGCCATGATATTGCACCGCTACGTCATCCACTTTCGTTGCTCCAAAGACGGCGTCTGTGTGGATGTGAGTGTAGAGCCTCTAAACATTCACATGAGTAAATATTGATTTACTTCACCTTTTGGGTATATTTTGGTTAAATGTTAAAGCTCCTTATACTTTGATATACTCATTGTAGTAAATATAGCTGAAATGATACTGTAGCTGTATTTTTTATTCCATTCAAATAGTTGGAAAAGTGAATAAGTGGCTAAAAGTTCCGAATTACGAGGCTGGTTGTTCCAGAAAAAAAATCTCAGTTGTATTGTTGTAGAATGCAAAACTATTAGCGCAAGATCAAAAAATACAACCTCGGAAGCATTGTGAGGTGGGCAGCTTCTCCAGAGACCTCCAGAAAGTCAAAAGTATCAGTACAGAATAAAATGGAAGTAGAAACATTTTAGTAATATTACGGCAAGATATGACAGTGGATTTAGACTTAGATACTCTGCCGACGACGTCAGCATTACGGGATTTTGAAAATTTTCCCAGAAATCGTGAAGTTTTTTTCTAATGCCATCCAGATTGCAAACGGCGATAAAGCAATGCATTAGAAAGAGAGCAGATTTAACTGAAAAATATGTTGTAACGCTCTATAGTGGTTTTGTTTAATTTGCTGCGATTCGTATTCAAACTCACTTTCTAGAGAAAAGTGGATACATTGTTTAACGTGCAGTGATTGGGCATTTATTATGCTTAGGTAAAGATCTCATATCATCCCATGGGTGTCGTAAAAAGCGACACGGGGACATTAAGCAGCGGATGGGCAACAGCATCTCCTTAATAACAACAAACATACATAAACACTCACGCCTGTCACCCAGAGGGGTAGGCAGAGACTACAGTCTTCCATTTAGCACGATCCTAACATACCTCTCTCGCCTCTTCCACATCCATATACCTAGGCATACATGCTCGTCGGTTAAGGGTACTCTTAATTTGGCCCATTTTTAGTATATCGCCAATTTGGTCGACAAACTTCCGCCTAGGACGTCCCTTTCCAACTCTTCCATTCACTTCTGCAACATATATTTGCTTTGTCAGTCTTTCCGCATTCATTCTTTCTACATGACCAAACCACCGAAGCATTCCTTTCTTAATCCTGGTCACTGCATCATCTTGCAAACCACACTCTTCTTTTATCACACAGTTACTCACCCTGTCACTCAGATTCAACCCTAACATACTCCTTAGCGACCGCATTTCTACTGCATTTATTCTACTCTCGTGCTTCTTCTGCCACACCCAACTTTCACTACCATATGTTAAAGTAGGGACTAATACAGCATTGTGAATTGCCATACGTGCCTTTTTTGACACATTCTGACTTTTCACAATAGAGTGTAGAGCCCCATTTACTTTATTTCCTGCATTCACTCGTCGTTCAATATCCTTATCATATCTCCCATCCCTGCTGAAAATCCTTAATAACAACTCTAAATAATAAAAAAAACTAATTGCCAACCCGCATGCCAAGGGATAACTATGGTAAGTATATCCCTATGAGCAAATGCATGTGGATTTTTAATAGGCTCATATGAACAAACAAGGTTGTTATAACAATAATAAAGCCATTTATTCCATATCTTCACTTTCTTTTTACAGTTCAGTATTTGTTAATAAGTTATAGCAGAAAATTAAGAAAGAAATACTTATAATTAATCTTATTATTGTTTATGAGATATGGGCCTCTGTTTGGGCAAAGGCCTCCTCCAGCCTTTTCCATGACTCCCTGTCCTTGCCTAACTTCATCCAGTCGTTTCCTGCGACGTACGTTACGTCATCAGCCCACCGTCTTAATTTTCGACCGACATTCCTTTTCCCCTTTAGTCCTTTCCACCATGTGGCTTCAATGGTCCATCTTCTACCTGGGTATCGTGAGATGTGCTCGGCCCATCTCCACTTTAATAGGAGTGCGTGCTTGAGGGCTGTAACTTTAGTTTTTTGACGAATGACTTGGCTCTTAAGTTCCTAATTTTATGTATTCTTCTAATTCCCAAGATGCTTCTTTCCATTGCTGTTTGACTGCATTTGATTTTTTGTTTAATTTTGTTTGTGAATACCCAAGTTTAGCAGCCATACAGCAAGCAGGGTAATAGGCATGTATCAAATATTGTACTTTTCATGTGCAAGTCGTAGTCCCCTTTTAGGATTTCCCTTAATGCCCAAAATTTCTTCCAAGTTGCGTTAATTCTTCTTGTTACTTCTTCTTCATTGCTTAACATTTTAAATGAAAATTTTGTTTATCCAAGCAGATATATTCATAATACATCTACTTGCTACTTGGGTAGTAAAATTGTTATCAAGAATAAATAATTATGAGTAAAACTTAATAAAAATTTTCCTGTGTTGTGTAATACTCAATGGTTGATTTTTATATAAAAACCAATTTGTTTAATTTATGCTTTACTTTTGATTGTAGATGGTGAATAAATGAAACAGAATAACTTAACTCAAGGACAACCAACTCCATGGCTAGGTTAGCTTTTATAAAAAAAATAATCTAGAAATGAAACTATTATCAGTACATCAAGAATTTAAATATATTGTGAAATATCCAGAAATAATCTTTCATAAAGTATTACGTTACCTATTAAAATACTTCATTTTCATAATCAAAACAGCGTTGTTTTAAAAATCCCAACTTCCAGCATCGCTGTGCCTATATAACTATTTTTATTCCATTACAATTTTAAATGCTGATTTTGTACGCCCAGGTGGTGAAGGAAAACATCGATTGAAAACCTGCATGTTTAAAAAACAAAATACTTCGAGGACCATAATGCGAATTCCTGCATGTCTTACCAGGCCTTCACTCCATCTAGTGAGGGCAGCCTCACACTTCCCTTACCGGTAAAAAGCTGCCACTCGAGAACCTTTATTCCCCATCGATTGTCGGTTCATGTAGTGCAGGTGCTTAAGACCGTACTTTGTGGGATTTCTTGGACCTATGTTCAGCAGTGGACTTGTGAAGAGTTGTAATGATGATGATGATGATGAATGTGACGTCCGCTAACACGCATCAGTGCGGCGGACTAACTGCAATTAAATACAAATATATAAATACTATACGTGTTAGAGCCATGCTGCAGTTATATTAGTAGTATAGTTGTAGCACGAATGGGTCGGCTCGGCCGGGGAAGGACCACGCTCTCACAGAATACCAGCGTAAAATAGTAGGTTAATATTGCTGTGTTTCATATGGTGAGTGTAGAGAACCGGAGACCCTTTTTACTGGAAACGAGGCATTCCATGGTAGTCCTCACGGGTGACAACGCATATTTACCATCAGGTGGACTATGTGCTCGTTTGTCACCCTATCCTATAAAAAAAAACTAATCTAACTATATGAAACTTCAAACCCTCCCATAAAAAGAAACGAACGTAGGCAAAAAGAAAAAAACACCCCCCAGTTTGTGTGCGTGAACGTGAAAAAACTGGAAACGGCGCAATCCATCTTAGTATGAAAACGTGTCTATATTTTGATTCCTATTCAAGAATAAATATAGACATATTAGGGCCACAGCATCCACTTACCACCCGGTGAACTGTGCGCTCGTTCGTCTACTCTTATTCTATAATAAAATGATGTAAGCTATGTTAAATGTTATAACTGATAACGTTATAGTTATTGTGAAAATGGTAATGAGTTGACGTGATCGCGATGAAAACTGAAATAAATTAATGCTTTTCAGTAATGGGCGAATTTTTCAGTAATTAGCGCTAGGAGATATGTACTTTTGAACCGTACAAATTGTATTTGCAAAACTTTATTTATATTTTAATTAACGAAGTAAGTCCTACATTAAAACTACTGTAATGAATAAATATACATTACGGGCTATCAAGAGTTCACTGCTTAACATAACCCTCTAACCAGTCGTGTATATATATATATATATATACACGACTGGTATAATATAATATATATATTTGATTAATTCGAGCCGTGGTAGCCCAGGGGCTAAGGTCTTGCTGTAAATTTCACAGTAGTTGAGCAAGCCGGGATCACCGCCGGCACCAATGAAAATGTTAATTGAAAATTTTAGCGCTGATTTAACCACGTTTTACACGTTCTTAGAGCTATGATACAGTTATATAGTGGTATAGTTGTAGGACGAATGGGTCGGCTCGACCGGGGAAGGACCGCGCTCACAATTTGACTATAAGTCCGCCTAGCTCAGTATGCAGAGCATGAGACTCCTAATCCCACGACTGGTTAGAGCCCCATATTGAGCGATTATTAGCTTTTAAGAGATTTTGTAATATAATAATTTTTAGAAATAACTCTTATACGTATAAAAAAAATTTTTGTAGAAGTAAATTTTAATCAATGTAGGTTATTTTATTTTCATTATAGTCATATCAGCTATTTAGCTATGAAATAGTCGTTTTGTATTGGAGCACTGAAATATTTTTTATAGTTTTAACTAATTAAAATATTTATCTAAACACATTCTTAGAATTTAATTGGCAGTTTGTTGATGCCCTTGCTATAGAAGTGTGCTATACGAGAATCGATTTTCTTTTACTGCTTTAGTGGTCATTGATATTGCGTGCTATTGTATTGAGATGCATCGTTTTCACGTCAGTACTCGTATTAAAAATAACACAAACTTTCTTAGAGTTTATAAAATATATAATAAATATAGAGATATTGCAGTTAAAACAAATCCCAAGGCAACACATGAATTACTTATTTTAAAAAAGTAATAAAATGCAATACATTTAAAATTTATATCTGAACTTAAAATTAAAAAGAAGTTAAAACATAGCTTAAAGTTCAAAATGGCTAGTTCAACAAAACGGCAATTTCATGGGTAAATACCTAATATTTATAATCAGTGAATGGGTATATTATTTAGTTCAATTATTTAAGTTTCATTTAATTAAAATATGCGACAGTAGTCTTTTGGTAAAGGTGCGGGTTGCAAACGCAGAAAATCCTAGGTTCGAATCCGCCATTCCACTATTCGACTAATTTGGCAATTCTATAACCTTGTATTTGTAATTAATAAATATATTATTTTATTTAATTATATAAGTTACACTTCATTGTAATGCAATATGGTTGAAGGTGCGGGCTGCAAACGCAGAAAGTTGTGAGATCGAATCCGCCATTCGATTATTCGAATTTCATAGTCAAAGACCTAATATCAACTAGAATGGTTATTTTTTACTTTTCCAATGTTGCGACAGCTGTGTACTATTTGTTTTGTATTTAGTAAGACCAGATCACTGCAACCACTATGATCTGTTAAGATCGCTGCTATGGCTATAGTTCACTGCTTAGTGATAGATCTTCAATGATTTGAATGAGTTGCTTAGTTGTGATCATTTTCACTTCTTTTGATATTTACTTTAGTTCATTTCTTAATTAAACGGCTAAGTGGTAATTTTGCGCATTAAGGATTCGTAATCAGTTATGCCATATGTTGATGTGTTATTTATTTTTGTCAATTATACAATTATAATTGTAAAAATCACTTAAAAGCGAAATCGGAAAATAAAAGTAAAGTTACTTACCTGCAATTTTCCGCTCTCTCATTTTTCTCCACAGCTGCTCGGCTTTTCTCATCGGCCAGTTTTCAACTTTAGCACTAAAACTTCTAAAGAACTTGTACTCTTTAAAATGCGACATTCTGCGCTCCATTTTACTAGGTGCGTGTCCTGACGGTGGTGGCGATGACGCTTTTGGTGTTGTCGACGGTGACGCCATATTGAATATCAAACTTAGACTTGCGTTTACGAAACAATTTTTGTTGTGTTATATATATTTATAGATAGTTTAATTTATCCTTAGCTTAATTCAAAAAAAACTTCGACGTGTTTATATTTACACGTCAGTTTTAGGTTTTTAATCCTTTGAGCTGCCATTTGCGTTGTCTACTTTGTATTGAAACAATTTAACAATTTAATTAAAGTATTCACTAACTTTTTAAGACACGAAATCGACATTTATATTTAATGGTGATTTTATCTATTATTATATTGATTGAATCACTTAAAATTCCCAAGTTCTAATAATAAAGATTATCCAACTATTAAAAACTAACCCAAGAGTGTTTACGTTAGTAAAAATAAATTTGTAAATATAATCTCAGCACTTGATCATCTAAATATTTATAAGATACTTTTGGCAAAGAATGTCGTAATTTTACTCTAAAACGCTTCTTTGCGCCATTAATTAACCTGAAACAAAGAAAAATGCGTTAAGTGTTGATATTTTTTTTGTAATACAACATAAACATAAATGTAGAAGAAGTTGGAATTTATAAATAATTGAAAGATTACGCCTCCGCATTGATTAGAACAAGTTGCAAGCATCACTTTATAGTAGTCACATAATTAAAGTATAGTTAAATACTATATACGTCCCACCGATGGGCACATGCTTCCTCTTCGACTTTGAGCGTCGTCATACTGCCAGCAGTGAAGGACCACGTCTCAGTTCCGTATGTCATTACTGGCAACACGCACTGGTTGTACAACTTAGTTTTCAGGTTTTGAGGTATACCTGACGAGAAAATGTGTCGTAATTTCCCGAACGCTGCCCAGCCGAGTTGAATCCGTCGATTGACCTCTGGGTCGAAGTTGGACTTACCTAGTCGGACTATTTGTCCCAGGTAAACGTACTCGTCAACAACTTCGAGCTTAGGGATCCCAACAACTACGGGCACAGGTGTGACATGGACCTTAAACATGATCTTTGTTTTGTCCATGTTCATCTTAAGCTTATCCGTTGGGAGGCACTATTGAGGTCATTGAGTATAGTGCTTAAGTCCTCCAGCGATTCTGCCATAAGGATCGTGCCATCGTCGGCAAATCGAAGGTGAGTGATGTACTCGCCATTGATTTTAATACCGTATCCTTTCCAGTCCAGTAGCTTAAAAACGTCTTCCAACGCAGCGGTGAAGAGTTTCGGGGATATAACATCACCCTGTCTTACACCTCTCTGCAGTTAGATAGGTTTCGAACTCCGGTTCTGTACTCGGATAGCCATCGTAGCCCTTCTGTACAAACACTTCAGCACTTCGATATACCGACAGTCAACTTGGCACCGCTGAAGGGACTGTAGCACCGCCCAAATTTCGACGGAATCAAAGGCCTTCTCATAGTCCACATACGCCAGGCAAAGTGGCATATTGTACTCTTCGGACTTCTGTACAATTTGCAGAAGGGTATGTATGTGGTCTATGGTACTAAAGCCTTTTCGGAAACCGGCTTGTTCTGCGAGACGGTTCATAATGACTTTCGAAAACAGCACGTAGACGCGGCTCAGAAATGATATCGGTCTGTAGTTATTCAAGAGGGCGTTGTCACCTTTCTTGAAGAATAAGACCACTTCACTTCCACTCTATGCCTCGGGAGTAGTGCCTCCATGGAGGACGGAATTAAAGAACTTCTGAAGGACTTCAATTACCGATTTTCCACCCGCTTTCAGAAGCTCCGCTGTAATTCCATCCTCGCCCGGGGACTTGCCATTTTTAAGGTGCTGGAGAGCCATTGTAATCTCGCTCAGACTGACGTCCGGGATATCATTGGAATAGTGTTGTATAAGACTTGCTCTTGGATCGTTACTCACACTTGCGTGTGGCTCCAGCGATGAGGTATACAGCTGCCCATAGAACCTCTCAATCTCACTCAGAATCTCAGATGTCCCGGAAACGATGCTGCCACACTCAGTCTTCAGCTTTGACAGTTGGCTTTTTCTGGCAGACAGATCTCTGGTAGAATTTGGAGCCCTGGTTCCGCTCGATCGCTTCATCAATACGGGCACTATTAAAGTTGCGTAATTTCAAAAAAATTGTAGCCTTAACTACCGTCTAACAGCCATGAGATTAAGAGTGTGATCGGAGAGTTTTTGTGTTCATCTGCGGCGGGTTTTGCAGAACTTAGTTCCAACCACATGGACAGTTTCCATGAACTTGTCATTCATATCGTCCACTACATTGCAATCTTCTAGGCACTGAAAGCGGTTTTGTAACTCGATCTGAAAGGTTTCGGGATTTTGGACTAGAGCACGAGGGGGACGAAGCGTTGATTTCATTAGACGAGATCTATCGTACTAACTTCTGCGTCGGGTCTTGTCTTCATCTCAAGTAGAAAATCACTACGAGTACTTAAAATTGTAATAAACAATTTCATTGGTGCCGGCTCAGGTTGAAGGTTGAATGAAATCATATACATGACACGTCAATCGTGTCATGTATATGATATAATGTTTTCCTTCACCGCCGAGGAAGTGATAAATCAGCGCTTGAAATTGCAATTAATAATTTCGTTGGTAACTAAAGTGAGTTAGAGCTAGTTAAAACGTGGTTAACACCCATAGCCGCAGCGCAACAATCTTTGCGAAATTTCACGTTCGCAGTCAAATTCCAGGCTTGAGATTTAATTTCAAATATTTTCCAAGTATCTTCATCTTAAAACTTCTGGTATTAAAACTAAGACTAATTACAAAATACTTTTTGTAATTAAACTGCGTAGATTAACTTCATGCTTTAAGTGTAAGCTCCCAAAACTAAGTTAAAAATTTACTGTAATTTACAGTACAAATCTCACCATCTCATTTTAAACAATAACTACGAGTATAACATGCCCTTTTTAAGTATCCTATACGTTAGTTAAGGATAAGGTCTCTATGTGCCAAATTTGATCCAAGTTCACTTAGCTGTTATTGCGTGTATGAGTAATAAACATCCAAAAATAACCCCAGGAAAGATGGAACTGAAAGAGTCGTAGCTGTATTCGCGAACTCTCACACGTACTAACATTCTAGTGCCCAATGTAAAGCTATAGATCAGTGAGATCGGTAAACCCGTGCTATAAGTAATCAACATCGACGGCTTAGCAATGAGTGGCTGCGCTGGGGACCGAGGGTTCGAATCCCGTATGGAACAAGTATTTGTATGGCCTAAAAATAATTGTTCCGGTTTGAAATAGTGTGAGTGAGTTTTTGGAAGCACTATGCTCGAAATCGTTGACGAGTACGTTTACCTGGGACAAATAGTCCGCCTAGGTAATTCCAACTTCTACCGAGAGGTCAATTGACGGATTCAACTCGGCTGTCCGCGTTAGGTAAATTACGACACATCTTCTCGTCTGGTATGCCTCAACTCTGAAAACTAGATTGTACAACCAGTTCGTGTTGCCAGTAATGACTTACGGATCTGAGACGTGGTCCTTTACTGCTGGCTGTATGAGGACGCTCAAGGATGCTCAGCGAGCTATGGAGAGGGCTATGCTCGGGGTTTCTCTGCATGATAAACTCAGAATGAGCATATTCGCAGTAGAATCAGAGTGACCGACATAGCCCAACGGATTAGAAAGCTGAAGTGGCAATGGACCGGACATACAGCTCGAAGTACTGACAACCGATGTGGAAGAAAGGTTCTCGAGTGGCAGCCTCGTACCGGTAGGCGTAGTGTAGGGTGACTCCTCCACTAGATGGAGTGACGACCTGGTAAGATATGCAAGAAGTCGATGGATGTAGATGTTCAGCAGTGGACTTGTGAAGGGCTGTAATGATGATGATGATACTCGTATTATATATAGAGGAGGTATGTATTAGATGGAGGATGTATATACCTACTATATGACTACTTTTGTTACATATTATTATTACTTTTTAAAGAAAAGTGTTATAATAATAAAATAGGACATTTTTTATTTAATTCTAGGCGAATAATTAAAATTTTTTTATTTAAATTGACTGATACAGGCATTTAATTTTTCTGGCCACCAATTTACATATATACGCTCTGTCTTCATGAGGCTTCATGAAGTTACTGCTAGCTTAAAAATTTCTTGAAACAATCAATGTCAGAGTAACGTTTTGAGTAGGAGGAATTACTTCTTTTTCACAAAAATGAAGCTTCGAGACTGTTTGGTAGAAGGGCACAACAAGATGCACGTTATATAATCACTGTGTACTTTTACAAATTGCAAAGCTTGTTCAGAGCTGTCAACATGTACTATAATAATAAATAATAATAAATCATTTTATTTTTCTCTTCACAAAGGTATATAATTTCACATTATTTCTTAAATAATACGGTTGTAGATAATTTTGACCTTTGTGAGAGACTGGTGTCCATACTAGGGTAATCCCTGTGTTATAGATCACCAGGCCCTCATCCTAACGGATAGCACGTATTACATTTTCAAATATACTACAAGTTTTACATATATACTACAAGTTACATTTTCAAATAACTACAATATTTCAAATATACTATGTTACGAGATTGGATAAGGAGGGTTTATATAGTACTGTTGCCCGCCACAATTAATACCTGGTACATGGCGACACTAGTTACCACTAGCGCCTTCTAGTATCGAGTAGCAGACCTAGGAGTGTCAAAGTTCTTCTAGAAATGCTAGAACTTTCTGGAACTATCGACACCTAGTCAGTCGGGACCGGTATGTACTCGAACATTCAGTATGTAAACATTCAGTTCGTAATAGTACTATAGAAAATACAAAATACTAGTGATGCAACGAATACTACTTTTACGAATACGATTACGAATTCGAATATCAAACCTACTATTCGGCGAATATGAATACGAATATCTGCCATTGTACTGAAAAACGAATCTATTTGATGATTTTCTATTGTTCTAATAATTAAAATTTACATCAGGCAAATTTTTATTTAAAAAACATAAAATTTGTAGATTTTCTGGTTTTAGGCGATTTCTTTTGTCAGTCTGGATGTTCCCAGCCGTTGAAAAAAGCCTTTTTGAGGCGACTGTAGATGGTTTCAGTGAAAAATATTTGGGCGAGTTTTTTAGCCTTGAAAAATGGACATCTTTTCGCCAAATAAAAGGCCAATGGATCAGAGGGTAGTTTTAAGACTTCGTATATTGGGGTTGCTGCTTTTTGCTTAGCTCTTTAGTAGCTTCTACAAAATTGGCCAGAATATCAATAATTTGGTTCTTAAGAGCCCATTGCTTTGCTGTGATTTCATGACGACAATTTGGTAGAGATGGTAAAACATCTTGAATCGCTATGTGTTGTTCATGTAATCTCTTCAACATCTGATATGTTGAGTCCCATCTAGTTTCAACATCTTAAAACAAAACATGTTTCGGTATATTGTTAGCTTGTTGAGAATCTTTCAGTTGTTTGAGTGTTAAAATCAGTAATCACTCCACTGCCCTTGTGTAGCCGTCATTGCGGCTTAGGGACTACGCAAACGTCATATTTTTTAAACGCCGACGAAGCGCGATGCCAGTAATCAGAGTTGCGTACAAAAATATTAGTTTTTAAATATTCGTGAATAGTATTCGCCGAATACGAATATTCGGTAAATATCTACTATTCGGCGAATAATTCGTATTCGTATTCGTTGCATCACTACAAAATACCTTATATCTATTATTGTTTTGTTTTCCATAATGAGTTAAGAGGACCAAACCATTTTACTAATACCGAGGCATTGCATTGGCTTAATTCACAGAGGCGACAAAGCACCTTTAGGAAATATAATTAATTCTTAAAGACAGTAGTCCGTTACCATTACCGTTATAGCCTATGAAAAGTCCACTACTTAATAAATTTTATAATTAATTAGGAGCTGGTTCCTGAAACACAGTTACACTAGCTCAGGGACCAGGGAATCAATGAACATATGTAAAAAAGGTTGTTATTAAAAATAATAATAATAATGTCCTCCAGACCGAATTTCGGTTACGGCGGCCTGCCTCAACAGAGGTTAGCCATCGGCGCAGGACAGGATTATAATGCCCAAGTGTAACATAATATATAATATAATAATCTTTATTTGCAAGAATATGGTTGTACAATGGTGTTTGAGTATAATTCGTTCTACATATTCTACCTTAGTGGTGTGCAAATATTAATGGTCAAGTAACCTAAACAACAATACTTATCGAATTTAACAACATATATTAATTTAACAAAATATAAAATTATTTAATATTATTTACTTGATTTGATAATTAATTTATTATGTCACAGTGTCAGAAAAAATATAAGTAAGTATTATTATATCAAGTAAGATTATTATTATAGATCAATGTCATATATTATTATTCTTACGTCAATAATTATATTTATAATGTTACATATCCAATTGTCATTAATATCTTTCTATTTTTACATCAAATTAATTAATTAATTAGATACATAAGTCAAATTTTATATAAAATAATATCAAAAACATTATTTTTTTTTAATATCAGAATCTTGTAATTATGTAATTAATCCTATTCTAAAATTATCATTCATTATTACTCGTATGTAGGTCGTTGTCGTTTAAGAACTCTTCTACAGAATAATAACATTTACGGAGCAACAATGCCAAAACAGATTTCTTAAATGACAATAAACTTTTACGCTTTAAATGTGTATGCGTAAGCACAGGTGCACTCTCTGTTCCTTCACTCTCGTAATCCGATGGGACGGTAAACCGACACGACCGGAGAGAGATCAGGCCAAGGACCAACGGCTTTACGTGCTTTCCGAGGCACGGGAGTGAGACGCCGCCAACTTCCTGACTCCGGGCATCTACTGAAAATTTCTTGACGGAAAAACTCAATAATTGATTTTATTGGCCCGATCTGAGATTCGAACCCAGGACCTCATGATCAGCAGTCGCACTACTACAACCACTAAACCAACGAGGCAATCGTTGGTTTAGTGGTTGTAGTAGTAACTACTAAACATATATTGTAACTCATAAATTGCCTCATAGGGGGATAGTCACCATAGTTGCCACGCTTGGCAGGCTAGTTGGCAATCGCAGTTTTTTATTTTTTCTTGTTATTAGATAAACGCTATCGCCTATTTTCCCTTGTACGTTACTATAAAAAAATCAAAGTACGTATTGATTCTTGTAATGTTGATGATTATATCATTGATAATTATTAATTACAATTAACATCAAATTACTTCGAAGACCAACTTTATTCCTACGGGAAATTGACAAAATGATTTCATGGTAACAGTGTATAGACCGAAGAGAGTATTTACTAATTGTGGTCCCCCAAGACTTGTTTAATAAACACTCGTAGTTCCCGGGATTGAAAATTCGCCACTGCTAGAGATATTTGAAATTAGAGGAATGTTGGAATTTCGGCAGGGAATTCAATGACCGAATAACCTGTATACTTATAAATTTATGACCTATTCATAACGGCGGATTTATTGATATTACTGAAATGTAAACTGTTGGTCCTAGGTCTGCATACATGTTATATACTATACGTGGTAGAGCCACGCTGCAGCTATATTATGATTGTAGCACGAATGGGTCAGCTTGACCGGGGAAGGACCGCACTCTCACAGAATACCAACGTATATTAGCAGCTTAATACTGCTGTGTTTCGTATGGTGAGTGTGGAGAGAGAATCGGAGACCTTTTTTACTGGGATCGAGGCATTCCATCTTAGTCCTCAGGGGTGACAACGCATCTGCATTTTGATTCCTAATCGAGGTTAAATGTAGATGTCTATGTACCACAGCATCCACTTACCAACAGGTGGATTGTGTGCTCGTTTGTCAGCCTTATTCTATAAAAAAAATTGCGACTGCCTCGTTGTCTGGTGGTCGTTAACGCGATTGCTGATAATTTTGTCCCAGGTTTGAATTCGGAGTCTGGCCAAACTCAGTTATAGGCGTTTTTCTGCCCGGGAATCTCCGGTTGTGTTGCATTACCGTCTTTTGGACTAGATTGATACAGAGTGAAACTGTGCTTGCGCTTACACTCAGGCACTATAATCCTGTTACGCGCAGATGACTAGTCTCTGTTGAGTTCGTCCGATGTGACCGAAATTCGGTCTGGAAGACATTATTATTATTTATATGTTTTATGTTTATGTATGTTTACGTTTTATTATTATAAATGTCGCGACGTGTATGAATATTTTTCCTTAAAAAAACCGCTGATTCTAATTAAATTATTAATTTTATTTAGCAAGAACTCACACGTTATACACCATTACTCAAAACTAAGTATTGTAATTATCTATGTAATTATGTATATACACAATTATGTATACATGGTAGAGCCAGGTTGTAGTTATATTAGTAGTATAGTTGTAGCAAGAATGGGTCGGCTCGACCGGGAAAGGACCACGCTCTCACAGAATACCAGAGTAAAATTGTAGCTGAGACCTTTTTACTGGAAACGTGGCATTCGATCTTAGTCCTCACGGATGACAACGCATCTGCATTTTGATTCGTAATCGAGGATAGTTGTAGAAGTCTATGGGGCCACAGTATCCACTTACAATCACGTGGACTGTGTGCTCGTTTGTCACCCTATCCTGAAAAATATAAATAAAATTTAAGTGTCTGTCTGTAATATAGAAGCAACTGGCTTTATTAAGCTCACCGGGCTATTTGCGTGCTAGTACGACATTATTAACCCTTTTAAAACCGTATAGTAGCGGTGTAACAATATCCACATCCCCATATCCTCCCGTGGGTGTCGTAAGAGGCGCCAGAGGGGAGGGGAATTGAAACAGCTGATGGGCAACAGCATCTTCCTGATAACAACATAAAATACTAAAAAACTGTGGTTGACAACTCGTTCACCAAGCATGTTAACTATGGCAAAATCCCTAAATGATGAAATCTTAAGATAACCCTTTTTAAAATCTTGTTTACCTCTATATCTGTCTATCCAGGCAATTCGAGGGTTCATCTCAGCTTTATTTAACCGAAAAACTTGGTCATTTAAAAAAAAGGAAAAATTTATTAAAATTAATGGTCTTTAACCTCTCAACTCTCATGAGACCCTAGCGGTCGTACCCACCCACAGCATTTTAACCCATAAAAATTTATATATAGAGACTACTTTTCTATGAAGAAGTTTGTCATTATAAAATCAATATGATATACTCTATCCTCTAGTGCAATAAAAAAAAACTGTTATCCTATGAATATTTATTTATAATTTTCGCGTTACTGTTATTGTGTTGATTTTTGGATTTCTCTAATGTTTTATTAGTGTTTCATATAGTGTTTTATTATAAAATTGTCATGAAAGATTTTGTTTGTATATAATTTATCTTTTTACGTAAATAATTTCGAGTAATATATATTGAAATAATTGTGATTTTCACGCCGCCAACATTCGCTTGGTATGTTTTTATTTGTTATCAAAATACAATAAAATCTTTTTGTACATAATGAAGTAAAACCTGACTTTTCTGTAGACCACGAGATAGAATAATTTGTATAGATTTTATAATGCTAAACTTCTTCATAGAAAAGTAGTCTCTAAATATAAGTTTTAATGGTTGTAAGTGCTGTGTGCGGTCGCATGCGACCGCTCAGGGTTTACGAGTACTAGGCGCCTGCGACTGCATGGGATTTTTATGGCGCTTGAAGGGTTAACTATCTCAAATCTAAACACCCTATTCTACACAGGCGAAGCCGGGTGGGTCACTAGTACAAAATATTCATACTTCACGTAGTTGTGTTGCCAATGCTAAATCCAACATTTGTGTCAAGCTTTGATTAAAACTACTTTTACGGATTTGGTCGCGCTTAATTTGTTGATTTTTAATTCTCGACGTTGCGGGTGCTTTCCAGCACCCATGGTCACGGGGGACTGAGGTGACTGACATCTCGATGTCAGTGTTAGCCCTGAACAGAGAGAACATCGATTCCCACCAAGGATGATACGTGAGGCTACTAAAATTAAAATAAACATCCTAATTTCAATAGTGTAGGAGGACGGTTACTGCCACCTGTAAAATTAAAACTAAACCCAAACATACCACTACAAGACTTCAAGATACAGTAAGATCATTCTGCGTAGATCGGACAATAAATTCAAAAGCAGATGGTACTCCAGGTTAACACTGATATCGGGACGTCAGTCAACTCAGTCCTCCGTGACCATGGGTGCTGGAAAGCAACGACACGTCCAGAAATAAATAAAATTTAACGTGATAAAATCCGTAGAAGTAGTTTTAATCAAAGTATAGTGTTCGCGTAAATATAAGAAATTATTTGTTTTGATACATTTTAGTTAATAAAATTATTTTTAGTAATTTTAATTAATTATTAAAAATTTTAAAATTTTAAATTAAAAATTAATAAAAATAATTTTATCAATTTTTTGTTGTAAGTACCTTATAATGAGTCTACCTAGATTACCATTTATTCACGTTATATATTGTACACAAAGATGTTCAAGATACGAATCTGCAAAGGAATACAGTTTTTAATTTCTTTCACTTTTCATTTTTTCGTTTAATCTGCCATCTGTCCTTAACCTCGCCTCATCATAACGCAATCATAAGAGTTGAAAGATTTTTCTTTCAATCACCTCTTTTAGAATTAATCAATTTACTTATCAAAAGTTCATTTAGTTTTCAAGTAAAAATAACAGCTTAGACGTGCAAGTCCCCCAAAGTTAAAGTTTATATGGAGGAGTGCAGAAAGCTATATACTCGTATAATATATACCGTTACAGCCTATTCAAAGTCCTCTGCTGAACATAGGCCTCCCTCATAAATTGCCTCATAGGGAGATATTATATATAATCTTAATTAAATAAAATGAAATAAAACATACATTGTTTACGTTCATATCCTAGATATTCATACTGCCAATGATGTTAAACACATAATTGTCACTTTGACAAATTATGTCTATCCATCTCCCCATTGATACTGAAAATTAAAGAACTCATACTAAATTGTAATAAGAGTGGGCTTGAGGTAGAGATTGTGTGGATTCCTAGTCATTGTGGCATAGAAGGAAATGAACAGGCTGACTCCTGGGCCAAAGGAGCGGTAGATACTGGCTGCCCTTCTCATTTAATGAATTACTCTCATGATTTAATATCATTAGCTCAAATTGAATTAAAGAATTATTGGGACAGAGATTGGAGCATATCCAGACATAGTAAAGGTAGCTACTTTGGTAAAATCCAACCCCAAATTCCTCCAAAACCTTGGTTTTTCAAATTTAGGTTTCTGAACAAACAAATCACATATACAATCTGCCGTTTAAGGCTCGGGCATGTCTGCACTCCTGTATTCCTAGCTAAAATTAGAATCAAAGATCATTCCCTCTGTGAATGTGGTCTGGATGAAGGTTCCCCAGACCACATTTTCTTCAGTTGTCAAAATCACCCAATTTCTTTATATGACATCCTTCCCAAAACAATCCCTCGACCAGTTAATATCAATTCCCTCTTAACTATCTCCGATTCCATATATGTCAATACAATCTCAAAATATATTCGAATGTATTATATTAAAGTATAATTATTGTGTACTAAATTTAGCTTAACCTAATTCTATATTCCCTGCCCAGGCTAATACCCTCCTATAACTAGATTTTTACTCTATATTGTGTGGTCCTCAATTCATATATTTAGTTGCTTTGTTTTTATCCACATTCTCACCTAATAACCACTAACTCCTTTTCCACCGGAAAGCCTCAAGACAAGGTGTGACAGACCGAAGACCGGACATTGGCAGAATTATTTAGACATTATCGCAATACCAAGGGCCATATAGTTATTTAAAAAAAAAAATTATGTCTTTAGTTGGCGTTCATAACAAGGAGTATCACCACAGTATAATAAAAACATATGGATTTATAAACTGTGGTATCACTATGTTTTAAAGATTTTAGTTCATAATGCCACCGTCTCAGAGTAAGTGCGAACCATAAACAGACGTGTACAAACCTAATATTTTTCCATGTATATTATTCCAAGATGTTATCACTAAAAGGCGTTACTCAAAGGACTTAATAAGTACTATAAATGTTGCCGACATATAATTACTAAGATATTGACTGAATAAGTTGTGCATTTTGTGTGATTACAAATGTTCCTTTCTCGATAGTGTGTGAACTGTAAACAGGCAAACAAGCGTTTACTTTATATTTTGTAGAGATATTTATGTTTTATGTCATTAATGTGCAATTGAAAGGTAAATACAACTTGCTTTATACAACCTTAAAATTTTCATGAATTACGCTCGAATTACGAAAAAACCCCAACCCCCCTTTCATTTAATTTTAAAATTTTTTTTTGTTTTTTTTTAAATTTAAGTTTTATTAATATAATAAAAAAAAAAAAAAAAAAAAAAAAAAAACAGTATAAAACCACAAACAACAAAAACACGGAGAAAAAAAAACCACCTATGAAATTGCCATTCTGCAGTATTGGCCATTTCAAATCAAAATCAAAATGTTTATGTGCAGTTTTAGTCTTGCTTGGAATTTCACCACCCTCAGAGGGGGTGGCCCTCAGAATACGCGGGGCATCCTGAGCACTCACGCTCAGGAAGAGTGGGTTAGTTTGGGCGTGGATGCTCAGCGAGGGATTCTCCGTTACCAGGGGTGTTGGTACCACCTGGGGTAGTGTTTTCTTTAATTCCGCTACCATGTTAAGGAGGGGCGGGGTTCTACCACTGAGATTTAAGGTTGTCTTTTCTATAAAAGAGATGTTAAAGTAAGTGAGAACTTTAAACGAAACTGGGCAGTCATCTATGTTGTCAAACGCATCTGTGTTACAGAAAATATAATTTGTGTTTTATTTTATCAAGAAGTTATTATAGTAATTCATTTACATGAACGCTTTCTAATGGCACATCTGGCAGAATATAAAGTTCTAATGGATTAACCAGCAAATTGTATTAACATCTAACAGACGGGGAACAATTTTCCTTATAATTTGATTAGTGACAAACTTTATTCATCCTGATCGACTTCATGTATTACTAGATTATGGTTTATTACTTTAGTAAAAAATTAAACAACAAAATAATTGAAGTTTTTTTTTCAAAAGTAAATATATCGAAATTGAATAAAAATAGCAAAGAGAAAAGAAGGAATTTTATATCTAACATCATATCATTTGTTTAATGATATTGTAGAGATCCGACTACCATTTTAAGTAGAAACTAGGCATTCTATTTTGTGCCTCTGGGGTAACAACTCATCTCCAATTTAATTCTTACGAGTAATTAAGCACAGATGTAGATGTCTATGTGTCACAGCATCTATTTACCATCGGGTGCTTTATTGCAAAGTTTGCAAGAAATTTCAAATAAAGTATCAAGCCGTTTCTAGATGTTCTTTTTTCTGGGCCAAATACTTTTAAAAGGAGGGCAAAGAAGATTCAACGTAAACCAGGATCTATGGTTAGAACAGATAAAAGTGGCCGCCATTTTAAAATCACTTGTTTTTTGACTTATTTGCTTTTAAAATTAATATTTAATTTGGCTGATGATAAATTATACTATAATGTATTGGCAGACTTTAAATTATAGGATGAAAAGTTGTGTATAATATAAATAATAAAATATTATTTTTCTGTTTTCATGAACACACTTAACTTACGTTTAATATTTAATACGATGAATGTATGAACATGCCGGATGGCCACGCATTTCTGGCTCGGTAAAAAAATGTTAGATTTTTTTCCATAATTAAAATTTTACTAACGTATTTACTTTTGGAGCTGTATTCTCTAAGGTTTTTTTCGGTCGTTACAGAAAATTAGCGCTGCTACAAGTCGTGCTCGTATTTTTATTATAAACTAGTATGTCGTTGTGTACATAAATAGACTTGACTGCCTCATTAGTCTAGTGATTGTAGTTGTGCGACTGCTGATCATGAGGTCCCGGGTTCAAATCCCGGGTCGGGTCAGACAAATATTAGTTATTGAGTTTTTCCATCAAGAAATTCTCACTAGCTGCCCGGAGTGTACGGAGTGAGGAAGTTGGCGGTGTCTCACCCCCGTGCCTCGAAAAGCATGAAAAGCTGTTAGGCCTGCGTATGATCTCCCTCCAGTTGTTCACCATCCCATCGGACTATGAGAGTGAGGGAATAGAGAGTGCACGTGTGCTTGCACGTACACTTGGGCACTATAATTCGGTCCTGCGCCGACGGCCAGTCTCCGTGCCGGCCCGTCGCCGCGACCGAAATTTGAAATTTGAAATTCATTTCCTCAATAGTCTGTGCCAAAATAAACGGTTCCTTTCCTGATAGGAAACCCCAACCCCAGAACTTTTGATGGCTTCTGATTCTGATAGATAGCCGGTATAATCATCTCATTTAAACCATGCATAAATAAATCCGATCAGCAACGGGCAACAGAACCAAATATTCACATACACAGTTCTGCTGCAGTGTAGTACCGTTGCCGCTTAGTGTGTGTTGTCTCATATAATTTCATATAAGGAATATTTTGACGCATCGTGTCGCTTAGTTCCACCTATTGCGGTCCTACCTTAATCCTCTCTACAAATGAGAGACCCGTTTTCGGCAATCGGCTTTCGTGATGTAGAACATACACTACATTTTCATAAATATATTGTGATGCCAAAGTTAATATGTCTATTTCCTTAAAATTTTCTCTGAGGGACTCTTTACCATTCTCTTTTCTTTACTAATCACCCGTACGGCTCTCTTTTGCCAAACAAATATGGTTTCAATGTCAGTCGCGTTACCCCATAACAAAATTCCCCCATAAAATAGAAATAAACAGATAGCTTGAGGATATCAGCCCCTGCAGCTTTAGACATTAGATCAATCAAAACTCTTACGGTATCGTTGTCCTGCTGGAAGTCACAGAAATGTATAAAGATAAAAACGATTGAAGAGAACTAAATCCAGCAAAATTACCATCTCACACATCTGAAGAAGCGTCGTAACTTGTTTGAAAGGTTCAACCCAGTCATCATATAACACCATTTAGTCATCCAGGTTTATTTTGGAAGGGGGGAGGGGCTCATGTGATACTTGTATATATTCAAAATGTGCCGTAGATTTTCTATCCAGATTTAGCTTGACTCAAACCTGACTCAAGAACAATGTTCAGGACGGTAACGGTTATAAAAGCAGAGAAGAATCATTTAATCCAGATCCGAATACGTTATAATACAAATTGTGTGATCAGATCACACAATTTGCACAACTGGTCATTAAAAGAAAGGGGAATGAAAGAGAACGCATGTAAGACGAAAGTGATGGTTTTTAAAACAGAAGAAACTAAAATGTTACGTGAAATAAGAATATAAGGGGAGTTAATTGAGCAAGTGGATGGATTCGTGTGCTTGGGACGTTAGATATGATAGGGATATATAACGACGAGGGAATGCAGGAAATGGAGTGAATATGGCATCTACACTCTATTATAAAGAATCAGAATGTGTCAAAAAAGGTACGTATGGTAATTCATAATGCCGTTTTAATCCCTACTTTAATATATGTTAGTGAAAGTTGGGTGTGGTAGAAGAAGCACGAAAGTAGAATAAACACTGTAGAAATGCGGTCTTTAAGGAGTATGCTAGGGCTGAATCTGAATTGCAGGGTGAGAAACTGCGTGGTAAAAGAAAAATGTGGTGTGCAAGATGACGTTGTGACCAATATTAAGAAAGGAAAGCTTCGGTGGTTTGATCATGTAGAAAGAATGAACGACGAAAGAGTGACAAAGCAAATTTATATTGCAGATTTGAACTGCAGAGTTCGGAAAAGACGCCCTAGACGAAGGTTTATCGACCAAATTGGCGATATTTTTAAAATAGGCAACATACCCTTAAGCGACGAGTGTATATGCGTAGATATATGGATGTAAAGGAGGCTAGAGATATATGTCAGGATCGTGTCAAATGGAAGTCCGTAGTCTCTGTCTACCCCTCTGGGCGCCAGGCGTGAGTATTTATGTATGTATGTATGTACCTGAAAACGTTACTCTCGTAAATAGAATTTTTCCAGAAATCCTTAGAGCAAGTACTGACTAAATTCCCCATGGTGATAAAGCGCAAATCCATTGGATTTGTGGCCAGAAACTTTTTACGTCTGTATTAAAGCCAAAGGCGGCCTTTAAAAATTAAACCCGATGACTTTAATGAATTACAGTAATTATTATATACATAACATTAAATAAAAATAATAATTAAAATTTTAATATTTACAATTAATACTAATTATACACAATATAAATAAAGAAACTATAATATAGAAAAACTAACACAAAAAATGTAAATTTTCAAAAAAGTCCTGCTCCCCGTGGTATAGTGCCAAGAACGCTGGTTGCGTTTGCTCGCTGAATAGCTATACTAAGCCTTTGAGCGAGGAAAGAACCAGCCCTCTTATCACCAGCAGCGACGACCAGCAGTGGATACAGTTCCTTTAGGAACTTCACTGCACGTGGACCCCACGGACCAATAGTCTCTACAGCAAATGGCACAAATATGTAGTCATTTCTCAAAGACTCATATTTGCGCCATTTACTAAATTCGGCTGCCTCTGATGCCGCCCCCGGTTCTAAAAGAACTCAACTCCCTTGAGATGAGAGGCAGCCAAAGTATCAACGCAAGTAGCATCCCACACTAGGGCTTTACCTCTCTCCCAAGGGTCCAAAGTCATACCGTTTGGTCTCTTGCCATCGTCTCTAAATATCCCGAAAGGCTCTAAAACCGCGGGGATATTTATGGAGAAAAGAGCCCTTCGGATGACTTCGTTTAAAGAACCGTGACGGGAAAACCTACCTTTCTTGCAAGAAAGTTCGTGGAGCCCTATCTCATCGACGCTGCTACCACAGGGGCACTGGTAAGGTTGACAAATTGCCACTCCAAGCCAGATTCCTACGGCAATGCGCAAGTTCTCCCCATCAAGCAATATATTGAGATTACTTGATGGTAGAGCGTGCAACCAGTGACTAGATTCCTTAGTCGAAACAGCTAGAAGGCGAGCTTGATCTTGTTGATTGGTGTAAATTTTGAAATAATTTTTTCTGGACACTCCGTACCGACTGTGGTTTTGGTCTTCGACAAATAAATACATAGGTTGTATAACTATTACACTATTTCTTAAAAATATTAGTAACGTACTTTAATGTGTAACACAAGTTATGGCTATACTAGGTATATTTACATAATATATCCCTCTTTATTTGAATCCAGTGACCGTTAAACGTCGGAATGATAAAAAAGCAGTCTGCAGGCGACTATTTAAAAAAATGTACACAACAATTGTACGGGTATGTCTGAAATTAAAATTCTTGTCAAACTCTGAAACGAGCTCGAAGCAATATTTGTTTTTGCTACATCGTCTAAATAATACGTAATTTCAATCTTTGTAAAAATATTTCATTTTCATTAAACTAACGTGAAAAGAAAAGTTTTAATTTAAAATTAATTCTCATCTTTTGATAAAGCGATAAAAGTATAATATAGACTAGTATCCGGCGCGTCACTGCCGCAGAAGAAATAACTGTGAAAATATCGTTTCAAATTTGTAAGAGGTATATTGTTTAATTATGAATGACAATGATATATTTCTTTCAAATAAATTTGTCAGTACGGTACGCGCGCCGCCTAATGTAAGTTTATTTTACTATGCCTATAATCTTCGCGCAAGTGCAAGCAATAAGTAGATAAAGTTTTACCGCTATCTAATGGATGGTACAGCAGCGCATAAAATACAAACAAACAGACATTAACACTGGTTGAAGACTTTTGTCTTCAGACTTTGTAGTATGGGCGACGAGAAAATCCGACAGAGCTTTCTAAATGCTGCCCAGCCTAACGGAATCCTCCGATCAGTCTCCTTCTCGAAGTTGTTCTTTCCTAGTTGCAATATCTGCCCAAGGTAGGTATACTCCTGGACAACTTCGAGAATTTACTGTTTAGCATGTCCTGAAGTTCTTGCAGCGATTCTGCCATGACGACGATACGGTAATTTTTATAATATATATATATATATATATATATATATATATATATATATATATATATATATATATATATATATATATATATATATATATATATATATATATATATATATATATATATATATATATATATATATATATATATATATTCTACCAACCAATTAGTTCTAATCACTGAACTCCGACCATTAATCGACATCAAAAATATTTCAGTGTATTGCAAGTCGAACGTCACATCGAAGTCATAACAGTAAAAGTTGAAGACTGCATGGTTTTTTGATCAGACTATTTAAATGCTATGTTGGTCCTGCGTTGGACCCTAGCTTAAGCCAATATTTGTACATGTACACGAATTGTTAGATTACCGATCTGGTTCTGTCTACCGATCTTATTGCATGAGCTTTACATTGAGTACGAGAAGGTTAGTGCGAGTTAGTGTTCGCGGATACAGCTATGGCTCTATAATAATCACTAACATAGTTCAATAATCTGCGTTCGTAAAGTTATTTCTAGGTGTTTGTTACTCAAACATGAATGAATAGCTAAACGAACTCGGATAAAATTTGTGACACAGATGGACCTTGTTCTTTATTAACGCATGGGATATTTAACACAGGCAAATAAACGTTACCGCCGGAAAACTCACGTGAAAATTATATTTTACGGCTCCTTGGGCTTGTAGTAAAGCATAAAAACTCAATGCCTTATGCATTTGATTTTTATGATATTATTATAAAGTGCTGGATGCACGACATTTTTTCAATCGTAATCAAAAACATTTAAGTATGTATAGTATATATATTTAAATCTCTTTGATCAGAATAAAGATTGTCCCATTTTATACTAACATACGTCATTTTATAGTTAAGTCGTGGATGACTCAACCGAATCCAATCCGGAGCCTTTATGTGTTTGTGGAAAATTAAATTCCATTCGTTTTTTAAACAAGTAAGAAGTTATATGCGTACTAAAATCACCCGATGGCTAATAGGTGCTGTGGCCCATTGAGACATATCTCTTTTGATCAAGTATCTGAATGCCCCCTGAGGACTAAGATCGAATACCTCGTTTCTGGTAAAAAGAATCACCGGTTTTCCTTTCTAACCACACAAAATACGGAAGCATTATGCTGCTGCTATACGCTATATCGTGGCTTCGATAAATCATTATTTTTTAGTTTTTTAGAAAAATTAATATAACAGTGAAATGTGGTAAAATTATCAGAATATCTGAGTTTGCACTTCATTCACAGTAACTATTTACTTTGGTACTACCTAGTTTGATGTGCTTACATTTAAGTCATCATCAAAACAATTAAAATTGTTGCTAGTGAACAAGTAGACTTACCAAAATTACTATGTATCTGAAAGTTGAAAACATTCTTAGGATCTTCAAATCTTTTTACGGTAACAGTAACTTATGTTGCGTAAATTACATCGACTGAGCACAATCGTTTCCAGCGATTTACTGTCTCTTTATTGTCACGAAAAAAGATTTTCCAAATTAAAAATATATGATAATAAGTATATAAAATTTAAATAATAAGTATATAAATATAGTAAATAGTGTTCCGTTTTCTAATTTTATTAATATCCAGCCCTTATAATGATGTAGAACTTGCCAACTTCGAAAATTGGTAAAGAGTATCCAGCTTCTTTTGGCATGTTCAATTATGTATATCCTTTTGTATTTTTGGTGAGTGTAGGGAACTAGAGACCCTTTTTTACTGGAAACGATGCATTCCGTCTTAGTCCTCAGGGCTGACAAGGCTTAACGGTAGAAATCTACACAGCATCCACTTATCATCAGGTGAACTATGTGCTCGCGTGTCACCCTTATTATATATAAAAAAATCCTTTAGTTGCTCATTGATAATATTTTTCTTAAAGATTCATCCATTAATAAATTCGTTACAGACTGTAAAAGCTGTAACATAGGCCTGCCCACAGACTGCCTCATAGGGGGAGATTTTGCCACAGATGCTGCGCATGGCTGTTGAGTCGCGGTTTTTTAGTATTCCGAGCAGTTATCAGGAAAATGATGCCGCTCATTTCCTATTCAGTTTTCCTTCGTCGCCTCTTACGACACTCACGCGACGATATGAGGTAGTGGATAGTGTTACACAGCTGCTATACGGCATAGTATGGATGCAGCTCATTAATTACGAGTAACATTAATAGCCATATATAATAAAAAATAAATACCTAAGTTTCTTTGGTCTTTTCTTCCCCGAAATCTTAAATGATTAAATATAACAAAAAATTATTTAGTCATTAATTATATTGTTACGAGCTTGAGGTTCGTGACAATAAAAATTGCCGATAAAATTACCTAAATTAACACTTTAATTTACTTTACACAAATTAAAGTTAAAAACACTAATAATTAAACACACTAATTCACTTTATTCCGCTCCGAAGCTTCGCTTTTCTCGCCAAATCAACACTGCCTCGATCGCATCTTGCAGCGCCTATATATTTAAATTAGCAAAGAAATATCCAGAATGTTCAAGTAAACACGCGCAAGGTACCGAGCGTTCGAGTTTCGACTAGGCGCTGTCGGTTGAGTAATTTGTGATGTCATTTTCTCAATGCTCCCCTCGCTCTCGTTCCTGACACTAGATGGCGCTAGTGTATTGTCGATTTGAGCGCGTAACACTGCCCCCTCCTAAGACATGCTCGTCCCGAGCATTATCGGCCCCATAATAACGCGCCAAGCGATTCACATGGACGATCTTAGGAGTCCCTCTTGCGCCTTTCTGTAACGGCTCCGCAATGTCAAGGGCTGTCCTATCCCGTGGTGCACCAACATTGTACAATTTCGGTGCTCCTCTACTACGTGTCCGAGGTCCCCGCACGGTCGCACAACTTGTACATGTACGACACCAATCCTCGACATCGTCACGATAATGGACCCAGTAAAACTGTTCTCGGACCTTCAGTAGAGTTCGTTTAACTCCCAGATGGACTCTTAAACGACCATTATGGCACAACTGTTGAACATTCGGCACTTTAGCTTTAGGGACAACCATTTGCAAACGACAGCTGTCTCTTCGACCATTGTCCCATTTACGGCACAGGACTCCATCCTGAATCAGCAAGCTGTCCCATTGGGCCCAATAGCTTTTCGTGGTTGAACTCATCGCTGAGACGTCCCTCCACTTAGGCTTGGTAGCACGGGCCTTCATTCATCCCAGAATCGGCTTGATGTCCGGATCTTCCTGCTGTGCATGTCGTAGGCTGTCCTTCCACCCGTTGCTGAGGTGTTCTGTCCTGAGCATCCTCACGGATACCACTTCCTTACTCTCTTGCCTACTACAATGGTTGCAATCTTCAGGACAAGGTCTTCTTGTCAATGCATCTGCGTTGCCGTGAGATTTTCCGCTGCAGTGTCTGATAGTAAAGTCGTATTCCTGCTGCTGCTGGGCGGTGCTGTTAGCCGCACTTCCTTTCTGAGACCGTTCACCTTCCCTTCCTAGGGTGTGCTTAGGGCAGCTGGACCGAAGATGGCCCCTTTCCCCACAGCCATAGCACCTAGGGCTGTATCTTTTATTGTGGTCGCGAACCGTAACTGCTGTAACCTCCCTAGCGTGAGGTGAACGATGATCCTGTCGCCGCCAGGCAGTGCCGTTAGCTGTACTACCTTCTCGAGATCGACCAACTCTCCTTTCCACGGTTAGTTTAGGGCAGCTGGATCGAAGATGGCCCTTTTCCCCACAGCCATAGCACCTTGGGCTGTATCCTTTGTTGCGGTCGCGAACTGTAGCGGCTACAACCTCCCTGACGCGATGGGAACGATGATCCTGCCGCACGGTTTCTACCTCCAGTGCATGAGCCAAGGCGTCCTTAAGCGTCACGTGGTGCCCAAGCCTCACATTAGCTCTGACTTCCAGATCGCGGATGCCGTCGATGAATGTCTGCACCAGATTCCCTTCAATGAGCGCAGGTACAGACCGGTAAGCTTTTCGCACCAGCTTCTCCACTTCTAGAGCCCACTGCTGCAGGTTTTCGTTGATGCGCTGCACACGATCTTTAAGCTGCGCACGAAAGACGTGTTCCAGGTGAGCGTCACCATATCTCGCCTCCAATGCCTCAAGGAGTTGCTCATAAGTCACTTCCTCACCGAGAGCTTCCAGAACTGTTAAGGCCTGGTCGCGCAGGCCTAGTGTGAGAGCAGTCATCGCCTGACTTTTATTCCAGCCGTTCGCCTTCATAACAGCCTCGAACTGGATTTTGTAGGCTGACCAGGAAGAGGTACCGTCGAACGGTGGCACCTTGAACCCACGTAGCGAAGGTGTTGTAGCTACTACGGGAGCTGTAGCTCCATCTCCAAGTTTGAGTTCGTCCAGTGATTTCTTCATGTCAGCCATTACGTTGTCAACCCGATTGTTTACTTGGTCGATTCGGGTCTCAGCTTTCTCGATTCGGTTTTCAGCTTCCGACAGGCGGTTGTCATGGTGAGCAACCCTATCCTTCACCTCCTTTATCTCCTTCCCGAAGGTAGCGTGAAGGTCCTTCATGAGGAGCATCTGTTCCTCCTGTCGGCGGGCCTGTTCCTCGTGTCGGCGGGCCTGTTCCTCCTGCTGCTCTTTCAACTGACTGGCCTGTTCCTCCTGTCCGCGCTTCAGCTGCTCTTCGAACCGACAAGCCTGTTCCTCCTGTCGGCGGGCCTGCTCCTGCAGCATCACCATCAGGGCGCCCAAATCAGGTGCTGCAGATGCAGGAGCTACTGACGGACCGGCCTCCGTTGCCGGCCGCTGGCCCTCCGATGTCTGCGGCGTTGCACCACCAAAACATCGTTGGTCCGTCTCCTGCTGGCGTTGACTTCGGGTACGGACACCCTCCGTTTCCTCCTTAGGTAAAATCGGCATTATTTTATCCCACTTCTGACACCAATTGTTACGAGCTTGAGGTTCGTGACAATAAAAATTGCCGATAAAATAACCTAAATTAACACTTTAATTTACTTTACACAAATTAAAGTTAAAAACACTAATAATTAAACACACTAATTCACTTTATTCCGCTCCGAAGCTTCGCTTTTCTCGCCAAATCAACACTGCCTCGATCGCATCTTGCAGCGCCTATATATTTAAATTAGCAAAGAAATATCCAGAATGTTCAAGTAAACACGCGCAAGGTACCGAGCGTTCGAGTTTCGACTAGGCGCTGTCGGTTGAGTAATTTGTGATGTCATTTTCTCAATGCTCCCCTCGCTCTCGTTCCTGACACTAGATGGCGCTAGTGTATTGTCGATTTGAGCGCGTAACAATATTATGTGTTAATTTTATTTTATCATAAAACACAAAACTTTCTTGGATATTTCCCTTTTATATTTATAGAACGTCTAATTTTTTGCGTGTCACATCAATAGCATCCATGACCTGGAAACCTTTAGCGATAAGTTCTCAACGGGCCACAAATACAGGGCATTACACATAACATCAAAATACGTTTCTCTGCCGCTTCATTTCACTAAAAGGCTTTTAATGAATATTCGTATGTATTTCTGATTTAAGGTGTTCAATTGAATTTCAAAAGAACTGGAAAATTTACGTGTTTATTTTATAACATCAGAGCGACAAATGAGCTTGAAGTCAGCTGAATTTAAAATAATTAGATCAGCTGAATTTAAAATAACGCAGATCATGGAATTAATGCACACAAAATTATGTGTTCTACTTTTTTAGAGCACAGGTACTCGTAAATTGTACAGTAAGGTCGTTTCTATAAAGAATAAATTATGGACAAAAACAGAGCACTTACGAAGTTGTCTTAATTAAAGCTACATAAAATAAGCTATGTAGTCAAGATTTAGTGGAAGTGGTAATATTATATCAACCAACTTTTAAAATATCAGCCTTTTTAATTGTAAATATACAAAACGTATTCCTGAACGTAGGCCTCCCCCAAAGATAGCTCGCCACAACGGTACATGTATTACGATTATGAACAACACCTAAAAATCATTTGATGCATACTTGAAAGCGTCCTTTTCGCTTTTAATATACTTTGTTTTATTTTATCATAAAATACTTTGTTTCATTTTGTAAATCAGGGTTAAAAAATAAAGTTTTTAATAATAAATTGATGCTAAAATTGTGTTCTTAGAGAAGTTAGATTTTCGCTTCTCCACTCAAGAGATTATTAATTTTTGCGATACCAGTCAAAATAAAACTTAGAGGCGACCAAATGAGGGTTCATGTTTTTATTTTGTCAATTTCAACGCCGTTGCTGTAGTACGAATGTCCTGGTGAGGTTAAATTAGAAAGCTACAACCAAATATTTGTAATTATTTTCTTTCCATTAATTCATTAAATTCCATTAATTTTTAAAGGTGATAGAGCCATGCTGCAGTTATATTAGTAATATAGTTGTAGCACGAATGGGTCGGCTCGAAACGTGAAGGATCACGCTCTCACAGAATACCAGCGTAAAATAGTAGCTTAATACTGTTGTGTTTCGTATGGCGAGTGTAGAGAACCGGAGACCCTTTCTACTGGTTACGGGGCATTCCATTTAAGTCCTCACGGGTGACAACGAATGTAGGGAACCAGAGACTCCCTTTACTGGTAAAGAGATTTCATTTAAGTCTTCATGGGTGACTATGTCTCTGTATTTTGATTCTAAATCAACATTAGATTATGTACACTTACCATCAGATGGTCTGTGTGTTTGTCATCATTTCTTCCGGTAAAGTCCGTAGTACAGTCCAAACAATGAATTTTTGTCTTTATTACTTTAAGCATCAATAACCTTGTCATATATAAATTGTGTTTAAGAGTGTTAAATTTTACTAACGTACTTACTTTTGGAGCTGTATTCTCTAAGGTTTTTTTCGGTCGTTACAGAAAATTAGCGCTGCTACAGGTCGTGCTCGTATTTTTATTATAAACTAGTATGTCGTTGTGTACATAAATAGACTTGACTGCCTCATTAGTCTAGTTATTGTAGTAGTGCGACTGCTGACCATGAGGTCCCGGGTTCAAATCCCGGGTCGGGTCAGACAAATATTAGTTATGGAGTTTTTCCATCAAGAAATTCTCACTAGCTGCCCGGAGTGTCCGGAGTGAGGAAGTTGGCGGTGTCTCACCCCCGTGCCTCGAAAATCATGAAAAGCCGTTAGGCCTGCGTATGATCTTTCTCCACTTGTGTCGGTTCACAGTCCCATCGGACTATGAGAGTAAGGGAATAGAGAGTGCACGTGTGCTCGCGCATACACTTGGGCATTATAATTCGGTCCTGCGCCGTCGGCCAGTCTCCGTGCCGGCCCGTCGCCGCGACCGAAATTTGAAATTCATTTCAACAATAGTCTGTGCCAAAATAAACGGTTTCTTTCCTGATAGGAAACCCCAACCCCAGAACTTTTTATGGCTTCTGATTCTGATAGATAGCCGGTATAATCATCTCATTTAAACCATGCATAAATAAATCTGATCAGCAACGGGCAACAGAACCAAATATTCACATACACAGTACTGCTGCAGTGTAGTACCGTTGCCACTTAGTGTGTGTTGTCTCATATAATTTCATATAAGGAATATTTTGACGCATCGTGTCGCTTAGTTCCGCCTATTGCGGTCCTACCTTAATCCTCGCTACAAATGAGAGACCCGTTTTCAGCAATCGGCTTTCGTGACGTAGAACATACACTACATTTTCATAAATATATTGTGATGCCAAAGTTAATATGTCTATTTCCTTAAAATTTTCTCTGAGGGACTCTTTACCATTCTCTTTTCTTTACTAATCACCCGTACGGCTCTCTTTTGCAAAAAAAATATGGTTTCAATGTACCCCATAACAAAATTCCCCCATAAAATAGAAATAAACAGATAGCTTGAGGATATCAGCCCCTGCAACTTTAGAGATTAGATCAATAAAAACTCTTACGGCATCGTTGTCCTGCTGGAAGTCACAGAAATGTTTAAAGATAAAAACGATTGAAGAGAACTAAATCCAGCAAAATTACCATCTCACACCTCTGAAGAAGCGTCGTAACTTGTTTGAAAGGTTCAACCCAGTCATCATATAACACCATTTAGTCATCCAGGTTTATTTTGGAAGGGGGAGGGGCTCATGTGATACTTGTATATATTCAAAATGTGCCGTAGATTTTCTATCAAGATTTAGCTTGACTCAAACCTGACTCAAGAACAATGTTCAGGACGGTAATGGTTATAAAAGCAGAGATGAATTATTTAATCCAGATCCGAACACGTTAGAGTGCAAATTGTGTGATCAGATCACACAATTTGCACAACTGGTCATTAAAAGAAAGGAGAATGAAAGTGAATGCATGTAAGACGAAAGTGATGGTTTTTAAAACACAAGAAACTAAAATGTTATGTGAAATAAAAATATAAGGGGAGTTAATTGAGCAAGTGGATGGATTCGTGTGCTTGGGACGGTAGATATGATAGGGAATATAACGACGAGGGAATGCAGGAAATGGAGTGAATATGGCATCTACACTCTATTATAAAGAATCAGAATGTGTCAAAAAAGGTACGTATGGTAATTCATAATGTCGTTTTAATCCCTACTTTAATATATGTTAGTGAAAGTTGGGTGTGATAGAAGTAGCACGAAAGTACAATAAACACTGTAGAAATGCGGTCTTTAGGGAGTATGCTAGAGCTGAATCTGAATTGCAGGGCGAGAAACTGCGTGGTAAAAGAAAAATGTGGTGTGCAAGATGACGTTGTAACCAAGATTAAGAAAGGAAAGCTTCGGTGGTATGATCATGTAGAAAGAATGAACGGCGAAAGAGTGACAAAGCAAATTTATATTGCAGATTTGTAATGCAGAGTTCGGAAAAGACGCCCTAGATGAAGATTTATCGACCAAATTGGCGATATTTTTTAAAATAGGCAACATACCCTTAAGCGACGAGTGTATATGCGTAGATATATGGATGTAAAGGAGGCTAGAGATATATGTCAGGATCGTGTCAAATGGAAGTCCGTAGTCTCTGCCCACCCCTCTGGGTGACAAGCGTGAGTGCTTATGTATATATGTATGTACCTGGAAACGTTACTCTCGTAAATAGAATCTTTCCAGAAATCCTTAGAGCTAGTACTGACTAAATTCGCCATGGTGATAAAGCGCAAATCCATTGGATTTGTGGCCAGAAACTTTTTACGCCTGTATTGAAGCCAAAGGCGGCCTTTAAAAATTAAACCCAATGACTTTAATGAATTATTTATACTTTTTAAGTAATTATTATATACGTAACATTAAATAAAAATAATAATTAAAATTTTATTATTTACAATTAATACTAATTATACACAATATAAAAAAAAGAAACTATAATATAGAAAAACTAACACAAAAATGTAAATTTTCAAAAAGTCCTGCTCCCCGTGGTATAGTGCCAAGAACGCTGGCTGCGTTTCCTCGCTGAATAGCTATACTAAGCCTTTGAGCGAGGAAAGAACCAGCCCTCTTATCACCAGCAGCGACGACCAGCAGTGGATACAGTTCCTTTAGGAACTTCACTGCACGTGGACCCTACGGACCAATAGTCTCTACAGCAAATGGCACAAATATGTAGTCATTTCTCAAAGACTCATATTTGCGCCATTTACTAAATTCGGCTGCCTCTGATGCCGCCCCGGTTCTAAAAGAACTCAACTCCCTTGAGATGAGAGGCAGCCAAAGTATCAACGCAAGTAGCATCCCACACTAGGGCTTTTACTCTCCCAAGGGACCAAAGTCATACCGTCGGGTCTCTTGCCATCGTCTCTAAATATCCCGCAAGGAGAAACTGAAACTGAAACCGAGGGGATATTTATGGAGACAAGAGCCCTTCGGATGACTTCGTTTAAAGAACCGTGATGGGAAAACCTACCTTTCTTGTAAGAAAGTTCGTGGAGCCCTATCTCATCGACGCTGCTACCACAGGGGCACTGGTAAGGTTGACAAATTGCCGCTCCAAGTCAGATTCCTACGGCAATGCGCAAGCTCTCCCCAACGAGCAATGTACCGAGATTACTTGATGGTAGAGCGTGTATAGATTCCTTAGTCGAAACAGCTAGAAGGCGAGCTTGATCTTGTTGACTGTGTAAATTTTGAAATAAATTTTTCTGGACACTCCGTACCAACCGTGGTTTTAGTCTTCGACAAATAAATACATAGGTTGTATAACTATTACACTATTTCTTAAAAATATTAGTGACGTACTTTAATGTGTAACACAAGTTATAGCTATACTAGGTATATTTACATAATATATCCCTCTCTATATGAATCCAGTGACCGTTATTTACGTCGGAATGATAAAAAAGCAGTCTGCAAGCGACTATTTAAAAAAATGTACACAACAATTGTACAGGTATGTCTGAAATTAAAATTCTTGTCAAACTCTGAAACGAGCTCGAAGCAATATTTGTTTTTGCTACATCGTCTAAATAATACGTAATTTCAATCTTTGTAAAAATATGTCATTCACATTGAACTAACGTGAAAAGAAAAGTTTTAATTCAAAATTAATTCTCATCTTTTGATAAAGCGATAAAAGTAAAATATAGACTAGTACCCCGCGCGTCACTGCCGCAGAAGAAATAACTGTGAAAATATCGTTTCAAATTTGTAAGAGTTATATTGTTTAATTATGAATGATAATGATATATTACTTTCAAATAAATTTGTCAGTACGGTACGCGCGCCGCCTAATGTAAGTTATTTTACTATGCCTATAATCTTCGCGCAAGTGCAAGCAATAAGTAGATAAAGTTTTACCGCTATCTAATGGATGGTACAGCAGCGCATGAAATACAAACAAACAGACATTAACACTGGTTGAAGACTTTTGTCTTCAGACTTTGTAGTATGTGCGACGAGAAAAACCGACAGAGCTTTCTAAACTGTCCAGCCTAACGGAATCCTCCGATCAGTCTCCTTCTCGAAGTTATTCTTTCCTAGTTGCAATATCTGCCCAAGGTAGGTATATTCCTGGACAACTTTGAGAATTTCAGCAGTAATTGCAACTGGCATGACATGATTGTTTAACATTATTTTTGCCTTGTTTAGATTCATGCATAGACCAACACGTCGGGAGGATTCATTCTGTCTGTTTAGCATGTCCTGAAGTTCTTGCAGCGATTCTGCCATGACGACGATACGGTAATTTTTATAATATATATATATATATATATATATATTCTACCAACCAATTAGTTCTAATCACTGAACTCCGACCATTAATCGACATCAAAAATATTTCAGTGTATTGCAAGTCGAACGTCACATAAAAGTCATAACAGTAAAAGTTGAAGACTGCATGGTTTTTTGATCAGACTATTTAAATGCTATGTTGGTCCTGAGTTGAACCCTAGCTTAAGCCAATATTTGTGCATGTACACGAATTGTTAGATTACCGATCTGGTTCTGTCTACCGATCTTATTGCATGAGCTTTACATTGAGTACGAGAAGGTTAGTGCGAGTTAGTATTCGCGGATACAGCTATGGCTCTATAATAATCACTAACATAGTTCAATAATCTGCGTTCGTAAAGTTATTTCTAGGTGTTTGTTACTCAAACACGAATGAATAGCTAAACGAACTCGGATAAAATTTGTGACACAGATGGACTTTGTTCTTTATTAACGCATGGGATATTTAACACAGGCAAATAAACGTTAGCGCCGGAAAACTCACGTGAAAATTATATTTTACGGCTCCTTGGGCTTGTAGTAAAGCATAAAAACTCAATGCCTTATGCATTTGATTTTTATGATATTATTATAAAGTGCTGGATGCACGACATTTTTTCAATCGTAATCAAAAACATTTAAGTATGTATAGTATATATATTTAAATCTCTTTGATCAGAATAAAGATTGTCCCATTTTATACTTACATACGTCATTTTATAGTTAAGTCGTGGATGACTCAACCGAATCCAATCCGGAGCCTTTATGTGTTTGTGGAAAATTAAATTCCATTCGTTTTTTAAACAAGTAAGAAGTTATACGTACTAAAATCACCCGATGGCTAATAGGTGCTGTGGCCCATTGAGACATATCTCTTTTGATCAAGTATCTGAATGCCCCCTGAGGACTAAGATCGAATACCTCGTTTCTAGTAAAAAGAATCACCGGTTTTCCTTTCTTACCATACAAAATAAGCATTATGCTGTTGCTATACGCTATATCGTGGCTTCGATAAATCATTATTTTTTAGTTTTTTAGAAAAATTAATATAACAGTGAAATGTGGTAAAATTATCAGAATATCTGAGTTTGCACTTAATTCACAGTAAATATTTACTTTGGTACTACCTAGTTTGATATGCTTACATTTAAGGCATCATCAAAACAATTAAAATTGTTGCTCGTGAACAAGTAGACTTACCAAAAGTACTATGTATCTGAAAGTTGAAAACATTCTTAGGATCTTCAAATTTTTTTACGGTAACAGTAACTTACGTTGCGTAAATTACATCGACTGAGCACAATCGTTTCCAGCGATTTACTGTCTCTTTATTGTCACGAAAAAAGATTTTCCAAATTAAAAATATATGATAATAAGTATATAAAATATAAATAATATAAATAATCAGTATATAAATATAGTAAATAAGTGTTCCGTTTTCTAATTTTATTAATATCCAGCCCTTATAATGATGTAGAACTTGCCAACTTCGAAAATTGGTAAAGAGTATCCAAGCTTCTTTTGGCATGTTCAATTATGTATATCCTTTTCTATTTTTGGTGAGTGTAGGGAACTAGAGACCCTTTTTTTACTAGAAACGATGCATTCCATCTTAGTCCTCAGGGCTGACAAGGCCTAACGGTAGAAATCTACACAGCATCCACTTATCATCAGGTGGACTATGTGCTCGCGTGTCACCCTTATTCTATATAAAAAATCCTTTAGTTGCTCATTGATAATATTTTTCTTAAAGATTCATCCATTAATAAATTCATTACAGACTGTAAAAGCGTTAACATAGGCCTGCCCACAGACTGCCTCATAGGGGAGATTTTGCCACAGATGCTGCTCATGGCTGTTGAGTTAACAATCGCGGTTTTTTAGTATTTCGAGCAGTTATCAGGAAAATGATGCCGCTCATTTCCTATTCAGTTTTCCTCCGTCGCCTCTTACGACACTCACGCGACGATATGAGGTAGTGGATAGTGTTACACAGCTGCTATACGGCATCGTATGGATGCAGCTCATTAATTACGAGTAACATTAATAGCCATATATAATAAAAAATAAATACCTAAGTTTCTTTGGTCTTTTCTTCCCCGAAATCTTAAACGATTAAATATAACAAAAAATTATTTAGTCATTAATTATATTATGTGTTAATTTTATTTTATCATAAAACACAAAACTTTCTTGGATATATCCCTTTTATATTTATAGAACGTCTAATTTTTTGCGTGTCACATCAATAGCATCCATGACCTGGAAACCTTTAGCGATAAGTTCTCAACGGGCCACAAATACAGGGCATTACACATAACATCAAAATACGTTTCTCTGCCGCTTCATTTCACTAAAAAGGCTTTTAATGAATATTCGTATGTATTTCTGATTTAAGATGTTCAATTGAATTTCAAAAGAACTGGAAAATTTACGTGTTTATTTTATAACATCAGAGCGACAAATGAGCTTGAAGTCAGCTGAATTTAAAATAATTAGATCAGCTGAATTTAAAATAATGCAGATCATGGAATTTTAATGCACACAAAATTATGTGTTCTACTTTTTTAGAGCACAGGCACTCGTAAATTGTACAGTAAGGTAACTCGTAAATTGTGTCGTTTCTATAAAGAATAAATTATGGACAAAAACAGAGCACTTACGAAGTTGTCTTAATTAAAGCTACATGAAATAAGCTATGTAGTCAAGATTTAGTGGAAGTGGTAATATTATATCAACCAACTTTTAAAATATCAGCCTTTTTATTTGTAAATATACAAAACGTATTCCTGAACGTAGGCCTCCCCCAAAGATAGCTCGCCACAACGGTACATGTATTACGATTATGAACAACACCTGAAAATCATTTGGTGCATACTTGAAAGCGTCCTTTTCGCTTTTAATATACTTTGTTTTATTTTATTATAAAATACTTTGTTTCATTTTGTAAATCAGTGATAAAAAATAAAGTTTTTAATAATAAATTGGTGCTAAAATTGTGTTCTTAGAGAAGTTAGATTTTCGCTTCTCCACTCAAGAGATTATTAATTTTTGCGATACCAGTCAAAATAAAACTTAGAGGCAACCAAATGAGGGTTCATGTTTTTATTTTGTGAATTTCAACGCCGTTGCTGTAGTACGAATGTCCTGGTGAGGTTAAATTAGAAAGCTACAACCAAATATTTGTAATTATTTTCTTTCCATTAATTCATTAAATTCCATTAATTTTTAAAGGTGATAGAGCCATGCTGCAGTTATATTAGTAATATAGTTGTAGCACGAATGGGTCGGCTCGACCCGTTAAGGATCACGCTCTCACAGAATACCAGCGTAAAATAGTAGCTTAATACTGCTGTGTTTCGTATGGCGAGTGTAGAGAACCGGAGACCCTTTCTACTGGTTACGGGGCATTCCATTTAAGTCCTCACGGGTGACAACGCATCTGCATTTTGATTCGTAATCAAGGATAGATGTAGATGTCTATGGGTCACAGCAATCACTTAACATCAGGTGAACTGTGTGCTCGTTTGTCACCCTATCCTATAAAAAAAATTAAATCCTTAACAGGCATACGTTCTTCTAATGAAGTCCATTGCTGAACATACGCCTACCTCATTGGGTGACAAACGAGCACACAATCCACCTTAAGTGGATGCTGTAGCCCATAGACATTAACATTTATCGTCAATTAACAATCAAAATGCAAATACGTTGTAACCTCTGAGGACTAAGATGGTATGCCTCGATTCCAGTAAAAAGGGTCGATGATTTTCTACACTCACTATACGAAACATACCAGAATTACGCTGCCGTTTTACGCTGGTATTCTGTGAGAGCGTGGTCCTTCCCCGGTCGAGCCGACACAATAGTGCTTCAACTACAATATAGCTGCAGCGTGGCTCTACCACGTAAAAAAGATACCAATAGGCCAATACATGGTAGATATTCTAACCTGGCCACTAGACATCGATTAAAAGTTGTTTATGTTATTATTAAAATATAAAACCTTTTATGTTGAAAGTAAATTATCATCATTTGAGCGAATTTTTAAAGAGGTTTTCCTATTCTTAAGTAGATTTATACATTAAAGGGTACTTATTAAAGTATATGATGAGTATGTTAGAGCCACTCTGCCGCTGTACTGTGGAGTATAAATGGGTCAGTTAAAATTACAGCGTAAAATATCATCAAATAAGGCATTAGCAGTAGCGTTAATGCTACTGTTTCGTGTAGGAATGTAGGGAACCAGAGACTCCCTTTACTGGTAAAGAAATTTCATTTCAGTCCTCATGGGTGACTATGCCTCTGTATTTTGATTCTAAATCAACGTTAGATTATGTACACTTACCATCAGATGGTCTGTGTGTTTGTCATCATTTCTTCCGGTAAAGTCCGTAGTACAGTCCATACAATGAATTTTTGTCTTTATTACTTTAAGCATCAATAACCTTGTCATATATAAATTGTGTTTAAGAGTGTTAAATTTTACTAACGTATTTACTTTTGGAGCTGTATTCTCTAAGGTTTTTTTCGGTCGTTACAGAAAATTAGCGCTGCTACAAGTCGTGCTCGTATTTTCATTATAAACTAGTATGTCGTTGTGTACATAAATAGACTTGACTGCCTCATTAGTCAGTAGTCAGGGTCAGACAAATATTAGTTATTGAGTTTTTCCATCAAGAAATTCTCACTAGCAGCGCGGAGTGTCCGGAGTGAGGAAGTTGGCGGTGTCTCACCCCCGTGCCTCGAAAAGCATGAAAAGCCGTTAGGCCTGCGTATGATCTTTCTCCACTTGTGTCGGTTCACAGTCCCATCGGACTATGAGAGTAAGGGAATAGAGAGTGCACGTGTGCTCGCGCATACACTTGGGCACTATAATTCGGTCCTGCGCCGACGGCCAGTCTCCGTGCCGGCCCGTTGCCGCGACCGAAATTTGAAATTAATTTCAACAATAGTCTGCGCCAAAATAAACGGTTTCTTTGCTGATAGGAAACCCCAACCCCAGAACTTTTTATGGCTTCTGATTCTGATAGACAGCCGGTGTAATCATCTCATTTAAACCATGCATAAATAAATCCGATCAGCAACGGGCAACAGAACCAAATATTCACATGCACAGTTCTGCTGCAGTGTAGTACCATTGCCGCTTAGTGTGTGTTGTCTCATATAATTTCATATAAGGTATATTTTGACGCATCGTGTCGCTTAGTTCCGCCTATTGCGGTCCTACCTTAATCCTCTCTACAAGTGAGAGACCCGTTTTCAGTAATCAGCTTTCGTGACGTAGAACATACACTACATCTTCATAAATATATTGTGATGCCAAAGTTAATATGTCTATTTCCTTAAAATTTTCTCTGAGGGACTCTTTACCGTTCTCTTTTCTTTACTAATCACCCGTACGGCTCTCTTTTGCAAAAAAAATATGGTTTCAATGTCAGTCGCGTTACCCGATAACAAAATTCCCCCATAAAATAGAAATAAACAGATAGCTTGAGGATATCAGCCCCTGCAGCTTTAGACATTAGATCAATCAAAACTCTTACGGTATCGTTGTCCTGCTGGAAGTCACAGAAATGTTTAAAGATAAAAACGATTGAAGAGAACTAAATCCAGCAAAATTACCATCTCACACCTCTGAAGAAGCGTCGTAACTTGTTTGAAAGGTTCAACCCAGTCATCATATAACACTATTTAGTCATCCAGGTTTATTTTGGATGGGGGGAGGGGCTCATGTGATACTTGTATATACTCAACATGTGCCGTAGATTTTCTATCAAGATTTAGCTTGACTCAAACCTGACTCAAGAACAATGTTCAGGACGGTAATGGTTATAAAAGCAGAGATGAATTATTTAATCCAGATCCGAACACGTTAGAGTGCAAATTGTGTGATCAGATCACACAATTTGCACAACTGGTCATTAAAAGAAAGGAGAATGAAAGTGAACGCATGTAAGACGAAAGTGATGGTTTTTAAAACACAAGAAACTAAAATGTTATCTGAAATAAAAATATAAGGGGAGTTAATTGAGCAAGTGGATGGATTCGTGTGTTTGGGACGGTAGATATGATAGGGAATATAACGACGAGGGAATGCAGGAAATGGAGTGAATATGGCATCTACACTCTATTATAAAGAATCAGAATGTGTCAAAAAAAGGTACGTATGGTAATTCATAATGCCGTTTTAATCCCTACTTTAATATATGTTAGTGAAAGTTGGGTGTGGTAGAAGAAGCACGAAAGTAGAATAAACACTGTAGAAATGCGATCTTTAAGGAGTATGCTAGGGTTGAATCTGAATTGCAGGGTGAGAAACTGCGTGGTAAAAGAAAAATGTGGTGTGCAAGATGACGTTGTGACCAATATTAAGAAAGGAAAGCTTCGGTGGTTTGATCAATAAGAAAGAATGAACGACGAAAGAGTGACAAAGCAAATTTATATTGCAGATTTGAACTGCAGAGTTCGGAAAAGACGCCCTAGACGAAGGTTTATCGACCAAATTGGCGATATTTTTAAAATAGGCAACATACCCTTAAGCGACGAGTCTATATGCGTAGATATATGGATGTAAAGGAGGCGAGAGATGTATGTCAGGATCGTGTCAAATGGAAGTTCGTAGTCTCTGCCTACCCCTCTGGGCGCCAAGCGTGAGTGCTTATGTATATATGTATGTACCTGGAAACGTTACTCTCGTAAATAGAATCTTTCCAGAAATCCTTAGAGCTAGCACTGACTAAATTCGCCATGGTGATAAAGCGCAAATCCATTGGATTTGTGGCCAGAAACTTTTTACGCCTGTATTGAAGCCAAAGGCGGCCTTTAAAAATTAAACCCAATGACTTTAATGAATTATTTATACTTTTTAAGTAATTATTATATACGTAACATTAAATAAAAATATTAATTAAAATTTTATTATTTAAAATTAATACTAATTATACACAATATAAAAAAAGAAACTATAAAATAGAAAAACTAACACAAAAATGTAAATTTTCAAAAAGTCCTGCTCCCCGTGGTATAGTGCCAAGAACGCTGGCTGCGTTTCCTCGTTGAATAGCTATACTAAGCCTTTGAGCGAGGAAAGAACCAGCCCTCTTATCTCTTAGCAGCGACGACCAGCAGTGGATACAGTTCCTTTAGGAACTTCACTGCACGTTGACCCCACGGACCAATAGTCTCTACAGAAAACGGCACAAATATGTAGTCATTTCTCAAAGACTCATATTTGCGCCATTTACTAAATTCGGCTGCCTCTGATGCCGCCCTGGCTCTAAAATAACTCAACAAACAAAGAACTCAAGTCCCTTGAGATGAGAGGCAGCCAAAGTGTCAACGCAAGTAGCATCCCACACTAGGGCTTTACCTCTCTCCCAAGGGACTAAAGTCATACCGTCGGGTCTCTTGCCATCGTCTCTAAATATCCCGAAAAACTCTAAAACCGCGGGGATATTTATGGAGACAAGAGCCCTTCGGATGACTTCGTTTAAAGAACCGTGACGGGAAAACCTACCTTTCTTGCAAGAAAGTTCGTGGAGCCCTATCTCATCGACGCTGCTACCACAGGGGCACTGGTGAGGTTGACTAATTGCCGCTCCAAGCTGGATTCCTACGGCAATGCGCAAGTCCATCAAGCAATGTATTGAGATTACTTGATGGTAGAGCGTGTAACCAGTGACTAGATTCCTTAGTCGAAACAGCTAGAAGGCGAGCTTGATCTTGTTGACTGTGTAAATTTTGAAATAAATTTTTCTGGACACTCCGTACCAACCGTGGTTTTAGTCTTCGACAAATAAATACATAGGTTGTATAACTATTACACTATTTCTTAAAAATATTAGTAACGTACTTTAATGTGTAACACAAGTTATGGCTATACTAGGTATATTTACATAATATGTCCCTCTCTATATGAATCCAGTGACCGTTAAACGTCGGAATGATAAAAAAGCAGTCTGCAGGCGACTATTTAAAAAAATGTACACAACAATTGTAAGGGTATGTCTGAAATTAAAATTCTTGTCAAACTCTGAAACGAGCTCGAAGCAATATTTGTTTTTGCTACATCGTCTAAATAATACGTAATTTCAATCTTTGTAAAAATATTTCATTTACATTAAACTAACGTGAAAAGAAAAGTTTTAATTCAAAATTAATTCTCATCTTTTGATAAAGCGATAAAAGTATAATATAGACTAGTACCCGGCGCGTCACTGTCGCAGAAGAAATAATTGTGGAAATATCGTTTCAAATTTGTAAGAGGTATATTGTTTAATTATGAATGATAATGATATATTACTTTCAAATAAATTTGTCAGTACGGTACGCGCGCCGCCTAATGTAAGTTATTTTACTATGCCTATAATCTTCGCGCAAGTGCAAGCAATAAGTAGATAAAGTTTTACCGCTATCTAATGGATGGTACAGCAGCGCATGAAATACAAACAAACAGACATTAACACTGGTTGTAGACTTTTGTCTTCAGACTTTGTAGTATGGGCGACGAGAAAATCCGACAGAGCTTCCTAAATGCTGCCCAGCCTAAGGGAATCCTCCGATCAGTCTCCTTCTCGAAGTTATTCTTTCCTAGTTGCAATATCTGCCCAAGGTAGGTAAATTCCTGGACAACTTCGAGAATTTCAGCAGTAATTGGAACTGGCATGACATGAGCGTTTAACATTATTTTTGTCTTGTTTAGATTCATGCACAGACTAACACGTCGGGAGGATTCGTTCTGTCTGTTTAGCATGTCCTGAAGTTCTTGCAGCGATTCTGCCATGACGACGATACGGTAATTTTTATAATATATATATATATATATATATATATATATATATATATATATATATATATATATATATATATATTCTACCAACCAATTAGTTCTAATCACTGAACTCCGACCATTAATCGACATCAAAAATATTTCAGTGTATTGCAAGTCGAACGTCACGTCGAAGTCATAACAGTAAAAGTTGAAGACTGCATGGTTTTTTGATCAGACTATTTAAATGATATGTTGGTCCTGAGTTGGACCCTAGCTTAAGCCAATATTTGTGCATGTACACGAATTGTTAGATTACCGATCTGGTTCTGTCTACCGATCTTATTGCATGAGCTTTACATTGAGTACGAGAAGGTTAGTGCGAGTTAGTGTTCGCGGATACAGCTATGGCTCTATAATAATCACTAACATAGTTCAATAATCTGCGTTCGTAAAGTTATTTCTAGGTGTTTGTTACTCAAACACGAATGAATAGCTAAACGAACTCGGATAAAATTTGTGACACAGATGGACCTTGTTCTTTATTAACGCATGGGATATTTAACACAGGCAAATAAACGTTACCGCCGGAAAACTCACGTGAAAATTATATTTTACGGCTCCTTGGGCTTGTAGCAAAGCATAAAAACTCAATGCCTTATGCATTTGATTTTTATGATATTATTATAAAGTGCTGGATGCACGACATTTCTTCAATCGTAATCAAAAACATTTAAGTATGTATAGTATATATATTTAAATCTCTTTGATCAGAATAAAGATTGTCCCATTTTATACTTACATACGTCATTTTATAGTTAAGTCGTGGATGACTCAACCGAATCCAATCCGGAGCCTTTATGTGTTTGTGGAAAATTAAATTCCATTCGTTTTTTAAACAAGTAAGAAGTTATACGTACTAAAATCACCCGATGGCTAATAGGTGCTGTGGCCCATTAGGACATATCTCTTTTGATCAAGTATCTGAATGCCCCCTGAGGACTAAGATCGAATACCTCGTTTCTAGTAAAAAGAATCACCGGTTTTCCTTTCTTACCATACAAAATAAGCATTATGCTGTTGCTATACGCTATATCGTGGCTTCGATAAATCATTATTTTTTAGTTTTTTAGAAAAATTAATATAACAGTGAAATGTGGTAAAATTATCAGAATATCTGAGTTTGCACTTAATTCACAGTAAATATTTACTTTGGTACTACCTAGTTTGATATGCTTACATTTAAGGCATCATCAAAACAATTAAAATTGTTGCTAGTGAACAAGTAGACTTACCAAAAGTACTATGTATCTGAAAGTTGAAAACATTCTTAGGATCTTCAAATCTTTTTACGGTAACAGTAACTTATGTTGCGTAAATTACATCGACTGAGCACAATCGTTTCCAGCGATTTACTGTCTCTTTATTGTAACGAAAAAAGGTTTTCCAAATTAAAAATATATGATAATAAGTATATAAAATATAAATAATATAAATAACAAGTATATATATATATATATAGTAAATAAATGTTCCGTTTTCTAATTTTATTAATATCCAGCCCTTATAATGATGTAGAACTTGCCAACTTCGAAAATTGGTAAAGAGTATCCAGCTTCTTTTGACATGTTCAATTATGTATATCCTTTTGTATTTTTAGTGAGTGTAGGGAACTAGAGACCCTTTTTTACTGGAAACGATGCATTCCATCTTAGTCCTCAGGGCTGACAAGGCCTAACGGTAGAAATCTACACAGCATCCACTTATCATCAGGTGGACTACGTGCTCGCGTGTCATCCTTATTCTATATAAAAAATCCTTTAGTTGCTTATTGATAATATTTTTCTTAAAGATTCATCCATTAATAAATTCATTACAGACTGTAAAAGCTGTAACATAGGCCTGCCCACAGACAGTCTCATAGGGGGAGATTTTGCCACAGATGCTGCGCATGGCTGTTGAGTTAACAATCGCGGTTTTTTTGTATTTCGAGCAGTTATCAGGAAAATGATGCCGCTCATTTCCTATTCAGTTTTCCTCCGTCGCCTCTTACGACACTCACGCGACGATATGAGGTAGTGGATAGTGTTACACAGCTGCTATACGGCATCGTATGGATGCAGCTCAATAATTACGAGTAACATTAATAGCCATATATAATAAAAAATAAATACCTAAGTTTCTTTGGTCTTTTCTTCCCCCGAAATCTTAAACGATTAAATCTAACAAAAAATTATTTAGTCATTAATTATATTATGTGTTAATTTTATTTTATCATAAAACACAAAACTTTCTTGGATATTTCACTTTTATATTTATAGAACGTCTAATTTTTTGCGTGTCACATCAATAGCATCCATGACCTGGAAACCTTAAGCGATAAGTTCTCAACGGGCCACAAATACAGGGCATTACACATAACATCAAAATACGTTTCTCTGCCGCTTCATTTCACTAAAAGGCTTTTAATGAATATTCGTATGTATTTCTGATTTAAGATGTTCAATTGAATTTCAAAAGAACTGGAAAATTTACGTGTTTATTTTATAACATCAGAGCAACAAATGAGCTTGAAGTCAGCTGAATTTAAAATAATTACTGCAGATCATGGAATTTTAATGCACACAAAATTATGTGTTCTACTTTTTTAGAGCACAGGTACTCGTAAATTGTACAGTAAGGTCGTTTCTATAAAGAATAAATTATGGACAAAAACAGAGCACTTACGAAGTTGTCTTAATTAAATCTACATGAAATAAGCTATGTAGTCAAGATTTAGTGGAAGTGGTAATATTATATCAACCAACTTTTAAAATATCAGCCTTTTTAATTGTAAATATACAAAACGTATTCCTGAACGTAGACCTCCCCCAAAGATAGCTCGCTACAACGGTACATGTATTACGATTATGAACAACACCTGAAAATCATTTGGTGCATACTTGAAAGCGTCCTTTTCGCTTTTAATATACTTTGTTTTATTTTATCATAAAATAATTTGTTTCATTTTGTAAATCAGTGTTAAAAAAATAAAGTTTTTAATAATAAATTGATGCTAAAATTGTGTTCTTAGAGAAGTTAGATTTTCGCTTCTCCACTCAAGAGATTATTAATTTTTGCGGTACCAGTCAAAATAAAACTTAGAGGCGACCAAATGAGGGTTCATGTTTTTATTTTGTCAATTTCAACGCCGTTGCTGTAGTACGAATGTCCTGGTGAGGTTAAATTAGAAAGCTACAACCAAATATTTGTAATTATTTTCTTTCCATTAATTCATTAAATTCCATTAATTTTTATAGGTGATAGAGCCATGCTGTAGTTATATTAGTAGTATAGTTGTAGCACGAATGGGTCGGCTCGAAACGTGAAGGATCACGCTCTCACAGAATACCAGCGTAAAATAGTAGCTTAATACTGCTGTGTTTCGTATGGCGAGTGTAGAGAACCGGAGACCCTTTCTACTGGTTACGGGGCATTCCATTTAAGTCCTCACGGGTGACAACTCATCTGCATTTTGATTCGTAATCAAGAATAGATGTAGATGTCTATGGGTCACAGCAACCACTTAACATCAGGTGGACTGTGTGCTCGTTTGTCACCCTATCCGATAAAAAAAAATTAAATCCTTAACAGGCATACGTTCTTCTAATGAAGTCCATTGCTGAACATACGCCTACCTCATATATTGACTGATGGTTTAGGATTTTGCTATAGTTTTCGCAGAAATTTCGTTTAAGAATTCGCAGTTTTTTTATTATTTCCGATTGTAATCAAAAAGATTTTTTTTATAGTATTGGGTGACAAACGAGCACACAATCCACCTTAAGTGGATGCTGTAGCCCATAGACATTAACATTTATCGTCAATTAACAATCAAAATGCAAATACGTTGTAACCTCTGAGGACTAAGATGGTATGCCTCGATTCCAGTAAAAAGGGTCGATGATTTTCTACACTCACTATACGAAACATACCAGAATTACGCTGCCGTTTTACGCTGGTATTCTGTGAGAGCGTGGTCCTTCCCCGGTTGAGCTGACACAATAGTGCTTCAATTACAATATAGCTGCAGCGTGGCTCTACCACGTAAAAAAGATACCAATAGGCCAATACATGGTAGATATTCTAACCTGGCCACTAGACATCGATTAAAAGTTGTTTATATTGTTATTAAAATGTAAAACCTTTTATGTTAAAAGTAAATTATCATCATTTGAGCGGATTTTTAAAGAGGTTTTCCTATTCTTAAGTAGATTTCTACATTAAAGGGTACTTATTAAAGTATATGATGAGTATGTTAGAGCCACTCTGCCGCTGTACTGTGGAGTATAAATGGGTCAGTTAAAATTACAGCGTAAAATATCATCAAATAAGGCAATAGCAGTAGCGTTAATGCTACTGTTTCGTGTAGGAATGTAGGGAACCAGAGACTCCCTTTACTGGTAAAAGATTTCATTTCAGTCCTCATGGGTGACTACGCCTCTGTATTTTGATTCTAAATCAACGATAGATTATGTACATTTACCATCAGATGGTCTGTGTGTTTGTCATCATTTCTTCCGGTAAAGTCCGTAGTACAGTCCAAACAATGAATTTTTGTCTTTATTACTTTAAGCATCAATAACCTTGTCATATATAAATTGTGTTTAAGAGTGATCTTATAAAAACATATAGAAGGGCTAGGTCGTCGGGAATCCAATGTGTTTTTTTTTGAATAACGTTACACTGCCCACTGGCATTAGATAAGAATTTTACTATTCCATAAACGCATTGTGCATTCATAAACTTCGGCTATACGAATTGCTCCGTACGGTATTCGGACCCGTAGTTCGCGGCGTCAAAGCCAAGTTCTTCTACTATGCAATACAAATGCACTACCGAACTTTTTTTTATATAAAACTCTTTTATTTATAAGTGCTTCACTACCATCCTGCCTGATAGTAAGTGGCGATGCAAACAAAGATGGTAAAAGCACACTGACTTAGCTTAACAATCTGCTTCGACATCTGCTTATCATTTATCTCTCACAAAGTCCTTCGATATTTTAGTGATGAGATGAAGCTAGTGACCACCTGGACGTACGTAGGGTGTTACTTTATATATATATATATATATATATATATATATATATATATATATATAGTTTTTTGATCAGACTATTTAAATGCTATGTTGGTCCTGAGTTGGACCCTAGCTTAAGCCAATATTTGTGCGTGTACACGAATTGTTAGATTACCGATCTGGTTCTGTCTACCGATCTTATTGCATGAGCTTTACATTGAGTACGAGAAAGTTAGTGCGAGTTAGTGTTCGCGGATACAGCTATGGCTCTATAATAATCACTAACATAGTTTAATAATCTGCGTTCGTAAAGTTATTTCTAGGTGTTTGTTACTCAAACACGAATGAATAGCTAAACGAACTCGGATAAAATTTGTGACACAGATGGACCTTGTTCTTTATTAACGCATGGGATATTTAACACAGGCAAATAAACGTTACCGCCGGAAAACTCACGTGAAAATTATATTTTACGGCTCCTTGGGCTTGTAGCAAAGCATAAAAACTCAATGCCTTATGCATTTGATTTTTATGATATTATTATAAAGTGCTGGATGCACGACATTTTTTCAATCGTAATCAAAAACATGTAAGTATGTATAGTATATCTATTTAAATCTCTTTGATCAGAATAAAGATTGTCCCATTTTATACTTACATACGTCATTTTATAGTTAAGTCGTGGATGACTCAACCGAATCCAATCCGGAGCCTTTACGTGTTTGTGGAAAATTAAATTCCATTCGTTTTTTAAACAAGTAAGAAGTTATGTACGTACTAAAATCACCCGATGGCTAATAGGTGCTGTGCCCATTGAGACATATCTCTTTTGATCAAGTATCTGAATGCCCCCCTGAGGACTAAGATCGAATACCTCGTTTCTAGTAAAAAAGAATCACCGGTTTTCCTTTCTTACCATACAAAATACGAAGCATTATGCTGCTGCTATACGCTATATCGTGGCTTCGATAAATCATTATTTTTTAGTTTTTTAGAAAAATTAATATAACAGTGAAATGTGGTAAAATTATCAGAATATCTGCGTTTGCACTTCATTCACAGTAAATATTTACTTTGGTACTACCTAGTTTAATGTGCTTACATTTAAGGCATCATCAAAACAATTAAAATTGTTGCTCGTGAACAAGTAGACTTACCAAAAGTACTATGTATCTGAAAGTTGAAAACATTCTTAGGATCTTCAAATCTTTTTACGGTAACAGCAACTTATGTTGCGTAAATTACATCGACTGAGCACAATCGTTTCCAGCGATTTACTGTCTCTTTATTGTCACGAAAAAAGATTTTCCAAATTAAAAATATATGATAATAAGTATATAAAATATAAATAATATAAATAATAAGTATATAAATATAGTAAATAAGTGTTCCGTTTTCTAATTTTATTAATATCCAGCCCTTATAATGATGTAGAACTTGCCAACTTCGAAAATTGGTAAAGAGTATCCAGCTTCTTTTGGCACGTTCAATTTTGTATATCCTTTTGTATTTTTGGTGAGTGTAGGGAACTAGAGACCCTTTTTTACTGGAAACGATGCATTCCGTCTTAGTCCTCAGGGCTGACAAGGCCTAACGGTAGAAATCTACACAGCATCCACTTATCATCAGGTGGACTATGTGCTCGCGTGTCACCCTTATTCTATATAAAAAATCCTTTAGTTGCTCATTGATAATATTTTTCTTAAAGATTCATCCATTAATAAATTCATTACAGACTGTAAAACCGTTAACATAGGCCTGCCCACAGACTGCCTCATAGGGGAGATTTTGCCACAGATGCTGCGCATGGCTGTTGAGTTAACAATCGCGGTTTTTTAGTATTTCGAGCAGTTATCAGGAAAATGATGCCGCTCATTTCCTATTCAGTTTTCCTCCGTCGCCTCGTACGACACTCACGCGACGATATGAGGTAGTGGATAGTGTTACACAGCTGCTATACGGCATCGTATGGATGCAGCTCATTAATTAAGAGTAACATTAATAGCCATATATAATAAAAAATAAATACCTAAGTTTCTTTGGTCTTTTCTTCCCCGAAATCTTAAACGATTAAATGTAACAAAAAATTATTTAGTCATTAATTATATTATGTGTTAATTTTATTTTATCATAAAACACAAAACTTTCTTGGATATTTCCCTTTTATATTTATAGAACGTCTAATCTTTTGCGTGTCACATCAATAGCATCCATGACCTGGAAACCTTAAGCGATAAGTTCTCAACGGGCCACAAATACAGGGCATTACACATAACATCAAAATACGTTTCTCTGCCGCTTCATTTCACTAAAAGGCTTTTAATGAATATTCGTATGTATTTCTGATTTAAGATGTTCAATTGAATTTCAAAAGAACTGGAAAATTTACGTGTTTATTTTATAACATCAGAGCGACAAATGAGCTTGAAGTCAGCTGAATTTAAAATAATTACTGCAGATCATGGAATTTTAATGCACACAAAATTATGTGTTCTACTTTTTTAGAGCACAGGTACTCGTAAATTGTACAGTAAGGTCGTTTCTATAAAGAATAAATTATGGACAAAAACAGAGCACTTACGAAGTTGTCTTAATTAAAGCTACATGAAATAAGCTATGTAGTCAAGATTCAGTGGAAGTGGTAATATTATATCAACCAACTTTTAAAATATCAGCCTTTTTAATTGTAAATATACAAAACGTATTCCTGAACGTAGGCCTCCCCCAAAGATAGCTCGCCACAACGGTACATGTATTACGATTATGAACAACACCTGAAAATCATTTGGTGCATACTTGAAAGCGTCCTTTTCGCTTTTAATATACTTTGTTTTATTTTATTATAAAATACTTTGTTTCATTTTGTAAACCAGTGACAAAAAATAAAGCTTTTAAGAATAAATTGATGCTAAAATTGTGTTCTTAGAGAAGTTAGATTTTCGCTTCTTCACTCAAGAGATTATTAATTTTTGCGATACCAGTCAAAATAAAACTTAGAGGCGACCAAATGAGTTCTTTTTTATTTTCTTCAACCCCTTCTTATACTGTCCTGGTGAGGTTAAATTAGAAAGCTACAACCAAATATTTGTAATTATTTTCTTTCCATTAATTCATTAAATTCCATTAATTTTTATAGGTGATAGAGCCATGCTGTAGTTATATTAGTAATATAGTTGTAGCACGAATGGGTCGGCTCGACCCGTTAAGGATCACGCTCTCACAGAATACCAGCGTAAAATAGTTGCTTAATAGTGCTGTGTTTCGTATGGCGAGTGTAGAGAACCGGAGACCCTTTCTACTGGTTACGGGGCATTCCATTTAAGTCCTCACGGGTGACAACGCATCTGCATTTTGATTCGTAATCAAGGATAGATGTAGATGTCTATGGGTCACAGCAACCACTTAACATCAGGTGGACTGTGTGCTCGTTTGTCACTCTATCCTATAAAAAAAATTAAATCCTTAACAGGTATACGTTCTTCTAATGAAGTCCATTACTGAACATACGCCTACCTCATATATTGACTGATGGTTTAGGATTTTGCTATAGTTTTCGCAGAAATTTCGTTTAAGAATTCGCAGTTTTTTTATTATTTCCGATTGTAATCAAAAAAGATTTTTTTATAGTATTGGGTGACAAACGAGCACACAATCCACCTTAAGTGGATGCTGTGGCCCATAGACATCCACATTTATCATCAATTAACAATCAAAATGCAAATGCGTTGTAACCTCTAAGGACTAAGATGGTATGCCTCGATTCCAGTAAAAAGGGTCGATGATTTTCTACACTCACTATACGAAACATACCAGAATTACGCTGCCATTTTACGCGGGTATTCTGTGAGAGCGTGGTCCTTCCCCGGTCGAGCCGACACAATAGTGCTGCAACTACAATATAGCTGCAGCGTGGCTCTACCACGTAAAAAGGATACCAATAGGCCAATACATGGTAGATATTCTAACCTGGCCACTAGACATCGATTAAAGAGTTGTTTATATTGTTATTAAAATATAAAACCTTTTATGTTGAATGTAAATTATCATCATTTGAGCGGATTTTTAAAGAGGTTTTCCTATTCTTAAGTAGATTTATACATTAAAGGGTACTTATTAAAGTATATGATGAGTATGTTAGAGCCACTCTGCCGCTGTACTGTGGAGTATAAATGGGTCAGTTAAAATTACAGCGTAAAATATCATCAAATAAGGCAATAGCATAGCGTTAATGCTACTGTTTCGTGTAGGAATGTAGGGAACCAGAGACTCCCTTTACTGGTAAAGAGATTTCATTTCAGTCCTCATGGGTGACTATGCCTCTGTATTTTGATTCTAAATCAACGATAGATTATGTACACTTACCATCAGATGGTCTGTGTGTTTGTCATCATTTCTTCCGGTAAAGTCGGTAGTACAGTCCAAACAATGAATTTTTGTCTTTATTACTTTAAGCATCAATAACCTTGCCATATATAAATTGTGTTTAAGAGTGATCTTATAAAAACATATAGAAGGGCTAGGTCGTCGGGAATCCAATGTGTTTTTTTTTGAATAACGTTACAGTGCCCACTGGCATTAGATAAGAATTTTACTATTCCATAAACGCATTGTGCATACATAAACTTTGGCCATACGAATTGCTCCGTACGGTATTCGGACCCGCAGTTCGCGGCGTCAAAGCCAAGTTCTTCTACTATGCAATACAAATGCACTACCGAACTTTTTTTATATAAAACTCTTTTATTTGTAACTAGCCAGTGCTTCACTACCATCCTGCCTGATAGTAAGTGGCGATGCAACCAAAGATGGTAAAAGCACACTGACTTAGCTTAACAATCTGCTTCGACATCTGCTTATCATTTATCTCTCACAAAGTCGTTCGATATTTTAGTGATGAGATGAAGCTAGTGACCACCTGGACGTACGTAGGGTGTTACTTTACATGTAGCAGGATGATAGGATTATATACTAATATTAGATAAGTATTTGAAATCACTTTTGTAATGTTAGTACACTTCAATAATGCACGTGTGTGTGTGCGTGTGTGTGTGTGTGTGTGTGTGTGTGTGTGTGTGTGTGTGTGTGTGTGTGTGTGTGTGTGTGGTGTGTGTGTGTGTGTGTGTGTGTGTGTGTGTGTGTGTGTGTATTATAATATAACATTACATATAAAAATACAATATCTACGAAATTGTTGATTAATTTATTATTTGCATAACGAAAACCTACTGAAACAATTTTATTCACAATAAAAATGAAAATCGATTATTTATAAATTTCAGTTGAAGGGAAAATTCATAAAGACCTCTGCATATCATCTATTTTTCACAAAGTCGTTTGATATTTTAGTAATGATATGAAGCTAGTGACCACTTGGACGTACGTAGGGTGTTACTTTACATGAAGCAGGAGGATAGGATTATATACTAATATTAGATAAGTATTTGAAATCACTTTTGTAATATTAGTACACTTCAATAGCGCACGTGTGTGTGTGTATGTGTATTATAATATAACAATACATATAAAATAGAATATCTATAAAACTGTTTTTATTTTATTATTTGCACAACGAAAACCTACTGAAACAATTTTATTCACAATAAAAATCGATTATTTAAAAATTTCAGTTGAAGGAAAAATTCATAAGGACGTCTGCATATCATCTATCTTTCACAAAGTCGTTTGATATTTCAGTAATGAGATGAAGCAAGTTACCTACGTATGTAGAGTGTTACTTTACATATAGCAAGATGATAGGATTAGTGGTAGTACTACTAATACTGCATTAGTAGTCATGTAGTGGCAACGTAAGAGACTCCACTACCCCATATCATTCCGTGGGTATCGTAGAAGGTGTTAAAAGGAGATAAATTACGAAAAGTAGAAACTTCCTAAATCATCTACAAAATATAATAAAAACTGCGGTTGCTAATCCACCTACGAAGCGAGCCAGCTATGACAAATATCTCCCTATGAGGTAATGTATGGTGAAGGCGTTTATGTTTGGGAGCGGGCTTTTAATAGCTGTGATGAAAAAAATATATAAAAAAATTTAATTACTATCAAGTAACAAAGAAAAATACTTTATACCATTCATTGTAGAATGGAACAAAGACAGGTTTGTAATTATTTACATCCTTTAAAAACTATTCATGTTAATATCGTATATTGATGCCATTCAACAAACATAAAACAACATTGTATTATTTAAAATTAAAATAAAATTATAAGTAAATATTTACACATTTCTGTTTTTATTAAAACAGTTTGCTTCTCATAACTTTTCTATAGCTTAAGGAAACTTACCTCACTATTATGTCTTTCAAAATGTACACTTTTTACTTAACCACTTAACGATAAATTACACATACATTTAAAAGCCACTACACCTTAAATATATAACTACACAAGCACAAACACAGAATTGAAAAAAGATTAAAAGTTATTAAATGCGGTCTCTACGTTAAAATGCAAAATGATGCGAAAAAGAAAAGCGTCTCTTCTATGCGCGCGAATCTACAGGTCTGACAGACTGCATTGCGAGTTTTCCCGCGTGGATGTAGGAGAGTGAAAGGGAAAAAAGATATTCCAGTGCGAGTGAAAGGGACTGGCGATTTGCAATTGCGCACATGTGGTTGGAAAAGCGCTGAAATTTGTAGTTGACCGAGGGCGAAACCTTGGTGAAACATGAATGTTCTAATCAGGGAATATATATTATAATCACTAGTAATAGTCGATATTATTATCATCATGCTAAACTAAAACATAGTATAAAATAAAAGAAGGCTTAACTTCTTTGCACTGTAGTTTTTTAGTTATTAATTTTAATAAAACGTTTCAGCACTTAAGAAAAACTCGCTACTTTCAAAACTACTTACGTAAATTAATATTTATTGGTAACGTCCTTAGGTCGTTTATAACTAAATGTTTTAACATTCATGGAACGCAGTAAGCAGTTATATGTAAGTACTTAAGTAAAATAGCACAAAGAAATAATTACCACAATGGACAAAAATCACGACGCCGATCAAAATTCGTAGAATTGCCGTTCCAAGCTAGTTATCTCGCCGTATTTTATACTCAATTTATATTCATAGAATAATGGTGTCAAAATAGCACTTGATCCAAATAACGGCAAGTGGATGCTGTGGTTCATAGATCTCTACATCGACTTAATCGAGGATATCCATGTTAATCGAGGACATCTATTCTTGATTAAGATCAAAATGGGGGTGCGTTGTCACCCCTGAGGACATAGATGTCTCGTTTCCAGTAAAACGTGTCTTCGATTCTTTACACTCTTCATGCGAAATATATTGCTATTTCATCCTAGTATTCAGTGAGAGCGGGGTCCTTCCCCGATCGAGCAACATAATATAGCTGTACCGTAACTCAACCATGTATAAATAATAAACACGAATAAATATAGGAAAACTTTATAAGAGAGTTACAATCCTTCTTACATTGGTCATGAAATAATATAATCGATTCAGTTTTGAATATCCAGAATTCAGTCGTATCCATACAGGGGAATACGAGATCATAATTTTGTCAAATTTTCAGTAGCAGTTCTGCAGTTCAGCCTGCAGTCTTCTCTCACGGTTGCCATGTGTAGCGCGATAGCAATGGAACGTTAAACATCTATTCTTCAAATTTCTTGTATCTTGGATATCTTCGTAAACGTCCTATTAGTCTCATAACTAACAGCAAAGCCTTCGTGCACACCAGCTACCGTTTCGCTAAGTACGTGTTCTTTTATAAGTGACTGAAATTTGTTTGCCATTCTTTTTTTGTGAAATATTGCCAGGTATACCATGTTGGGACACACTTTAATGTACACTCTAATATAATAAGTATACGTTAGTGACCATAAATATTTTTTATTTAAATGTCTTCATAATGGTTTTAATTACAATATTCACAACTTTCTATTACTTATAATATTTTACGTTTTATTATTATACTTATTAAATATAAGGAGGAGGTTATTTTGAAGCTGTATTTCAAAACTTGTTTAAAGAACCTCCAATGTGATGTTACTATCCATTGATACGCCGCTCATTAAGAAATTATCAATGTTTTTGCATTCCCTTAAATGGGCACTTAACGATAAAATAAAAAAGCAATGGATCTTTAAAACCTATTCTTCAAGTCTCTTGTACTCGTAGATTGGACATCCAGGTAATTTTGTACCTCGTTTTAGACATACCAGCTTCCACTTCACTACTTGCAAATTAAATATAGTGTTCTCATATATGTGACTGTAATTTGTCCGACACCATTCTATTTTTGTCCGTGTCGTTTAATTTTCTTCTCCTTTACTTCCCTTTAAAATATTTTTATATTACATAAATGAGCCGTGTAGTGGCGGTTGAGAATATCCACTACCCCATACCTTCCCGTGGGTGTCGTAAGAGGCGACAGAGGGAAACAGAAAGGAGATGGGCAGCAGCATCTTCCTAATAACAACAATAACATAATAAAAAACTGCGGTTGCCAACCCGCTCGCCAAGCGTAGCAACTATGGCAAATATCCCCCCATGAGCAACGACGCAAATAAACGGCCCCCAGTCCCCCGACGGCCCCACTATTCCTGGCTACGGTGGCGACCATGGTAACGGCGGGGCAGGGGGTGCTAAAAATCTCCGGTGGAGGTTCAGTTGCCACCTACGATGACTCGACCTGGCAACGTACAACGCACGCACCCTGAGGACTGACGAGAAGATACTGGAGCTGGAAGAAGAGGTAGACAAGTTCCGCTGGCATATTATTGGATTATCTGAGGTCCGAAGAGAGGGGGAGGACACGGTAATCCTCGAGTCCGGCAACTTGTTCTATCACCGGGAGGGCGACCATCTGTCCCAAGGAGGTGTCGAATTTATCGTCCACAAGTCTCTCGTCAACAACGTTGTAAAGATTGGGAGTGTGTCGACGAGGGTCGCGTACCTGATACTCAGAATCACCAAACGGTATTCGCTGAAGGTCATACAGGTCTACGCATCAACCTCGGCACATCCCGATGAGGAGGTGGAGGAAATGTATGAGGATATTTCTAGAGCCATGCATTCCTCCAAAACCCACTACACGGTGTTGATGGGAGACTTCAACGCAAAACTAGGCACAAGAGAAGGCGGTGAGCTGAAGTTAGGGAAATTTGGAGTAGGGCAACGGAACCGTAGGGGCCAGCAGCTGGCTGACTTTATGGAGAAAGAGGGACTCTTTATGATGAAGTCTTTCTTCCAGAAGCGGCCCCACAGCAAATAGACCTTGGTCGAGCCCGACGGTTCGACAAAAAATGAGTTTGACTTCATTATGACGACCAGACGCCAACTGTTCAGTGATGTCTCAGTGATCGCAAGGGTGAAAACCGGCAGCGATCACCGAATGGTTAGAGGCACACTGAACCTAAACGTTAAGTTGGAGAGGTCTCGTCTAATGAAGTCAACGCTCCTTCCTCCCCCTCGTGCTCTAATTCAGATTCCCGAGACTTTTCAGCTCGAGTTACGTAACCGCTTTCAGTGCCTAGAAGATTGCAATGCAGTGGACGATATGAATGACAAGCTTGTGGAAACTGTCCATGCGGTCGGAGCTAAGTTCTGCAAGACCCGCCGCAGAAGAACACAAAAACTCTCCGACCACACTCTTAATCTAATGGCTGTTAGACGGGAGATGAGGCCACACGCAAGTGTGAGTAACGATCCAAGAGCAAGTCTTACCCGACACTATTCCGATGATTTCCCGGACATCAGTCTGAGCGAGATTAGAATGGCTCTCCACCACCTTAAAAACGACAGGGTCCCAGGCGAGGATGGAATTACAGCGGAGCTTCTGAAAGCGGGTGGAACACCGGTTCTTGAAATCCTTCAGAAGCTCTTCAATTCCGTCCTCCATGGTGGCACTACTCCGGAGGCGTGAAGCAGAAGTGCCAGAAGTGTCTTGTTCTTTAAGAAAGGCGACAATGCTCTCTTGAAGAACTACAGACCGATTTCCCTTCTGAGCCGCGTCTACGTGCTGTTTTCGAGAGTCATTACGAATCGTCTCACACGCAGACTCGACGTCTTCCAGCCTCCCGAATAAGCCAGTTTCCGAAAAGGCTTCAGTACCATAGACCACATACATACACTGCGGCAGATTGTACAGAAGACCGAAGAGTACAAACTGCCACTTTGCCTGGCGTATGTGGACTATGAGAAAGCCTTTGATTCCGTCGAAATTTGGGCGGTGCTACAGGCCCTTCAGCGGTGCCAAGTTGACTGTCGGTATATCGAAGTGCTGAAGTGTTTGTACAGTAGGGCTACGATGGCTATCCGAGTACAGAACCGGAGTTCGAAACCTATCCAACTGCAGAGAGTTGTAAGACAGGGTGACGTTATATCCCCGAAACTCTTCACCGCTGCGTTGGAAGACGTTTTCAAGCTACTGGACTGGAAAGGATACGGTATTAACATCAATGGCGAGTACATTACTCACCTTCGATTTGCCGACGATATAGTCCTTATGGCAGAATCGCTGGAGGACCTTAGCACTATGCTCAATGACGTCAATGGTGTCTCCCAACGGATAGGTCTTAAGATGAACATGGACAAAACAAAGATCATGTTTAATGTCCATATCACACCTATGCCGGTAGTTGTTGGGAGCACTATGCTCGAAGTCGTTGACGAGTACGTTTACCTAGGACAAATAGTCCGACTAGGTAAGTCCAACTTCGACCGAGAGGTCAATCGACGGATTCAACTCGGCTGGGCAGCGTTCGGGAAATTACGACACATCTTCTCGTCAGGTATACCTCAATCTCTGAAAACTAAAGTGTACACCAGTGCGTGTTGCCAGCGATGACTTACGGATCAGAGACGTGGTTCTTCACTGCTGGCCGTATGAGGACGCTCAACGAGCTATGGACCATAGCTAGGGCGACCCTCACTAGACGAGTGACGACCTGGTAAGACATGCAGGAAGTCGATGGATGCAGGTGGCTCAGGACCGTGCTTTGTGGCATTACTTTGGGGAGGCCTATGTTCAGCAGTGGTCTTGTGAAGGGCTGTAATGATGATGATGATGATGATTACATAAATTAAATATCTTTAGTTTACGCATCTCTTTTGAAGAAGCACATAAAATAATTTGTGAATTAGACATTTTTCCGTATGCTATAATTTTAGTCCTCAGGGGCAACAATGCATCTATATTTTGATTCTTCATCTACTTCCTATCAGGTACGCTATGCGCTCGTTTTTAAACCTTAATCTTTATACAAAATGGATATGTTGTATGAACTTATTAAAGTACAACCACTAATTCCCGTTGAAGTATTCAGAATCGAAATGTCACATATGTTTTAATCAAAAGTGGATTCTGTGTGATAATATTTACTATGTAAAATAGTAGGTAATGATTAGAAATGAAAATCTATTTATTGTACATTGTATTGTATTGTATATATATACAACTATTTCACAAGCAAGACTTACTTAAAAGATTCAAACCACTTGTCTTTATGTTTTCAAAAATGGTTTGATCGAATGATAAAGTGTTTAAAATGTAATGGAGAACACTTTTCAAAACAGCAAATAGATTGATTTGCATATAAATTGTTTAATTTATGAGTTACGCTAAATTTTCAGTGTATTATACGTATTCTTAAAACTTTTTGCAGCCCAGATATCCTCTTAAGACTCACAATAGCGATGAGTAGATCCGTTAATTTTATAATAAATGATAATTTGCTTTATTAATTGTTATAAAATTAACGGTAAATTTGTAAAATAGAATCTCAATTCAATTAAATTTATGATTAAATCGAATTTAATATAATCCCAATGCTTAGGTGCAACAAAACTACCAACGCCTTCATTTCTTCTCCATAGGTGGGATGCATTCAAGCAATTAGCACAACAGTGTATTAAAAATAAATGCAAACTATATAGTACCTACATACAAAATATGTGCAATTTTACATACGCCTTAACGTTGGTATTGATCGGCCGACTATATTTTTTTTTAACGAATATTTAATATAAATACATAAAAGTGGTTCATACAAACAAAGTTTAATAGGTTTCATTCTAGTATGATCTTCGATACAATGTGCAAAAACGATAACAATATTCAACGCTGAAATGTTTTGACTGTAATTCACGCTACTACGAAATCAAAATAAATATTATCACGTTCGCAATATTATTATTATTTTCAAAGAAAAGGTATTTTAGTTATAAATGACTAGTAGATAACGCATTAAGGCGTTAATTCAGCCTTTTTACAGTTTTGTGCGACTAATTATCAAGCTACTAAAAATAAACCGTTCATATTTATTTTTAGTCTTTTGAACTTTTCAAGAATTCACTTTACTTTATTTATAAGTTCGCTGTTATTTGCCAGCAAAATGGATATCTCTGTGCATTTTTCTATTTCAAACACGCCTCTCTTGGGACTTGTACGGTTTTCTCGCCACAGTAATGTCTTCATGTAACATATTGATATTTCTGTGGCGTTACAAAGTGCTGTACGAGAAAAACAAAATAGAATAAACATATTGTCTGTGTTTGTTAACGCTTTCCAACTATAAAACTAGATCATTACTGCGTTATGTTGTAGAATAACATTTATATTTTATTTAATACGTGGTAGAGCCATGCTGCAGTTATATTAGTAGTATAGTTGTAGCACGAATGGGTCGGCTCGACCGGGGAAGGACCACGCTCTCACAGAATACCAGCGTAAAATAGTAGCTTAATGCTGCTGTATTTCGTATGATGAGTGTAGAGAACCTTATACCCTTTTTACTGGAATCGAGGCATTCCATCTTATTCCTCACGGGTGACAACGCATCTGCATTTTGATTTGTAATCGAAGATAGATGTAGGTGTCTATGGGCCGCAGCAACCACTTACCATCAAGTGGACTGTGTGCTCGTTTGTCACCCTATCCTATAAAAAAATATTTTCTATTTATTAGTCATTGTAAAAAAGTAAAAAATAAAATTACGCCCTATAAGTATATACAAGATATAGTAACTGGGCGGTCGAATTTAGCTTCGTTAACGCTACAGCCTATTATAGTTCACTGCTTAATATAGGCCCACCCATAGATTGTCCCATAGGGGGGATATTTGCCATAGTTGCCACGCTTGGCAAGCGGGATGGCAACGGCAGTTTTATTTCTTATTTTTAGTCGTTATTATGAAGACGAAGCTGTCCATCTCCTGATTAGTTTTCCTATGTCGTCTCATACGACACCCATGGGTTGATATGGGGTTGTAGATATTCTTACGCCCACACTACACAGTAGCTTTGCATGGCGTTATAATAAACTATACATTTCTCGGGATTACACCTATCTGGAACTGATAAGGTAAACATTATACAAATCCAAAATTTTATCCAAATCGTTGCGATTGAAGTTGTCTCCGAGAAACACGTTTATTTTTTTCATTATTTAAAAATACATAAAGTTATTTAAGTGCTTTATTTTTATATTACATATCAATATCAAAATGTTTTACTTGAAATTAATATAGCTAAACAAAGTTTTGACATCACAATTTAAAGTATAGATTGCGTCATAAAAATGTATGTTACTCTGCATACAAAACATTTTGTTACTTAGTCTTTGATAATTAAATTTTGACCAGCTGTGAGGCCGTGTGGGCTAGTATACTAAAGAATAAATTAAAAAAAATTAAGAAACCTGGCCATATTGCAAGATTCGAAGACGTGCATCCCGGCGTTAGAGCTACGCTCTAGCCATTTGGAAATTAAGAAGAAATTTTTAGAGGCAAAATTACCAATCATATTACGCAGTAAGTCTAGCTTGTTGTGCTTTGCGTGTGAAAATACGTAGAAAATTAATTTTCCCAGAAATTACACTTAGCTAGATCGATGTTTTGCCCGCGTAAACCCCTATATTGTAATTTTCATGTATTGCTCGTATTGCTATTTCATGTATATGGATATAATAAATAGTATGGGATATATATGTCCCACCGCTGACCATAAACCTAATCTAATTTCGTAGAGAGTTTGGATAAATTAGCCCGCTGCGTTACTACGTTAATTCATTTATTGAGCATACAAAATCCCAGAAAATGTACATTTGTCAATAAACAAGTTTAAATGTTTTAAGAATAAATGTACAAAACGGGTTATTATAATATCAAATAATACATAAATGAAAATAACTCCTAACATAAAATTCATTTAAAAATTTTATATACAAAATTATTTGTAAAGTGAAATTATGTTAAAAAAGTTCCCCTGGGTTCTTGCTGGTTCTTCCCAGGACAGAGGTATTTTCCGAACTATTGGCAAATAAAAAATGACTTTCAATAAGTATTATGTAATAATCTAAATTGAATAAACAATATTCTTACTATTCCATTAAAGTGCTAGGCTAGTACCGTGTCCTACGGCGATTGGGCCTACGGCCTATTGGGTCTACGGTAATATGTATCACTAAAAACCTACGGTCTACGGCGGCATCTTGAATACCGTTAGCGGATTCTACGGCAATTTTCAAGCTTAAATTATTAATTATAAGTTATAAATAATAACCAATATATAATTGATTTGGTGTAACAGCGGAAGCCCTGTGGCAACCTATGCCGAAGGACGGGGACGACTGCCAAGAAAAAATAATAGGAAATCGTTGCACATTGTGATTTCCTATTATTTTTTCTTAGTAGTATATTTCAAATATTAAAGATTTTTTCAGGTAATTATTAATTTAAGGAAACCTGTTGATTATTTTGTTATAATAAACAATGTTACGTCATTATTAGACATATCTTGGCTAATTAAAGATTTATATTCCATACAGACACGGCAATTTTAATCATAGAACAAGCTAAATATTGAGCTTCCATTTCAATTTAAGTTCCAGTTTTAATTAAAGTTTTCAGATGACAGTTAACAGTCGGCGAACTGCATGTGTCCAAGAAACGTATTTTAATTCTAAGATTTCTTCAGAATACCTCTCTCTCCCTTCTACCGTCGGACAACCAAACATTCGGGCTGTCTCACCCCTCAGTTCTCGAATTACCACGCATTCGAATCAAATGTTATAGTTACTAGCATCTGCCTCTCTATTCTATTAGTTTTTTTATAGAATAAGGGTGACAAATGAGCACACAGTCCACCTAATGGTAAGAAGATGCTGTGGCCCACAGATATCTACATTTATCCTCGATTATGAATCAAATCGCAGATGCATTGTCACCCGTGAGGACTAAGATGGAATGCCTCGTTTCCAGTAAAATAGATCTCCAGATCTCTACACTCACCATACGAAACACGGCAGTATTAAGCTGCTATTTTACGCTGGTATTCTGTGAGAGCATGTTCCTTCCCCGTCGAGCTGACTCGTTCGTGCTACAACCATAATATAGCTTCAGCGTGGCTCTACCATGTCTTCAAGACAAAAGTTAATAAGCTTTTGTTAATCTAAGTCAGTGCGCTTAATCATCTTCGGCTGCATCAACACTTACCATCAGGTGGGATAGAAATCAAGAACCGCCTTAGAATGCAGTTAAAAAAATATGCAAATTTCCGAACGATGTTTTCCTTAAGTCAGCTCAAATTCTAATTTCGCCCCCACTTCCCCGCGCGTCGTATGCTATGTACCGACATGTTTGTTATCACTAATACTGTAAGTAGAAAGGTCGTTAGATACTTATTTCATTAGGTTTATCATATTTATGCCTGTTTCTTAACGGCAACCCAGTCGCTTCTTATTTTTATTACGGTTATTTCCGATTTTAATTTTACGTGGTCCTGTTGCGTAATGTGTATTCTGATCGTAAGCGACACAACCTCCCCCTTCAAAGGCCGAAGCGAAATGACTGTAACTGACCGGGCGGCAGGAATCAAGCTTCAAGAAGCCGATAGTTTAGGTAATTTCGTTTTACAGTAAAAATAATGGTATTTAAAAAAAAATAACATAAGCACTGCTTTATAGTTAGTTCAGTTAGTATGCAAAGTTTCATGATCTTATTTAAAATATTTTATGAATAACAGCGGTTTATTGTTTATTTTGGAGGTTACTTTGGATTTTTTTTCTATCGAGAAAATTTTACGAAATCGTGTTTTCGTCTAACATATTACTTAACATTAATCCTCAACTTTACCATATATTTATTTCAAAATTAATGCTGCAATATTTTCGGCATAACGGAGGATCTTGCTAAGCCATTTGAGGTTATATTTCCCCTTAATCACCGAGAGTGCTTGTTGTGATGACATGTTGTCCGACATTTTTTGGAAGTATAAATGTCACCAAACATTCACGTTTTATTTATAGAGTTCAGGTACGTTCATAAATAACCATAAATAAAGGAGATTTAATTCAAATAAATTACATAATACTGTTAATTACACAACGTTTTAAATGGGTCACGTCACAAGGATTATTTAAAGACAATACGACCGAGTAGTGCACAATTTCCTGTAAACCTGCTACCAACTGTCAATAACAGAACTGAACTGCAAGTTGTGCACGGACAACTTAGATATTTATAACGCTAGTTAAAGATAAAATGGATGGGATTAACGTCTTTACTTACAATGAGCTAATGGATTTAACAGAACGTACACACCAGTAGTACAACAGTAGTAAAATCTTCAGGTTACGTTATGTTATGTTAGTTTCACTTAACTCGAAATTATGATATTATCTCCAAGCATTTGACTATTATCTGACGGATATCTGAAGTAGAACCAGAGTAACCAACATAGCCCAACGATTAGTAACCTGAAGTGGCAATAGGCCAGCCATATACCTCTAATAGACGACAAACGATGAGGAAAAAAGGTTCTCGAGTTGCAGCCTCGCACCTGAAAGCGAAATGTAACCAACAGATGGAGTGACGACCTGGGAAGACATACACGAAGTCTATGAATGCAGGTGGTTAAGGACCATGCCTTAAGGCGTTCCTTGGGGGAGGCCTATGTTCAGCAGTGGACTTATTTGCATTAAATTTATTCTACAATGAAAATAAAGATAAATTAGTTAAATTTAATTTCTTCCATGTATAAAAAAAATTGAACATTCAATAAGACATTACTCTTATATATAAAAATCAATTGCTGTCTTTTAGTAATACTCGAAATAGTCGAAAATGGCGCGATCGATTTTGATGATTTTTTGTGTGTATTTGAGTGGGTCATAACCATTCTGGGTGGTTTAAAAACTCAATTAAACCGGGTAGGTGGCGCTGTTGTTAAAATCCAGAAATCACATGTGCGAGGCCTAGTTTTATATAAAATGTATATTTTATAAGAAATTATATCAGCTCAAACAAGGACTAAAACCAAAATTATGCCACGGGGCAAACAAACGAGATAAAGCTGTATCTACAAACAGGACCTTTGAATCAGAGCTTCAACGAAAACCTAATATATGACATCACATCTTATTCATAATACCTTATATTTTAAATAAAAACATTCTTTTTCCTTTTTTTTTTTTTTGCACATAATACGTTTTAGTCTATGATAGCAAAATATTTTAAAATTAAAATAAATTAAATCTATTTTGATATTAAAGTGCTAAATTATTCTTAATTAATAAAGAATTATTTTTTCGTAAAATGTAATTATTATAATAAACCGAATTGCTATAACATTAAGTAGATATATAAATATATCATATTTTATGTAACATTTTCACCGCTTCTTAAGCGTAATTTTGTTATAGGCCTCGGCAGACGTTGTTCTGCCCTTTCGGTAGGTGGCGCTATAACTTTCATTTAGAATCCACTCTGCACTTTTAATAGATTTAATATAAAATTTATTAATAATTAGATGACAGCGTTACCTTTTGACAGGTCCAGATTTTGTGGTTTTCGTTTTTGACACTGACACCAACATATTCTGTAAATATAAATAATTTTAGTTCATAAATATAGAATTTGTAAATAAGTTTACTACAGCTCCACCTATCTATTTATAGCATAGCTGTGAACCATCGTCTCAACAAAACAAATATATTTTTTTATAAATATGAACTCAAACTGTCAAGCTGTTTCGCAGTTACTCGATCATTAACAGACGCACTAACGATGATATATTATAAAGATAATTTTATGTCAGACAAAATATCCATTTCACGTAGTTTACTACTATTACAAGTTATGTTTTACGTCTTGTTGACTGCGAGTCTTCTTGTAAATTATACAGAATACATCAAACTCGTCGCTAACAAAAATTCTTTATATGTTACGAAAATAATTTGCCGTGCAGCGGCGACGTATATAATCCATCACTCTATCTCATACTATGGTTCAGTGAGCCAATTAAAGAAACAGATTAATGGCTTCTTACAAATAGCAAAGTAACCACCTCGTATTTTTCTTTAAAATTGAACTCGATTTGTTCACTTGATGTTTTAAGTCTATATATCCAAACGGATATCGCCATCTATCGAAAACCATAAGATTTTTTTGGCATTATCCATCGATGCTTCTTACGACACCCAAGGTGCGAAATGTCATCTCGTATACCCATAGACGTGTAGTGTAGCGTGTAGCTTCGTAAGAGGATCCACTTCCCCAATATCGTCCCGTGGGTGTCGCAAGAAACAACAGAGGGGAAACTGACGCAGGAGACGGGCAGTAGCATCCTTCAGATAACAACTCAAAATAATTAAAAAAATGCGGCTGCTAAACCGCCTCCCTTGCGTGGCAACTATGGCAGGTTGTAATATAGGGCAATCAATAGGGGCGGGCTATGTTCATATGTGTACTTTGACAGGTTGTAATGATGATCACGAAGGGTAAAAATGCTACAAAAGCAGAAACAATCCATCTTGTGGTAAGTTATTGCTGTGGTTTATACTATATTAACTTAAAATAATTAAAAAAATGCGGCTGCTAACTCGCCTCCCAAGCTTGGATGTCTCTGAGTATACGAGATGACATTTCGCACCTTGTGTGTCGTAAGAGGCGACGATGGATAATTAAATTTCAATTTTAATGATATGGATCTTATGTTATCTGAAATAAATAAATAAATTAAAAAAAATAATTCCAGAAAAATCTTATGGTTTCCGATAGATGGCGATATACTATCTCGTTTACTTAATATATCCGTTTGGATATATAGCTTAAAACATCAAGTGAAGGAATCGACTTCAATTTTAAAGAAAAATACGAGGTAGTTACTTTGCTATTTGTAAGAAGCCATTAATCTGTTTCCTTAATTGGCTCACTGAACCACAGTATGAGGTCGGGTGATGAATTATTTACGTCGCCGCTACACGGCAAATTATTTTCGTAACATATAAATAATTTTTGGTAGCTACGAGTTATATTCTGTTTAACTTACAAGAAGACTCGCAGTCAACAAGACGTAAAACGTAACCTGTAGGAGTAAACTACGTCGGCAGCCATTGAGGCGGAGCTGTACGAGGGATATAGAGCGGCGAAGACCGCCCTCCGGGAGGCTGTCCTGCAGGCCCGGGATCGGGCCCGTGAGGAGATGCTGGAGACTCTCGACAGAGATCCGTGGAGGCGCCCTTACAAGATGGTGCGGGAAAATAAACTCCGCACCTGGGCCCCACCGCTGACGCAGAGTCTCAGGCCCCAGCTCGTGGAGGACGTGGTGAGCGCTCTGTTCCCTGCCCGAGGGGAACATCCGCCCCCGCCTATGGCTCCGCCACCTGCGGTGCCGGAAGCGGACCACCAGGACGACGACGACGACATCCCGGAAGGGACCGGGGTAGACCTGAGAGTGGCGGTACGTAGGCTCAAGGCCAGGAATACCGCCCCAGGACCCGATGGCTTGCCTGGAAAAGCCTGGGTCCTGGCCTCGGAGGCTCTCGGGTCCCGACTGGAGGGGCTCCTAAGCGCATGCTTGGAGAGAGGCCAATTCCCGCTTCGTTGGAAGACGGGGAAGCTGGTCCTCATTCGGAAGCCGGGGCGCCCTGCGGACTCTCCGTCCGCATACCGGCCCGTGGTGCTGCTCGACGAGGTGGGCAAGCTCTTTGAAAGAGTCATTGCAAACCGCCTCGCCGAGCACCTTGCGGGGACGGGGCCGGATCTTGCGGAAACCAGACTGGTGTTCCGCAAGTGGCGCTCTACGGTGGACGCCATCATGCGCGTGAGAGCCCTCACGACGGGGGATGCAGTGGCCAGAGGGGGGTTGTCTTGGCGGTGTCTCTCGACATCGCCAACGCCTTCAACTCCATGCCCTGGAGCTGCATTAGGGAGGCACTCCGGTATCACCGGGTGCCGACCTATCTCCGTCGTATAGTCGGGGAATATCTGACGGACAGGGCCGTCATCTACCCCGGTCGCAACGGTGAGTGGAACCGGCGAGAGATGTCGTGCGGTGTCCCACAGGGTTCGGTTCTGGGGCCACCTCTGTGGAACATCGGTTATGACTGGGTGCTGCGCGCCGACCTCCCTACCGGCGTCAGCGTAATTTGCTACGCTGACGACACGCTGGTACTGGCACAAGGGGGGTCGTACGAGGCGGCGGCGGAAACTATGACACGCGGGGTTGCGATAGTCGTTGAGAGGATTCGGCAACTGGGTCTCGAGGTGGCTCTGCACAAGTCCGAGGCCATGCACTTCCATGGTCCTCGGAACAGGCCACCACCGGGATCCTCAGTAATGGTAGGAGGGGTATCCATCGGCGTCGAGTCGACACTGAAGTACCTAGGACTCGTCCTCGACGGCCGATGGAACTTCGTTGAGCACTTCCGACGTTTGGCTCCCAAACTGGAACGGACCGGGGCTGCCTTCAGGCGACTCCTGCCGAACCTGGGGGGGCCAAACGCCTCCTGCCGGAGGCTCTACGCGGGGATCGCGCGATCCATGGCCCTTTACGGGGCCCCGGTGTGGGCGCGTGGTTTGGCGCGGCTTGCCGTCCACCACCTGAACGCGCCCCAAAGGGTGGTCGCCGTGAAAATGGTTCGCGGCTACCGCACGATCTCCCGCAAGGCGGCGAGCCTCCTTGCCGGATTGCCGCCATGGGATCTGGAGGCGGTAGTCCTGGCACGCCTGCACGAATGGCGCGCGGAGGCACTATGCCGGGGGAAACCCCGCTGCCGCGGCAAGTTGTCGCGCAGCGGACAGACTTCCGGCACGATCTCATGGCGACATGGAGAGAGCGACTGTCGCAACCCCGTGCTGGACGCCACTATAGCGGCGATAAGACCCCTCTTTGAGGAGTGGCTTGAGAGACGCCACGGCATCCTCACCTTCCGCCTGACTCAGGTCCTCACCGGACACGGTGTGTTCGGGAGGTTCCTGCACCGAATCGGGCGGGAGGAAACGCCCGGGTGCTCCCACTGCGAGGATGGACCGGAGGACACGGTGGAACACACCGTGGAGGTGTGCCCTGCTTGGGCGGAGCACCGCCGTGTCCTCGTAGCGGCGATAGGCGGCGGCGACCTCTCGCGTCCGGCCCTGGTCGAAGCCATGGTCCGGAGCGAGACGGAATGGGATGCCGTCACCACCTTCTGCGAAGCAGTGATGCTAGCGAAGGAGGTGGCGGAGCGGGAGAAGGAAAGAGCAGCAGCTTTCCTCCCCGGCCGCCGCGGGAGACGCCCCGGGCGTCGGGGGCTACGTCGTGGCCCCCCCGGCCACCGTAGGCGCGGGCCTGTGGACGGCGAGCAATGGGTAGCTCGTCGTCCGTCCGTCTAACGACGACAGGCCGTGTCGACGGCGCGTTTTGTTCCACGCGCGCCTCAAAGAGCTGTCAGCAGCGTGATGGGGCCCGCAAGGGCCGACGCCTGCCGGGGCTGCGGGCTATTCGAAAGAGATACCGCGGCTCCGGAACGTAAGGGCACTGAAGGAACACGGATGGTTTTTAGTCAGTAAAAGTCTGACACTCCCTTACGCTCCACCCAGAGCGAAAGGGGTCATTAGATGATTTTCCATCCGCAAAAAAAAAAAGGAGTAAACTACGTGAAATTGATATTTTGTCTGACATAAAATTATCTTTATCATCGTTAGTGCGTCTGTTAGTGATCGAGTGACTGCTAAACAACTTGAAAGTTTGAAGACATATTTGTAAAAAAAATACATTTTTGTTGAGACGATGGTTCACTGGTATGCTATAAATGGATAGGTGGCGCTGTAGTCAACTTATTGACAAATTCTATATTTATGCACTAAAATGATTTATATTTACAGAATATGTTGGTGTCAGATTCAGAAAAGAAAATCACAAAATCTAGACCTGTCAAAAGGTGGCGCTGTCGTTGAATTATTAAAAAAATATATTAAATCTGTTAAAAGACCGGAGTGAATTCTAAATGAAAGTTATCGCGCCTCCTTCCGATTGGGCAGAACAACGTCTGCCGAGCCGGCCAGCTTATAACAAAATTACGTTAATGTAAATGGTAGAACTGAATTTTATAATAATGCCGTTTAAAATAATAATTACATTTTATTGCACCAAAAAATAAATTTTTATTATTTATAGTCTACCAAATCTAAGAAATACATTTTGACAGCTGTCAGACTTATTGCACCAAACATGCCAACCAAAAAATCGGAACGTACAATATTCGATTTAAAAAAAATCGATATCGATTATTTAGAGTTGGTAATCATTTACAGTTTGGTTTGAATAATTATTTGTTTCTTCGTATTTGTTGTAACTGCTTATTTCTAGAGGCACAGTTATAAAAATTTAAGATTGAAACTAGATTAAAAATAAATTTATTCAATCACTTTCAGTGCACCTAGTAGGTATGTCGTTGTTTATATTAATTATTATTTGATTATCAATAATGCAGTTAAAGTGCGTAAGTGCGTGTTGCCAGTGATGACTTACGGATCTGCGACATGGTCTTTCACCGCTGGCCGTATGAGGACGCTCAAGGTCGCTCAGCGAGCTATGGAGAGGGCTATACTCAGAGTTTCACTGCGTGATAGACTCAGAAATGAGGATATCCGCAGTAAAACTAGAGTGACCGACATAGCCAAACGGATTAGTAAGCTGAAGTGGCAATGGGCCGGCCATATAGCTCGAAAATTAAATTTAAAAGGTTCTCGAGTGGCAGCCTCGTACCGGTAGGCGTAGTGTAGGGCGACCCCCCACTAGATGGAGTGACGACCTGGTAAGACATGCAGGAAGTCGATGGATGCAGGTGGCTCAGGACCGTGCTTTGTGGCATTACTTGGGGGAGGCCTATGTTCAGCAGTGGACTTGTGAAGGGCTGTAATGATGATGATGATGATGATGAATGCAGTTAAAATTAATGTCTCTTTCAAAGTCATCCATAAACATTGTTTGTTTTTTGTACCACTTTTGCCCAGTCATCCTTGTGACATGGGCACCTGCTTCAACGAATTCTTTTTATAGCATTGGGTGACAAACGAGCACACGGTCCAATTGATGGTAAGTGGATACTATGGCCCATCATCATCATTACAGCCCTTCACAAGTCCACTGCTGAACATAGACCTCCCCCAAGTAATGCCACAAAGTACGGACCGTGCTGAACCACCTGCATCCATCGACTTCCTGCATGTCTTACCAGGTCGTCACTCCATCTAGTGGGGGGTCGCCCTACATAATGCCCACCGGTACGGGGCTGCCACTCGAGAACCTTTCTTCCCGGTTCGGTTCTTCGAGCTATATGGCCGGCCCACTGCCACTTTAGCTTACTAATCCTTTGGGCTGTGTCGGTCACTCTGGTTTTACTGCGGATATCCTCATTTCTGAATCTATCACGCAGAGAAACTCCGAGCATAGCCCTCTCCGTAGCTCGCTGAGTGACCTTGAGCGTCCTCATACGGCCAGCAGTGTAGGACCACGTCTCAGATCCGTAAGTCATCACTGGCAACACGCACTGGTTGTACAATCTAGTTTTCAGAGATTCAGGTATACCTGACGAGAAAATGTGTCGTAATTTCCCGAACGCTGCCCAGCCGAGTTGAATCCGTCGATTGACCTCTCGGTCGAAGTTGGACTCACCTAGTCGGACTGTTTGTCCCAGGTAAACGTACTCGTAAACAACTTCTAGCATAGTGCTCCCAACAACTACCGGCATAGGTGTGACATGGACATTAAACATGATCTTTGTTTTGTCCATGTTCGTCTTAAGACCTATCCGCTGGGAGACACAATTGAGGTCATTGAGCATAGTGCTTAGATCCTCCATCGATTCTGCCATAAGAACTATATCGTCGGCAAATCGAAGGTGAGTGAGTGACATGGCCCATATGGTATGGCCCATTGACATACACATTTATCCTCAATTAAGAATCGAAATGTAAATGCGTTGTCACCTCTGAGGACTAAGATGGAATGCCTTGATTCCAGTAAAAAGGGTGTTCAGTTCTTTACACTCACCATACGAAACACATTGGGCTGCTATTTTACGTTGGTATTCTATGAGAGCGTGGTCCTGCCCTGGTTGAGCCGACCCATTCGTGCTTCAACTATAATATAGATGTAGCGTGGCTCTACTACGTACAAAAAGTTATTGTAGAAGATACAGTCCAAAAAGTTAAAGCCGAGTCACAAAATAAGAAGACAAACACAAAATTACAAAATCACGCACAATAAGCTTTCGAAACAGAAACTTTTTTATTCAATATAGATTATGAATAATACTTATTGAAAGCCAATTTTTTCATTTACCACTGGTTCGCAAAAAAACTTCTGTCCTGAAAAGAACCAGCAAGAAACCCAACGGGACTAATTTAAAAAAAAAGAGCTTGCAATCATGCGTGTTACAATTAACAACACAAAACAAATTAGATATAGCTTGGTAGCGATCACCCTTCCCAGGGGTTATTATCATCCATAAATTCCTTAATATTAAAATAACCCTTTCTATACAAATCTAGTTTATTAAAGTTTTTGAACTTTGTGTACTTACGTCAAATTTTGTATATTTTCTGGTATTTTGTTATAAAAGCGTATACATCGCCTCAGAAATGAATTACTGATTCTGTGGAGTCGAGTAACTGGTACCGAAATTGCGGGATATTGAAATAATGTAGTGGTTATTTTAGCACGGCCTTGTATATGAGTTTTTTCCTACAAAAATTTACTTTTACAAAGTGAAAAAAATAAAATAGTTTTATTCATGATTAATTTAAGCAATATTAAAAATAAAATTTTAATAAACAAATAATATATTAAAAAAATTAATGATTCGATTATTAGAATATTTTTACCGATTATTTGAATATTTTTCCGATTATTCGCATAACAATGAATTTTAATCATCCAAACACTACGGTAATATACATAGCGACATGTCATTGAAACGACGTCAAGTAAAAAAAGTTAATACCGGTTATTTTTTAATATTTTGCTTTGTTTTAAAAATTCAAATTTAAATAAGTGATAAAAAAGCATAACACGTTGTAATGAAATATAGATAACTTTATAATTCTTCGGATTTACGTAAAAGGTTATTTTAAATCGTGTGAGTACGCTTGTGCAAAGTTATTGCGGAATGATTAATGTGAAACGTCAAAAGGTATTTCTTAGATTTGGTTGACTATTGGCATGGCAATTATATATCAATATAGATTTAAATTATTTTATTTTAATTTATATATTTTGCTATCGTAGTCCAAAACATATTTTATTCACAAAAAAGTGTAAAGAATGCCCTTATTTACAAAAATAAGGTAATGAATATGTGTTGTCGTGTATTAAGTTTTCGGTGAAGCTTTGATTTCAAGGTCTTGTTTGTAGATACAGCTTTATCTCATTTTTTTTGCCCCGCGGCATAATTCTGGTTTTAATCCCTGTTTGAGCTGATATAATGTCTTATAATATATACATTTTATTAGTACACAGCGGCGGCCCAAGGGCAGGGGCACCGAAATCAACCAAAACGTTACCAGCGGGCACCAAATCACTCTCTCTTATCACTAACATTCCGTTTTTTTGACGCTAATTAGAAAGTCAAAGTATGAGTATTTTGTTACTTACAAGCCAGTAAGTGACTCTTCGGAAAAAGGACTCACTGGCCTCCTTTTTGCTGCAATTGGACAAGTGTTTGACTAGACATGAATGATTGTCGAGTTAAGGGTACAATAATGGTGTGAACATGGCAGGAAAATAAAAGTGTTCAAACCATAATTTGACTCAATATTCACGGGCATTTTTCAATCCGTGTGGTTGAACCACCACTCCCAGTACCACCACACCCGAAAATCCGAAACAGTTGCTATGTATACAGCAATCGCCGATCGCTGATCAACGAGTTGTATAAACAGCAGCGAGAGCGGAGAGTGCTAGAAGTGATGGGATTAGCGGTGACGAAGATAGCGTCAGTCTCCGCGGAGTCTACTTCATCTGAGGATGCCTCGTGTAGAGGCGAAACGTATGTCGTATTATCAAGGATGGTGTGTCACTCCTAGTATGGTGGTGCAGGGAGTGGTGGTACTGAAGATGGTGGTGCTGGAAGTGGTGGTGTAGGCCCCTTGATCTTTATTTAGACCAAGAGGTGTGGGCTAGTTTGTATAGGATTAACGCCCAGGGCGGTCTGCGCTTGCTTTCCCAAAAATTAAGATCCATGCTCGACTTAATTAAGGAATCACGGGTCTTATGTATGATCTCAGATATCATGCCTCCAATATACGCTTTAAAAAGTGGAACTACCTTCCAGAAAAGACTGAGCTGAAAGACTGGCTGAATGGCCAGGTTATCTGTTAGGTCGGTAGCCTTATATAGTACACCGATGGGTCAAATGCTGAGGTTTATAGGCTATATTCAGCCTATAAACCACAGCGCTAACTTATAGACAGACTTGGCAAATAAGAATTGCAATGCATATAAGTTATCACTTCTAAGGACTAAGTCGGAATAACTTGTGATCCTACTTCTGATCTCTTTCCGGACGAATCAGACCATATAACTATGAGAGTGACACACACTCGTGCACTAATCCTGTCCTGCGCGGATGGCTAATTCCCATTAAAACTTGCCGGCGTGAACGAAATTTGGTTTGAACGACATTATACCGGAGGCCGTGAAGTCTTTCTGATCTTTCTGATAGTTCTATCCTTAAATCTTGTTATCAAACTTTAATTTTAAAAGAAACTGAATTCGCATGAAAGGTATTTCAGTGCTATTTGAAAACTGAGCCATCATCTCGTTGAATATATCGATGGATCCAAATAGTGTATACCGAAATAAAATTTCTAAATCTACCAATCGGCGTCACGGCCGATTACAGCATTAAATATAAGTATTTATTTCAACGACTTTGGCACTTATTTAAAAATAAACATAATTTTAAAATATTATTGTGGGAGATTACTCGATATAAAAATATAAAAGTTCAACTTCGACCAAGAAGTTAGTTGATGAACTAAGCACTGCAAGGTTGGGTAATTATGCGACCTATTATCTCATTGTACAAAAAAGTATACAATATTACGTGTTGCCAGCGATCACCAAGGATCCGGCAGGCCGAATGCGGAAATTGAATTCACTAACCAAGCTATAAACAGGGGCTTCTCTGTGTAAAAGAAATCATGCACAGTAGAACTAGAGTAACCAACATATCCCAATGGATATCTAATCTGAAGTTGCAATCACACAGATCGAAGAACCAACAACCAGTAGTGAAGTATGCCAGTCCTACTACACTAGATAGAAAGACAACCTCGGGACTGTGTTTTGTGTACGTCTTTGGAGGCCTATGTAACAGTGGACTTGTGATGTTCTGTACGAAGGACGACAAAGATACTCACAGTATACTAGCAGCTAGTTTAATACTGCTGTGTTTCTTGTGGTGAGTGTAGAAAACTGAAGACTCTTTTTACTGGACAATTTCAATGGAAAGTTCCATCTTATTCCTCATGGCTGACAAATTGATACATATTTAAATAAAACTAGTTTTTACGGATTTTATCGCGTATATTAGCTTTTTTTATTTAAATAACGTCACGAGCTCAACGTCCAGATTATGGAGTGTAGAAGTAAGAAGTACAGACTGTGTATTAAAAAGTGTCCATAAAAATCATTAAATAAGGGTGGCGCTACTATAACTACGGGGTAAATTTTAAAGAACGCACCGAAAAATATTGGTTGGATAGACGACTTTTTCGAGGTTATATTTACTAAATAAAATTATTTTAGATTTTAGAGCTACTGAGAAGTTTAGCAGCACACTTAAACCATCGACAACTGCTAAGTTCATTTCATCCCAGTAGCTACTCCAGCGCTGTTGTGGAGAGTTTTTGCACTGTTATTTACTGCTTACAGATGGCAACTTTTTCAACTGTTCTACCATGGGAGTTGGTACTCCTTACTTCTACACTCCATAGTCCAGATGTCATATAACTACGGCATCTGGACGTTAACCTAATATCGCGTTACCCACAAATTAAAATTACAAATCCGTCTACTTATAATTATAGTATCTTGAGTTGCAGTGATGCGGGTGTGGACTATGGTGTCACCCAGTAAATAAGATAATTATGATAAATATGCCTCAGAAAATATAAATGTTATTTTATTCATTCAATGTACCGAACAAAAAAAAAAAATAAAACATCAGGCAGAATATATATATATATATATATATATATATATATATATATATATATATATAATTAGGAATATAGTCATCTATGTATAATATAATATAGTCACATATGGGTAAGTCTGCGTCTCACACGCAGACTTGATGATTCGTATTGACTCGAAAGCAGTATGTAGAGGCGGCTCAGTAGGGAAATCAGTATGTAGTTCTTCAAGAGAGCGTTGTCGCCTTTCTTAAAGAACAAGAGCACCGCACTTCTGCTCCACGACTCCGGCGTAGTTTCATCATGGAGGATAGAATCAAAGAGCTTCTGAAGGACTTCAAATACCGGTTTTTCACCCGCTTTCAGAAGCTCCTCTGTAATTTGATCCTCGCCTGGGGCCCGTTTTTAAGATGCTGGAAAGCCATTCTAATCTCGCTGAAACTGACGTCTGTGATGTCATCGGAATAGTGTCGGATGAGACTTGCTCTTTTACCGTTACTCACACTTGCGTGTGGCTTCAACGATGACGTATACAACTGCCCATAGAACCTCTTAATTTCACTCAAAATCTTAGGTGTCCTGGAAACGATGCAACCACACTCGATCTGCAGTTGACTCTTGACAATTGGCTCTTTCTGGCAGACAGATCTCTGGCAAAGACTTGAAAGGCTTGAGTCCGCCCGATCGCTGTAGTGAAGTTGCGTAAGTCCTTTCAAATGCATTTGAAGATCTGTCTATTCAGTTGCCTGTATCCTGTCAAATCTGCTGATGAATGCAGATTCATTTTCCGCCTAACAGCCATGAGATTAAGAATGTGATTGGAGAGTTTTCTGTTCTTTTGCGGCGGGTCTTGCAGAACGTAGGTCTGACTGCATGGACAGTTTCCACGAGCTTATTATTCTTATCGTCCATTACAAAGGAAAGATTTCGGTACTTTGGATTAGAGCACGAGGATGAGGGAGTGTTGACTTCATTAGACGAGACCTCTCTAACTTGACTTTTAGATTCAGTGTGCCCCTAACCGTTCGGTGATCGCTGCCAGTTTTCATCCTCGCGATCACTGAGACATCACTGGAGAGTTGTCGTCTGGTCGTCATAATAAAGTCAATCTCATGTTTTGTCGATCCGTCAGGGCTTGACCAGGTCCACTTCCTGTGGGGCCGCTTGTGAAAGAAAATTATTCATCACAAAGAGTCCCTCTTTCTCCATAAAGTCGCCTAGCTGCCCTAGCCCTTGAGTTCCGTTGCCCTATTACGAATTTCCCTACCTTCATTCACCGTTCTCTCTTGTGCCTATTTTTGCGTTTTAGTCTCCCATTAACACCGTATAGTGGGTTTTGGAGGAATGCATAAGATATCCTCATATATTTCCTCTACCTCCTCATCGGGATGAGCCGACGTTTGTGTGTAAATCTGTATGACCCTAGACAATAATTCCCATTTGGTGATTTTGAGTATAAGGTACGCAACCCTTGTCGACACACTCACAATCTTTACGACATTGTTAACAAGAGACTTATGGACGACAAGTCCGACACCTCCAGACAGATGGTCGCCTTCCCTTTGATAGAACAAGTTCCCAGATTTGAGGATTACCATGTACTTCCCCTCTCTTCGGACCACAGATAATCCTATAATGTCCCAGCGCAACTTGTCTATCTCTTCTTCCAGCTCCAGGATCTTCTCGTAAGTCCTCATGGTGCGTGCGTTGTATATTGCCAGATCGAGTCGTCTTAGGAGGCAACCGAACCTCTAACGGAGATTCTTTGCACCCCCTGCTAGTGTAGCTAGAAATAGCGGGGCCGCCGGGGACTGGGCCCCTCTCTTCGTAACTTTCATCATGGGGGAAGTTTGTTATAGTTGCCACGCTTGGCGAGCGCTTTGGCAACCGCAGCTTTGTATTGTTCTATTGCTGTTATCGGGAAGATGCTGCTGCCCATTTCCTGCCTGTTTCCCACAGTCGTCTCTTACGACACCCACGGAAAGATATGAGGTAGTGGATATTCTTAAACGCCACGGAACGAGGAATAGTTTTAAGTATTCCAGACCAAGCGTGAGGCAAATCCTCCATGTATAATCTAATTTAATAACGGGGGAAGCCCAGCAGTGGACCCTTACCGGTTGATGGAGAAGAAGAAGAAACCATAACGTATGCGTTAAAGTTCATGTTAAGCAGTGACTTGCTAACTAGCACATGACTTTAATCAAAAAATTTGACATGTACAAAATCATTTTAAGACAACCCATGTGTCTGTGTAATGGAGGCTATTCAAATAATAACCAACTTTATTGTTAAAAGACACACTCACAAACTACGTTTATTATATTTTCTTTAAAAACTACAAAGTAGTCCAATAAAACAAACAGAACGTAAAAAGTATTTTTGATAGAGAAATGTTTAAGAATCGACAGTGCTTATTCAATTGTAAACACTGCTACTGCCTTGATGCGTTGTGCGCGTGGAAACTGAAAGCACGGAGATAGAAAATATATAGAGTAAACGATAATAATTATATATAAACGTAAACGATAATAAATATGATATAATAATATAAATATATATATATATATATATATATATATATATATATATATATATATATCCATAACATTACAGCCCTTCACAAGTCCACTGCTGAACATAGGCCTCCCCCAAGGAATGCCACAAAGCACGGTCCTGAGCCACCTGCATCCATCGACTTCCTGCATGTCTTACCAGGTCGTCACTCCATCTAGTGGGGGGTCGCCCTACACTACGCCTACCGGTACGAGGCTGCCACTCGAGAACCTTTCTTCCCCATCGGTTATCGGTTCTTCGAGCTATATGGCCGTCCCATTGCCGCTTCAGCTTACTAATCCGTTGGGCTATGTCGGTCACTCTGGTTTTACTGCGAATATCCTCATTTCTGAGTCTATCACGCAGAGAAACTCCGAGCGTAGCCCTCTCCATAGCTCGCTGAGCGACCTTGAGCGTCCACATACGGCCAGCAGTGAAGTACTAAGTCTCAGATCCGTAAGTCATCACTGACAACACGCACTGGTTATACACTTTAGTTTTCAGAGATTCAGGTATACCTGACGAGAAGATGTGTCGTAATTTCCCGAACGCTGCCCAGCCGAGTTGAATCCGTCGATTGCCCTCTCGGTCGAAGTTGGACTTACCTAGTCGGACTATTTGTCCCAGGTAAACCTACTGGTCAACAACTTCGAGCATAGTGCTCCCAACAACTACCGGCATAGGTGTGACATGGACATTAAACATGATATTTGTTTTGTCCATGTTCATCTTAAGCTTATCCGTTGGGAGGCACTATTGAGGTCATTGAGTATAGTGCTTAAGTCCTCCAGCGATTCTGCCATAAGGATCGTGCCATCGTCGGCAAATCGAAGGTGAGTGATGTACTCGCCATTGATTTTAATACCGTATCCTTTCCAGTCCAGTAGCTTGAAAACGTCTTCCAACGCAGCGGTGAAGAGTTTCGGGGATATAACATCACCCTGTCTTACACCTCTCTGCAGTTAGATAGGTTTCGAACTCCGGTTCTGTACTCGGATAGCCATCGTAGCCCTACTGTACAAACACTTCAGCACTTCGATATACCGACAGTCAACTTGGCACCGCTGAAGGGACTGTAGCACCGCCCAAATTTCGACGGAATCAAAGGCTTTCTCATAGTTCACATATGCCAGGCAAAGTGGCAGATTGTACTCTTCGGTCTTCTGTACAATCTGCCGCAGGGTATGTATGTGGTCTATGGTACTGAAGCCTTTTCGGAAACCGGCTTGTTCGGGAGGCTGGAAGTCGTCGAGTCTGATTACGACAGTTATTAAATTACGACGAAGTAAATAATGCTATAGCTAAGGTAGTCAATTGGTTTAATGTTAATAATTTGCATTTAAATGGAACTAAAACTAAATGTATGAAATTCGTAACTCCTAATGTCAAACATGTACGAATACAATACAATACGAATGTAATTTTAAAATAGGGAAGAACTGAGTTTTGTTGATACCACCATTTTTCTTGGAATCACACTAGACGCAAAGCTTCAATGGCTCCCCCATATATCGAAACTAGCTAGCAGACTTAGTTCTGCAGCATATGCTGTAAAAAAAGAATAGAACTCTTACCAGTGTTGAAACAGCGAGAATAGTTTACTTTAGTTATTTCCATAGCATTATGTCGTATGGTATTTTGCTATAGGGACACGCGACTGACACTGAAATTATATTTATTTTACAGAAGAGAGCCATTAGAGCAATATATAATTTAAAACCAAAAGAGTCACTAAGACAAAAATTTAAGGAAATTAATATATTAACTCTGGCCTCTCAATATATTTATGAAAATGTAATGTACGTACACAAGAATAAACGTAGTTTTGCAAAAATAAGTGATATTCATTCTGTAAATACTAGGAACAGACACAAGCTAGTAGTACCAGTTACTCGACTCCACCGAGTCAGTAATTCATTCTTGGGGCGATGTATACGCTTTTACAACAAAATCCCAGAAAATATACAAAAATTTGTCACACACAAAGTTCAAAAATTTTATTAAACTAAGTTTGTATAAAAAGGGTTATTATAATATTAAGTAATTTACGGATGATAGTAACCCCTGGGAAGGGTGATCGCTACCAAGCTATTTCTAATTTGTGTTGTGTTGTTAATTGTAAACATGATTGTAAGCTATTATTTGAAAAAAAAAATAGTCCTGCTGGGTTTCTTGCTGGTTCTTCCCAGGACAGAGGCTTTTTTGCGAACCAGTGGTAAATAAAAAAATTGACTTTCAATAAGTATTGCTTATAATCTACATTGAATAAAAAAGTTTCTGTTTCTGTTTCTGTTTCTGCGTGCGAGACGATTCGTAATGACTCTCGAAAACAGCACGTAGACGCGGCTCAGAAGGGAAATCGGTCTGTATTTATTCAGGAGAGCGTTGTCGCCTTTCTTAAAGAACAAGACCACCGCACTTCTGCTCCACGCCCCCGGAGTAGTGCCACCATGGAGGACGGAACCGCCTTCAGAAGCTCCGCTTTAATTCCATCCTCGCCCGGGGCCTTGCCTTTTTTAAGGTGGTGGAGAGCCATTCTAATCTCGCTCAGACTGACGTCCGGGATATCATCGGAATAGTGTCGGATAAGACTTGCGCTTGGATCGTTACTCACACTTGCGTGTGGCTCCAACGATGATGTGTACAGCTACCGATAGAAACTCTCAATCTCACTCGGAATCTCAGGTGATAATGTATATATATATATATATATATATATAAACAATAACATGAAAAAAATGTGTGAACAACATCAAACTTTCAAAGTAGATTGCTGAACACTAGCCTTTCAAACAATGTGTCAGCTGTCATGTATAATTATTAAAAGTAAAGTTTCAGCCTAAAACCACACAGACATTTCTGAGAGGATTATAGGGTCAATTCTTATTTTATCAATACAACGTTCACTTTCATCAATTTAAAAAACACTCTGTCGTATAGTTAATCCGCAATATATACGACACGACCGACTTCATTGCTATCAACGCTGGGAGGAATCAAAAATATCTTTAAAGCTTCCCACTTGCTCCTATTCGCGGCATTTCAATTTAAGAGCCGGCCACACATCATGTTGTAGTGATTGACGGGATTGATCTTGCCAGATTTCAGACGGTCTTAGACGTGATATAAAGCATACGATATCAAACAGGATAAATATGAAAATGTGAATCATATTTTAGATGTTTAAACTGTAGATCAAATTATTTCTACGTAAAGTCAAACGGTCGATGCAATACATCTAGGCAATGAACTTTTGGAAAAATTATCTTTAATCTATATAAATGAAAATCTATGAAAAATCATCTCTTTAGAGCGGCTGGACCGATTTTGATGAATTTTTTGTATGTGTTTGAGTGGGTCCCTTAATGGCTTTACAATCGAACCCGGTAGGTGGCGCTATTATCAAGATTTCAAGAATCACCCGTGCTATCCCAAGGCAATTCCCTATTAAATTTTTTTTTCATAATTTTTGAATATAATTAATTTTGAGTGTAGGGAATAACTAGCTTGACTAGAGACATTTCGTCTGAGTCAATAAGGCTGATAACGCATATGCATTTATATTTAATGATTTAATTTCCCCTTTTACATTTTCCATTGACCCGTAAAAGTCCAATTTGCTTTATCATCACCCTTAGCGTGTGGTGAAACGGGCGGACGGATTCTCTTACGTCATCATCACAGAACAGTTTAATTTGATTTAGTATAATTTTTTTTAAATCATTCCTACGAGTATGTATATTTATACAGGGCTATAAAAATAAATATCTTAAACTATCCGTGTTATTCTTAAACGTGGTTTATATTAGTACATATCCATCAAGTCTTCGATTGAAAATCTTTCCTAGCCGCGACGCTATATTCTTCTAGAAATAATTTGCTCTTAAATTCGTTAAAATAAATATAAGAAATCAAAATTTACAAAATTTACGTATTTTTACGGGATTTCTTTTATGAAATAAATTTTAGTTTGAAGCTTTTTTAATACGAAGGTAAAAGGGTCCGTTTGGTTTGTAATTTTACGAATAGGAAAGCAAAAGAAATAAAGGACTGATTGACTAAAACGTTTCAATATAACCGTGGAATTCCAGTTAATTACTAACTATTTAATGTTATCCGTTTTTAAATTCACCCTTTTTTCACACAAATTCTATTAATGGAAAAATTTGTAAAATTCTGATTGTTGAATACAAATCCAGCCAGACCACAAAATTAAAATGCCTCCGATGTTTATTTTTTATTTTCATCAATAATATATATACTACGTAACACAAATGATTATCATGTTATATTTTCAACTTTGAATATTACAAACTTGAAATTCTAACCTCCTCGTTATAATAAAATACGAGTACAATTCGGCTTTTAAGTTTAATAAAACAACGCTACGCGATTTTGCTAGCGTAATTCTAATCTCAAATTGACTTTAAATAAGATACTCGTAATCGAGATATTGAAATAATACCTAGTAAATGTTTATGTTTGTGCACTACAGAAAGATATTTTTTTTATAGAAGAGGGGGCAAACGAGCATGCGGCTCACCTTATGGTAAGTGACTACCGCCGCCCATGATCAACCGCAACACCAGGGGATTTGAAGGTGCTTTGCCGGCCCTTTAGAAAGGAGTAAGCTCCTTTCTTGAAGGTCCCCAGGTCGTATCGGTCCGCAAAAATCGCCGGTGATAAACTATTCCACAGAGAGGTCGTACGCGGAAGAAAACGCCTTGTATGAAACTTAACATTTCATGAATATTACAAGATAATATGTTTTTACCTATGACATTGCCGTCCTGCAGTACTTTTCAAATCAAAATGATTTTTGTTTGGCTAAAAATTCTAATTTTAAATTTATTTTATTTTAAAAACATAGAATTCTTTTTTCGAACTTAGTCATTTGATTATTGATAAACGTTATGTTACCATGGAATTTTAATATTTTTCGTCATCATAGATACGTTAAAAATTCGAGTAGGTAATAATGGAATGAAATGAGTATACCGTCGTGACAGGAACACGGCGCAAGCGGCATGCAACATCAACGACGTTTACGGAGCGAATTCGCCTAGCGCCGGTGTGATTCATCACAGCTTTTTACCAAACGGGATGAGCATTACTACAGATGTGTACTGTGAAGAACTGAACACAATGATAGAGAAGCTCGCGCGTCTCCAACCAGCTTTGGTCAATCGCTCGTCCCCGCTGCCCCTGCATGACCCCACCCGACCCCATACTGCACAATAGACGGTCTCCATGTTACAAGAGTGGGGCTCCTACTTCTGAGTGGTTTATAAAAAAATAACCACGAAGGAGATGGCGGGGTCTATTAGCTCGCTTCGCTCGCTCATTCGACCCTTCGACTCCTTCTAACCTAACCTGTCCGAGTCGAGATGCCCTAAGTCCCGAGCTCGCATGGCTCGATCTTACACTCAGTGAAAACCAAAATAAAAAATTAATAAACAAAGATTTGTTAAATTTTTTTATTTAAAATATTTTTTGTGTAGATTAACAATAAAAATATACAAACTTCATTTAACTCTTTGCAAAAAAGTTAATGAAATGAAATGAAATATTTATTTGCTTTTGGTTAAGGTACACTGAAGATGGTGGTATTAATTAAACATCCGCTTAATCAGCCATTATTTATGGCATGCAAATCTTACAAATATAAAATAATGCGATAGGAATATTTATGAGTAAAAAGTCTAAAATAATAAAATGTCAACAATTAATCAATCAATAGGTAATAGATACTTAATAAATATTTTACAATTGGTCCAGCAAATCCATATCGGTCCAGCCGCTATCATATATCGCAGTTCAAATATTCCTCTATAGTATAAAAAGCCTTTTCACTGAGCCATCTGTATAACTCTCTTTTAAATTTAATGACAGGTAGGTCTTGAATTTCTTGTGGTATCTTATTATATACTATCATAAACATCCAATAGCAATTATTATGGAATCTCGCGCTCTTGGGTATTATGGTGGAAACCAACCTATTCCTATTTCTAGTGCCTCGTTTGTAAAAGTCTTTGGCTTGTGTGAAATAATACATATTGTTTTTTACAATTTTCGCCGTTTCAAAAATATATAGACAAGGAAGTGTTAAAATTTTCAAGGACTTAAACAAAGGCTGACATGGCTCGTTAGGTACAGTACCACATATAGCTCTAACACACTTTTTTTGTGCAATGAACGCCTTTTTTATATCTGTGCTATTACCCCATATAATGAGTCCGTATCGCAGGACTGATTCAACGTAAGCAAAGTACGCAGTAAGGGCTGTTCTCTTTCCTGCTATTTTTGTTAATTTATAAATTGCAAACGCGAAACGATTGATTTTATTACAAAATACTTTTTCGACTTGTTGTTTCCAATCTAGTTTTTGGTCAATTTCTATACCCAAGAATTTAGTTGTTATAGTATTTTTAAGTATTTGTCCTTCATAATTTACATTCAATGTCAAATTTTGTATATTATTAAAGTTAATTAAATTCGTTTTGTCAATATTAATAATTAAATTATTATTTCTAAGCCAATTAATTATTTGAATTATAGTTTCACTGATGTCATTTTTGTGGTCATTTAATGTTAGTTTTTTATCAGTTGTCACTATTACAGATATATTATCAGCGAATAGGATACATCGATACTTGGTCACATTTGGGAGATTATTAATATAGATCAGGAATAGAAGAGGTCCCAGGATACTTCCTTGTGGAACGCCAAACTCGTTTTTCCTAAACTCAGATCTGTGATTTTCAGCTACATGGTTAGAGTCAAGTTTTGCGATATCGACTGATTGCATTATATTCTGTAAGTATGTTTTGATCAAGTTTAAAGCAGTGCCTCTAACGCCGTAGTGTTCCAACTTTGCTAGAAGTTGATCATGAGAAACAAAATCGAAAGCTTTCGACATATCAAAGAAGATCGCCGTCGTATATTATTTGGCGTTTAGTTGTGTAAGGGTTTCATTCACTAAGTTATATACCGCATGTGTAGTGGATTTACTTTTCCGAAATCCATATTGATTGTTTTGGAGTACCTGATATTTATCAAAAAACGATGTAAGTTTTCATGTATAACCTTCTCATACACTTTGGATAGGATAGGAACCAGCGTAATGGGCCTGTAGTTATTTACGAGTGTTTTTTTACCCGTTTTAAATAATGGCTTCACCTAGGAGAATTTTAATTTGTCTGGAAATATCCCAGTTACCATTGACTGATTTATCAGAAACGCCAAAACAGCACCTATTTGTTTATTACATATCTTGATAATCTTTGTTGATACCTCGTCGTAGCCTTCTGAATTTGTATTATTCAGTGATAAAATTATTTTTCTAACGTAATATTCGTCAATGGGGGTCAAATAAATAGAGTATTTAAAATGTCTTTAGGAGTTTCACGTAATATGTTAGCATTTTCTTTATTTGTCGATTCAATAAAATAATTGTTAAAAATAGACGCTATCTGTGTAGGATCATTTATAACTTTGTTTTTATATTCAATGGAATCTATATAATTATTATACTGCGGTCTAGTGTCAATTTATTCCTGTATTACTTTCCATGTAGCCTTACAAATATTTTTGCTTTTTAATACGTATTTATTATTTGTTTGTATTTTTGCTTGGAATATACATTTCCTTAATAACTTAGAATAGGTGTAATATTTATTTTTGTTAATATAATTTCTTTTTTTATAATAATTGTACCGCAGGATTCTATTTTTACTGCAGCTTTTTTTAATACCCTTTGTAATCCATTGTAGCTTTGCTTTTGTATTTAGTCTGATTTTACAGACAGGAAAACAAAGTTTATAAAGTAAACAAAACCAGTCATGGAATTCATTGAATGCTAGATTTGGTTCTTCCTCACTATATACTTCTGAGAATGAGATACATGCCAGGTATGATATGAATTTTTCAATATTTTCAGTAGAATAGCATCTCTTATAAATATGTATTTCTTTTGGTGGTACATTTTTTAACTTTGTGTTAAAACTAAGCACCTGAGCAGTGTCATGGTCTGACATCCAAAGTGGCAGAACAGTCCCACTTGCGCCTTTAATGTTACTGAATATACGAGTATGGTCAATGCATGACAGTCTTCTAGTGGGCCCATATGCTGGTATTATAGTTTTTAAGAATGTCTTGGAGATGCGTGGTCACATTATTATTCAATAGAATGTTAATGTTAAGATCTCCTACAATAACAATTTTTTGGTTCGGATATTTGAACAAGAGTTTACTAAGTAATAGTTCAAAATTGTCAAAAAACGTTTCAAAATGCCTTTTTTTTGTGGCGGTTGCGGCTCGGTAGATACAAACTATGATTACGTTTTGTAGAGGAATCGATACGGAGCAGCACTCAAAATGAAAATTTGTTGTATTGTTATCATTACAAATGGAATTTCTTTTATATGCTATCTCTTTTTTAACTAATATGCAGGTGCCACCTCTTTTTTTATTCCTTGAATAATGCGCTACAAGCACGTAATTATGAATATTGATATTTTTTTCCTCTCCGTTTATTATAAAAGTCTCGGTGAAACATAGCACATCAGGGCACAAATCACACTCAAGTTCCGATAGCGTTATCTCGATAAGTTCCTTTTTTGATAGCAGGCCTTGGATATTTTGATGTAAAATAACAAATTTATATAAATTTCTATGAGGCACGAAAACAATCTTGTACGGTCTTGTTAGGCGATTTTATATCAATGTTGGAAACGTATCTTAAGCTGGGAAAGTAAAACGGTATTGTGCCCTTTTTAGGTAATGGAGTGTTATTATTTTTTTCGACGGATAAATTATTTGAAATACAACTTTTACACTTGAGATTATTTCTTAATTTTGGGACATTTAATATGTATTGCTGTTCGTATTCTATGTAGTCTATATCTATATTTAATTTATGGCCGATTTTATGAAGATGTGATGTTCTGTTATGGTAACTATAACCATTTAATACATGGTCTATATTAATAAAAGTACAATTTTTGTAATTCTTTACAATAAAATTAATTTCAGCGTTTAACTTTTGGACATTTAAGTAATCATTATGCCGCATACTTAACAGAAATATTTTACATTCTCTTAAGTTACATAAGGCATTACATATATTTGTTATTATTTCATAGGGATTTTTATCATTAGACCCCACTGATAAAATTAATATATCATCCTGAGTTAAATATTCATGTAAATTTTCACAACTTTTTAGTACCTGTGCGCTTAACGCAAACGGTTTCACTATTCCGCAAACGTTATAGATATCGTTCCATTTTCCGGACCGCTGATGTTTCATTTTTTCCGCTAGGCCTCGTACTTGTTCATCGCCAATAATGTGAATATTTTTCTTCTTTGTTTTACTGCAAGCGGCATCTAATGCATAGGTGTTAAAAAAGTTTAGGTTTCGATTACTCGGGGTGCTTGAATCATTGAAGTTTTCAACGTAGTTCGTTGTTTTAATCTTAGATGGCGCTGGATGCACCTCTTGAACCAAATTAGTGTTGTTTTCCTCTTTTTCATCGTGCATAAAATCCAGTGCAGTACCACTTAAGCTTTTCCTGTTTTTTCTAATTGTAATATTTTTTTTTTTTGAGTTCGAGCTACAAATTTTTTCCAAGTATTTTGTTTTTGTTTCGTGGCTTGACAATGACTTTTTAAGGTTTGAATTTTCGAATAACAAATTTTCTATCTCATTTTCGGCTATTTGCAGTTTTAAAACTTCATTAGTCACAATACAATATATTTTAAATAAAAAATGATTTGTTTTTCTATTTCTGAATATTTCAAAACATAAATTTTAATAAATAATGGCTTTAGAACTTCATTAGTTACAATATTCTTACCCATTTAGTTGATTTATGAATATTTAGTAGGTTAAAAGCCGAGCTACAACAGACATTTATAAAATTAAAAATCTTTTTAAAAGTTTTGTTAATAATGAGTTTATAAAAATATTTCAAATAAAATTAAGCTTGAAAAAACGCGGAGCATGAAACTACATTGTAATTATTACAAAAAAGAATGAACATTTTCAACAAAAACTCAAGCTTTTATATCGCTCTTCCACTGGTCATGTTTACCGTTGCGGGTAATACGTACACAAACAATCTTATTACATTAAAGCACATAGGAATATGGGGCAGATCGGCGAAATTTGGACACGTGTTTCTGAAGTATAATATATTGCAATAAAATAATTTACTCCAACGATTTTTAAGTTTTCAGAGATAGAGAGACATTATGTTACACACACAAAACAGTAAGTTTTTTCTAAAAAAAAATGTTATCCACAACTAGAATTTTCTTCTGCTTGTATAGGTTCTACCGGGATTTAACATCCACTTATCAGCTGGTTATATGCGAGTTATTACCCTGTTATAATATTTATAATAGTGTTTTTACTTGAAATATGCATTATATTAAAATATTTTTAAAACCAACTCCCAGTATAATGTTTTAAGTCCTATGATTATAAATGAAGCCTAGCAGGACTTTCAATTTCTGTATTTTGATATCTACCACAATTTCAAATAAAAATGTTATAATTTTAACACTAAAAATAAGTTTTTTATAGTTTTTCATCAAATTACTCAAAGAAAATTTTACCTACCAGCGTGAAGTAGAGGTTTACCTCTGCGCTTCGCTTGATAAGTGCAAGTGGCCGGAGGCCCAATCTTTCTCTCCCCCCCTTCCTTAACATGGTAGCGGAATCAAATAAAAAACTACCCCAGGAGGGTACCAACACCCTTGGTGAAGGAGAATCCCTCGCTGAGCATCCACGACCAAGCTTTCCTACTCTCTTTGTCCGTGAATTTTTTGCAACATCAGGAGACTTGCGCTGCGTTGGGATGTTGCATCCTTTTGCATTCTCTATCGCATCTACCACGGGGAGTCCTCTCGATTTTTCGGATAAATTTCAGCTGCCAAATTTCACGAACGCACATCGCGTCAAATTTTCACGACACCATCCTCACCATCTGGATGCTCGGTGGTCCACCACTGTGCGTTTTACTAGGAGTTTTCTTCCTCGTACAACTTCTCTGTGGAATTGTTTACCACCTTCGATTTTTTTGGACCAATACGACTTAGGGACCTTCAAGAAAAGAGCTTACTCCTTTGTAAAAGGCCGGCAACGAATCTGCAATGCCCCTGGTGTTGCGGTTGACTCATGGGCGGCGGTAGTCACTTACCGTCAGGTGAGCCGCATGCTCGTTTGCCCCCTCTTCTATAGAAAAATTAACTTTCGCACAAAATATTAAAATTTTCTTCTGCTTCAATTTATACATTGCATGTGAAACAACACACAGACCAAAAATAAATATTTTTAGAACATACAATGACTTAATTACGTGTCGAGGCGGTTTAAGACAATGCACTACCCCATCTCATCCCGTGGGTGTCACAAGAGCAAAACTGAAAAAGGAGATGGGCAGCAGCATCTTCGCAATAACAACACAAAACAACAAAAAACTGCAGTTGCAACCCATCTGCAAGCGTGGCAACAATGGTAAAATCCCCCCTATGAGGCAATGGAGGTGGCTAATGTTAAGCAGTGGGCTTTTGTATGTTATGGATGGATGGTATAATATCCATACCGGCATCTGGTACTGCAATCGTCAATTCGTATGTCGAGCGTGATGATTAAGACAAATCCTCCCTACACGTCAGACTTGTGCGTGTATTTACTCGTTTGCAACGTCAGACTTGTGTGTGTACTTACTCGCTTGCGTCCTTTGTTTTGGAACGTTAGACTTGTGTATGTACTTACGAGTACTCGTTTGCGCCGGTCATTTGCAACGTGAGACTTGTGTGTGTGTACTTACTCGTTTGCGTTGTTCGTTTGCAACGTCAGACTTGTGTGTGTACTTACTCGTTTGTGTCGTTCCTTGGCAACGTCAGACTTTTGTGTGTACTTACTCGTTTGCGTCGGTAGTTTGCAACATCAGAATTGTGTGGGTACTTACTCGTTTGCGTCGTTCGTTGGCAACGTCAAACTTGTTTGTATACTTACTCCTTTGCGTCGGTCTTTTGCAACGTCCGACTTGTGTGTGTACTTACTCGTTTGCATCGTTCGTTTGCAACGTCCGACTTGTGTGTGTACTTACTCGTTTGCATCGTTCGTTTGCAACGTCCGACTTGTATGTGTGCTTACTTGTTTGCATCGTTCGTTTGCAACGTCAGACTTGTGTGTGTACTTACTCGTTTGCATCGTTCGTTTGCAACGTCAGACTTGTGTGTGTACTTACTCGTTTGCATCGTTCGTTTGCAACGTCAGACTTGTGTGTGTACTTACTCGTTTGCATCGTTCGTTTGTAACGTCCGACTTGTGTGTGTGCTTACTTGTTTGCATCGTTCGTTTGCAACGTCAGACTTGTGTGTGTACTTACTCGTTTGCATCGTTCGTTTGCAACGTCAGACTTGTGTGTGTACTTACTCGTTTGCATCGTTCGTTTGCAACGTCCGACTTGTGTGTGTGCTTACTTGTTTGCATCGTTCGTTTGCAACATCAGACTTGTGTGTGTACTTACTCGTTTGCATCGTTCGTTTGCAACGTCCGACTTGTGTGTGTACTTACTCGTTTGCATCGTTCGTTTGCAACGTCAGACTTGTGTGTGTATTTACTCGTTTGCATCGTTCGTTTGCAACGTCAGACTTGTGTGTGTACTTACTCGTTTGCATCGTTCGTTTGCAACGTCAGACTTGTGTGTGTACTTACTCGTTTGCATCGTTCGTTTGCAACGTCAGACTTGTGTGTGTACTTACTCCGTTTGCATCGTTCGTTTGCAACGTCAGACTTGTGTGTGTACTTACTCGTTTGCACGTTCGTCTGCAACGTCCGACTTGTGTGTGTGCTTACTTGTTTGCATCGTTCAGTTTGCCGATCGAGACTTGTGTGTACTTACTCGTTTGATCGTTCGTTTGCAACGTCCGACGTGTGTGTGTACTTACTACGTTTGCATCGTTCGTTTGCAACGTCAGACTTGTGTGTGTATTTACTCGTTTGCATCGTTCGTTTGCAACGTCAGACTTGTGTTGTACTTACTCGTTTGCATCGTTCGTTTTTAACCGTCGATGTGGTTTAGTTTCTTTTGCAACGTCAGACTTGTGTGTGTACTTACTCGTTTGCATCGTTCGTTTGCAACGTCAGACTTGTGTGTGTACTTACTCGTTTGCATCGTTCGTTTGCAACGTCCGACTTGTGTGTGTGCTTACTTGTTTGCATCGTTCGTTTGCAACATCAGACTTGTGTGTGTACTTACTCGTTTGCATCGTTCGTTTGCAACGTCCGACTTGTGTGTGTACTTACTCGTTTGCATCGTTCGTTTGCAACGTCAGACTTGTGTGTGTATTTACTCGTTTGCGTCGTTCGTTGGCAACGTCAGACTTGTTTGTGTACTTACTCCTTTGCGTCGGTCTTTTGCAACGTCTGACTTGTGTGTGTACTTACTCGTTTGCATCGTTCGTTTGCAACGTCCGACTTGTGTGTATACTTACTCGTTTGCGTCCTTTACAGTAGTTTGGACTTAATCGTTTTCTTAACGGGTGCTGGTTCGAATATAAAAATATATGGTTGCGCGGAAAACCATTCGCGTTTTTTTTATTTTTGACGGTAGGAACTTGTCGAATCATTATTCCCTTCCGAAACAATATCATTCGTACCCTCCTATCGACACATCGGGGTGGTGGGGTGGGAGGGGAAAGAAGACGATTCTAGAACATCGCGTAATCATCGGACCCGAGGATATATAAGACACGCGCGACCGACGCGCGCTCTCTTCTCCCGCCGCAGTCGTCGTTGAACTACAACCTCCTCTTCCCGCGCGCTCGTTTGGAAACACCTCACTAGTGGAAACCGCTTTGGCCTGGAAGCAGTCGAGCTCCAGGAACCCGCCTCACCTCGTGTGAGATATCGTCGCGCACCGCCTCTCTCCGGAGTGTTCCGGAAGTCGCCGCTATAGTGATCGACAGGAAGAAGAAACCCCGGTGAGTCAATACTCCTTAATTATACCTGCTTGCTAATAATTTAACCCGCTCCAATCTGTGTTTTTTTTTCCTAGTCAAGCAGGATTCCTTTCATCGATTCGACAAGTAATAGTTTAGTTTAGGGAAGAGCGAGTGCATTGTACCGCATGCTATAGTAGTCGCTTTTAACGTAAGCGTAGAAGCAATCGCATATACAGTCCACTTTAGTTAATATCTCGCGTAATAGGTTTGAGGTTTGACCGGGGAACTAGATTTTCGGCAGCCTTAAACACGTGGCTCCACCATTTTATGGTCACTTCGGCAGGATCTGGATTGGTGTTTAGTGGTTATCCAACCATTTTCTGGTCGAATTATTAAATTAATTGTTTAGATAACGCACTCTAACTTATGGAATAGACTTAAATAGTGTTCGTTTAAATTAAAATTTTGATTTGTTACTCGCAAACAGAATTATTCATTTAATAGCGCTCGTATTTGGTTAAATTTAAAGCTTATTAAATAATTGAAACGGCGTGATAGCAACCGTTTGATACGCTTACCCCACAATTTTATAAAATTATTAGGTTTAGCAAACGACGCGTAGCCTTGACTGCATCGGGCGCTCGATCTGATTACGTAATACAGCACGCCGAGTATTCATCCTACGTCGTTTATGCGTGTGAGATTAATTGTGATTAATATAACTTTATTATAATAATTTAAAATGGCAGTTAGTGGAAGTGAAATCAAAATTAAAACGCTTTATGCCAAGAGGGACATACTCTTTTCGCGTGTGCAAAATATAAGTGATTATATAAAGAACATTCATATAGAGGCAGTACGGGGAGGCCTTTTTTAAATGAAATCGAAACGATAGATAATTTGCGGACAGATTACGAAAGAATATTAGACCAAATTAATCATTCGGAACTACAAACCGACCCGAAATACATAGTGAACTACCAACCGCTGCTGGCATTCGAAGATATGTTGTGTCGCGTGAAGAGAACCGCAAAATTGCTACAATCTCAAGGTGAAGCGAAGCCTGAAATGCAGGTACGCCCTCGTGACTCAATTAGGTTACCGCCAATAGATATTCCGGTATTCAATGGTGATATTAAGACGTGGCCCTTCTTCTTCAGTAGTTTTCAAAACAATATACACAACAACCCATCGTTATCGGACGCTGAAAAATTATATTACTTAATTAGCAAACTTAGTGGCAGAGCACAGTCGATCTGCTCGGGTTTTACACCTACAGCAAACAATTACGTATTAATATTTGAAACGCTTAAAACTAAATATGAAGATAGGAGAATGTTAGCTTCCGAATATTTGAACCAGATATTCGATCTTAAACCTATATCATCCGCGAACATCAACGGCTTAGAGCAGTTTCTCGATAAATTTGTGGCATCGGTGGCTGCACTTAAGAATTTGAAGTTTGATGACCTTATGGACGTGGTGTTTCTCCATATAGCATTAAAGAAATTAGACTCCGACACCGTGCGTGCGTTTGAAATGGAGCATCGTAGCTCGGAGATGCCTTCCTTTCATTCATTAGCATCGTTCGTGCGAGATCAAATAAAGGTGATGCAGCGCTCACCGAACGTTAAACAGGAGATTAAAAGGTGCGCCGACCGTAGACAGACTCAACCATCTAAAATAGCAGGGTCGTTAACTTACGTAACCGCTACGCCGACATCACTCCAGCATACTTGTATAGTATGTAAAGATAAACACGGTAACTTATATAACTGTGCGACTTTTCGTAAATATTCACCAAGCGAACGTTATAAGTTAGTAAAGACAAACAACCTATGTTTGAACTGCTTAAGCGATAAGCATTTAGTTGCAAAATGCAATTCGAGTTCCGTATGTAGCAAGTGCGCCAGGAAACATCCCACGCTATTACATTTTGAAAATAGCAACATAGCGGCGTCAAGTAAGGCGAATAAGGAATTCACCCCTACTAAGGTCAACGATTCTAGCGGTCGACCTGATGATGTCGCTCTGTGCTCATTGGCAAATATGGGAGCACAACCTCCTTCAACCGTGTTACTGGGTACGGCGCGTATTTTGGTTAGGGATTCGCGTGGAAACAAACAAAGCGTCCGTGCACTGCTGGACAGCGGAGCCCAAAATAGCTTTATAACACGACAATGTTGTCAGCGCTTAGGCTTAGTAATAAATAGGTCACTTTCATGTCCTGTAGTTAAAGGCATCGGAGGTACTAGTAAAGCGACACAGGGATATATAAATTTAAAATTTTATTCTCGGATAGATCGTAACGTTAACTTTGATATAAATGCACTAGTAGTAGATAGGGTCACTGAACGGTTGCCAACCGTTTCGGTTGACACCTCGGCAATGATTGAATTTAAAAATTTGACTCTAGCAGACGACACTTACGCCGTTCCTGGAAACATAGACATGCTCATTGGAGCATCGCTTTTCCCTCATCTTTTGTTAAACAATAAGGTCAGGGGCAACTCCTCGCATACCGCGCCTTACGCACTGGAAACCGTATTGGGCTATGTGATCCTTGGCTCCGCCCCCATCCTAGATAGTATTTCGGCAGCCTCTTATTGTGGTATGGCTGTCGAACCGCTCGAGTCGTTAGTCCGCAAATTTTGGGAGATGGAGGAGGTGAACGTCCCACCCATAGCTAGTTCAGCTGACAGGATATGCGAGGAAATTTACGTCCGCACGACCGTTCGTGATCGCGACGGTAGATATAGTGTAGCGCTACCCTTTAAGGGAGATGTTTTATCTCTCGGCGATTCGCGTCAAATGGCGGAAAAACGTTTCTACAGCTTGGAGCGTAGGATGCTCGCTTCGCCCCAGTTAAAGGAAGCTTACGACGGCGTCATTAACGAATATATAAGAGAAGGTTACATATCACTTGTGGCTTCGAAATTAGATAACTACGAAGACACACCGTCGTATTTTATACCACACCACGGAGTCATTAGAGAGGACAAACTTACATCTAAATTACGTGTAGTGCTCGACGCTAGTGCTAAAACTAGCACTCACCTGTCGCTTAACGATATCCTCTATAGTGGGCAAAATTTACAGGGCAGTTTATTTGATATAATAGTCAATTTTCGTTTGTTTAGTATAGCACTATCCGCCGATATTCGCCAAATGTTTCTTTGCATAGGGGTCCGTGAATGCGACCGTAGATTCCAGCGCATTTTGTATCGCTTCCACCCAAAGGAACCTCTAATGGTGTTAGAATTTAACCGCGTTTGTTTTGGTTTAAAGTCGAGCCCATTTCATGCGTTACGCACGGTGAGACAGCTCGCTCACGATGAAGGTCCCTCTTATCCTAAAGCTAAGAGGGCAATTGAGAGCGGATTATATATGGATGATTTTGTGTATTCGGTCGATAGCGTGGAGGAGGCCACCCTAACCACCGCCGAGGTTATAAGGCTCATGAAATCGGGTCAATTCGATCTTGTGAAGTGGACTAGTAATTCGCGTCCGGTTTTAGATACAATCCCACTATCACACCGTCTTTCGGCGATAAAGGAATTCGACGATTCCGATACACACAAGGTGCTCGGTCTGTGTTGGTCACCAGAGTCCGACGTGTTTAGCCTTAAGGTAAATCCGCCCGTAGAGAAATGCACAAAGCGCACAATACTGTCATGCGTTGCTAGATTATGGGACGTCATGGGTTTCGTAGCTCCGGTGGTATTATACGCTAAGCTTTTGATTAAACAACTTTGGTTATTTGAATGCGATTGGGATGACTCGCCGCCTGACAGCATTGTTCGATTGTGGCAGCGCTTTAGAGAGGAACTTCCTTTACTAAGAGAAATTAAAATACCGCGTCATATAAATGTCGATAGAAATAGCAGCATAACGGTTGTTGGATTTGCAGACGCCAGCGAGAAGGCTTACGGGGGCGTTGTATATTTCCATGTCCAGAATAATGGTAGAAATTCGATTAGCCTCATTAGTTCTAAGTCGAGAGTCTCCCCCCGTAAGGTTGTCTCTCTGGCGCGCTTAGAGCTTTGCGCAATATTAGTACTCACCAAGCTTATTACCACAGTTATCGGCGCATGTAGGGATAGAGTTCACATAGAAAGAATATTTGCCTTTTCCGACTCCACCGTCGCCTTATGTTGGGTTCATTCTTCACCCCACCGTTGGGATACGTTTGTCGCGAACCGAGTGGCCAAGATCCAAGACGAGTTAGAAACGCGGAACTTTTATCACGTGTCCGGTAAGGAAAACCCTGCCGATTGTCTATCCCGGGGACTCACCCCGATGCAAATAATGGACCACCCGCTTTGGTTCCATGGACCTTCTTGGGTTCACTTGGATCCCTCACAATGGCCAATAACCGATTTCGAACCTTCGTCAGTGTCACAACCGCCGGAAGAGAAGAGACACGCTCTAGTGGCGAACGTTTCGAGCGAGGTTTCTCCAATCATTGCTCTGGCGAACCGCTTGTCCTCTTGGTCGAAATTATTGCGTAGCGTAATTTACGTTTGTCGATTCGCGAAGCTTTTACCGCGACGTTCGTATGTCTTAGCATCCGATTACAACTATGCCGAGTCGCTAGTATTACGTGAACTTCAACGTGCACACTTCTCTGAAGAAATTACAAGATTACAATCGAATAGAGCTTGTAGTCGCGCCTTTCAACGCCTTAAGCCATTTTTACAGGATGGGATTGTAAGGGTAGGTGGACGCTTGTCCAACTCGCAGTTGAGTTTCGACCAACGGCACCCTATAGTTTTACCGCGTAAAGACCATATCATGAACTTATTAGTCGATTATCATCATAAATTGAACTCGCACGCTGGCCCCGATTTATTGATGTCGATCTTGCGCCAGAATTATTGGATTCTTTCTGCACGTAGTTTAATACGCAATCGGGTGCACAGATGTATAGCTTGCTTTCGGGCACGCCCCAAGCCGTCATTTCCGGAAATGGCGGAACTTAGATCTTGTAGAGTGATACAATCGGTAAAGCCCTTCACGCACACCGGGTCTGATTTTGCTGGTCCGTTTAAGGTCACGCTCACTCGCGGGCGTGGTATAAGATCCACAAAGGCTTACGTCTGCATTTTCGTATGTCTAACTACTCGAGCAGTGCATATAGAACTCGTTGGTGATCTAAGCACAGCAGGCTTTATGGGTGCATTTAAAAGATTTCTATCGCGCAGAGGCCCTGTAAGTAAATTATATTCGGATAACGGTACGAACTACGTCGGTGCAAAACGTATTCTATCGGAACTACATGAGCTCTTAGCTAGCAAGTATTATAATTCGGAGTTCGCTCACATTCTAGCCGAGAACCGCATTGAGTGGTCTCTGAACGTCCCAGCCGCGAGTCATTTTGGGGGCAATTGGGAGACTAATATTAAAAGTCTAAAGAGCCACTTATACCGAGTAATAGGAGATCAAATTTTGTCCTTCGAAGAGCTAAGTACGGTGCTCGCTCAAATTGAATGCGTAATGAATAGCCGCCCACTTTGTCGGACGTTATCTAGTGACCCCTCGGAACCGCTGGCTCTAACTCCAGCACATTTTTTGACTTTAACGCCTCTAAGGTATCTGCCCGCCGCGGATATGGATGAGAACAGACTTAGCATTTCCACACGCCACAAATTATTAGATCGGTTAGTGCAATCGTTTTGGAAACGATGGAGGATGGAATACTTGCATACTTTGCAGTCTCGGCAAAAATGGAACACAGCGACAGAGCCTTTAGCTGTAGGAACCGTAGTTGTGCTCACTAAGGAGAATACGCCGCCTCTCCACTGGCCGTTAGGAATCGTCGAGGAGGTCTTTCCCGGTTCCGACGGAGTAATTAGGATAGCTCGCGTTAAGACCACGGTTGGGTCTTACCTACGTCCGGTTATCCGTTTGTGCCCCTTGCCTCTTCCATAATTTAAATTAGCTTTTAGACTGAAATTGTAGTTTAATTTAGGTAATCTTAGCGTTAGTTAGTTATTTGTTAGTCGATCTTAGCTCTAGTTGTTTAGTTATTTTTTTTTGAAGGAAATCCTTCAAGGGCGGGGGGAGATGGTTGCGCGGAAAACCATTCGCGTTTTTTTTTATTTTTGACGGTAGGAACTTGTCGAATCATTATTCCCTTCCGAAACAATATCATTCGTACCCTCCTATCGACACATCGGGGTGGTGGGGTGGGAGGGGAAAGAAGACGATTCTAGAACATCGCGTAATCATCGGACCCGAGGATATATAAGACACGCGCGACCGACGCGCGCTCTCTTCTCCCGCCGCAGTCGTCGTTGAACTACAACCTCCTCTTCCCGCGCGCTCGTTTGGAAACACCTCACTAGTGGAAACCGCTTTGGCCTGGAAGCAGTCGAGCTCCAGGAACCCGCCTCACCTCGTGTGAGATATCGTCGCGCACCGCCTCTCTCCGGAGTGTTCCGGAAGTCGCCGCTATAGTGATCGACAGGAAGAAGAAACCCCGGTGAGTCAATACTCCTTAATTATACCTGCTTGCTAATAATTTAACCCGCTCCAATCTGTGTTTTTTTTTCCTAGTCAAGCAGGATTCCTTTCATCGATTCGACAAGTAATAGTTTAGTTTAGGGAAGAGCGAGTGCATTGTACCGCATGCTATAGTAGTCGCTTTTAACGTAAGCGTAGAAGCAATCGCATATACAGTCCACTTTAGTTAATATCTCGCGTAATAGGTTTGAGGTTTGACCGGGGAACTAGATTTTCGGCAGCCTTAAACACGTGGCTCCACCAATATAAAAATATTTAATTGCAATACATTACAAGCACATTATTATAAAAATGTTAAACCGGTATACTATAATTTTAATCAAATGATAATGATAATAGTAAACAAGGAGGTTATTATTATCATCATCGTCAGCCTGCAGCGGTTCACTGCTTGACATATGTACGAGTATAGGCCTCTTCCAAGGCGCGCCACTTGACCCGATCTTTGGCTTCACGCATCTTGTTGCTGCCAGCCGCCTTGCGTAGATCGTCACTCCATCTAGCCAGGGGGCGTCCTACTACGTTTGAAGGATGGAGATGATATTGATGATAATTTATTTGCATGAAATTTGCTGATAATCTGAAAGAAATGACGTTACCGTCCTATTTTGAAGCAATTGTTTAAAAACAAAAACATATTTTTGGTATTTTTCGCTTTAGCTTATACTGTTAGGAGTACAGAACAAATTAGATGTGAATATAGTATAATGAACGAAACACATCGATAATTTTATTTTTGCTGTCATTGTCATGTCGTTATCGTTCAACAACTTCTAAATTTTATACAAAGTCTTTGTGAGAATCAAATCACGCTACGATTTTAGATTTCAACGTATTTGTCTACACAGCCTGTAATGCAGTCTTATACCATAATCCACAATTTGATTATAGTATAATGTAATTTCATGTTGTGTGATAGGGTAAAATTTCCGCTGTGCTAAGTCGTGTGGATATCAGAGAAGACTTACGATTCGATCTGAGTGAAATACTGGTTTTCCTGTTTTAAGTTATATATATATATCAGTCGTGCGACGCTCGCGCATCTACCCGGTCGCGCTGTCCGTTGTGCGTGTTGTGTGTGTAAAGGATTTAAAATGTCCTCAAAGGTGTTGAAATTTTCGAGCTGCAACATTGTAATAAACGAGACTCTAGCTTTTATCGATAACAAGAAAGATGTTATGGACGACGAAAGTCTTATAAATATATGTGTGAGTGCTTTCTCAGAAAGTGATATTGAAACGGCAAAGAACTTGTTGTTTGATTCGATCCCGGAAAAGACGCGGAAAATAGTTCGGAGAAAAGATACTCGAAAAAAGGACGGCAAGGCTCGGAAGGATCTGGACGATATTATCTGTCTGCTACGGAGTACACATTCTGAAGATATTCCCGTGTTTACTGCTAGGGCTCTTGAAAAACTCCCTCCCGTCTTATGGGACCATCTAGGTGTGACAAGAATTCTAAAGACATAGTCAAAATGCAACGAGATATCAGCATGATTATGAAGGACTGTGCGAAGCAGGAGGACTTAGACCGGCTGAAGTCTGAGGTAAATATCCTTAAGGATACGTCGGTGGTAAATAACTATGGGCGCAACATTAACTTGCGTCGCGGAGGCTTCCTACAAAATAGCTTCGAGTGCCAAAGTGGTCCTATGGGATTGCCTCCCTTACCTAGTGAAGGGCCTAATGATGTAAACGATATCTCATTACGAGAATCAATATATCGGGACATGGAATTGAAATTAAAGTCATCTAAAGGTAGTCGTATCGAGGCGCTATCCAACAATAGTAAGTTGCCTGAATCACCCGAGATAGCGGTTACGATGACTCACCCGGTACGGGCTCAGCTGAGTTAGCCACCGCCACCGGTGCCTACAGCTCAGGAAGTAAACACCGAGACTTGTGCCGACGAACGCGCGAAACACACGGCCGCCGCACGCATAAAACCGAGCGACCAAATATTATTGCAGGTTAATAAAAGCGTAAACGCTGATGTACTCGCAACGAATTTACAGAATACACGTAGTGAAGAGCATGCAAAGTCTATGTCAGAAATTGTCCGTGAAGGCCATTGGAGATCAGAAGTAAGTAGTGATGAGTGGATAAAGGTTCAAAAGAAAAGGTTGCGTAATCGTTTTTCTGGATACAGAGGGAAGGCTATTTCAGAGCCTGGAGACAATTTCAGAGCGGCAGAGATTAAGGTCCCGGTATACATTTATAATGTGGCGAAGGGAGTGTCTGTGAGTGATATAACCGATTACATAAAGAAAAAGAGTAAACTTGACGTCAACGTAGAAAAGATGAAAATGAAAATAACAAAAGATTACGAGTCGTACAAAATATTTGTACCTAAACATAAATTAAATGTATTTATGTCAGAAACCTTTTGGCCGGAAGGAGTAGCCTACAGGCGTTTTATTGACTTCAAATATCGTGAAAAAGGAAGTGCCGTCAAGGCCGGGGTGAAAAATCAACTTTCAAAATAGGTTACACCAAATTAGTCAGTTTTAACTCTAAGAACGTAGTTCAATCAGTGGAGTGTGTGCGACGGCTAAGTCGCTCAGCGGACGTGGTCGCCCTACAGGTAACCTGGCTGCTGTCACACGACCTCGCTTTCCTAGGAACCATCGACAGTGATTTTGCTTTCGCGGGCACCTCAGCTGTCGATACTGCGGACGGTGTGTTACGCGGGCGACCATACGGAGGTGTGGCCCTTCTCTGGAGAAAAGCTGTGTTTCCTTATGTAACCGTAGTGAAGTGTAGAAGTGTCAGGCTTGCGGCGATTAAAATCGAGCTAAGTGATCGTTGTTTTATAGTCTTTTCAGTGTATATGCCGATAGATAAAAAAGAAAATCTAGTGGAATTCACAGAGTGTCTTAGTGAGATGGCGGCTATTATTGATCAAAAACTTAGGGGAACTCTTTTGACACAGAACTATTGTCTTTTTGCTCTGAACAGCTATGGACGTGTGTAGACAGAGACTTGTTGCCATCGGATACCTATACTTTTGTGAGCGAAGCGCATGGTAGTTTAAGGTGGCTGGACCATGTTGTGGTCACGACCGCGGCGAGGCCTACTGTACTTTCTGCATGTGTTCTTTACGACACGTACTGGTCCGATCACTTTCCTGTATTGATGGAGTGTAATTTCAATATTGTAACACCAAAATTAGCTCAGTCAAATAATTGTGTTAATAAAATCATATGGGGAGAGCGTGATAATGATCAAATTGCCGAATATTACAATGAATGTAACTCTAGGTTAAAATTAATAGATTTTCCAGCAGAATTTTCGGATTGTTGCGATAGTATGTGTAGTGGCACAAAAACAATGTGTGGAGGGTAGTATTAGGACGGGGCGAAAAGGTAAATACTTACCTGGTTGGAACAAACACGTTCGCGAGGCACATGGGAGGGCTCGACGTTGTTTTCAAAGTTGGTCACTACATGGCAGACCCGGCTCTGGTCACGCATATAATGAAATGTGTGAATCGAGACGCATTTTTAAAGCTAAATTAAAATGGTGTCAAAATAATCAGACACAAATAAAAATGGACATAATAGGTGAACACCACAAAAGAAAGAACTTCGGTCAGTTTTGGAAAGCCACCAATAAAATGAATCATAAGTTGAGCCTTCCCGTGAGTGTTTCGGGAGCTTGTGATCCTAGTGATATTGCTAAGGTGTTCAGAGAATACTTTAGAGTGGAATCACCACTGGGACCGGCAGAGCCGCTGGTGTCTAATGCTGAGGCAGGTAGTCTGAAGCGTAGTGTATTTTTTACCGCCAAAGATGTAGCTAAAGTCATTAAGGGCATGGTGAGAGGCAAGTCGCCTGGGCATGACCACCTCAGCATTGAACACCTGCGGCATGCTGGAGTTCATTTGCCAAGGGTTTTGTCCTTGTTGTTTAATTTGTGTATTGGGCATTCATATCTCCCTGACAAATTGATGCGAACTATTGTTATTCCTATTCCAAAAAACAGGACCGGTGACGCCTCTGATGTGTCCAACTATAGGCCCATCTCCCTTGCTTCTGTGATCGCTAAGGTACTGGACAGTTTGCTTAACGGGTTCTTGGATAAGCACATCACGCTCAATGATGCTCAATTCGGTTTTAGACCAGGTCTTTCTACCGAAAGTGCTATCTTGTGTCTCAAGCAGACTGTCCAATATTACACAGCAAGAAAGACACCTGTGTTTGTTTGCTACCTGGACCTATCAAAGGCGTTTGACTTAGTAGCTTACCAACGCATGTGGGATAAGATGAGATCTGAGACTAGCCTGCCCGAAGAAGTTGTATTGCTCTTTCAGCGCTGGTATAGCAACCAAAAGAACAGTGTCAGATGGGCTGGCTCGCTCTCAGAAGAATAAAGATTAGAATGCGGCGTGAGGCAAGGTGGTTTAAGCTCTCCTATGCTCTTTAACTTATATATGAATAGGCTCCTTGATGAGCTCAGCAGTACCGGTATCGGTTGCCACATAGACGGAATTTGTATTAATAACATAAGTTATGCAGATGATATGCTTCTGCTGTGTCCATCAAGTACAGCCTTAAAAAATATGTTAACCATATGCGAATCTTATGCTGTGGCCCAGGGGCTCAAATATAATGCTGTTAAGAGCGAATTCATGATGTTCAATCCGGACCACAAGCGATACACTAATGTGCCATTTTTTAAGCTCTGTGGAACCCCTTTGAAAAAAGTTGAGACCTTTAAGTACCTGGGCCACTGGATCACAGATGACCTGAAAGACAACCAGGATATTGAGAGGGAGCGGAGGTCGCTGTCTGTCCGCTGTAATATGTTGGCCCGCAGATTTGCTAAATGTACTGACGAAGCAAAGATTACGCTTTTCAAGGCTTACTGTCAGTCATTTTATACGTGCAGTCTGTGGGTTAACTTTACGCAGAGGGCATACAGTGATCTTCGCGTACAATACAATAACGCGTTCCGGGTATTGATGGGGCTGCCGCGTTTCTGTAGCGCTTCTGCTATGTTTGCGAAGGCTCACGTAGATGGTTTCACCGCCATAATGCGTAAACGTTGCGCTTCACACCTTAGGCGCATTCGCGACAGCCCCAACAATATCTTGTGTGTTTTGGCAGACCGTTGGGACTCGCCGATGCTTGCTCGATGGATACGGCTGCACGCAGTCAAGTAGGCATCTTGCGGGCAGGGCCGGGTGCCATATTTGTTTGTGTGGTTTTTCTGTTTGTCCTTGTTATATGTGTTATGTTTCAATTGTCAATTACTAACATTAGTTATAAGCTCTAAAAATTGTTACTAACCTATAATATGGATCATGATGTCCGAAATAAACGTTTATTATATATATATATATATATATATATATATATATATATATATATATATATATATATATATATATATATATAGTACCCGGTTGACACACAGTTGACAGTAAACAAAATAAATTTAACAAATGAATTAGGTTTGATTTGAAAAATTAAAAAAAAATATTTTTTATAAAAATGTACATGTAATGTCGTATGATTACCAGTGACGACGTATTGATCTGCGACGTGGTCCTTGGCCGTATGAGGAAGCTCTAGGTCGCTCAGCCAGCTACGGAGAGGGCTATGCTCGGAGTTTCTCTGCATGGTAAACTTACAAATAAGAATATTCGCAGTAGAACCAGAGTGACCGACATAGCCCAACGGATTAATAAACTGAAGTGGCAATAGGCCGGCCATACAGCTCGAAGAACCGTAAGACTTACAGGAAATCAATAGACGCAGATGGCTCAGGACCGTGCCGTGTGGCATTCCTTGGGGGAGGCCTATGCAGTGGACTTGTAAAGGGCTGTAACGATGATGACAATTCCTTAACGCCAATCTGGGTATTTTACGTCAGGCGTAAACGAGAAGGTTACATCTGTCGAAAGCCACAAGATCTTTTCTTACTCTTATAACACCCACCGTGTTGTGTGGCATTCCTTCGGAAAAGTTATATTCATCAGTGGACGTGTGAAGGGTTGTAACGATGGTGATGATGATATAAAAATATGTTACTTTTAAAAATTACAAATCTATTCGAAGAATCTGACATTTTCGGAAAATTAAAACTTTTAAATAATCGCCTTGATAATGTGTTACACACGTTAAAGTATTTCTTTATTTTAATTTTATATGTTCATGTTGACCATTTGAGCCTTAGTTCCTCCCTCTTGTACTCTCCAAATGTAATCAAAGCATCTGGACACAAATGTCAAGCGACCGCAGAGGTGCCTACCGATGTTAAGACTCGCACTCTTTTTACTTTGTTTTTTTTATTATTTTATATTAATACTAGTAATATTTTGTATCATCTTTTTTGGGAAATCATTACCGATATAACGATACACTTATTACTCATTTTAAATTAATATATTTATAAAAAAAATAGAAACCTAAACAAAGTAATGACTACAAATGTTTTCAAAAAGTAAAGTAATTCAAATAATATATATAAATATTTAAAAAAATAATTATATAATACTGAATTATTGTTTGTCCGTGTAGTTGTGCAAGAGGTAACGGAGGAAAACGAATCAGGAGATGGGTAGCAGTGTCTTTCTAATAATGACTAAAGAAAAAAACTGCGGTTGCTAACCTCCTTGCCAAGCGTGGCAACTATGGCAAATATCCCCCCATTAAGGGGAAATATAACCTCAAATGGCTTAGCAAGATCCTCCGTTATGCCGAAAGTATTGCAGCATTAATTTTGAAATAAATATATGGTGAAGTTGAGTTGACTTAATATTAAGGTTTATGTTAGACGAAAACACGATTCCGTAAAATTTTCTCGATAGAAAAAAAAATCCAAAGTTACCTCCAAACTGAACAATAAACCGCTGTTATTCATAAAATACTTTAAATAAGATCATGAAACTTTGCATACTAACTGAACTAACTATAAAGCAGTGCTTATGTTGTTTACTTTTTTTTAAATACCATTATTTTCACTGTAAAAAGAAATTACCTAAACTATCGGTGCGTAAGCTTGATTCCTGTCGCTCCGTTAGTATTGCTCCGGCTTTTGAAGGGAGAAGTTGTGTCGCTTACGATTAGAAAACACATTACGCAACAGGAAGACGTAAAATTAAAATGGGAAATAACCGTTATAAAAATAAGAAGCGACTGGGTTGGCGTTAAGAAACAGGCATAAATATGATAAACCTAATGAAATAAGTATCTAAGGACCTATCTACTTAGAGTATTAGTGATTACAAACATGTCGGTACATAGCATACGACGCGCGGGGAAGTGGGGGCGAAATTAGAATTTGAGCTGACTTACTCTCACCTCTTAAGGCAATAAATGGGAGAGGCCTATTTTAGGCAGTGGACTGTAATAGGCTGCAATGGTAACGGTATTATTGTTTAATTGAGACGTGACGTGAGAAAGAATTATTGTTTTCTTTTAATAGCACACGCGGAGCGTTCTGTTTTTAAAAGCACAACAAACTTATGTAAGAAAATCCAACTAATAGTTTTAGGTAACCTAAATCCCTGATTTGGCGTCATACCCGTGATATAGTCACACGGCCGTGTTTTATGGCTGCGGCACGAATGAAAAGGCTCGACTAGGGAAGGATCACGCTTGCACAGAATATCAGCGTGAAATACTAGCACAATAATACCGTGTTTCGTATGGTGAGTGACGATAACTGGAGACTCGTTTTACTGATCTATTAGACATTCTATTTTAGTCCCAAGGAATGACTAATGAAAATGATAATAATTCAAGATGTCTATGAGTTACAGTATTCACATTTCACCAGGTGGACTGTGTGGAGCGTTATCACCTTTCAAACTGCACGTTGAGCTAACACGTACTCATTTATCAGCTCATATTAATCCAAAGCTGAATGTCAACTACAGTATATTTATATTAGAACTACTAGTATAAGTTACAGCCTATATATTTCTCACTCCTGGGCATAGGCCTCCGCTCATTTCAGGGTTTTAGGGCAAGTAATTGTCCGCCGCGCTGCCGCAATGCATGTTGGCGAACTTCACGTGTCTTCGAAATATTTTTTTTCTTATTTCTCAGATATGCAAGTTTCGTCACTATGTTTTTTTGCTCCGCCGAGAACGTGGTTAAATCAGCACTTAATTACAATTAACAATCTCATTGGTGCCGACGGAGATCGAACCCGGTTTGTTCGTGTACTGTAAAATTTACTGCGAGCACTAACCATCTGAGCTACCACGTTAAGACTACTAGTAGTGCTCTTGAAACCACTCAAAATAAGCTACAATGCTTGTGCTAGGAATAGTTCACGTCAGTATTCAAATAGTGGATTCGAACCCACGTTTGAGTTTCGCGGTTTGTAACTTTAACTAGGATGCTGTTGCCTGAGAATTAAGAAGTCTGGTAAGCGATGTATAGGGCAGTTCACGCCTGGAGTGACGATCTGGTAAGGCATATAGGTAGATGCTCAGAACCGTATATTAGTGCTTCCTCGTAGCAAACCTATGTCCATTTCTGGTCATTTAGACGTAAGAATAACAACAGTGATGTGGATGATAGGTAAAAAATCGCATGCAGAAGAGGAACTAATGCTCAAATAGCATAATTTTTTATATAATGAGGGTGACAAACGAGCACACAGTCCACCTAATGGTAAGTGGATGTATGATGCATATGTATGATTTATATCGACATAGAGTAACGCACATGTTTTGTTTGAAATAGTTTCTCTAGTACGTAGTAAATTATAACTCAATGTCATGACTACACAATAAAAATTAAAATCTAAAAATATGAAAATATTGTCTCAGTACGAAATATGATGCTGTCCATTCCACCTTGGCTTAAAACGGATGATTTCTGGACCTCGACAACACTGCTAGGTCGGATTGTGAATCTAAACCACACTTGAATCAACTCAATCACACATACAAAATTTCATTAAAATCGATCCAGCCGATTAGGAGTTCTGTCAGATACACACGGACAGAAGAATTATTATGTACATATAGGCAAAAGAGGATCATCTTCACATTCACTCATGATGAATGGCGCAAATATGCGTGCTTTACAACATAAAATACAAGAAAATACAATAAGCAGATTGTTAGTAATTCCTAGCAAATATATGGTACGCTTCCGATGATGTTTTTCTCAAAAATCCTATAAACAAGTTTTAGCGTTACAAGCGATACGACGCTTTGCTAGAGTAAAACCTCTTTACCCTCGATCTAACCAGTATTTTATAGACCGACATATGTAAAGGTAAATTTATGTGACATACAAATAAACCTTCGATGTTGTTTTTTTCTACATCGATAGTAAGCAGTTACTGCAGTCCATAAACGCCTGCAAGCGACTACATACAAAGAAGACTAAATAAAATAATTTGCCAAGCTTCAAAGATATCGAATCCCTACTTTAGTATTGGATATCAACGAAGCCGACAATCCCGAATGTCGATTGTACCAAACTTGGTCCCGTTTTAGTGGGATTCATTTACCATTATCTTCTTGAAGATATTCTACATTGTCTAACTCGTTGCCGAGTAGGGGAAACGTTAGAAATTTAATTTGCTTATATGGTCATTGCGGAAGAATACTGTAAGGTGCGTGAGGGTAATATGATCACCTGAAGCTTTGCTGCCCTGTAATATACATAACCAATACTAGCTGGAGGAGAGAGATAAATAACATTTTAAAAAAATAGCAAACAAGCCTTAGAAATAATTAGGATCACTTCGAAAAATCAACTTAAAAAAAACTAACTAGTGTGGTTACACAATACTAAAATTGACTAAAATATTTACTACAATGTCAACTGTCAAAATGGCGTCGATAAGGCCCTTTTGACCCTTTATTATTTGATTGAAAGATGAAGAGCTATTGTATCATAGATTCATCTATGCCAACAAGGCTGTAGTTTTTGAGTTATAAGAAAGTGACTATATTAACCGGACGACAATATTACCCTTACGCACTATAATAATAATGCTGCGGTCGTATTGTGTGTAAACAATGAAAAATTAGAGCCTCCTTTTTAGTTTGGAGGTATTCCATCTCAGACCTTATAAGTAATGCATTTTGATTCTTAATTGAGATGTTTTTTTTTATAGAAGAGGGGGCAAACGAGCATGCGCCTCACCTGATGTTAAGTGACTACCGCCGCCCATGATCAACCGCAACACCAGGGAAATTGCAGGTGCGTTGCCGGCCCTTTATAAAGAAGTAAGCTCTTTTCTTGAAGGTCCCCAGGTCGTATCGGGCCGGAAAAATCGCCGGTGGTAAACTATTCCACAGAGAGGTTGTACACGGAAGAAAACGTACAGTGGTAGACCGCCAAGCATCCAGATGGTGTGGATGGTATCGGGACGTTTGCCGCGTAGTGCGTTCACGAAATTTGGCGGCTGGGATTAATCCGAACAAATCCTCAGAGCACTCCCCATGGTATATGCGAAAGAAAATGCAAAGAGATGCAACATCTCTTCGCAGCGCTAGTGAATAGAGCTGATCGGAAAGCACTCGGTCGTCGACGATTCGAGCCACTCTGCGCTGGATGCGGTCAAGTGGAAGGAGCTGGTACTGGAGAGCCCCAGCCCAGAGATGGGAACAGTATTCCATGTGCGGCCGAACCTGCGCCTTGTAAAGTTGCAGGCGGTGTGCCGGCATGAAATACTGTTCCGCTCTGCTGAGCACGCCAAGCTTTTTTAGAGGCCAATTTAGCCTTCTCTTCCAAGTGACCACGAAACTGCACGTCACTCGATATGTCAACGCCGAGGATTCAGTTACTGGCAACAAGGGGAGTGCCTTGAAACTGAGGAGATACGACAAAGGGGTTCTTTTTAACGGTTAACGCGCAAACTTGTGTCTTCTGGGGGTTAAACTGGACTAGATTTAGTCGCCCCCAATCCGAGACTTCGTTCAGCAAAGACTTGACTTCAGACACAAGTTTGTCCCGGTACTCGGAGACTTTTCCTGAGAAATATTAGCACGGCTGATGTAAAGAGCATCACCAGTGCTGTCATCTGCATAGCAATGAATGTTACGGGTTTGCAAGATATCATTGATATGCAGAAGAACCAGCGTTGGCGATAGCACGCAGCCTTGTGGAACACCAGCATTAATAGGCTTGTGATCGGAGCTTGCACTGTCTACAACGACTATGATGCTCCGATCTGCAAGAAAGTTGGTGATCCAATCGCACAATTTCTCGGGAAGCCCATAGGAAGGGAGCTTCGAAAGAAGCGCTTTGTGCCAAACCGGATCGAAGGCCTTCGCAATGTCCAAACTAACGGCCAATGCCTCCCCCTTGGACTCTACTGCCTCCGCCCATCTGTGAGTAAAGTAGACCAAAAGATCACCAGCTGACTGACCATGGCGAAAACCGTATTGCCGATCACTAATCAGCTGATGATCCTCAAGGTACCTCATGAGCTGGCAGTTAACAATAGACTCCATTGTTTTGGAGAACAAGGAGGTGATGGTGATAGGCCGGTAGTTGGACGGGTCTGAGCGGTCGCCTGTTTTAGGGATCGGGTGGACGAAAGCCGTCTTCCATGATTTTGGGAGACGGCTAGGGAGTAGGAGTACCGGAAAAAACGCGTTAAAACCGGTGCCAACAACACGTCCTCAGCACAATTGGGGGGAATCCGTCAGGCCCACTCGACTTGTGGATGTCTGCAAGCAACGCAACGCATCGTACCATCAGGTGGACTATGCGCTCGTTTGTCACGTTGTCACAGTGGTATGTGACGTCTGATAGTATTTAACATATCAACACACATCTTGAGCATGCACCATATCGTAAAAGTAAAAATAAAATAAAATAATCCACCTCACAAGTCCACCTACAAGCAAACACGGCCCCCCGCGACCTCTGGGGGGCTCACCCCCCGGAGAGGCCCACCCGACCCCTTCCCCCTCGGGTGGCCCCGGGTCAACACCAACCCACCGACAATCGAATGATTATAATTTAATTCAACTTCTCTTTGTAGCCCTAACCCTAACGACAAAAATTCGATCTTTTTTCCCGTGTTGAGAGGATCAGATTCCTTTTAGATGTAGCGGTGGACTGTTAGCTAGTTTATCTCCCTTACTCTATACAAAAAAAAACTTCTGTATCTATTCTATAAATTGTGAGAAGAAAGTTTAAATTTTATGCAATTTTATTTTGTTAGTATAAATGAAATATAAGGCACTTCAATCATCTATGTAAGACACTATTAAAGAGAAACAGACAATAAGGTGACTCCATAAGTGTACCGTTTTTTAATTTGGCACAGAATAAAGTACAGGTACAACCTATATGAAGTACACACTAGCTGGTCACACGTCTCTACTAGTTTCTGAGAGGGTTTCATTACATAGAAGTATAGTGCCGCACTACCTTAATGCTTGATAGCTGGCATCCCATATCCTCGATATTTTTATTTCTTAGACATGCAGGTTTCCCTACGATATTTTCCTTCACCGACAAGCACCTGGTTAATCAGCATTTAAAATTGCCATAAACGATTTCATTGACAAAGAACACTAAACATTAAACACAAAAACCAACTTAAATGTACAGATAGACAGTGCCAATAGCTTATTGGGGAATAAAAATTACACATTTCATGACAGATATGTAAAAAAACCTGTGTTAATTCTTATTTCTCAGAATAGATTTACATCTTGTATCGAATACAAAAATAATATATTCATTGACTATCCTTTTGATCTAGTTTTGATTTGCACTAACAGGGTTGTTTCATGTTTGGTTTTAGTAGATCAATACGAAAATATTTAGCAGGGTCCAAAATGTGCATGCATGTTTCATGTAAGGAGATATATTACCAACTTATTCTCAAAATTCCAGCTACACTTACACTTAGCTGTCAAATTAAAATTAAATAGAAATGATGCTACAACTACGTAAAAAATACAATGGTCGCAGAATCACTCGGGTTTATAAGGTGAAAATGGGCTCTGTACTTCAAGATACACATGAAGCATTACTATTGTGGTAAGTTAGAGAAAACCCTACATACGTTCGTATTGGAACGCAAGAATATCCGCATCGATATCTAAATGATAATCGTGGATGTGGTTTTGCACTATATTTTTTTTGCTTTGTGATCATGATTTACGTTGTAATAAATTCTTCAGATACTATAATTAAACTAATTAGGTAAAAGTTAATAATTTAAAACAGAAGCAATAGAAAAATGAATCACATAATCAAAATATAACCACATATCCCTTATGTAACAACAAAAGATTAAGATAATTCGATATTATATACAACCGTATAGGGGTAGTCTAAGAACACCCATAACCCCACTTCGTTCCGTGGTAGTCAGTGTTGTCGACAGAGGGAAACTGAAATAGGAGTTTGGCAGCAGTATGTTCCTGATGATGTTGCCTGTCAAGTGTGGCAAATAGGGCAAAAACCCTATATGACAATCTATTCTGTGATGAATAGATTAAATTTAAATAGAAAAAAATCCGAGTGGAAAAAAAAAATATTTTTCCTTTCTCTCTTCTTCATTTTGGAGTGGGTTTTAGGGCAAGCAAATGCACGATGTTTTCCTTCAACGCCGAGCATGTGGTAAAATCAGCACAATTGCAATTAACAATTTCATTGGTGCCGACGGGGATCGAACCCGGTTTGCTTGTGTACTGTGAAATTTACAGCTATTTTAACTATCTGAGCTGCCACGGTAAGAGTAGTCTCTTTATGCTAGTACTCGTAGTGATGAGATTTTAAAAGGCCAGCAACGCATTTGCAATTCCCCTGGTATTGCAGTTGTTTATGAGCGGCGGTAATCACTTACCATCACGTGAACCGCATGCTCATTTGCCCCCTCTCCTATAAAAAACGATGTTAGTAATAGCAGTGCTCTTAAAACTCCAAATAAGCTATGTGTGTACAACGCTTATGCTAGCAATAGTTCACTTCAGAAGTCGAATAGTAGATTCTACTACTACTCCAATGGTGCGCGGCGGACATTACTTTGCCTTGTCTTACTTGTTGGCAGACTTGCCAACACATAAGGTAAGGCCTTTCATTTTAAAGGAACTTCACCGCACGTGGTAATCCAAGGTACAAGGTAATGCCTTTCATTTTATTAAATTTAGTTTATATTGACGCAAAACAAACTGTTGTCGTTATATTATAGTTGTATTATAGCAAATTACGTACCTCATAATAATAATTCTTTTATAACTCAAAAATATATATATTTTAGTTAAACTAAGAAATAGTACCTACCCTTATCACATTACTCGTATTCAAGTCGCAAGCAATACGCAACAAGCAATGTTTTAATTTAATAACAGTCACACAATCCCAGTAGAGCACGACCAATGCGGGGTAAAAAATGAAATACGTTGTGACAGCCCTTGGGACTAAATCTTGCTACTTGTTCCTATATAAACCAGCGAAAAATCCAAACATAATCAGAAAGAAAAGCAACGTTATAGTGTTCACATCGTCTCCGAAAATTGAAAAATCTTTGGTGATTATGATTTTGAAATGATATAATAATCATTATAGAAGAAAATGTAAGTAAACACAATTTAGATTAACTTTTATTATGTTTGATTTTATTTGAACATTTTTTTTTAAATTTTATTCATTTCGGATGAGCCGTGGTACCTCAGGAGATAAGCACTCGCTTTAAAATTTCCCTAATGGCAGTACAAAATTTTTATTAGTTGCAATTTAAGTGCTGATTTACCACATGTTCTGCAGTGGAGGAAATCATTGTAAGGAAACTTGCATGTCTAGAAAATTTTAAAAAATACTTAAAGTATGCATACTACTCCATGTCCCAAAACCCTGCTCTGACAGAAGGCCTATACCAGCATTGGGACTGGATTTTTGTAAAGAATTACTTTTATTTCTAACTAAACTAAATTCTCAAAAACCTAAAAAGGTTGTAGTCAAGACAATAGATAAAAGAAAGAAAAAGTTAATATTCACTAATTGGATTTATTTTTTTATTTTAAAGTAGATTTTATCGTTTAAAGCCAGGGTGGCATCAGAGGCAGCCAAACTAAGTAAGTGGCGAAAATATAAGTCTCTGACAGATGGCATATTGGTGCAATTTGCTGTAGAGACTATCGGTCCGTGGGGTCCAAGTGAGGTGAAGTTCTTTAAGGAACTCTATCCGCGACTGGTCATCGTTGCTGGTGATAAGAGGGCTGGTTCTATTCTCGCTCAAAGGCTAAATGTATCCATTCAGCGTGGAGGTGTAGGACTGTATGATAATTTTAGTTATTCGTTTTAGTTTTTTTATTTTAGTTTTTAATTTTTGTTTATTTTTCATTATCATGTAATTTAAATAAATATAATTATACATCCAAATTAATATAAATAATAATGAATATATAATTTTGTATGATTTCAGATAGCAAAATGATGACTAAATGGTTATTTTTATTATTATCTCTGTTGCTTTTGACGATTCCTATTTTATGTGGCAAAAATGGTTACTTACCTTACAATGAAAAGGCTAACCAGAAAAAATATCAATATACGCACGATAAGAATAATGATGAAAAAAGATTTAAAAGATCTTTACGAGATGAAAACGGACAAATATTTATGCCATTAAACACTAAATTGCTTGATTATGACTTAGAAGAAAAAGAAAAGAAATTAAAATCCGATCTAGAGTTACCTTTTTGGGGCACTCGAGGTAGAAGGGACCGCTTTGAAGAAAATTTAAATGACATGGATGATAGTAACTCGCAGACCTATGATTACACAAGTGACAACTACAAACAATGCTACAAAAGTTTATTTAGTAGTAGGAGAGATGAATCTCTATCTCCATTTTGGGGTAACCGCGGAAGACGAAATTCTGATGAAATCGAAGATAATTCCGTACCTGATAATCCCTTTTGGGGAAATAGAGGTCGAAGGCAAGACGATGCAACTAAAAGAAGTACAACTCAGGACATACAACTATTGGGTAATAGAGGAGGAAGGGATGAAACGAAACCAAAAAGCGAAAGACTATTAACTACACCGTTTTCAAAGAATCGGGATGAAATTGCACCTTTTTGGGGAAACCGTGGTAGAAAACGAGAAGCTGAATCAAATTGGATACACAATTTAATGTACGAAGAAACAGAACCGTTTTGGGGCAATCGCGGGAGAAAGAAAGATGATAATCTAAATGGAATAAGCGAAGAAGCCGATTCAATTTGGGGAAATAGAGGAAGATATAAAACAATATTAAAAAATAGATTTATTAATACAATGAACGAAATTGAAGAAGACAGGAAAAAACTATTAAGATTGCAACGGACGAAAGATACGTTAACGAGATTTTGGCCTAATAGAGAACAATACAGCAAACTTCGAAATGTATTTAAAGAATTCCAAGGAAGGCGGTTACGACGCACACCAAATCCAATGGACAAAACAGCTAATTTTGGATTATATGTCAAGCCCTCTGAATCAGAAACAGTGCTTAATGACAGAATTTATGCCGAACAACCTCATTACATTTTAGTTGAAAGGAGTAGTCGTTCTTCAGAGGAGGACGACCCTTATTTTATTTCTAGAGGAAAAAAACTTATAAATAAAAACATTTTAAAATCATCTAGAGGTAGACGTGGAGCTATAGAAGAGCTAGTGAAGTCAGTAAAAAATGATCCTTACTATATTGCTCGAGGTAAAAAAGATTCAGAAAATATTAAAATTGGCAATTCAACAATCTCAAAAGAAGAATTGGAGAAGGCGGAAGAATTAATTTGTTCTACTATAGATTTAATAGCATTAAAAGAAAAAGGTCATGAATTCAAAAGAGAAATTGACAGTGAAAGAGAAAGAAGAACCATCTTGAAAAAACTAACTGCTCAGCTGCAAGTCGATCCATATTTTGTGAGTAGGGGAAAGAAAATGAATACTTCAATAATGAACGGCGAAAATCTTGAAGAATTTATAAATCAAGTGGCTACAATGTGCGCATAATATATTTACGAATTATGATAATTTACGTGGAAAATTGTATTTTAAAATTTATAACGAAATGGATATGTAAGAAGTACGTACAGAAGATCTAATTTATTGACTTAAGCTAAATCTAGATTTTTAGTTAAGAATCTATGTAACTGTTATTGAATCTATTGTAATTTCCTGGTAGTTTTATGAATAAAAGTCCTTGTACTGATTCACGACTTTTTTATAAACCATAATAATGTCCTCCAGACCGAATTTCGGTCACGGCGGCCCGCCTCAACGAGACTAGCCATCGTTGCAAGACAGAATTATAGTTCCAAAGATTATGCGTAAGCTCAGTTACACACTCTATTCCCTCACTCTGATAATCCGATGTGACGGTGAACCGACACGTCCAGAGAGATATCAGCGCAGGACCAACGGCTTTGCGTGCGTGATGAGACACTGCCAGCTTCCTGACTCCGGGCAGCTGCTGAGAATTTCTTGACGGAAAAACTCAATTATTGATTTTTTGGCCCGAACTGGGATTCGAACCCAGGACCTCATGATCCTCATGAGCAGTCACACCACTAAATATACTCAACCCACGAGGCAGTCTTATAAACCATAAGGGTAAACATAATATATACATGAACAAATCTGCAGTAGTGACTAGTGACTATTTATTTATTTGTTTGAGTATGCTTAAGTTGCCTATACATATAGTCAACTGTAAAATAACAATATTAAGTAATATAATATATAATAGACATAACCAAGTAGCTAGAATAATACACCAGCAGCTTGCAATAAAATTTGATTTTACTCAACAGGACGTTCCATATTATAAGTATGAACCAAAACCAGTCCTTGAAAATAGAAGTGTCACACTGTACTGGGATCGGTCAATTATCACAGACACACACAGAGTTTATAGTGGCAAATAAACCTGACATTGTGGTGATAGACCGAACTACACGCAAGGCAACAATAGTGGATATCAGTGTTCCCCATGACGAGAATCTCGTAAAAGCAGAGAATGATAAAAAAAATTAAAATATATCGACCTGGCTCATGAGATTGTCGCTATGTGGGACGTTGATTCTACTATTATTGTACCAATAGTTGTTTCAGTCAATGGGCGTATTGGTAAAAATATGGACGATTATCTGTCCAAGTTAGGTTTGGGCAAATGGCTGAAGGCATTAATTCAAAAATCGGCCTTATTAAATACGGCCCGAATAGTAAGAAGCTTCCTATCTTTGGATGCCTAACTTCATCGATGGCTTAGAATTCCTCGCCGCGGTGGATAATAATCGAAATAATAATATTATTTACATAGATTGTATTTATATTTATAATATTATAGTTTTGTGATAATATATGTGATAAAAATAAGATAAAAACATTAATAATAATAATATATATTATAATTTTAATATTATAATATTAAGCTAGTGATTTTTTGCATATATATATATATATATATATATATATATATATATATATATATATATGCCAAAAAAAAACACTAGCTTTGTGCTTTTTTATGAGACATTAGATACGATCGAAATATAATGATTTCATAATAGATCATAAAAAATAGAAGTACAGGATTTAAATGCAAAATGAAAGACAATGATATTTAGTGCGACGTCATTTAATTATTTTGCAATATTATTAGTACAGGATACCTACTGTTATCGAGCCTGTTATAATTTGTCACGTACTATTCGGATAGGTAATATTTGAAGATAATATTTTTGAGCAATCAGGTTTTAGTCATTATTTAAGGAATCCTTGATCCGACACATAAATACACTAATCCGAATGACATAGATATAAAATATGGTATCGCTATAAGAAAAACATTACTCCCCCATGGTTGTATAGAACTCCCACTTGATAAATGTTTGCACAAAAATCTTTGTGCACATAAATTCTCAAGGAATTTTCTATTAGTCATTTTCATCAGACAAGCCTCGAAAATGGTTAACTTATTAAATAACAGTGGTATAAAAAGCGTAAAATAATATGCTTCTACTATAATGGATGTAATTATGTAAAATTCCTTAAGTACTTATTTAAAATAGGTTCTCCATGATGTGCTTATATAAACAAAAGTAGTATTACCTATTTGATCAGCTTCACCATTGTTTATTTTATGTTACCAACTTAAGGGTGATGATATACACTATATTTTAAATAGTAAACATGTGTACTTTTAGATTATGTTAATAGTTTAAAATAAATAAACAGTTGTAATGACCTTTTTATCAGATAAGTATCCCTATATTCTTCAACTTTAACATCCATGGTACAACTATTTAAACAGTAATTATAATATATATTGGACATTCAACACTTCCTTGATATGGATAGTTACACGTATAATTTTGTAAAACACTTCATTTATATAAAACATCTCTATAAGGTACATAGCAGACCATGATGGTCCATAAGTGTGAAAGTTCAAATAATACTGCAAAATGTAAGATATTTCGTAATTTGGATAAAACAACGTTTATGGCATTATACGACATTTAATGTCTTAAACTTAATAATCTCAATACGCTGTTAGGCGCAAAATACAAACATCCCATCATACACTGCTGTTTTAAAAAGCTGAAATAATCAACGAAAAACAATTACAATGAACGATTAGGCTCTTCATGAACTTTTCGACTCAAGCGTCACAAAAACACCTAACATCAATATATAAATCTGAAAACGGAACGTCTAATGCGTTTCGGCAAGCAAGAAACCCTGTAGGCCATCAAATTCGTTCAGACTCTCCAGAGAAGTAAGTGATTCGTCGAGTCCTCTCTTCCTGCATCTTCAGTCATCGTTGAACTTCTAAAGTCTTCGTAACCGTCTCCACCAGATATAATCAAAGTTTCTTTATTATTTTGTATATTTTCTGTCTGTTTCTGTAATTTTTCTGAATTAGTCGAACGCCGACTCAAAGCTTTTGTCTTTAGTGTTTGAGTAGGCTTTGCTGGCTGCCTCTGTGGTACTGGATTTTCAACTATAGTCAAGAATCGTACGTGGCCAGTGTGACCATATGTGATACCTAGAAAAATATAATACTATTATAAAACTGAAAAGTTTATAGAAATACGAAATTTGTAGATTAAAACCGATTTCACGAAATAAAAAATAATATGTTTTTATTCAGTGGCTATTATAGTCACCATCAAATGCACCGTAAGTTCATTCGTTACTTACTTCAGTTTTACAAAAAACAATTTTTTTTATGTAATGATTCATAATAAAATATCACTTAGAATTCATATCATTGACCGTTTAAAGCTCTCACCCAATTTATGGGGATAATCTCGCTAAGCGTGATAAACTTTAATAGGCAGATTTGCAATCACAAAGGGTAAACTTTAATAGGCAGATTTGCAATCACAAAGGGTACACATACACCAGTCTATTTTCCCTAATAGAATTTAGTAATGCTTGAGAAAGAAATTGAAAATGTAATATTATGTTGTACATAGATGACACAAGTATAAGAGCCGTGGTGGCTCAAATGGTTAGCGTTCAATGTAAATTTTGCATAACGCGAGTAAACAGGGTTCAATTCCCGCCGGCACCGATGAAATGATTCATGATATCATCAATGAATGATTTACCACGAGCTCGGCGGTGAAAGAAAACATCGTAACAAAAAATATTTCTAAGTATGTGAACACTTGTTGGGGCAGCGCGGCGTACATTCCCTTGGCTTAAAACCCTCTCAGAAATGAGGTGAAACCTGTGCTCAGCAGTGGGATGTAGGTATATAGGCTAACTTTAACTTTTTAAATACATAGATAAAATAACTTTGCAACTTTTAGGTAAAACCTATCATCATAATGTGTGTCGTTATATCTTAGATGTGGTGTGTGCTACGTACCAGTAAGTTGTGGCACAGTAAACGATCCAGTTCGGGAGTTAGGCGAGTTGTGTAGTGGAGCGGTGAGCAGAACCCCCGCACTTGTTCCCACCCACAGCGTGTCACGATGAGCCAATAACGCAGTCACTCGTAGACACGCCGCTTTGTGTTGGCGAATTATTTCGTCGCAACCTGCAAACATTTGATCAAAAGTATTGAAAGTAGTTATAAAGCAGATGTTTCAAAAAGGGCAACGTCTATGTACACTATCTCAAAAAAAAAAGAGAGAAATCTGTAGAATGCGAGAAAAATACAGACAATTTATTTAAATCGTCGTGGTAAGCAATTGATGTTTATCAATTATTTATATCGACTTTCAACATGGCGTCTTACCGATTTAGTCGTAGACAGAGAAACCTATAGACAACGCCTTATTTCGCATTCGTACACGAAAAAGATAGATTTTTGCACACGTCTTGCATAGAAATGAGACAGAGCAGTGTGATTGTTTGTCCCTTTCTCCGTGCCGGTTTTTTTGTTTAGCAAACTATACTTTGCTAAACAACTTTGACAGTTCGTAGCGATCTAAGGAGTTTACAAGATGGTTTAAGTGAGAAAAAAGTGTTTTGTGAGCTTAAGATTGGTGAATCTTGTTCAGTTCAGTTCTTAAAACAATAAAAAAATATATAAATATGTTTAAAAGTCATAAAGATTATTGTATAACCTAAAAACTACGTTATCGTCCTCTCTCATTCGAGGCCACGCTAATCATTAGTCTATAGGTTTCTCTGTCTACGGATTTACGTTACTCTGTGCTTATAGACAATGACAGTAAACTATAAAACGACCATTCATTATAGAAAGAGTACGGTCAGTTGTCATAATAGTGTCAAAAATACGTGAAATAAAAATGTCAAACGTCACTAATCAATAAAAATGACAGCTTACCGCCATGACAGATTTTCGTTGTGTGTTGCAATTTCAAGTGTAATTTACTGTCCTTTGCCAGCAAACAAAGCCATTATAAAATAATAGAACAGTTGATAACCGTTTAAAATGTGTTTCCTTAGTTTTAAGTATAGTCTATAATGACCTGGCACAGGCTCCATACATTTTGGAACATCTCATTTATTTTCAAAGAAATTTAAATATATATTTACTATAGAGCGGAAATTGGGAACATTTACATACAAAAACTGTGAGCACGTGCGTGTGTTAAGCCCTCTAGCGAAAAATAGCAATACTACGCTAAATATTTATTTGGAAAACATTTTAGCTATTTCCCATTAGGTGACGCTTCTAAATATAAGGTAAAAATCGGTTTTATGCATGTCGTCAATTACTAACATATTTGTAAATAAATAGTGACGTTACTGGATAACAGAGGGCATTTATTACAATATTTTTTCTTTCTTCTAGAACAATCTACCAGAATTAACAAAATTTATAGATTATTTGGTAAAAATACATTATTTTTAAGATAATAAACCGAAATCATGTTCATTTTTTGCTCCATATCGTGACTTACTATACCTTAATGCACAACCGGGCATATTTTCTTTAAAAATATTTTTTAAATTTATGAAACGGATGCGTCTTGACCTCTCTGTGATGTAATTTAAACTAAATGACAAAAATCGGAGATATATCCAATAGGACAAAAGTTACAGACGACAATTTTGTTGCTGATGTCCAGTCTATTACTACTACATAGTTAAATGTCTTTGTTTATTTTAGTACCGTGTATGTTCAAAATGATCAAATTATCAATGAGCTACATCTTTTTTACAACTCATCTAGCAGTACAAGCTGACTGCCATACATAGGCCTCAACATTAATCACTAAGCACAGTTATGAGCATCCATCGACATCCTGTGTGTTTCATCTGGTATTATCAAGTAGGAACTGTGTACCAGTACGAAGCTGCCACTAGAGAACCTTTCATTCCATAATTGACCTTTTTTTCGAATTTTAATTTTGACTTTTTCGCTAAACACGTTGTACTAATACTTTCATAATTGCAATAAAGAAGTTGGAAGCGCCGGAATTCGGATACCGAAACCATGATCAACTCCACACGCACTCACGCACACATTTTACTTCTTTATTTTTTTAACAGCCCGTAAAAAGAAACAATGGATGCACACATATGCACCTAAAACTATTGTGTTGGTTGCAAATGGATTTTAGACGCATAACATATGTACGTGAGGATCTTTTTTTACAATGAAATACACGCAGAGCTCAGTCTATCTTTCTTGATTGATCTGAGGTTCAGATGGATTAAGAAGTAATGCTCGTACCATGTAACATCTTGGTGACTTGTGGAGTAATGTTGATCTCGGCTAACTGCTCCCGAGTTGTCGCGTTATAACAACGTAGCTGCGCCGCGTTGTGCAGCGACAGCCATATCGAACCACCAGCTACCGCCATGTGGCTTATCGGCTTCGTTTCTGAACTTATTTGGAATGTTTCGTCAACCTGTGAAGTATGAAATAATGTATTTGAAAGATTTGTCACAGCAGTCTAAACGGAAACTAGCCATTTGCGCAGGACAGGATTATAGTGTAGTATATACGTGTGAGTGCGTAAGTACATGTTCACACTCTTATCCCTCCCTCCCATAGCCCAATGGGAAGACCTGACCTGACCTGACACGACCGGAGAGATCTCAAGGGTACGGGTACCTTCACATTAAAATAATTAAAATAATAATTTTTATCTGGAGGCCTTGATTAACTATGATATTGGGACGTCGAACACCTCAGCCCCCCCCCCATCCCCCCGTGACCTTGGGTACTATAAATTACGCGTAAAAACTAATTTTCTTTAAAAGTGAAATAGCAACTTTAGAAATATTGTTCCCCGCTAACCTGCAAGGAATGCGGGTTGATAATTTTGATGTTGGAGTGCGTGGCGCACCAGAGCTTGCCGCCGGATAGCAGCATGCTGCTCACGGGCCCGCTGCCCGTGCCAACCGGGATCGTCGACCGCTCCGTCCAAGAGCCGTCTGTAAATAAAATAAAAGTACGTAATACCACGCTGCAGCTATATTATGGTTGTAGCACGAATGGGTCGGGGTAGGACCACTTTCTCACAGAATACCTGCGTAATGTGAATGTGAAAAAGGGAGCGTTCATTCGTTGGGGATTGTCAGTTAGATCTGAACTGGCACCAAGCAGTAACTTAAATCATAACCATGGGAATGTACAACGTTCCCGCAACAGCGGTGTAACTTTTCCCCCTTTTAACATTTATGTTTTGGTAGGATATCACCTTCAGCGTTTTTTCTTGAGTCAATATTTTTCTATTCTACTTAAACTATACAAATTAAATGTTGACAAAAATTTTGGTGCAGCTAATACTAAACTTGACAGTTATCAGATTTTATGTATCGCCACTTTTTTTAAACCAATAGTGGTTATATGTAATTTTAAGTTTTTTCTTTACATCTTATGATCTACCTTATTGGAAAATATCAATTTTTTGAGACACCTAGAAATAGGGTTTCTGATTAATGACCCAAGAACTATATTTTATTGGTTTATTCGTGATAGTTGATATTTTAGCTATTAATTAAAAGGGTTTAATTGATCAGGCAGGCAGGCCATTTTCCCAGATATCAGGAAATCAATATACGTACATTACTCACTTCACTTTAATCCTCCGAGCTGATTTTTACGTAAACGTTAGATAATCATTGCCTCTGTGGGTATGTCTCATTCACGCTCATGCGCCCAGATAATGCCCTCGCGCTCATACCCACAGAGGCATTGGATCTAGGGCAGGTGTGGCGAACCTTTATGAATCAATGTGCCATTTTTCTAAAGAAAATTTTAATAAGGTAATAGGCGTGCCGTAAAATAATTATGACTTCGTGATTATGGGGAAAATAATAGCACTGAATATTATCGACTCAAAACTCTTTATTAACAAAAAATAATGATTTATATTTACGCGAACATTGCACATGATTAAAACTACTTTTACGGATTTTATCGCGTTTATTTTTACTTTTTATTTTTAATTCCCGACGTTTCGGGCGCTTTCCAGCACCCATGGTCACGGGGGACCGAGATGACTGACGTCCCGATGTCATTGTTAAACCCGGAGTACCTTCAGCTTTTTTAATTATTGTTTATGGTCCGATCTATGCAAAATGAACTGACTATGTCCTGAGGTCTTGCAGTGGTATGCTTGCGTTTAGTTTTAATTTTATTGATTATAGGATCCCAAGCAGGTGGTAGTACCCAGCCTCCTTCTCTATTGAAATTAGGGTGTTTTTTAATTTCAATAGCCTCACGTATCATCCTTGGTAGGAATCGGTGTTCTTTCGCGAGCATTTGTGGTCTATCAAATCTGATGTAATGGTTGGGTCCGTCTAGGATATGATCACAAACTGCAGACTTCCCGGAACGTTGATGCTTCACATCAGCTATATGTTCTTTTACGCGGGTCCTAATTGATCTTTTGGTTTGTCCTATATAAGAGAGACCACATTCACAATCAAGCTTGTACACTCCTGCATCTTGTAGAGGAATATGACACTTGACGGATGGTAGGAACTGACTAATCTTCTTCGGCGGCTTGTAGAATGTTCTAATAGAAGCTCGCTTCAAGATATAGCCATACATTTTGCATATATATATAGCATACCATTTTGTCAGTGAGATAAAAGACCTACATCTTACTGACAATGAAACCATGGTCAGTTTTGATGTTCAGTCTCTATTTACATGCCTACCTGTTCAAGACTGCATCTCAATTATAACTAGGAAACTAGAGGAAAATAACATGCCAGCAGAATATGCAGTATTACTAAGACATTGCCTTACATCTGGCTATCTATTGTGGAAGGAAGAGTTTTACAAGCAAGTAGATGGTGTGGCGATGGGCTCACCTGTATCTCCCATTGTCGCCGATATATTCATGGAAGACTTTGAGGAGAAAGCCCTCCTTACTGCACCTGTTACACCAAGGATCTACAAGCGGTACGTAGACGATACTTTCACAATTTTACCATCAGACAAAGTAACTACATTTTTAGAACATCTTAATTCCATAAACGCTAAAATTCAATTTACTATGGAGTTAGAGGCAAATAATTCCTTACCTTTCCTAGATGTGTTAGTCATCCGAAATCCTAATAACACCATTGGTCACACTGTGTATAGGAAAAAGACCCATACAAACCGATATTTAAACGGTGAATCTCACCACCATCCTTCACAGTTAACTGCAAATCTTTGTTACAGAGAGCACGAGGGATCTGTGACAGCAAACACCTGGCCGCCGAGCTTCAGCACGTCAAGCAAGTTCTGCACGACAACAAGCTTCGGGTCCCGCGCCTACGTCACAGTGACCGAGTGAAGCCGGCCACAGTCGAGCGTGTGCCTGCTGTACTACCATATGTCAGAGGTGTCACAGACAAGATTGGCTATATCTTGAAGCGAGCTTCTATTAGAACATTCTACAAGCCGCCGAAGAAGATTAGTCAGTTCCTACCATCCGTCAAGTGTCATATTCCTCTACAAGATGCAGGAGTGTACAAGCTTGATTGTGAATGTGGTCTCTCTTATATAGGACAAACCAAAAGATCAATTAGGACCCGCGTAAAAGAACATATAGCTGATGTGAAGCATCAACGTTCCGGGAAGTCTGCAGTTTGTGATCATATCCGAGACGGACCCAACCATTACATCAGATTTGATAGACCACAAATGCTCGCGAAAGAACACCGATTCCTACCAAGGATGATACGTGAGGCTATTGAAATTAAAAAACATCCTAATTTCAATAGAGAAGGAGGCTGGGTACTACCACCTGCTTGGGATCCTATAATCAATAAAATTAAAACTAAACCCAAGCATACCACTGCAAGACCTCAGGACATAGTCAGTTCATTTTGCATAGATCGGACCATAAACAATAATTAAAAAGCTGAAGGTACTCCGGGTTTAACAATGACATCGGGACGTCAGTCATCTCAGTCCCCCGTGACCATGGGTGCTGGAAAACGCCCGAAACGTCGGGAATTAAAAATAAAAAGTAAAAATAAACGCGATAAAATCCGTAAAAGTAGTTTTAATCATGAACAAAAAATAAATTAAGAGTTTTGAGTTGAGATTTTTATTATTTATATATTACAAAATACATTTTGCAATATATAATAATATGTTTCAGTTATACGCGTGATTCAAATTCAAATAACATTAGTGTGACTACTGTTGTTGGAGGTTAGATGACAAATAACTTGGCATAGTAAAATCCTAAATATAATACAAAATGAATTTTTAATACAGTTGTGCGAATTGACAATTATACTATGCGTAAAGAACTGCGTTCTTTGGGGGAGGCGTGCACTTGTGAAGGGCTGTAATGATGATGATGATGATGAAACGAACTATGCGTCATTAGCAAAGGTAGTCCACGATGTAACTAGAATCACTCTCGTCCATTCGTAATATTCATAGTGAACTTTGTGATCGGTGGCGTGCACAAAATATTGTGACGCGTGCCATCGATGGCATGCGTGCGTTTAGCTCGCCATCCCTGGTTTAGGGGATAATCGACCTCTTGGATCAGCCTGCCTTCTTGTAAAACTTTTTAAAATAATTATCTGACTAACATATATAAAAGAGAGCTGCAGAAAGTAAGTGAAATTAAGTAATTTTTTGAGAGCTTTAAAGCGTCTGCAAAGCGATACTGCCGATGTAAAATGTCTGGGAGCATTCATGGCAGATTTTTAACAATATTACCTATATATCTCTTCTTATAATTGCTGCCGCCAGTAATCAGTTCAGCGTTTATCTGCAAAGGCTGAAATTGAATCTGGTGTGCCGCAAGGCGGAATGCTTTCTCCTATTATATTTTCCTTATTTATAAATTCTATCTCCTCAGTTTCAGATTGTTCGTACCATCTGTATGAGGATGAACTTCAGCTCTATGTATGCTTAAGTAATCTTAACTTTGTAATACATAAACTAAATAATAAGAGAATGGTCGTGTAAATATGGCGTTTCAGTTAATCCAGCCAAATGCAAAATTATAATCTTCGCAAGTTAGCAATTATTAGCTAAGGTTGATTATGGAAATATCTCCCATGTAAATTATAACCGATCTTCGATTCCATAAAAAATCTTGCTTGTACATGGATAAAACTATGACCTGGAAATTGCAGATCTCTGCAGTAAGTCGTAAAATATTAGAATCTAGAGCTCGAAAATTAAAAGACATTGATCAAGATTCATTTTATAACGAACGCTGTAGCAGCTGTTTCTTTCGATTTGCTAAACATACATTCTTAAACTAATCTCATGGAAACGTTAGCACTTGTTATAAGACAATTATATTTTCACAACTTTATGGATGGATGGATCTACAAGGTACAAACATTTTTGACTTTCGAATCGTTGAATTTATGTATTAGAAAAGTATTAAATTGTTATTATATTTTTGTAGCTTTCTTTTAGCGTACTCTAATTAATCCTGCAGATTTTAGATTCTAGACATAGTAAGACACAGGCGTTATTTAAATTATGCAAAAAGAACTATTAGTGACTTCAAAATGGAAATATTACGCTGCTAAATACTTATTTAAATACTTTAATCTTTTTAGCATCAGAAATTAGAAGTTAGTGTGGAAAAATAATCTTTAAGGGATTTCTGTATCTACGTGAACGGAGTCGCTGGCAGAAGTTAGTTTAAAACAATTTTAATATAAACTTACCAATATCTCGACAGTAAACCACCAGATCGCCGTTTCCAAGAGCAACAAACACCTTGCCTTCCATATACCTGTAACAATGACCTTCTAAAAGTGTATATTTATAGTCTTATCTAAGTCTTAGATATTTAAACATCTTTTTAACTTTATTTACATTTTTATTACCTTAATAGTTTATTAATAGTATTTTTAAAGGGGAACCTAATCAAATTATTCATGTTTATAGTTGACATCGAATTAATCTGGTCACATTATCCTTAACAACCTGAGATTATACTTTTTTATATGATTAACCTTCAAATATAAATTAAGTTTACAATTTTAACCTCTCAAACGACAGGCGTTCAAATTTGACCGCTTCGATATTCCGTCAAAATTCAAGAGGTCAAATGTGACCGCACCCACCCACAGCACTTTAACCCATAAATACTTATATATAGAGACTACTTTTCTGTGAAGAAGTGTGGCATTATAAAATCAATATAAAATTTTCTATCCTATTGTGGAATAAAAAGTTATTTATTCTATGGATATTTATCTATAATCTACATTCATTTCGTACGCCATTTTCGTGTGAATGTTATTGTGTTGATTTTTGGATTTTTCTAGTGTTTTAGTATAGTGTTTTATTATAAAATTGTAATGAAAGTTTTTGTGTGAATATAATTTATCTTTTTACATAAATAATTTTGAGTAATATATATTGAAATAATTGTGATTTTCACGCTGCCAACATCCACTTGGTATGTTTTTTTTTAAATCAAATACAATAAAATATTTTTGTAATGAAGTAAAACCTGACCTTTGTTTAGACCACAGGATAGAAAATTTTGTATAGATTATATAATGCTAAACTTTTTCAAAGAAAAGTAGTCTCTAAATATAAGTTTTAATGGTTTAAAGAGCTGTGGGTGGGTGCGGTTGCATGCGAGCGCTCGGGATTTGCCAGGCGATGCGACTGCATGGAAATTTTATGGTGATTGAAGGGTTAAGAAAATCTGCATAGTATCTATCGTCACACTTGGTAGGCGAGTGCACTATTGTTGTATCAGAACACTTTTAACTCTGCTCTCCTTTACCAGGTAAAGTATTTTATATTAAGCACTAGCGATCCGCCCTGGCTTCGCACGAGTGATTTCTGGATCTCGACAACAGCGCCACCTGCCGGTTTCTATTGTGAATCTAAACCATTCGAGACCCACGCAAACGCAACAGCAATAGAAATAATATACGAGATTGGTTTTTTTTCTAGACATATCGGTGTCGTGAGAAACGACTATATATGTATAGAACCAATGGGACAAATTGACAAATGAATACAAGGAAAATTTCAAAGTTAGGCATTTTGAACACATTTTTGAACTTATTCCCGAAAAAGGTTACCGTTACAACCTATTAAAGTTCACTACTGAACATAATCCCCCCCCCCCCATAGAACGCCTTATATTTGGCAATCTATGGTGGGGGGGGATGGTTGCTACGTTAGGTAAGCGGGTTGGCAAACAGTTTTTATTTTCAGTCGTTTTTAGAAAGACGCTGTTGCCCATCTCCTTATTTGTATTCCTTTGTCGTTTCTTAGCCGTAAGAGATAGATGAAACGTCGTATGGTATAGTGAATATTCTTACACCGCCACTACACAGTAAAAAAGGTTTGACTTACACAATAGAATGGACACCCGAATTGTGTTGCAGTTTGATCTTATTCTTCTTGATCCTGATATTATCCAGGCAATTATAAACGTGTATACAGCCATCCTCAGTTCCGAGCCACATCGTAGGCTGATTAGCTGTAGTACCACTGTCTTCTGAAGATTGGCGGCTGTTAGGCGAAGATAGGGTACCTAGAGTTAAATACAATTTTTAATATAAAATGCGAAAATGATTTTGTCTCAAATACACTTTTATGAATCGCCATTTATTTTTAGTAATAATCGAATACCACCAAGTTTTCTCGGAAGAGATCGCTGTTTAGCGATAAGACCACCTAATTATAATTGTATATACTGGATGATCTTTTTACCGTCTGGACAAAAAATAGGGTATGATTGGTGAACGGTTTCCAAGCCTATGGCTCTAATATTTTACAATTTATTTTTATTTTGTATTAACATTTTATGAAATTAATCTATCAATAAAAACTACTAATTTAAAATAAACCTTCGGTACCACAAAAATTTTGAACTAAATAAATAAAGTAAAAACTAACAAAACTAAAACAATACGTACTCAATTAGTAGTATTTATTGATAGATCAATTTCACAATATGTTAATGTAAAATAAAAAAAATTTAAATATCAGTGCCATAGGTTCATCTGTTACATCCTATTTTTACAGACGGTAAAAACCATTCAGTTTATATTTTGTAATTTGTAGTATATATATACATAGTTTATAATTTGGTTTGTGTGATTTTAATATGTTATATGATATGTAATATATATGAAATATAAACAAATGTATTCTCTAATGATTTCTTATATTTACGCGAATACTACACATTGAACAAATCTAATATTAAAAGGTGATAAAATCATTATAGCCTAACCCCCTTATTAATAAAATTCCATTTTTAAACGTTTGATTAGTTAAATAGTGTTTTGTCTCATTCTGACATTTACGAGACACTTGTTGCTAGAAAGTGACAAAACACTATTCAACTAATCAAGTGTTTTAAAATGTTTATTAATAAGGGGGTAAAAACTTAACTACTACCAATTACCACTACTACTACTACTACAGCCCATCACAAGTCCACTGCTGAACATAAGCCTCCCCCAGATTGCCATGAAGTACGTTCCTAAGCCACCTACATCCATCGACTTAAATAAATAAATTACTTATAATATAATTTTTGACAAAACAGTTTTACAATCTTCGTTCAGAATAGACTAATAGAGATACGAGTAAAATAAAGCTCCTTGAAACAGAAACAGAAACTTTTTTGTTCAATATAGATTATAAATAATACTTATTGAAAATCTCTTTTTTTAATTTACCAATAGTTCGGAAAAAACCTCTGGCCTGGGAAGAACCAGCAAGAAACCCAGAGGGACTTTAAGAAAAACAGCTTACAATCATGTATGTCACAATTAACAACAAACACAACAAATTAGTAATAGCTTGGTACCGATGACCCTTGCTGGGGGTTATTATTATCCGTAAATTCCTTAATATTATAATAACCCTTTTTGTACAAACTTAGTTTAATAAAATTTTTGAACTTTGCGTATGACAAATTTTGTATATTTTCTGGGGTTTTGTTGTAAAAGCGTATACATCGCCCCAAGAATGATTTACTGACTCGGTGATGTTGGGTAACTGGTATTACTAGAACGTTAGATCTGTTACAAGTATATTTCTGATACCAATACGGTAGTTACAATTGGGTTGTGTTCCAGTTAAGGCTGGGACTATGAGCTTGACGTAATTTTTACATTACGCGAGAAACCCGGGCAACTATAAAATTGTTAATGTGCAATTCTTTTCTGCCTAGCAGTCCGCCTGTGTAGGTAGGACACCCTGTAACTTCACAGAAATAGTAATAATAAGACAATAGAAATGAATTAGCGCTCCATTACTTCCAAAACCGATGTCGCCACATCCTACTATATTATGAGCATACGCAATGCATAATGATATCTAATGTTTCATATTACATTGCTTGGCGAGTTTGTCAACGTCGCGTGCGTCGCGTATTACGATAGAACAAAAATAGCAATGGTAATTGTACAATACGAAAAGTAATAAATGAAAGTTTACAAAGGTAAATATCATAGTAAAGTATTCATCTAGTTGTAAATTAGTCAAAACAAAGATAATTAGTAAATAATCAACTTACCGATGAAATGTTATGCATTTATTAGTTGAATTACACGTTCATGATGAGTTTTTACAATTGATTATGCTGCAGTTCACCATTATAAATTTATAATAACATAAATTCACGTACGACGTTCCGGTGGTGGTGGTGGTGGTACGACGACGGTGAATGATGTTCGTCAACACATAATAGCGGCGAAAAAGTCACGCGTCTATGCGATTTCTATTGTCTTATTATTACGATTTCTGTGTGTAACTCATTTCTGTCGCCAAATATCAGTGCTTGTACTGCTATATTCCGATCTGAACGGTATAGAACAGGGATGGCGAACCAATGGCACCCGACACAATATTTTGGGCACGCCACCGATCACAAAGTACACTATATTACGAAAGAATGCGAGTGATCCTAATTACATCGTGGATTATTATTGCTAATGACGCATAGTTCGTTTTATCATCATCATGATTACAGCCCTTCACAAGTCCACGCCTCCCCCAAGGAATGCATAGTTCGTTTACGCATAGCATAATAGTCAATTTCGTTGATACAACTGTATTTATAAGTAATTTGTCATCTAATCTGCAACACCAGAAGTCACAGTAATATTACTTAAATTTGAATTACGCCTATAACTGAAATATTTATAATTATACATTGAAAAATGTATTTTGCAATATATGATAATAAATATCTCAACTCAAGACTTTATAAAATTTTTGTTGTAACAATTTTGAGTTGATAGTATTTAGTATTATTATTTTCAAATCATCACTAAGTCAAAATTATTTTCCGGCACGTCTATGACATTTTAAACATTTCTTTAAAAAATGGCACGTTTATACATAAAGGTTCGCCACCCCTGGTATAGAGTAACACATTTGTTGCATTCTTTGTTTGAAGTACAAAGAACTCATTACTCTATAACACTCTAGGAAATAAGGTGTCCTGTGATGAGGGACATACTTAATATATTATTTACTGCGACTTTTCTATTTTTAACCAATCAATTGTTCGGTTATATTAATAAAAATAAAATAGTACAAGTAGAATATTTAATAATTTGCTATTTATATGGCTTCTAATATTATATTTTATTTAAAATATCATTTATATAACCATTTTTGTCACGGGTATAAATAATAACTTTACTGGACAAATTATTTACACAATACTTTAATTGGATTAAGTTTCCAATGTAGCTAATTGAATTGTATTTTTTTTTGCACAACTTTTAATATCAAATTTTGCATTAAAAGTTAATAATGTTTTTAGAATATGAATAAACCGCATAACGTAGCTATACCTATGTACTACTCCTAAAATCTAAAATAACATTTTTTTCGAAAATGATCTTATTGTATTGTACCGTACTTACTCATCACTTGCATTTTTCCAAAAAAATCCCAAAAATATTTTTATAAAATAAGACTTAGGATAAGAAACCATTGACATCTACATTTATCCTCGATTCAAATGCAGAAGGGTTGTCACCCCTGAGGACTGAGATGACTCTCCACTCACATATACGAAATACAGCAGTATTAAGCTGCTATTTTACTCTATTATTCTGTACGAGTGTGGTCCTTCCCGGTCGAGTCACTACCATAATATAGCTGCAACGTGGTTCTACCATGTTAATTTGTGTCAAAATTACTGAAAAGAAGTAAATAACTAAAGAAGCTTTTATCACTTTCTACATAAACTATATACAAAGCTCCATATCAGAGGGCAAATACTACCAGCTAATAAAATAAAGAACAGATCAAAATAAAAAATAAGACTAAGTCTAAATAATGTTTATTAAAAATTATCATACCAGCCATAATACGTCCAGGTACTTAGGGGTGAGAAAAGAGAAAGGATAAAGAGAAGAAGGTTAGAAAAATATTCATAAGTAGTTGTGAAATAAATAATCATGTAAATAAGTAAGGTAAGGTAAAAATATAAACGGTATTAACTTTAACAAGAAGTTATAATTGAGTTTAAGAATTAAATTGCATTATGATAAAACACTGACCTGATGTGATTCCCATAGCCTGCTTATCGACTGCTGGGTTCGAATTAGATTTCATTACTGGATGTACTTGAATGTTCTGCCCGGTGTGAGGAGTACTGAGGCTCTTGCTGTGGTTCGGAGTCAACGTTGCACGATTGAGAGTCGATGACAGGTTCTGAAGGCGCCCTGATTCCTGGCTGCGTTCGGATTGCGCGTCCTGGTTCTCGCTTGATGAGCCATCGTCTTCATCATCGCTTGACGATGAACTATTAAACATGATAATGTTAAATAATGTCCTCCAGACCAAATATCAGTCACGGCGGCCAGATCCAAGAGAGATCCGTGCAGGACAGGATTATAGAGTAGGAGTGTGTGTGTAAGTGAGATGAACTCTCTATACCCTCACTCTCATAGTCCAATGGGATGGCTATTCGACATGAAGTGATTTCCGAGGCAAGGGGGCGAAACACCGCAAACTGCCTGACTCAGTATTCTACTGAGAATTTCTCGACAAAAAAACTCAATAATGGCAGCAGTAGCTGCCATTATTGAGTTTTTTTTATCACTAAACCAACTAGATTTATTATCACTAAACCAACTAGATTTATTACACAACCAACTAGATATACCACTAAACCAACTAATTTATTATCACACCAACATTTATTACCACTAAACCAACTAGATTTATTACCACTAAACCAACTAGATTTATTATCACTAAACCAACTAGATTTATTACCACTAAACCAACTAGATTTATTACCACTAAACCAACTAGATTTATTATCACTAAACCAACGACCTAGATTTATTACCACTAAACCAACTAGATTTATTACCACTAAACCAACTAGATTTATTATCACTAAACCAACTAGATTTATTACCACTAAACCAACTAGATTTATTACCACTAAACCAACTAGATTTATTACCACTAAACCAACTAGATTTATTACCACTAAACCAACTAGATTTATTACCACTAAACCAACTAGATTTATTATCACTAAACCAACTAGATTTATTATCACTAAACCAACTAGATTTATTATCACTAAACCAACTAGAGAGCCAAGAAATAAGAATTATACAAAAAATTTAATTCTCTGAGTTTTTACGTGGTAGAGCCACACTGCAGCTACATAGCTTCAGCACGAATTGGTTGGATCTACTGGGGAAAGGTCCCACTCTCATAAAATAGTAGCGTACAATATAGATTTCTTCATCACTAGTAACTCTCTCGGTTCTCTACACTCACCACATGAAACAGCAGCATCGAGCAGCAATGTTTATAGGGACCAGGAGTTAAATACCTACATCTATCCTAGATAAAAAATCAAAATATACATGTGTTACATTTTAGATGTAGGTAGGTAAACGTGCTCATTCTTCAAAAAAAAAATGTTGTTACGAATAAATACACATACATATTGTGTGGTAGAACTACGCTGCAGTGTATTATGGTTGGAATGTCTGACACAGCCACGCCATTGTCAGCTTACTATGCCTATGCTCATTCGTGGCTTAAGTACGGAGTTATGTTGTGGGGAAGTAGCGTCGATATGCAGCAGCTTTTTATTACCCAGAAAAAGTGCGTTAGAATACCAGCCCAGATAGATAACACTACTAGCTGTAGACCGTATTTCAAACAACTAAATATTCTTACCTTACCCTGTATGTACATTTATGATCTATACCTGTTTGTCCACACAAATAATAATAGTTTTAAGAAAATTAAAGATACGCATAACTTAAATACACGTAACAAAAATAAATTATACCTACCACAGTCGCGAACAAAAATGTTAAATACAAGCCCCTACTATATGTCAATAAAAGTATATAAATAAATTACCACAGGAAATAAAAAATATATCAGAATTAACCAAATTTAAATCAAGACTCGGTAAATATTTAAAACAAAACCCCTTCTACTCAGTAGAAGAGTATTTAGATAAAAAATAACACTATTACATATTTTTATATCTTTTTATAGCTTTTAATTTTATTTTATTTTATGTTTGTTAATAGTATATAAGCAGTGCCCTTGTCAAATTTGCAGTGCCTGAAAAGGGCGTCTAAGTTGTAAGCACATTTTTAATTTAATACCAATTATGTACACTTAGATTGCAAATAAATGATTTGATTTGATTTGAATCATTGTATTATGTGGACATGACTGGATCAGTACGAAAAGTGCAGGACCGTCTTCGCACAGAATACCAGCGTAAAATAGCAGCTTAATTTTGCTGTTTCGTATGGTGAGTTACGAGAAAGCTTTTTACTGGTAATGAGGCATTCCATCTTAGTATTTATAGGAGACAGAGCATCTGCGCTTTGATTGTTAATTGATGAGAGACGTCGCAGTCTATTGACTACCGCATTCACTTACCATCAAGTGGACTGTGTGTGTTCTTCATTTTTCAACACTTACATATATGGAAAAATATGATGATGTCCTTCTGGATGATTTCGACTACGATGATAACTTTCGAATAGTCAGAAGTCTATCAATTGCGCAGGAGGTAAAATAATATAAATTAGGAGGTTTGTGGTTCGATGTTGTAATTAAGGCAGACTCAAAACTAATTGAAGATTTGTCCTTCTTGCATATATGTCGCAGAGCTATTCGCGCCAGATCTTATCAAAGAATAACTTTAGGAATTATTTCACAGTCAAGGGCTGGACCGAACTTCCTCCGTAAATTCGTTGTTCGTGCGTACCTGTCACTGTACTAATTTCTTGTCATCATTAACGCCATTTAGATTTTTCTTTCAGTTCTGTATTATTGACTCCTGCATCCAGTAGATATGTAGATTTGCCTGTTTTATCTTTTGTATATATTTTACCTTTATTTGTTTTGTATGATTTTTTTTAGGATAAGAGTGACAAACGAGCATCTGATCCTGATACACACAGTCCACCTGATAGTAACTAATTGCTGCGGCCCAGAGAAATCAATCCTCGATCACGTATCAAAATGCAGATGCGTTGTCACCCGTGAGGACTAACATGGAATGCCTCTATTTGAGTAAAAAGGGTCTCCAGTTCTCTACACTCACACATACAAAACACAGCAACGTTAAGCTGCTATTTGACGTTGGTATTCTGTGAGAGCGTGGTCCTTCCCCGGTTGAGCCGCCCCATTCGTGCTACTACTATACTACTAATATAGCTGCAGCATGGCTTTACCACGTAAAAAATTCTCTATTATTTTGTTATTGTAATTTAATGTGTATATAATTATTGGTTTAGTTCATTTATATATTATACACAACTTCCCACTGTTTTATTTCTTAATCGCTGAAGAGTGATATCTTCCAGACAAACTTAAGAGCTTGGAAGAAATCCCTCTTCAGCGATGAGACCTTGTTGTATTTATCTCCTAAATTTTTCTTCCTGTCCTTGTAATTTGTTTTTATTTGTCTTATTTTACGGTGTACAATAAAACATACAAAAAAAAAATATACATACAACATACGTACATACAAAATACAAGTATAATTTCTGCTGCTATTTAAGTCGAGACTAAACGGTATTCAAACTTATTTTACCTGTCTAGTCGGATATTCTTGCAACTATCATCTGGGTCTGATATACTGATGCCTGGCTTCGTAGATCCGGTACTATTTAAGGAACTCGTACTCCTGAAAGAGAAAAAAACTCAGAAATTAGCCCGAGAAATTTGTATCGATTAAAACCGTTGAACGTAACTTTAGAAGTTTTAATTGAAATCATATAAGTTACAGCCTCAGCCTACGCCATGAGTTTATTTACTGAGCTTTCTTCTCTGTTTTTTTTTATAGAATAGGGGTAACAAATGAGCACACAGTCTACCTGATGGTAATTGGATGCTGTGGCTCATAGAAATCTACATTTATCCTCGATTAAGAATCAAAACGCAGATGCGTTGTCATCCCTAAAGACTAAGATGGAATGCCTAGTTTCCAGTAGAAAAGGGGATCCGGGTCTCTGCACTCACCATAAAAAACACAGCAGTATTAAGCTGGTATTTTACGCTGGTATTCTGGGAGAGCGTGGTCGTGCCCCGGTCGAGCCGACCCATTCGTGCTACAGCCATAATATAGCTCTGTTCGGTTCAAATTTTGTACAAACGATTTTTAATTAGCCGGGAAATAAGCCGATGAGCTTAGATGAGAGAATAGAGACTTGAATAATTAATTATAGCTCAGAACTGAATGACAATGCTCAAAAACTCACCTTCTTGTCGGCCTGTTTGTTTGTTTAACTGTTCAGTTGGAAACCAACTTGAAACTAATTTCTAGATGAGCTAAGGACTTGTAACTTTAAACATAAGTAAAAGTGAGAATATCGTGGAAATGGTCGCTTAAAAAAAGTATTTTTATCTTTTTATTTAATAATATTATTGTAGAACGTGAGGGTAATATGATCATCCGATTAATATGGTCACCTTTTTATAACTCAAAAACTACATCTTTGTTCGTATAGAAGGCTCTATGACACGGTAGCTCTTTATCAGTCAATTAAATAATAAAGGGTCAAAAAGGCGCTGCCTTATCGACGCCATTTTACCGGTTGATATGATAGTAAATATTTTAGTTGATTATAGTATTGTGTAATGTCTTTGAGTATTCATTTAGTACTCAAATTATTTAATACTTAAATACTCAGTGTGTCAATAGTGAGTTTTTTTAAGTTGATTTTTAAGTTCCTAATTATTGCCAAAGCTTGTTTGCTTTATTTTTTTTAAATATATTGGTTAAAGTAATACGATAATAAGACTTTGTATTTTTGTATCTATCCTCGTTTTAGTTTTGGTTTTATAGGGCGGTAAATCTTAAGATTATATTACCCTCATGTACCTTACATTTACTGTAAATACTTACGGTATATCCAGAGTATGCTGCCGAGCGAGTGCAGGTGCAGGTGGAACACAAGCGACGCACAGTATTCGCGCATTGCAAACCCCATTACACGAAGTCACTTGCGGTTTTGGAGACAGCGTGAGAACGCATACTTGGCCAACGTAACCGTCGCTGTTGCATACCTGTAAAAGTTAACATAAACATTTAAATTTTAATTGCAACTCACAGAACACTACGTTCATTTGTTGTGACGCCGAAATCAAGTCGAAACAAAAAACAAGCAGTAGGTCTAGCGGTGAATTTAACGGTCTGATAGAGAAAAAGTATTAAATATGTGTGCGTGAGTGCATGTCAAGAAGTTGAGCATAGTTTCGGCGTCACTTAATATATATCTGCCATAAGCAGTAAAGAAGGGTGTAAGGGGGATACCTAATACCTATTCAGTTTTTTTTTCTTCTAGTACCAACAGTGCACCTTGCTGTCTGATGAATCGGTTCGAAATGATTATTTTAAATAAAATAAAACGAGCTTACAGCCAATACACGCCCTACAGCCTTCTCACATTTCTAAGAGGGCTATGAAGACATATATTTTGGTGGACTTCATATATCTTGAAAATATTGTATTTCTCAGTTATGAATGTTTCTTTAAGATGTTTTTCTTAACCGTCTAGCAAGTAGCAAAACCACACAAAATTGGAATTTTTTCCACGTATTCTTTTAAAGACTAATAAGATGAGAAAAGGTTGTGCTCAACTCTTAGGTGACACAGATGGGCAGCAGCATCTTCATATTATTAGCTCAAATAAAACTGTGATTGCCAAACCACCCGTCTAGCGTGCCAACTATGTCAAATCAAAGAAAAAACTATTGATTTTTCTCTTCACAATCATCATCATCATCATCATTACAGCCCTTTACAAGTCCACTGCTGAATATAGGCCTCCGCCAAGGTATGCCACAAAGCACGGTCCTAAGCCACCTGCATCCATCGACTTCCTGCATGTCTTACCAGGTCGTCACTCCATCTAGTGGGGGGTCACCCTACACATCGCCTACCGGTACGAGGCTCGAGAACCTTTTTTTCCTAACCGTTGTCGGTTCTTCGAGATATATGGCCGGCCCATTGCCACTTCAGCTTACTAATCCGTTGGGCTATGTCGGTCACTCTGGTGGATACCCTCATTTCTATGTTTATCCCGCAGAGAAACCCCGAGCATAGCCCTCTTCATAGCTCGCTGAGCGACTATAAGCGTCCTCATACGGCCAGCAGTGAAGGACCACGTCTCGGTTCCGTAGGTCATCACTGGCTACACGCACTGGTTGTACAACTTAGTTTTCAGGTTTTGAGGTATACCTGACGAAAAGATGTGTCGTATCCATGGGTTGAATCCGTCGATGAATAGATGAAAAAAAGTTGGACTTACCTAGTCGGACTATTTGTCCAGGTAAACGCACTCGTCAACAACTTCGAGCATAGTGCTCCCAACAACTACCGGCATAGGTGTGACATGGACATTAAACATGATCTTTATTTTGTCCATGTTCGTCTTAAGACCTATCCGTTGGGAGGCACTATTGAGGTCATTGAGCATAGTGCTTAAGTCCTCCAGCGAATCTGCCATAAGGACTATATCGTCGGCAAATCGAGTGATGTACTCGCCATTAATGTTAATACCGTATCCTTTCCAGTCCAGTAGCTTCAAAACGTCTTCCAATGCAACAGTGAAAAGTTTCGGGGAAATAACGTCACCCTGCCTTACACCTCTCTGCAGTTGGATAGGTTTCGAACTCCGGTTCTGTACTCGGATAGCCATCCTAGCCCTACTGTACAAACACTTCAGCACTTCGATATACCGACAGTCAACCTGGTACCGCTGAAGAGACAGTAGCACCGCCCAAATTTCGACGGAATCAAAGGCTTTTCTCATAGTCCACACACGCCAGGCAAAGTGGCAGATTGTACTCTTCGGACTTCTGCAGAACTTGCCGAAGGGTATGTATGTGGTCTATGGTACTAAAGCCTTTTCAGAAACCACCTTGTTCGGGAGGCTGGAAGTCGTCGAGCCTGCGTGTACGATTCGTAATGACTCTCGAAAACAGCACGTAGACGCGGCACAGAAGGGATATCGGTCTGTAGTTTTTCAAGAAGGCGTTGTCACTTTTCTTGAAGAACAAGACCACCGCACTTCTGTTCCACGCCTCGGGAGTAGTGCCTCCATGAAGGATGGAATGAAAGACTTTTGGACTGAAGGACTTTAAGTGCCGGTTTTCCACCCGCTTTCAGAAGTTCCGCTGTAATTTAACCCTCGCCTGGAACCCTGCCATTTTTAAGGTGCTGGAGAGCCATTCTAATCTCGCTCATACTGATGTCCGGGATATCATCGGAATAGTGTCGGATAAGACTTGCTCTTGGATCGTTACTCACACTTGCGTGTGGCTCCAACGATGATGTGTACAGCTGCCCATAGAACCTCTCAATCTCACTCAGAATCTCAGGTGTCTCGGAAACGATGCTGCCACACTCAGTCTTCAGCTTTGACAGTTAGCTCTTACTGGCAGACAGATCTCTGGCAAAGACTTTGGAGCCCTGGTTCCGCTCATATTAAGAGTGTGACCGGAGAGTTTTAGTGTTCTTCTGCGGCGGGTCTTGCCGAACTTAGCTCCGACCGCATGAACAGTTTCCACGAGCTTGTCATTCATATCGTTTACTGTATTGCAGTCTTCTAGGCACTGAAAACGGTTTTGTAATTCGAGCTGAAAGTTTTCCGAACCCTGGATTAGCGCACGAGGGGGACGGAGCGTTGACTTCACTAGACGAGACCTCTCCAACTTAACGTTTAAGTTCAGTGTGCCTCTAAACATTCGTCATCGCCGCCAGTTTTCACCCTCGCGATCATAGAGACATCACTGAACAGTTGGTGTCTGGTCGTCGTAATGAAGTCAATCACATTTTTGTCAAACCGTCGGGGCTCGACTAGGTCCACTTCCTGAGAGGCCGCTTCTGGAATAAAGGGTTCATCATAAAGAGTCCCTCTTTCTCCATAAAGTTGGCCAGCTGCTGGCCCCTACGATTCCGTTGCCCTACTCCAAATTTCACTAACTTCAGCTCACCGCTTTCTCTTGTGCCTAGTTTAGCGTTGAAGTCTTCTTTCTTATATGATATAATCTTCACAATATTTTAACATATTGGAGACAACTACAAATATATCGTAGGCTAATTTTTAAATCTCTTGCCTTTCACCTATAACCCCCACACTTTTATCTGTAATAAATATTTGGACTTACCCATACATCAGGAGACTGTCCCTTCGGTGGTAATGTTGGAGCAGCGCATGTGAACTGTAAACCAGCTCGAGTCTTTCGTATTGGAACGGGCGAAAGGAATTCAGGAGCCGGTCTTTCGTGGCCATATACACCTGAAAAATTATTATGGGATTTAGAATTTACGGCCGTAGTCATAAAATCTACGTCAAATTAGTTATAACTATCTTCACTAATTCACATTAGAAATAAATAGATATTTAGATTTATTAGAATATTAATTATCTCTATACCTATTAATGTAAGCGATAGTCAACGACGAACGATTATAACTGAGGGCGTTAATAATTCATTTAAAACTTGGAATACTAAAATTATCTTCAAAAACTCATGTTGTGGAATAGTTTTTGAAGATAGGCGGTCAATTTTAGGAGTAGCAATTTTTATTTCCGAAATGTTAAAATCGGTCTTACCAATGCGACGTCATCACCATGGCGCTATTATCGTGTTATAGCGACGCAAGATAATGTATCACCCCACTCCGTCCGGTGAGTATTATAAGAGGAGACTATGAAAAATTATTGGTGGCATATTATCTTATTTTACTAAACGTCGTAAGTGCAGCACTACACATGTAAAAATTAATACGTCGATCACTAATTCGCTTGCGAAACGTGAAGATGATGGCAAAAACTCCATACAATGGGAGATGTGTATGTCCATTAGTGAACTTTATCGGACTGATTCTCATCAGAAGAAGGATGAAGAAGAACTGATTCTCAGGGAGAAGATACAGACTAACGACGTGAAGCGTCTCGGTTCCGCTTTAATGCTATAGTTTTTTTTAAATAAAATAGAAGTGAAAAAGAACAAACAGTCCAAACAGCGTCTTTTTTTAATTTAATTTATCCTTATAAAGGCTGTACATTATTTACATTTTAAATTTGTCAAACTGTAAGCAACAAAGAAGGCAACGTCACCTCCGAGGATTAAGGCCGAATACGACGTGAATGACCTTGCTCGTTTCGCAGCAAACCACGCGCCGCCAGTACCTACGCTTTGTTTATATAGACATGTATAATACCTATCAAACAGGGAATTTGACGGAGCTAGCTCAGATGCAGAGTAATGAACAACACAGAGAGCTTTGCTTACTTCTTAAATAAATTTTTTCTTATTTATAATATTAGTTCCTATAGATTATAAATTCTGTACTTTATTCGTTATAAAATATTGTTCGAAAAGTTATTGAATTGATAAAGATTTTTTTTCTTAATTGGTGCATCGTACGTTAAGAACCTCATATAACTGAAAATGTTTGTTCTTGTGAGTCTTACAAGATGCCGTAATGCAAATTGCATAAATAATAAAGAAAAAAAAACTAAAAAGTCAGTGATTGCCCCATAGTGGGGATAGGTACTGTGTATGCAAATTCTCACAAGACTACTCCGACTGGTCAATCACTTCACATCCGAAGTATTTCGGTTTTTCTTAATTATGTACTTTTACCCCATGCTTTCGGACAATACATTGACTGACATTATTTGCGGTCTCTGCGCTTGCACTACTCTGTACATTCTTTTCCGACTGGGTCTTGATATTTTACATTTTTAGTGTTTCTCACTTGAAACTAGAAAAGTATAAATGATCAGTTTGGCTAATGTAAATGAGTAAAAATGCAACCTATTAGGCAGCCTCAAACAAAAAATTACTTACAAAAATAAAGTATCAGGTACCTCAAAATACAACATTCGAGCAGCGTTCATGCGATAAACTCTCTTTGTTTTACCACTTAGGTAACATTTATTTCTTTTCCTACCCATATTTACATTTATAGACACTTAAACGCGTATAAAACAATAAATTAACGATTTTCGCTACAGAAACATCGACTGTTGTTATCTTACGTCACACGTCGAAGCGCCTGGTAATTTATTACGGCAAACTTTTATCTGGCAATATACGATATTATTATTAGGTGTTTTTAATTAAAACGAATTATGTTAATAAATAATATTTTGTATCGAAAATAAAGATAGCAGGTACCTTCGGAATCACAATACAAACATTTTTACGTAAAAGAATTTTTCCTAAATTAAAATTCACAGAGTTTTGGAAGAACAATAATTTTATATATCATTTCTTAACATTTTTTTATTTGTTGGTATATTCATTTATTTTAAAATTTTAAAATGACGGTGACCTTGTGAAGGACCCGAACAAACCTACAAAAATGTTTTAAAGCTTAGAATTACTTCAGGTCAAAGTTCTAGTCAAGAGAAATACATTAATTTTCGCCAGTTCTCTTCGTATTCGGCCTTAAGGTGGAATGTTTACAGATTGTAATTATATTGATTTTAACCCCCGACCAAAAAGACGGGTGTTGCGTATTTAATGTGTGTATTTGCATATGTGTGTATCTGTGTATGTGTATGTGTGTATGTGTATGTGTGTATGTGTGTGTCTGTCTCGGGCATCGTAACTCTAATCTTAGCGGATGAACCGATTTAGATTTCTTTGTTTGAAAGGTAAATTGATCGAGAGTGTTCTTAGTAATGATTTAAGAAAATCTTTTCAGGCATTTGAAGATCATTAGCTCTTTTGTTCAGGGTTTTTGTTTTTTAAGTGAAAATTTTTAGCGGCGTTGTACACTTTTTTGTAATGGGTAAAAAATGTTAAACTCGCGTCAGGACTGATCGAAAATTCGTTAGACGGATGGAGAGAGAGAGACAGCCGGCGCGGCGTAGAAGAGGAAGTATTCCCCTCTCTTTCTATGGCACGGCGAAAGTGTATGCCTGCGCCGCCTGAACGAAACAGCAGGCGCGCTTACGCGAATGTTCGTGTTGTGTTGTGTTGTGAATGTTCAAAATTATTCCCTAACCATTCCAAAATATCAAAAATGCACAACGTTAATATTCAAGTTTTCACTTTTGCCGGCACTCCCGGAGTGTAACCCGTCGTTTTTTTTTTAAATTTTAATCTATGTTATATATACTTTTCAGACTAGAACACACCAATGTACGCACTGATCCTTGGCGGTGGAAATACTTGTAGGTAAGAAGATGGTTCTTTTTTATAGAATAAGGGTGGAAAATGAGCACACAGTTCACCCGATGGTAAGTGGATGCCGTGGTCCATAGATATCTATCTACATTTAACTTCGATTAAGAATCAAAATGCAGATGCATTGTCACCTTTGAGTACTAAGATGGAATGCCTCGATTCCAGTTAAACGGGTCTCCGATTCTCTACACTCACCATACGAAAAACAACAGCATTAAACTGCTATTTTACGCTGGTATTCTGTGAGAGCGTAGTCCCTCCCCGGTCGAGCCAACCCATTCGTGCTACAACCATAATACAACTGCAGCGTGGCTCTACCACATAGAAAAGTTCCTACCCAGATGGACTCTTAAGCCGCAAAGATTCTCACCTAGTAAGGCATTACCTATTTACGTGGTAGAGCTATGCTGCAGCTATATTAGTAGTATAGTTGTAGTACGAATGGGTCGTACTACAACTATACTACTAATATAGCTCGTAAGGACCACGCTCTCACACGTAGAGAACCGGAGATCGTTTTTAGTGGAAACGAGGCATTGAATCTTAGTCCTCACGGGTGACAACGCATCTGCACTTTGATTCGTAATCGAGGATAGATGAACACGTCTATGGGCCATAGCAACCACTTACTATCAGGTGGACTTTGTGTTCACTTGTTACCCTTATCGTATTTATAAAAAAACTATTGATGTTCGCTTTGTTCTATATTATTTTTAAAAATTCAATACGTTTAGGATCTCTACTCACATAACTTATGTTTGGTCTCATTTATCAATTCTTCCCAACTGTTCCTCTTCTCCGTTTTCGGAAAAATTATTGTTAAATTCTCCGGTCCACTCCTGAAACATATTCAAATAATACGTGTGTATTTTTATTTCACTTTAATATTTTATGTACAAATCAGATTTTTGGCCTGTTTATTACAACTTTTACGTCAATCATTTACTGTTATTTGAACTATACTGCCTTTCTGTTCGTATGTTTTTAACTGGAGATAAATACAAACATTCTTATTTTACTCATTATTGTTTTAAAACCCCCTAGATTTATATATTTTGTGAACAACGTTATTTTCACTGCAGTCCGTCAAGTGCACTGTTAACCAAGAACTGCCGCATAGTACGGTTCTAAACCAAGAATTATTAGATTTTTCTACTTAGTTATTATTTTTTATATACTACTATTTATAACCTATATCTCTCACCAAGTATTACGCCTCCAAAAATTGTGAGTGGGTTACCATGTACTCCAAATTATTTAAAAAAACTACCTACATATTAAATATTTGAATTTTTTTTACTAGCTCAAGAGATTCACAAAACTAAAATGAAATATTTATTATTATCTACTTACGAAGTATTCAAGCTAATCTCCATGTAGCAAAGCTGCGTGTCGCTATTCTGTCTGTCCATCAGTTGCTTATTAACAGAATGTAGCATGTCCCTCACTAGCTCCTCGAGCTGTGCGTGGTGAGTATGTAACGCCGCGACATTTTCAGAAATTTGCGTAAGTGTATTCACATCCTCAGTTAGTGTTTCCACTTCGTGCATTATACGCCTTATATTTTCATCTTTAGCTGAAAAGAATAATTGTTTTCTGTAAAAACTGTAACTTCATTTGAATAAACACAAACATATAAAAATATTTTTTTTGAATGTGACCGCGTTAAATTTTAATTTTAAAAACATGATAGTATCTATAAAATTCAGTTATGTTTTTAATGATACTATCATGTTTTCAAAAACACATGTTAAAACACAAGAGTAGAAGAACAAAGCACAGTTTAATAAATAAACTAACCACAACTTCCTGTATTTTACTATCACAAGTCCTAGTGTTGAACATAGGTCTGCTTAAATTGCCATTAAGTACGGTTCCTAAGTCATACGCATACATCGAATACTATATTAGAGACTATAGTGGGGGTGACGAAACACTCCACTTGCCACTACGACGTTGCAACTCGAGAAACCTCTTTCCTCATCGGTTGTCGGTTCTTCGAGATATATGGCCGACCCATTGCCACTTTAACTTCATGATCTGCTGGGCTATGTCAGTTACTCTTCTCTTGTATTTCTGTATTCTTTACTTCTGCGGATGTCCTCGATGTGGATTTTATCCCGCAAAGGAATTCCGAGCATAACTTCTTCATATTTATGTATTTACGATTGCAAAAAACCCTTCCTTACAAAATATACACATAATATATCATCTACATTCTACTGCTTATTGATAACTTATTGGTGAGATCCTATAGGTGAAAATGAAGGACTCTATTTCCATTGATAAATTATGCCATTATAAATCAAAAAAAATTGTTTGCATACATACATAGGTAATTAAACTTGCATAAAAACTAAGCACAACCAGTGCGTGCTGCCAGTGATGATATACGGATCTGAGACGTGGTTCTTCACTGCTGGCCATATTAGAACGCTCAACGTCGCTCAGCGAGCTATGGATAGGGCTATGCTTGGGGTTTCTCTGCGTGATGAACTTAGAAATGAGGATATCCGCAGTAGAACCAGAGTGACCGATATAGCCCAACGGATTAGTAAGCTGAAGTGGTAATGGGCCGACCATTAAGCTCGAAGAACTGACAATCGATGGGGCAAATAGGTTCTCGAATGGCAGCCTCGTACTGGTAGGCGTAGTGTAGGGCGACCCCCCACTAAATAGAGTGACGACCTGGTAAGACATGCAGGAAGTCGATGGATGCAGGTGGCTCAGGTTCGTGCTTTGCGGCGTTCCTTGAGGGAGGCCTATGTAAACCAGTGGACTTGTGAAGGGCTGTAATGATGATGATGATGATGTAAAAGTAATATTTTTATACAAGTTTGAAATTCGTACACCGTACGTCGAAATAAAAGAAGCGCTTCGGGCTAGGTTTTTTCATTCGCGCGGTTACAGCTTTTAAGACAGAACAAGCAAGAAAACCAAGCAAGAAAGAAGCCTTCAAGAACCCTATTAAGTTCATATAGTGCTTTAGTATTAACTGCCGCATATTAATTATAAATAGTGTTCAATATAATGTTTATTTCAAATATCTTTAATTTCGACTCAACCCCTTGTAGTTAAAAATAGCAATTTTCGTTTATCAAGTTTTAGTCAGACAGATGTCACAGTAATTAGCTTTCTTCACAGTAATAGTTCAGTTTTCTCCCTAAATACAATCCATTTAGCTCTTATCCCCTACAGTGGTGTCGCCCGGCACTGCGCTTGTACGGATGTGCCACGTTCATCTGTTTTTTGTTTACACCCGTCAATATATTCGAATAGAAAACTATATCAGGATTACTTTAGTTCATTTTATTTGTATTTTTTTTTACGTTTTCGTCGCCCATGGCTCTTACAATCAATACTTTTACTTACCTTTGACAATTTCGAGATCAGCTAGAGATATCCTCATTAATAGTTTGTATTTATTTCCTTCCATCTGACTCGCTATACTGCTTTGGTATGTACTGAAATGGGTAAAGTTTAATATGAAATAAGTAAATAAAACCAAAAGCCAACTCCAAAAAACTAAATAGAATGAAAAATAATTTCCAGAAAACAACAAAAAAAAATTTTTTCCTCCCAACAAAAAATCCCCCATTTTTTTTTTTATTTTTTTTTTTTTTTTTTTTTATTTTTTAATTAAAAAAAAAAATTAATTTTATAAAAAATATATTTTTTTTCACTCAAACTACGCACAGATTTTTAAAGACTTCCAAACTCACTTTTTAATAAGATAACTCGTTCAATGTATTCAAAAAGCGACTAGCAAATAATATATATAATCACAAACGTATCTATCTGAGTGCGTTTGACTGGTTTGTTCCTGGTCTTAGTATTGTGGTGCTATACCAGAATTTAACTTTTCTTTTATTGGTATAGATTTTTCCCATCGATAGCTGTTTTTGATGTTGTTTATTTTTCAACAACATATGTACGACGACTTTCGTTATTTAGATTTACTTTTATTTATCTTCTCATGTAAGTGGCGTATAAAATGTCTTTATGAGAATAAATGTCTTTAAACCTAAACCTAATGCCGTCCAAATAGTTCCATTAAAATTTTCATTCCCTATTTTGCCTGTCTTAATGGTGAAATGTTTTCTCCAAATTTGACCACTCCTGAAGTATAACCTATATCATTAAAAAAGAATTATCAAAATCGATTCACAATTGACGAAGATATTGCAAAACATACAAAAAAACGTACTGATGAATTGTCAATCTAAGAAAGCTAAGAGATTAAAAAAAAACAACATTTATTTAATTGAACGATTTCTACCAACAAAACTTTTGTACTTTGATCATTTCTACAATTTCGTATAATCATCGATATTGTTCCAGGTCATCCACTGACAAACTTTATTTTTTTATTATACTCATTCTTATAATACGTATTATAAATAAAATATGTGTATATGTGTATACTTACGGAATTGGTTTTTTAATAGTACCCGTCCTTCTTTTAACACTCGTTATCAAGAGAGTATCATTAAAAAGGAATAGAGCTCTATCTTTTATGGTCCCTTGTGCTGAAGGCATAGTAACCATCTCATGCCTCAAGAACATCCGATCGGCAATGACCAGGTTTGATAGACCTTCGATCATTTGTTCCAACTCTCGCAACGTTTGTTGCTGTTGCTCCATTTCCAGGCTCTCCCTTTCTGTGCAGTTGATTAATTCTAATAGTTCATGTATTTCCTTTTGGGCTTCTAACAGAAGTTTATGATCCGGATGTGACTGGTCTGAAATTAAAAGGACGTTATTCTTTATATTCTTTTTTTATTATTACGTTTGTATTCTTTTTGATAAAAATTATAACGAATTCACATTACGCCTCTTTATAATTGATAGACGGATTCACTTACTCGTATGTAAATAATTAATGGATGTAGTCCCCATCCCTGCAGTAGTAGCTCAGTGGTTTAGCGCTCGCTGTAAATGTCATAGTACACAAGCAACCCAGGTTCGATCCTTGCCCTCACCAATGAAACTGTTTAGTGCAATTTTAAGTGCTAATTTACCACGTGCTGGTTAAGGAAAACGTGAGGTAACCTGCATATCTGCGAAATGTGAAGTCCGCTAACACGCATTGGTGTAGCGCGGCGGACACTTCCTTGCTCTAAAGTCCTCTCAGAAATGATTGGAGTTTTGTGCCCAGCAGTGGGACGTCTAAGGGCTGTAACTTTACTATGTTACCATTCCTGAGGGCTAAGAATGCTTTCGCAGTAATTTTTTCCAGATGAATTAAAATAGATCAATCTTGTTACAAATTATAATGATTCACTCATTAAGCCTATTAAAAGGCCGCTGTGTTTGTACTTTGAACTATAGAAATAAATGGAAATATTATAAAACTAAGCCCCTCAAGTTCTGAATACTCAGGCTACTTATCAAATTGATATTCTAAAAACTGATATTTGATAATTAGAAATATTATAAAGAAATATGAAACTCTTAATTCTCTATCTAATGATACCGCATTTGTAAAGGAGTGTAAAAAGTTTGAACTGTGTACAATAGAGAAGAAATATTAGAATAAAAATGAATTAATTCGTAATATTTTTAATCTACAAATTGTAGAATCATATCTTAATACCTTTTCTCCTTAATTAATTTTAATAAATATAATGATTGCCATTCGCGAACACATTAAATACAAGTGACCATATCGTTTAATTTTAACTTATTTTTTAACTCTATGCGTTAGTGGATTGAAGATCACGGGTGGACTAAAATGCCTGAAATCCTAATGTCATAATCAACCCGCCTTTGGTTTAAATTATTAATTTTGGTTTGCATAATTTAAAGTCTTACACCAAGTTATAATGACACATTGACACATTGGGATAACAAGACAGAACGAAATTATAAGGATTTAATATAACACAAGGGCACGTGAAGAGGAGGCCACCCGACTACGTAGGGAACTTGGCACTACAACTTTCCATCCCAGGTCGAAGATCCAGGGGCAGACCCAAAACACGATGGAAAGATGTAGTGGTAAAGGACATGAGAGAGTGCGAAGTCTCCGAAAATGAAGTCGAGGATAGAGCGAAGTGGAGGCGTAAGACAAGAAAGGCTGACCCCACCACCATGTGGGACACATAGCCAGGAAGAGAGATAGAGATAACACAAGGGATCTAAAAATGTAGCGCAAATATCAATCTCTGAGGAATGACTACATATTTGTGTCATTTGCTGTAGATACTATCGGTCTGAGGAGGCTATGTGAGATACCATGTCATCTGGACTCTTGGCGGTCCACCACTGTACGTTTTACTAGGAGCTTTATTTCTCGTAAGACCCCTCTGTGGAATCGTTAACCACCGGCGATTTTTCCAGACCAATACGACTTTGGGACCTTCAAGAAAAGACCTTACAAAAGGCCGGCAACGTATCTGCGATTCCCCTGGTGTTGCAGTTGTTCAAAGGCGGCGGTAGTCACTTTCAATCAGGTGAGCCGTATGCTCGTTTGCCCCCTGTTCTATAAAATAAAAATAGATGAAGATATCACAACATAAAGTTGCCATTAGCCGCACTTTTTATAGAATAAGGGTGACAAACGACAGTTTGTAAAAAAAGTAAAACAGACAGTCCACCTGATGGTGAGTGGATGCTGTGGTCCATAGACCATTCACATCACACCACATTTATTCTCGATTAAGAATCAAAATGCAGATGAGTTGCCACGCCTGAGGGCTAATATGGAATGCCTCGTTTCCAGTAAAAAAGTGTCTCCGAATCTCTACACTATCACCATACGAAACACAGCAGTATTAAGTTGACATTTTACGCTGGTATCTTGTGAGAGTAATATAAAAATAATTAGAATAAAATATATAAACTGTACAGCAGTACCTGTGTGTTTTATCAACCTCTGGATGAGCAGTTTGTAGCTGGGGAATTTCTGCACAGGCTTTATGAGAAGGTTGTCCAAAGACAATTTTCCTTTGTGGTCTCGGGCCATGGCGTCTAGGAACTTGGCAAAGGCGGGTCTTGAAGCAGCCGCTGTTTTTATAGTCTCCTTCGCTTTTTTCAAATTGTTTATAAAAGACATGTAGGTGTCCATTACTGCGGGTTTCGTGAACTAAAACGATGAGAAATTAGAAACTTTTAATAGGATGAATAAAAATATAACCATTTTTTTTTACATTTTAAACACTTTTATTCAAGTATTTGGTGATTTATTTATTATATATTTTAAATAATGTATTAAATCAGTTGCAGTTAAAAAAAAAACTATGTATAAAACTATAAATATACCACGTTTTTAAAACGGACTTTAAATTATGAAATTCTTTTTTTTTTCATTTTTTTACATTCGTATCCAATTTTGAGCTACGTTCAAAATTTCATCTTGTGACTAGCTCATCGGCAAGTTAGTTTAAAATTAATTAATGTTAAAATTAATTAATGAACAAAAGCGAGTAATTAAAAACGTGGTAAAAAAGGTAACTATACAATAATAACACTAGTTTACACGGTTTTCATACCCCAGCTGAAAGTTGTTATTTTGTTATTATTTAGGTAGAATTATCCAGAAAAAATAATTAACAAATTCTATCACGTCTGGTTTAAGAAATATTTATTAACTTAACTGAAATACATAATTTTGGCATTAATACTAAAAAAAAACTAAAAATGACGAATTTTTACCTTATTTTTATAGCTATTTGAATTAGTTTCTCTTATAATGGACCAACAGTAACACCCTTACATGTTTTAATACCAAAATCCTTGATGTTGTTCTTCAAAAACCTTTAAATCTTGATGAAAACGTTCCCCTTGTTCATCACACATACTTCCTAAGTCTTCATCACACATAATGCACCCACTTTTAGCTCGATTTACAATAGGAAATCCAAAATAATGAAGATATGCACTTTTTAACGAAACTACAATGGGTCATCTCTTTTTTGAAAATATAAACTGTCCACAAACATAACAAAAACGATCAGAACTTTCTACTACACATTTTAAATTACCTAATCCGAAACAAGTTTTAAAGCGAACGAATAAACAATAAACTGTCGTTACCACATTAGGTAGGTAATTAATAAAACATTTGAATGCAAGAAGAAATTGTGACGTGATAAAATATTTCTGCTAACACTTTTAGGTTTAAGGAAGGTAGATTAACATATTTATATACATTTATTTTGGCGTATAAAAAAAGTTCAATTTTGTAAACTAGTGTTATAGGTAAATCTTTAATTCAGGTATGCTGTAATTATAATACGTTAGGGTTATATGGTAATCCGGTTAATATGGTCACTTCTTTATATCTCAAAAACTACAGCCTTATTTGCATAGATGGCTTTGTGATACGATAACTCTTCATCAGTCAATCAAATAATAAAGAGTCAAAAGGGCGCTGCTTTATCGACGCCATTTCGACAGTTGACACTATAGCAAGCATTGTAGTTAGTTTTTTAGGTAGATTTTTCCAAGTGTTCCTAAATTATTGCCTAAGCTTGTTTGCTATATTTTTCTTAATATAATAGTTATAATATAAGATTTTGTGTTTTTGTCTCTGTCCTCCCACTAGTTTTGGTTTTATATGGCGGCAAATACGCAGGTCACTCAATAAGTTCTGAGATACTCGAAATTTAAAAATGGAACGCACCCGTGTTATATGTTTCTAAAAAGCAAATTTATTTTAAAATAGAACTCCATAAGCCAATTTCTCGATATTAAAAAAAAAAACAAAGTTCTATTAATTTTCCAGCAAATTGATGAACATTTGTGCGCTTTGATCTATTATGACTTTAAATTTGGTTTAACCAAACAATTAAGTTTACAACAGTTACAATCAGCACTAGGAGACTCAGCTCTATCACGCGCAACAATTTTTGGGTGGTTTGCTGAATTCAAAAGAGGTAAAATTAACCTTAAACATCACCAAAGTACCGGAGCCCCGTAAACAGCGGTAACGGTGGAAAATGTATGGACTACTGAAATGTTGGTGCGAGTAGACCCACGAATCACATATACGGACATCGAGAAGATTGTAGGCATTAGTTCGGGGAGCATTCATACCATCCTACATCAACATCTTGGAATGAGGAAGCTTTATTGTCGATGGATCCCTCGTTTGCTCTCTGAAAGCGAAAAACGTATTCGTGTGGAATGGTGCCATGAAATGCGTCTACATTTTGAAAACGGGGCATCTAGGCGTGTTTCAAAAATCGTTACTGGTGACGAGACGTAGATCTATCAATATGATATGGAAAATAAAAGGCAATCATCGGTATGGGTCTACTCAGAAGGACATTTACCGACAAAACTGCAAAGACCTCGCAACGTCGGCAAAAAAATGGTGGCTAGTTTTTTTCCCGGAGCGGATATTTGTCGACGTCAATGCTGGAAAATTGTAGGTCAGTCAACTCTTAATGGTATACTACAGTTGCATTACCCAAAGCTTTTCAAGATGTGCGGAAGAGAAGACCAAAGATCGGGATTCGGGGTATCATACTACATCACGATAACGCCTCTTCCCCCAAGACTTTGCCCCTTAGACCAAAAGCATTTATTGAGTAATCTGGCGTTGAAACTCTAAGTCACCCAACCTACAGCCCTCACTTAGGTCCTTGTGGTTTCTTTTTGTTCCCAAGAGTCAAACAAAAAATAAAACGCGAGTTTTTTTTCAAGCGCCAAAGAAGCCGTGGCTGCCTACGAAGAAGCGATTTCCGACCTGTCAGATCAAGACTGGCAAAAGTGTTTTCAGAGTTGGTTTAGGTGAATGGAACTTTGTATAGAGCATGATGGACAATATTTTGAAAATATGTAAAATAAATGTTAATAGTATCTAGAATACTTTTTGTATATCTAAAAACTTATTGAGTGTCCTACGTATTTCCCTCACATAGCTTAGTAAAAAAAGTTAAAATTTTCTGACAAAATCTACGAAATGGATGAAGAATGAGCCTAATACTTCTTTTTGATTTCAACATATTACATTGTGAAATCAAGTCAAAGTTTGGTCAAAAAAATAAAAATTAATAACTTGAACACAGCGCCACCTATCGGTAATACATATGGATCTTTTCGATAAAACAAAAATATTTTGATTTCTTATATTTACGCGAACACTATACATTGATTAAAACTACTTTTACGGATTTTATCGCGTTTTAGTTATATTAATTTTAATACCCGACGTTTCGGGTGCTTTCCAGCATCCATGGTCACGGGGGACTGAGGTGACTGACGTCCCGATGTCAAAGTTAGCCAGGAGTACCTTCAGCTTTTTAATTTAAGTTATAAGTTAGTTCATTCTGCGTAGATCGGACCAAAAACAATAATTAAAAAGCTAAAGGTACTCCGGGTTAACTTTGACATCGGGACGTCAATCACCTCAGTCCCCCGTAACCACGGATGCTGGAAAGCACCCGAAACGTCGGGTATTAAAATTAATATAAATAAAACGCGATAAAATCCGTAAAAGTAGTTTTAATCAACAAAAATATTTTGTCAATATGACCTCAATCGGTCAAGTTGTTTAGAAGTTACTCGATCGCTAACAGAAAGATATTAATCGTTGGTGCGAACAAATGAAATCATTATCTTCATCATACACTTACCACGTCCAAAAAGACGTCTCCAACTTTCTGCTGCAGGTCCCATTGTTCCAGCCGCCGTCTCAGTTGCTCCAGGAATACTTGGTGCACATTTAATATCGCCGGCACCTGATAAAATATCTCATCAACGAGGAATGCATCTAGAAGGCCGGCATTTTCTGGACTCTTGAGAGGCTGGAGATATTTCTGTGGAACAATGAAAATAAAATCAAAAATATCAATTTAATTTAGACAATAGTTTAAAAAAAATAAAACATGTAAAAAGCTGGAAACAAATATGCTGAAACGATGAATTTTAGGTCAAAATAAGCTTTCCATCTTTGCTCTTTTTAAAACTTTGTTATAACAATATAGTACATGTCCTCCGCGGAGATTTTTACGTAACAATGTTTAATAAAATCCTGGACTTTCCTGTAGTTTTAAGAGTTTAATAACCATAGAAGTAAGTTAATAATAAAGAAAATTTTCTTCGACTAAATAAATTAAAATGTACGAGGCATGTACTAAATCTCTACGTGGTAGAGCCACGCTGTAGCTCGTTTATGGTTGTGACACAAATGGGTCAGCTTAACCGGGAAAGGACCACACTCTCACAGAATACCAGCATAAAATTGCAGTTTTATGCTGCTGTGTTTTGTATTGTGAGCGTAGAGAACCGGAGACCCTTTTAACTAAAAACGAGGCATTCTTATGGCAGAGATGAATTATATAACTCAATCTAATAGACCACATGTTATGACTAGGACTTCATCTGAGTGAGCATTACCTTAGTGACTTTTTTGTCACTGACTGACAAAATTGCTTACTTTAGCTTCTTTGCTTAAGGTGGTTGCAGGCTTAAAGATGACCATAGAATTTGCCCATAGCAGTGACCACTGATCATGTACGCCTACATTTATCCCCGATTAAGAATTTAAATGCATTGGCACCCCAGAAGGCTAATATTGTGAAAGGTATCCGATTGACCTCACTTATCATATGAAGTAAAACAGCATTATACTATATAGCCAACGAATCAGTAAGCTGAAGTGGCAATGGGCCACCCATATGGCTCGAAGAACAAGAGGGCAGCCGAAGAGAAAGAAAAGTTTTCCAGTGGCAGGTAATGTAGTGATTACCTGACTACTCATAGATATACGTAGTCGATAGATAAAGCTGGCTTAGGACCGTGCTTTGTGGAATTCTTTGCGAGAGGTCTTTGTTCAGCAGTGAAGGCTGATTCTGTGCAAATATAGTCCTTCTCTGGTCGTTTAGATCGATTTTGCTGCAACCATAATACGTAAGCCATATGCGTATGTCGAATCGTCGCCCTACCGTACTACGGGAGTGAAAAATAGAGACTGCACACGTGCTTATGCACTTATTCGTGCATGTACGGATCATAGACACCTGAATCCATATGTGACTATGCGGGGTTCATGCTGTTCTTAATCTGTAGGAGCACGCCTACTTACCTGCAGGTCTAATGAGGACGGTCGTAGTTCCAATTGTTAAAAATAAAACAGGGAATATTGCGGATAAGACCAAAAATTAGCTACTGTGACGTCTAAAGTGCTGGATTGTTTACTTGAGAGACAACTTAAACAACATCTTAAGTTTCACGACGCCCAGTTCAGTTTTTGACCACGGTTATCAACTGAGTGTGCTATTATTTCCCTCAAGCATATAATCAAGAACTACACTTGCAGAAAAACATGTGTGCATGCTGATTTTCTGGATCTGTCGAAGGCATTTGACTTGGTTCAATTTCAGTACGATATCCTTTGGGCGAAGATGTGGGCGAGTGGTGTCCCGAATGACATTGTCAATGTGTTTAAATACCGGTATGGAAATCAGATTAACCAGGTCAGATGGCTTGAATAGTTTTCTGATGAGTTTAATACTTAAATTCGGGGTGAGAAAAGGTGGTTTGACCTCTCCGGCACTATTTAACTGTTATTATTGACCAGCTGATTCGTGAGCTCAGCAGCATGCGTGAGGATGCTCGATTGACGGTCTTTGTGTCAATAGTATAAGTTATGCCGACAACATAGTGCTACTGAGTCCATCTGTCGCTGCTCTCAGAAGACTGATGAGCGTTTGTGAGCGTTTTGCTGAGTTTTACGGTCTTCTTTACAAAGTTAAAAAAGAAATTATGGCATTTAAGGCAGACGGTCGCAAAACTGTCCATGTTCTGCCAGTGTACCTAAACGGGGTAGCTCTATATAGCGTGTCGTCCTTTAAGTATCTCGGTCATATTATGAAAGAGCGACTGAAGGATGATAATGATATGGAGAGGGAAAGGAGAGCGTTGGCAGTCCGCTGTAATGTGTTAGCCCGCAGATTTTCACGATGTACCACAGAAGTTAAGATAACATTGTTTAAAGCCTTCTGCCAAACAATGTACACATGTAATCTGTGTGTTGATTATACGCGGGGGGCTTTCAGCGCACTTGGGTTGGGTCTGCCACAATTCTGCAGCGCATCGGGCATATATGCGCGAGCGTGCACCGATAGCTTCGAGACGGTGTTGCGCAAACGGGTCGCCTCAGAATACGTAGAAGCTCCAATGCCATACTGAAGGCTATTAGTGACAAACCAGATTGTCCTATTATGGGACACTGGGTGACTATGCATGTGCATATACCTAGTGCTACAGGCAGGCCTGATTTGTACTTAAGGCGGTACCCTGATCAAAAACCTTGCAAATGTGCGTTTTTCAGAGACTATTATCTCATCAGTTATGCACATAGTTACATCTAGAAGCACATTATTAATGTTCGATATCCTATCATCACATTCCACGTTCTAATTTGTTTGTATGTGTTATGAATACATTTAAAATCTACTTTTAAAAAATGACTAAAATTATTGATTACATGCATCTGTTGCTAAGGGAAACGCGTTAATCATTTGAGGATTACACTAATGGATAGATAATTTAAAAATCTATATTCTACACGTTTTATTTAATTTCTTAAGTTCGCTTATCTTTTTTAATTGAAATAATTCCAAATATACTGGCGTATTTTTACGCGATATATTGTAGCGAGAGCGCGTGGATTGTATAGGACCGAACGCACTAATTATTCGTGTCTGTACCTAATTATTACTAACATAGTTATATGTATAACTTCGTTGTACTAACAATTATGGATGTTTGTCCGAAATAAATAGATTTTTTTATTTAGTTTATTTGTAACCCTGTATTGTGCAGTGGCTGAGACAGCCCCCTTAGACCAGGACAGGATTATTGTTTACATGCAGTCTCTCATCGTCTAGGGTATCAACTTTTGTACGTAGGGGATTGTTTCAAATCAGTGTTTGTCCGGAGATTTCTCAATCGTCTCGTCGACTAAACTGTCCAATATAGGGCGAGTTTCATTCCAGAAGGGAAAGGGACAATTTGCAACAGGAATGTTAAAAGACCTTTCAACATTCGCATTCGCATTGAGAATTACTGAATCATGTTTAGTAGTCAAGATGCTTTTGCTACAATGATTAAATTTTAATGGGATAAAACGATATAGTTTAAAACTGCCATTAAATATATCAAGCTTAAATATTTGAGAATGCTTAAACAGTCGGGAAGTTTTAGAAACAAGAAATGCGTATGTTGTTTTCTGTTGACCGTAAATACTTTTAATATATTTCTAGTATAAGCGTTCATATTCTCATTTAAACGAATAGAAAATTCTTACATTACACATAATTTGAAGAAATTACAACAAAGAATTTAAACGTCTCTTTTATAGCACTCTTTGAACAAAGATTTGTGGAGTAGAAAACGCAAGCTTCATATTTTAGCCCGTCCTTCATAAAGAGCGAGGGTGTAAAGCATAGTGAGAGAAACGAGAGGAAAGAGAAGGGGGTGGGCAACAATGAACTCCTAGAACACAAGGCCGCTAGACGGGGAGGAAAATTTCTACGAAAACTGACAGCAATGGCATTGTGAAATTTGTGTAACGTATGTTATAGATGATATAATATTAAGTAAGCATTAATATTCATGAGAAATATTTTGCGCCCGCTTCCATTACAGATCAAATATTCGACGTGACTGGAAATGATTTACAAAATCTTAAGTTGTTTAAATTCTGAGGTATTTTGTTTGCTTATCTCATTAAGAATTTTTTGTGTATTAATGTGTGATTGTTATTAAGTATTTTACGTATTTATTTTATAAATATACACTGTATTTATATTATCACTAAATTTAGGATGTTATTGTGCACATAATACGAATTCTGATTATTCGAAGCAAATTAATCTTGCTTTGATTTATATTTAAATGCTGCAGTCACCAGACATTTAACTCTAACTTTAATTAAATTTAGAAATGTCAGCTTGTTTGTCATTGTGTCAAATGTTTGTCAAATTTTATGGAAACTTGTTCTGATATTGCGGATGTCAAATCATATTGATAATTACAGTTGTGGCAAATTCTTCAAGTTCATGAACGTTTGATGAAGGCACGCTGCAAGAAAATACTGCAACGCGAGTGGTTCGACTTTGTCTACCGTACTACCGAAGAAGGACTACGCACGCAAAGAATTGCAATTCTGATGGCGTGACACATTTATTTTTTATTAAACGTTGCACCTATCCGTCAAAATATAAAATTAAAAATCGCTTAAAGCGATATGACGACGGTTTGTAGTTCATAAATTTTCCGTTATTTTAATAACTTTGTTAAAATGCAATAAAGAGTTCTATCACGATCAGAGATCGGAATAGGGTTTCTGAAAATACCTAAAGTTTACAGCGGGATATAACATAGAGGGAGCTGTTACAACCGCTTAAGTTGAACCGATTTTAAATTCTTTACCTTTGAGACACCGAACTATAAGCATCGGGTGCGTTTGGCAGAAAAAAGCGCTAGCAAGCGCTTACTAGCGCTAAAATAGTTTTCGGCCAGGACACGATTGCTACTTAGTAGCGCTGACACAATCCGCCATTTTGCTTATTTAATTTGTTTGTTTTGAAGTAGAGTTTATAATTTGTTTTTTTTTTTTTGCAATATTAGTTTTAAGTAAATAATGACATGAATAGACATATTATACATGTTATTAAAAATTCATGATTGGTAAGTTTTTAATACGAATACTTCACAAACATATATATAAATTAGGTTAGGTTCCCCGGTTAAAACTAACATCGTGTCCTAGAGGAAAATAGCTACTTACGATTTGACAGCGCTTACCGCTTACGGTCGCCATTTTGCTTACAAGCGCTTGCTAGCGCTTTTTTCTGCCAAACGCACCCATTTGCAAGCTGCTAATACAGTTTTAAATTAACTTTTGTTTTAAACTTTTCCGGTTCACATTCGGTTTTTTAGTTTTACTTGTTTTGTATCTTTAAAATACCGAATTTGACAGTCTTGCAGATTTTCACACACCCAATTCCGATCTCTGATCATGAAACAGGAGGGTAATACTGCTGTGTTTCGTATGATGATAAGAGCTGGTACATCTAAGTTCTCAGGGGTGACAACGCACCTGCATTTGGAATCTTACCATCAGACCGTAGCATTCACTCACCATCAGGTGGACTGTGTAATTGAGAGTCACCCTTCTATAATAAAAACTGTTGCAATTTAGTCCAGCCTTTTTGTAATGTTTATCATCTATTTATTTTAAAGAGAGCTTGGTCTGTTGGTCAGAGTACTTTTTTCTTAAAGTTTTCTTAAAGTTTGTGTATAATTTTACTTTTTTGTTTAGTCGGTGTTTACAACATATATATTTTATAATATTTTATACTCAAATATTGTATATTTATTTTTTAAATATACTTAATATTTTCGAAATATTTATATACTCGACTTTACAGAAATATCACTGCATTTAAGGCACAATGTAAAATCACAACAAAGTCCCGGAAAATATCCGATGCTTGTGAACTAACAACTTTAAAAAGAAAAGGGAAATGAATATATAGTAAAAATAACCCTAGGTAATGAGGTGATCGCTTGTGAGCTGTTTCTATAATAATTCATATAAATAATTGTACAATTTTATTCTTACCCACCAAAAACATATACTTATGTGAAAAGAGGCTAAGGTCAATGTTCGGAGTTGTTGGATTCGCCAATCCCTTTTTACTGGAAACGAGGCATTCCATCTAAGTCCTCAGCGGTGACAACGTACGAGTATCATCGTCTTGATTCTTAATCGAGGATAAATGTAGATGTTTATTGGCTACAGCATCCACTTAGCATCCGGTGGTCCTTATTCTATAAAAAAAACTGAGCTGAGGTCTGAACGGGCGTCATGCTCCACAGGAGTTCCAAGAACGGTGTTGATTGCTGTAGATCTCATGATTTAAGCAAACTTGAAAAAGCCGAACTTGACTGATATTAATTTATACGTGGTAGAGCCACTGTATACGGTATATATGGTATGATATATATATATATATATATATATATATATATATATATATATATATATATATATATATTATGGTTGTAGCACGAAGGGGTCGGCTCGACTAAGGTAGTCGTGAGTCGTTTCCAGGAAAAAGGGTTTCCGGTTCTCTATACTCACCATACGAAACACTGCAGCATTACGCTGCTATTTTACGCTGACATTGATATTTTCCTTTTACTTGTGTTGTGAGACCTTTCTTAATGTCAATTCCATGACTGAAAATCACCGGTAAGTACCCAATATTCAACACCCTCACTACAACCACTCCCCAAGGTATGCCACAAAGCACGGTCCTGAACCACCTGCATCCATCGACTCCCTGCATGTCTTACCAGGTCGTCACTCCATCTAGTGGGGGGTCGCTCTACACTTCGCCTACCGGTACGAGGCTCCCACTCGAGAACCTTTTTTCCCCAACGGTTGTCGGTTCTTCGAGCTAAATGGCTGGCCCATTTCCACTTCAGCTCACTAATCCGTTGGGCTATGTCGGTCACTCTGGTTCTACTGCGGATATACTCATTTCTAAGTTTATCACGCAGAGAAACTCCGAGCATAGCTCTCTCCATAGCTCGCTGAGCGACTTTGAGCGTCCTCATACGGCCAACAGTTAAGGACCACATCTTGGTTCCGTAGGTCATCACTGGCAACACACACTGTTTGTAGAGCTTAGTTTATTTTCAGGGTTTGAGGTATACCCAATATTACGATATATATATATATATATATATATATATATATATATATATATATATATATATATATATATATATAAATAATAAGATAAGTGAGTATGCGAGCATCAAAATAAGTCATCTTTTAAATGATATTTAAATGATATAAATGATATCGTTAATACCTGTTCCCGAAAAAGGCCCTTGATAGATGAACAGACGGACGAAGGGAAAACAAAGCTAAATAGCAAATCTTATATTATAGGGGCCCGTTTTTTTTGTACTTTTTAGGTAAGGGATAGTAAAATATACCTACTTACCCTAAAGCGCATTACAAGATGATGCACATATTGATTTCTTAAATTTACGCGAACACTACACATTGAATAAAACTAAATTTACGGATTTTATCGCGTTTATTTCATTACTTTTACTTATTTTTAATTCCCGACGTTTCGGGTGCTTTATAGCACCCATGGTCACGGGGGCGACTGAGATGTTTGACGTCCCAATGTCATAGTTAGTCCGGCTACCTTCAGTTTTTGAATATTAATTTTTGGTCCAATTTACGCAAAACGAGCTTATAGTATCAGCTCTTAGTTTAATTCAATGATGCACAGTAATTCAAAATTTTCGCAAAAAGCTTAACCATGACAAAAACACACAATGTTAGCAACGAAAGATTAAGCGAATGAGGAAAATGAAATAAATCCATAAGCGACAACCCTGGCATTTCAACAGCTACATAAATATAATGGATTTGTTACTCGCCAGTTCATTCGGAGCGGATGAACGAAAAGATTGACTTATTGTAATTTCATTGTGCCCTTGTAATTTACGGACGCGGTTTAACTGCATAGAAAGTTTGTCGGATTATTTCAAGCAAAAAAGGAAATTAAATTCGTTGAAAAAAATTGTTGTTGAGATCTTTAGTTATTTTACATAGAGCTTTCTTTAATTGAGCTTGCTTTCATTGTAAATTAAGGAAACATTCAAACTCACCGGGCAGTAGAAGAAACTAAGAAAAATAAAATACTACGTTCAACAGTAGACTTTCATAGGCTGCACGGATGAAATTTTAAAAGCAAATTTTCAAAAACCGGCTTTAGTTATATCTTAATATTACTAAAGTTTGTGTATAATTTTATAATAAAATTAAAAAAAAATATGCGGTCGGGAGACCCTCGCCAGGAACGAAGTTCATTACGTTATTTTTCAACTCTAAACGTGATTTAATATGTAGATTACTATTAAAATATTTTTAAATTAATTTAAATAAATTTAATAAAATTAAATAAGTATATTAATTTTTAAAAACACACATACATACAACCGTATACGATAGAAAGAGACATAGAGAAAGAGAAAGAGAGGAAAAGGTCGACTCGAGGAGACATAATATAACGCTTTTTCCATACGTGACGATTTCTGCCAGTTCAATATACAAATATTTTAATATATTAAGTTCAAAAGTTACGGTCGCCACACACGGTCAGTTCAACTGATCATTCCCACTGATCAGTTCAAACTAAAACAGTTGACATTTTTTTAAATATCGGATTTTCGATATATCGATAAATAAACATATATGTAAAATTCCGATCTTAATATGTTTATAATGATCGATATATCGAAAATCCACTATTTTAAAAAATATTAACAGTTTCTGTTTGAACTGATCAGTTGGAATGATCAGTTGAACTGACCGCGTGTGGCGACGATTACAGCCTAATTACGTCCTACTGCAGGTAACAGGTCTTTACTGATTTTTTATTAGATTACAGAATAATTAGTCCATCTTTCCCCCTGTGCTGGCATTCACAATTTCTCGAAATATTTTATTTCTTTGATACGCAGGATAATTTGATGTATTAAAGGATTATAACTAAATTAAAACTAACAATTCCAGTAATGCCGGGGATAGAGCTCTCCCGTATCTTTCTCTATTATCACAGTCTCCCGGTTACCACAGCTCCCTTTGGTCTAATCGAAGTGTAATATTTTAATAATATACTAATATTTACCCGCCAGATTTGCTTAGTGTGAATTAAGCTTTTATTATAATTGTAATAAATAATTAATTTTTCTGGAAAAATTTATCTGTTTACCAAATTTAGAGATTTTAATTTTAGACTAAATAAAACGTACATAAAATCTGTTGTATCCACTCACACCCTGACTATAATCATTATCATCACTACAACTCTTCACTAGTACATAAATAAACATTACATCCTTTTTCTAAAATGTTCTAAACAGCCTCAAAACATGTTCGTGAGCTACCTGCATCCATCGACTTCCTGCATGACTTAACAGATCAGAACTCCAACTAGTGAGGGGCTGACCTACATTTCGTTTACCGGTAAGAGGTTGACACTTGAGAACCTTACAAGGCACTAAGCTGGATTAACTGTTTTTAGCACTCATGGGACCAAAAAATATTTGTGTCTTTGTGTTAATTTGATCTTTAAATCACCAAAAAGTGTAATATTGTTTGTTTAATAAACAAAATATACTTATTCGATATTTTGCAGAATTGAACCCCTAACAAAAAGGAGAAATTCACGTTTTTTGTCATTTTTACTTTAAATTCGAATAATCTTTTAATAAATCAAGTTTTTTGCCTATTTCAAAGTAATAAAATTTAATATTTGTTGTTTAAAAAGTTAAGTTAAACTTTTGGCAATAGTGTTGGAAAAATATTTCTCTAGCATAATTTTTTTTAACTCATACATTTCCTATGATGCAAAATTAACATAAAATAATTAAATTGTTCTAGAACTATAGCGGTCCTGTATCTACACTGGTAACTGCATCAACATCCAGTGTGTTTGAAAAGAATATTGTATCAACATCCAGTGCAATAACGACAATTGCACCTACACCATCCAGTGCAACATCAACCAGCACATCTGATTCTAGTGCAAAATTAACTACTACAATTAGATTTAGTTCGACACCAAGTCAGCAAGAATTAATTAGTTGTATATCTAAATTAGAACAGGATTTAGAAAAACTGCAAAAAATTGCCAAACGACGACTGTTGAAAATAAATTGTTTGCGTCAAAAGACAAGACGTTTAAAAAATAAAAATCTGGATTTAAAGTTAAGATTAGGAAAAAATAGAAAAAGAAAATTTACTTATTCTGTGAAAAATAATCCAATAATTGAAAATTATTTACAGAAAGAAATAGGAGAAGATAAGCGTAAATATTCTTTAAAATTGAAAATTCGCTTCAAACTATTTATCACCGCGAGCATACGATTATGTGCGCAATGAATTAAAAGATATTTTGCCACACGCAAAAACAATATGCAAGTGGTATCAATGTATCCAATGTGATCCAGGATTCACTACAGAGGCCTATGAAGGTAACAGAACAGAGCTCACAGAATACCAGCGTAAAATAGTAGCTTAATGCTGCTGTGTTTCGTATGATGAGTGTAGAGAACCGGAGACCCTTTTCACTGGAAACGAGGCATTCCATCTTAGTCCTCACGGGTGACAACGCATCTGCATTTTGATTCGTAATCGAGGATAGATGTAGATGTCTATGGACCACAGCAACCACTTACCATCAGGTGGACTGTGTGCTCGTATGTCACCCCACCCTATAACAAAAAGAGATTAAAACATCGAACAGTTTGATAATAAACACCTTCGCGACTCAACGCACAGGTGAGCTCACCATATTTTCATACGGTCTTCGAGTCATTAACAACTCGCAAATAAGCAATAAATATTTATTTATATCAAAATATATTTAGTTACTTCCGTAAACATACCTTAAAATACGACATATTTTGAAATATACAGATATACGTCTTCAGTAGCCAAAGGATGCTGTCATCTTTGGCAATTAATAATATACAAAGCTCAAACAGATGAAAAGATAATCGCTCGTCTCCGTTTTCAATTGAAAGACAATATTTCACAGTGACAAAGCAAAGAACAACCAAATATCATAAAATAGCATACAAATATTTGAAAAAATCTAATTCTTTTAACTAATATTTCTTGGTGATTGCGTAAGGCAAAGAAGTTTGATTTAAAACCAAAACAATTACGGAAAGACAAGTGTTCCGCACGGTAGTAGGCTCCATATAGGTTAGTTCCTTTTACATATTTCTGCTTTTAATCACCAGTACACTTACTACAGTGTTCCGGTTTGAAGAGTAAAGAAACTAATATTACTCGTAAATATATATAATACAGCACGAACGGGTCTGCTCGACCGGGGAAGGACCACGCTCTCACAGAATACCAGCGTAAAAGAGCAGCTTAATGCTGCTGGTAATATTTTTTATATAAAAATTTTTTACGATCATAATCTGGTAGATTATCATCATAAAAAATTATAAGTCATAGTAACAAAATGTTTCTAACTCACCATAATTTTACGGATTTGATTAGAACTCTAATATCCTATTTATCCTTAGTTACGTTGAGCACTTTGTTCAAGATATAGGACATAAAGTAATACTGGTATGTTTTGCTTTACAGTCCATTACAATTTTACCACCTTAACAGAGACCTACCCCAAGGAATGCCACAAAGCACGGTCTTGAGCCACCTGCATCCTTCGACTTCCTGCATCACTCCCCAGACCGTTACTTCATCTAGTGGGGGGCTGCCCTACACTTTACTTACCACTACGAGGCTGCCACTCAAAAACCATTGACGTGACGATGAGCAATATCATAGCCGGCTCATTGCTACTTCAGCTTACTGATTCGTGATGAACCAGTTTATTAGGTTGTAAATTACAAGAAATATTAATATAAAATCAAAGACATTTAGGTATGTAGTGGTAATAGACCGGACATCAGCAACAAAATTGTCGTCTGTAACTTTTGTCCTATTGGATATATCTCCGATTTTTGTCATATAGTCTAAATGACGTCACCGAAAAGTTATGTATATTTTTAAAGAAAATATGCCCAGTTGTGCATTAAGGTATAGTAAGTCACGATATGGAGCAAAAAATGAACATGTTTTCGGTTTATTATCCTAAGAATAATTTACCAAATAATCTATAAATTTTGTTATTTCTGGTAGATTGTTGTAAAAGAAAGAAAAAATATTGTAATAAGTGCCCTCTGTTATCCAGTAACGTCACTATTTATTTACTAATATGTTAGTAATTGAGGACGTGCCTAAAACCGATTTTTACCTTATATTTAGAAGCGTCACCTAATGGGAAATACCTAAAATGTTTTCAAATAATATTCAGCGTCGTATTGCCATTTTTCGCTAGAGGGCTTAACACACGCGCGTGCTCACAGTTTTTGTATGGAAATGTTCCCAATGTCCGCTCTATAGTAGATATATATTTAAATCGCTTTGTATAAAACACTAGCCATACGCCCCGGCTTCCCACAGTTAATTTATGTAACTCGACCACAGCGCCACCTACTGGGTCCAATTGTGAATCTAAATCATTCTGGGGCCCCAATCAAACACACAAAAAATTTCATCATAATCGTTCGATGAGGAGTTCAGTGACAAACACAAGTACACAAAAAAGAGTTTACAAATATATATATATATAATATATATATATATATATATATATATATATATATACCTTCTTGCATAAATACAAAAGGGATGATATTATATTGTGATCCTTTGATGAACCATTCGAAAATATTTTGCTTGACAGAGCAGGCTCTACGGGTAGAAGTTCGTCCGTGTGAACTCGGAAGAGTTTAGTTACGCTGAACACTGTAAATTCGTTCATTTGGGTTAATTAGTGGAATAATTACTGTATACAAATACACGCACGCATCTCTATACCTGAATGTTTCTGTCTAAAATTGTTTTTTTTACGTCAGTATAACATTGCTATGAACTCTACAATAAACATACAATAAATATGTAATCTAAACCTAAGAAGATACGACTGTATGTTCTAATACATCATCATCATCATCATCATCATTATTAATACAGTCCTTCACAAATTCACTGCTGAACATAGAGCTCCACCAAGGATCGACTTCATGCATGTCGCACCATGTCCACTCCACCCGGTAGGGGATTTCTCTACCCTTCCCTTAGAAAGTTTTTCTAAATACAACTAATTATCTACATAAATTCACGAATAAAGCATTATGATTTTATCTCATGATCTCTTTAACACTACAAGAGAAGTGTTTCAGTAACCACTTTTTAAATTCAAATTTAAAATAATAAATATGTAATATCTTTATATTGTTTCGTAAAATGTAATAAAAAAGTAACAAACATAGTGTACACATTTTTTTTAACAAATATATATTTTCATAAATTCATGTGAGCCTTTAAGGATTACTATAAGGATTCTACTGATTCATATACTGGGTGATTTTTTTTTACCGTCTGGAAAAAATAGGGTGTAACAGGTAAACGGAATAGAGGCCTATGGCACTGATATTTTACATTTTTTTATTTTACATTAACATATAATGAAATTAATCTTTCAGTAAATACTACTAATTTGAAATGACCTTTGGTACTAAAAAAAAATAACAACAAAATTTTTGAATTAAATAAATAAATCAATTAAAAACTATCGAAATTAAAATAATGCGTACCCAATCATTAGTATTTGTTGATATATCAATGTAATAATATGTTAATGTAAAATAAAAATAAATTGTAAAATATCAGTGCCATAGGCTTCTATTCCGTTCACCTGTTACAACCTATATTTCCAGACGTTAAAAAAATCACCAGTATGCGTCCCTCAAGTATACAGCCCTCCTCTGGTCCAATTTCTGAGAGTTTTTAGGGCATAAAGTGTCGGCCGCACACAATCGACCAAAAATAACTTACTAATTAATGGTGAGGTCAGTTCAATCACACCCACGCAAACGCAAACTATTATTTTAGCGAAGACAATAAGTACAGTGGGGAAAGACTGTAAGTATAAACTGATCGGACAATGGCGAGTCATCTTGGCTGGCAAGCTGCCGTTTAGGTGGATATGAATTGAATCCCTTACAATTTTTCCAGCAAGTAGCTCCGTCGCGCTTCCAGCGCAGTGGTTGACTTACTAAAGGAGTCAAGTAAACAGCCAAAGTAAGTACTTACAGTGCATAAGTAAGTTATTTTATTAACTTCCCAGTGTCCAGTGTGTGTCAACGTTTCAAGGTTTTTAGAGTCGAATAGTATGGTTTTTAAGAGGATGTCCGTGTGTGCACATGTATGTATGTATTTTCGTATTCAATTCGCCTCGTGTATCTCGAGAACAAAGAGTGATATTGATATGGGAACAGTTTCATTTAACGCATAATTATGTAACTTAGACCTCATAAAATTTTGAGAAAAATCAGTCAAGTCATTTTTGGTGTCGAATGAGAAATTGTATAAAATATTAAAACATATGATATTTTTTTATTCTTTCCTCTGGGAAGTTAGTCGTGTGGACCTTTCGTGTCGCACCTAGACCGCTTTTTTACCTTATTAGTTTCATAACTCAGGACCGTGCTTTGTGGCATTACTTGGGGGAGACCTATGTTCAGCAGTGGATTTGTGAAAGGCATCATTACAGATGATGATCATTATTATTTTTAAATTTGTATAAAACTTCTTGTTCTATTTGTTCCACAATTATCGCAACTATTCACCGAAAAATCGCACAAAGTTTGCGACGTTTCTTTCATTCTCCATCAATCAATGATGCTTGACTGGCCGTAGTGACCAGTCACCATTTAGGCGCTGATCATTGCCTTCTATACTTGTACTCGCCACTTCGTTAAACCCTTGACCAAAGTAAGTTAGGCTTAAGTAAGAGTGAAAAATTGCACCTCAAATGACACATTGACACTTTTACCCATTCCGATAAAAGCTCAAGCTATCCTCTATAATCCTTGAGGAAATAGGACAAGTATGAAATACCTCGTTAGCTATGTTTAAGCCTTACCTTAACTAATATCTCCAATGCCTCCACATAGGACTTCTCAGTTTCGTAAAGTTCGACCACGACGTGCGTCCTCGTGTCCTGAAATTTAAAAAGATCTATAAGTAAAAATAAAAAGCAAAAAAATATACTTAAATGTTAAGTTTATTGAATACGAAAATTATAGTACATATATATATATATATATATATATATATAATATATATATATATATATATATATATATATATATATATATATATAGTAGCGGCTCAATAGGTTTTGAAATATGTATAACTAATTTTTTTTTAATATTTAAAGGTGACATACAAGTACAAAATTCACCTGATGTTAAGTAAATACTGTGTCCTATAGACACTTCCATTTATCTTTGACGAGGAATTAAAGATGGAATGGATTGTTACCAATAAAAAGCGTCTTCAGTCAAACGCACCCCATTTGAAATTTAACAGGTATTATATGCTGCTATTTCATTCTGGTATTCTTTGCGAGCCTACGTGCTGCAGCATGACACTACCACTTACCGAACAAAATCAGCAGCTATAAGCCAGCACTTCAATACAATCCCACCTGATGCCAAGTGGTGATGTAGCCTAAGATGGCGAAGCGCACTGACTTAAGAAAAGCATATTCACCCTTGCCTTGAAGACACCCACATTATAATCGGATGGAAAGACAGATGCTGGCAACTTATTCCACTCCTTTGCTGTATGCATGACGAACGACGTAGCAAACCGTTAGGTGTGAATGCGTGGTAAATCAACAACGAAAGGTTGGAGATTGGCCGAGCGTCTGGTTTTCCGATGTTCCACCATCGGGAGAGGGACGAATTTAATTATGCAATTCCTGCGCACACTATCCGAAATGCATCCCGTAGAAAACCGTAAGGCTGGCTACTTTGCGCCTATTTTCGAGGCTGGTAAGATTAGTTTTAACCAAATCCGGGTCACCAATAATCTGCAATGTTTGTGCTAACAGCTGTTTTTTGATCAAAAACACTCCAATCTATTTTTCTTCTGTTTTTCTATTAATTTTGCTCTATCGTTTACATAACTCTGCTATTTCTTTTAGCTTGCTTTAATTGTAATGAATGTTAATATTATCGTAAGACGAGAACCTTCCATTAACGGATTATACGATGTCCTAATAAAACAACGACATTATCGAGACCACTTAATAATGGGTTATGTGTAAAATCCATGATCATGTTAAAATATATATCATATGTTTTAATATATTATATGTATATAAGGTCGGTGGGAGCTCCAACTGCATTTTGAGGGTAGTATCTGATAAATTTGATTGTCATCATTATCATAAATATGCATGTTCGTCAAGGGATGTCGCAAATTACTACCACTACCATTACGTCTTATCAAAGTAACCTGAAAACAGGCCGTCCCCATAGATTGCTTTAGTTTTAGAGCCATGTTGCAGCTATATTAATTGTATAGTTGTAGCACGAATGGGTCGGCTCGACCGGGGAAGGACCACACTCTCACAGAACACAGCGTCACATAGCAGCTTAATGCTCCTGTGTTTCGTGTGTGAGAGAACCTGAGACCCATTTTACTGGAAAATAGGCATTCCATCTTAGTCCTCAAGGCTGACAACGCATCTTCATTTTGATTCGCAATCAAGGATAGATTTAGATGTCTATGGACCACAGCAACCACTTACCATCAGGTGGATTGTATGCTCGCTAGTCACCCTTTTCCTATAAAAAAATTGCTTCATAGGGGGGACATTAGCCATAGTAGCCACGCTTGGGAATCTGTTGGCTGGTGTACTATTCTTATTTCAGTAGTCAAAAGGAAGACGCTCTTAGTTTCCCTCTGTCGCCTCTAGTGGCACCCACGGGAAGATCAGGGTAGTGGATATTGTTACACCGCCACTACATAGTCAGCGAAAACTAGCAACTTTACCCGGCACTGCCTGGGTAGGATTTATTATTGTGTCGTTAATTAGATTTAAGATAATCATCCGAGATCATTTATTTTATAAATTGTCCGAATTCTCAAATAAAAATCTCCAAGATTTTTTTTATTTATATACTATAAATTAAAATAAACCAGACTGTTTTTTTTTTTCAAATTATAATCCGTTACTCCATTACAACAGGTTGTTCGCTAACTACAATATTTTATATACTTAGTTCATAAATATATTATTATACCCCCCCCCCCCACACACACACGTGAGCGTTTGGAAATATTTCTTTTGGTTGATTTTGGACTTGTAGCCTGCCTTAATGGGACTTCAACGCAAAACTAGGCACAATAGGGAACGGTGAGCTGAAGGATGGGAAATTTGGGATAGGGCAACGGAACCCAAGGGGCCTTCATAGAGAAAGAGGGACTCTTTATTATGAACTCTTTCTTTCATATTTATTAAAAACCCTTTCAGCTCAATAAAAGGTAGTTCTTTTGAAATTACAGACAGATACTACAATTTATATTTATCTAGATAATTCCTACTATTATAATTTAATAAATTACTAACATATTATGTAATTTATTAAATTATTGTGGGTAGTTTTGTGTTAAATAAATTGTTATATTTTAATTTTATTGTTATATTTAATTATAAGAAAGAGTGATTAGGCTTTTGTTACGTTAAGACAGTGCGGTTTATCATCTAGTGCTACATCACCACTTACCACCAGGCGGAATCGTGGTCAAACGCTGGTTTATAATAAGTTAATATATATATATATATATATATATATACATTATTTTGTACATTTTACTGACCGAGTTTGTCATCAGACTGAACACAGTATAATCTCAGCTGGAGTGAAAACTTGTGCAAAAAGCCGGTGTTGAATACTAGGCTGCACTAAAAGTATCGGAAATGGAATATTTCCACTGTTCCTGTCATATTAAAATCTTTTTAATTGAAAACTCCTTGGTTTTAAAAATCGAATACCATTTATTTATTTTAAAAAGATTCTCGGTCTTGCCACAAGGTTTTGTCAAACTTGTTTAATCGTTGAGAAAATGGAATTGACTCGAGAAAATTCAAGAGCGATGATTTATTATGACTTTCGAAGTGGTTTAACACAAAAACAGTGTGTTGACCGGATGACTTCTGCATTTGGTGATGAAGCCCCTTCTAAAACCACAATTTATCGCTAGTTTGCTGAATTTCAACGTAGACGTGTCAAGCTCAGTGATGATCCCCGTCAAGGTCGTCCAAAAACTGCAGTCACCCAAGAAAACGTTGATACTGTGCGTAAGCTGATTGAGGAAGATCGACATGTGACATACCGCGAAATTCAGGCTTTAGACATTGGCATGAATCAAATACAAATAATCTTGCATGAACAATTAGGTGTAAAAAAGTTGTTTTCCCAATGGATACCGCATTCGCTCTGTGAAGAGCAAAAAGCGGCTCGCGTTACTTGGTGCGTCAGAACTCTCCAAAGATTCCACGCAGGATCCTCAAATGCTGTATACAACATCGTATCAGGTGACGAATCCTGGATATACGCGTACGAACCCGAAACAAAAAACCAGTCACGAGTTTGGGTGTTCGAAAATGAGTTAAAGCCAACAAAAATTGTTCGTTCACGGGGTGTTGCAAAAAAAAATGGTGGCCAAGTTTGTCTCCAAACCCGGCCATGTTACGACTATTCCTCTTCAGAGACAAAGAACGGTTAATGCAGAATGGTATGCTAGCATTTGTTTGCCACAGGTCGTTTCTGAACTCCGTAAAGAGAACTGCAGCCGCCGCATCATCCTCCATCACGACAATGCGAGTTCTCACACCGCACACACAACAAAAGAGTTTTTAGAGCAAGAAAACATAGAATTATTACACCATCCGCCGTACAGCCCCGAATAATATTTCTATACTTTCCCTAATAAAGAATAAATTGCGTGGACAGAGATTTTTATCACCTGAAGAAGCTGTGGACGCCTACAAAACGGCATTTTGGAAACCCCTACTTCCGAATGGAATGGTTGCTTCAATGATTGGTTCCATCGTATGGAAAAATGTGTCAAATTTCGCGGAGAATACTTTGAAAAGCAATAAATACATTTTTAAATAGTAATGTTGTGTCACTTCCTTGATTCCCGAAATTTTCAGTGCCGCCCTCGTATCTCTACTTTGTACCAATACTTTTCATAATATGACTCCGTCTCACTACGATATACCGGGCAGTCGATAGTTTCCCACAGTATTTTTTAGTTTATAGGTTTATACGTTCGTAATGTTCGAGTTGGAGGGTTTCAATATAAAAAGGAGGCAAAGCCGTGGTGTTGGATGTTACGAACGTAGACTGTAGACACTTTGTCGGCCTCATGGTAACCTCATTTAGGGCCGGGCCGACAAGCGTCAGAGAAGGCTGAATTAAGTAAATGGCGCAAATATGAGACTTCAAGAGATGATAATATATTTGTGCCATTTGCTGAAAGGTCCACTGGTCTATGAGGTTCAAACACGGTAAAGTACTTAAGTATATCTGCGATTGGTCGTCATCACAGTGCAAAGGCTATTTTTTTTTCTCGTCCAAAGGCCAAGTATAATCATTCAGCAACGCTACCTGCGTAGGGCTTATTGATAATTATAGTTTTTATTATTGTATACAATTAGTTGTGAAAGGTATGAAAACGTAAGTTTATTTATTTATTAAATCGATAAATATAAATAACAGAACATATAATATACATTTTAACCTCTAGTATAAATGGTCTCTAGTAGTAATAGTCCCCTAATAAAACCAAAACTAGTAGGACGACAAAGACATAAACACAAAGTGCTATACTATAACTAATATACTAAAAAAATAGCAAACAAGCTTTGGTAATAATTATACACATTTCGAAAATCAACTGAAAAAAAGCAACTACAGTACACCATACTAAAATCGACTAAAATATTTACATAATTTTGTCAAAATGGCGCCGATAAAGCAGCGCCCTTTCCCCCTTTATTATTTGATTGACCGCTGAATAGCTATCGTATCATAAAGCCATCTATGTAAACAAGGCTATAGTTTTTGAGTTAAAGAAAGTGACCATATTACTCTCACGTACTATAATCGAAATACAGTGGACCCCCGGTAATCCGAAAAACATTTTGCAGGACTATCGAATTTGTCAAATTATAGAGTACTGCCTAAGATCCCCTATAGTCCGGATTTTTTTTACAAAAGAGTACCTTGTACAACAATAACAGATCTATCGAAGGGACAGACAAATAACAGATCCAATGATAAGATGTTATATATATATGCACTCTGAAACTCTGAAGTACAAATCATACTACATTATGTATGTCAAATTTAGTAAAATAAATAACACAATATAAGTAAAGCTATAGAACTTACAAAAAATATGCAATAATTTTACATTAGGAAATAATTGTGTACATACAAATGTGCATACTAAAATAATTAAAAATTATGAATCAATCAATTTAAGAAGCATCAATTTAAGAGAGTTATCAAACATCAATAACGCTTTTTGAGGAAAATTATGATCTTCCAACCATTTTCAGAATCAAATTTTTCAATCAGAATCAAAACAATACCATACGCGTCGTGCAAAATAGTGGTGGTGCGTACAAGCTATAACTTGTTTAACAAATAGCGAAAATTGTCAAAAAAATATTCATTAATAAATAATAGACCATGTCGGATTCAGGGGGTGCCGGATTAGAAAGGGCCCGGATTACTGGGGGTCCGCTGTATTCGTAAAGTTCGACAACGACTATGACCAATCCAGCCAAAAAAGTGGTGAATATTTGAAAACTGTTGCTCGATATACATACATATAAACACTCACGCCTGTCACCCAGAGGGGTAGGCAGAGACTACAGACTTCCATTTAGCACGATCCTGACATACCTTTCTCGCCTCTTTCACATCCATATACCTACGCATACGTGCTCGTCGGTTAAGGGTACTCTTAATTTGGCCCATTTTTAGTATATCGCCAATTTGGTCGACAAACTTCAGTCTAGTACGTCCCTTACCGACTCTTCCATTCACTTCTGCAACATATATTTGCTTTGTCAGTCTTTCCGCATTCATTCTTTCTACATGACCAAACCACCGAAGCATTCCTTTCTTAATCCTGGTCACCGCATCATCTTGCAAACCACACTCTTCTTTTATCACACAGTTTCTCACCCTGTCACTCAGATTCAGCCCTAACATACTCCTTAGCGACCGCATTTCTATTGCATTTATTCTACTCTCGTGCTTCTTCTGCCACACCCAACTTTCAATACCATAAGTTAAAGTAGGGACTAACACAGCATTGTGAATTGCCATGCCTTTTTTGACACATTCTGACTTTTCACAATAGAGTGTAGAACCCCATTTACTTTATTTCCTGCATTCACTCGTCGTTCAATATCCTTATCATATCTCCCATCCCTGCTGAATACACATCCCAAATATACGAACTCATCCACTTGCTCAATTAACTCTCCTTCTATTCTTATTTTACATATCGTTTTGCTTTCTTCTCTATCAAAAACCATCACTTTCGTCTCACTTGCGTTCACTTTCATTCCCCTTTCTTTTAATGACCTGTTCATTAATGTAACCATCATTTGCAACTCGACCGCCGACGACGCAAGTATGACTTGATCATCGGCGTACAAAAGGCATTTGTACGCCGATGCATTCTTCCATTCATTCCAAACGCATTCTTCAACTTTCAAATTTTCCAAACAACTGTCCATAAATAGGTTGAACAGCCACGGTGAAGCTACACAGCCCTGCCTGACACCTTTATGGATGCCAAACCAGTCCGAGTAGACCCCGTTGATTCTAACACAAGCATTCGAGTCCCTATACAGAGACTTTAATGCCTGTATTAAACCAGCGCTCAACCTAAATGCGTTCAGCGTTTGCCATAAACATCCCTGTCCACTCTGTCATAAGCCTTTTCCAAGTCCATGAACGCACAAAAAACTTTTTGGTTTTTCGCCAAAAACTTCTCCGCAATCATGCGCATGGAAAAGACTTGAATCTGTACACATCATTCCCTTTGCACATCCCAAATTTTTTCATCAGTTTCTTTCATAACTCTTTCGATTAGTACCTTAGCATACAGTTTTCCCACAATGCTAAGAAGGCTGATACCACGGTAGTTTTTACAGTCCTGCTGTGACCCTTTTCCATTAAATATTGGGACTATCACGGCTTTGCACCAGTCTCCCGGTACCCGCTTTAGTTCCCAACATAAAGTAAACAAGGTGTACAGCAGGCCTGCCACCACGTCCTCTCCAGCCCTTAGCATTTCGAGTGAAACTCTATCATATCCGGCTGCCTTACCTACTTTCATGCTTTTCGTTGCTTTCATTATTTCTCCTCACTCATAAATACGCTTTCAAAATATTCCTTCCATCTCTTTAAACTCAACACCTCATCATTCAGAATACAGCCATTCTCGTCTCGTATCGCATTCAATCTAGGCTGTTTTGAATGTCCCCTGGTATTTCTTACGAGTTTCCAGAACATTTTAATATTTTCCTGGAAGTTATCCGATATTCTTCTCATCGATCTCGATCATTCTTATCCGTTCTTTCTTGCTTTTTTCTTTCAACTAATTCTTTTACTCTCTAATTTAGAGGCCTCTCATCATTCTTACCGCCAGAATTGCCAGCTTTGGTCGCTAGTAAATCTAGCCATGCTCTCTTCTTTGCTTCAACCTCCATACGTACCTCATCATCCCATCATAACGTATTGTCTTTCCTTTCATTCGTTCTCCTAATAACACCACATACTTCGGTAGCTGCATCCACTAAACCTTTCTTAACATTATGCCACACATTCTCCAAGTCTAACTCATCCACACACAACTCATCCAAATTTATATTTTCTCTCAGTTTACATTTGTACTTGTCTTTCACATCTTCATCTTGTAACCTCTCAATTCTTATACGCTGTAACGCAGTGGTAGACACAGATGTCCGATGCCGCCAACGTCTGAATATACCCCTAATTCGGCATAAGACCAGGTAGTGGTCCGTCCCTACGTTGGACCCCCGGTAAACCCTTGTATCCACCACTGCGCTCCTCATTCTTTCATCCACAGTTATGAAATCTATCATGCTTCTATCATCACCTCTTTCCCAAGTATACATGTGAATCTTCTTATGGCGAAAGAAAGTGTTCGTCACAAAAAGATTCCTTTCCACACATACGGTGAGGAGGCTTTCACCATTCTCATTAATACTTTCATCACCAAACGTTCCCAGTATCCTTTCTTAGCCAAGCCTCCTCAACCCAACCCTTCCATTAAAATCTCCTAATATAACAATATTTTCAATTTCCTTACATTTCATTAACACCATCCTTACCATCTCCGAAAACTGCTCTCGGATATAAGTGGGCTAGATATATGTTTTCATATTACTCATGTCGAAAGACGAAACGGTGCTTTCGAACGCTATTTGACCCTACCGTACTGTAGTGAAGTTCGCAAAAGGGTTGATCTGTAAATTATTCCAAAATTTTAAACAAAATTGAGACATATTTTTGCATTTCAGAAATAAAAACATCGTCATACAAATGAAAATGTAAGTATGCAGAGATTAATGATGAACTAGGAAGGATACAAAACACTAACACTATGTTTTACGTTACATTCCATGAATCTTATAAAAATAATTTAATTTATTATTGAATAAAAATTCACTATTTTCTTCTGTATTATGAAAACAGTTTAAATATACACACAGGTAGCAGTTAGAAGATAATTTGGATCAAAGACATTTATTCTCATAAGAATTTTTAAGATAACATAAGAAGAGATAGAAAATTGAAGATAACATCAAAATAGATTTATTATTATTAAAATGTAATCCCTCTACATACTAACACTTTCACCTGTATCGTGACAGTTTATGTACATAAATAACGCGAAAACTAACATTTAGACCCAATAGTTATTTGTAGGTCATACAAGTACTCGTTCCGTATGGAGTTTGAACCCGCGGTCCTCAGCGATTCAATTCAATATTAAGCGTTCTACTCTAGTGCTATATTTTTAATCGAATTCAAAAATAGTGGTGGTTCTATATTTCACGCGTATATATTCACAGATTTCTTGTAAATGGCTGAATCGATTTAAATTGTTTGTTTTTAACAATTAGATCGTATTTCATGAGAACAAGTATGCAATACCACCACAAAGGTGGAAATATAAGGAATATATTTTTTACTACTAATAAAAAGTACAAACCGACGTCTAAAACTAATAAGTTAATTTCGAAATGAAATCTCTTGAACTCTAAACTTTAATTCTTCGATACCGCTTTAATACCGACTTTAGAAGCTTTTGTGTTGAAATTATTGTATTGTAAGTTTTCGAAGTCGGCTTTTCCTTTTTTATTCAAAATTTAATTTTGCCATCACGAGTCTGCCCTTTGAATACTTTTCTTCTTTTTAAAAGTTCAAGTCAGAGTCAACACATTATTGGAAAAGCTAAACAATAACTTAAGAAAATGCACATGAGAATAATATTGAACAATGAAACTAGTGTGTTGTTCTAAATATTACGTTTTAAAAAAAATAACTGAAAAATAAAATACATTCTTGACGTAAACATATCTGTAGATTAAAACGGAAGGGGAAAATTTTGTACCCCTTTTTAAGTATATTGCGCGCACGGACTGGTGTGAGATTTGCATAATGCGTAAACACTCACGCCTGTCACCCAGAGGGGTAAGCAGATACTACGGACTTCCATTTGGCACGATCCTGACACACCTCTCTCGCCTCCATTACATCCATATATCTACGCATACAGGATCGTCGGTTAACGGTTCTCCTAAATGGCCCATTTTCAAAATATCTATATGTGGTCGATAAACCTTCGTCTAGGGCTTCCATAGGCGGGTCTGCCGCTCACATCTGCAATATAAATTTGCTTTGTCACTCTTTCCTCGTTCATTCTTTCTGCATTGTATTGTGTTGTGTGAGATTTAGTACAGTTTAAGTACATATGGAGGAGTGTAAAAAGCTAAAACTTATATATAACTAGCGCCTCGCCCCGGTTTCGCTTAGGTCAGATCTATAAATATGGTGTATATTATCACTTTTTCGTTTTTTTATTGAAAATGTCCTATCGGATATACCAGGGTGGTTTGAAAAGTTTCGACCTCTGCGTAAAGACGGCAGCACTCGTCAATAAAAGCTAGTGAATGTAGTTGTGCATCTTTTGACAGTTACGCACCAAAATTTCACCCATTTTGGATGCCTAGTTCTTATTTGACAGTCGTATGAGTGAGCCGACGTGAATATTTTTGTGAAAATGGAAAAAATTGAGTATGTATGGGGACTCTACACCATCATTTACCACAGTTAAATTTTGGGCAGCTGAATTTAAACGTAGCCGTGAGAGTTTGGAAGATGATGAACGTTCGGGACGTCCAAAAACTATAAATACTGACGTTAACGTCGCTAAAGTTCACCAAATGGTGCAAGATGACCGCCGAGTTAAAGAGAGAGATAGAGGAGGCTACAAAAATGTCTAACGAACGTGTTTGTCACATATTAAACCAAGTTTTATGCACTTCCCAGGCTCTGTTAGCGCAGTTTAGGCGCAATAAATCCGGTTTTGGCACCGATTAACTACTGTAGATAAAACTTGGATACACTATAATAAGCCTGAAACAAAAATACAGTCAAAACAATGGAATGCAAAGGGGGAATCGGCTCTAAAATAAGCAAAAACTGTTTTCTCAGCTGGGAAAGATTCGGTCATCTGCATTTTACAGGTCACATGCTCGTCGCTTAAGGGTACTCTTAATTTAGACCATTTTCAATAAACCGCCAATTTTTATATAATATTTCGCCTAGGACGTCCCTTTCTGACTTTGCCGTTCACTTCTGTAACGTTAATTTGCTTTTTCACTCTTTCCTCATTCATTCTTTTTACATGACCAAACCACCGAAGCATTACTTTCTTAATCCTGGTCACAACATCATAAAAGAGTTTAAAACTGACTGCGTATAAGCCAGACTAAAACCGAATATTTAGAATGCGACTACGGAGGGACAGCAGAAACGAGTTGCGAGATTCACATAGACAACCGTGCACTACCCTAAGTGGACAGCTTCAAATACCTAGGTTCTATACTTACACCACGTTGACAAAGACGTAGATCACCGCATCAATACTGCCCGACTTAAATGGATATCATTGTCGGGAATACTCTGTGATCGCAGCATGCCCATCAGAGTGAAAGGGAAATAAAACGGTAATAAGACCTGCCATGACGTACGGAGCAGAGTGCTGGACCATAAAAAACAAATGCACGCGAATGAAATGAGAATGCTTAGATGGGCGGGAGGTGTGTCCCAACTAGACAGTACGAAATGAATACATCAGAGGATCATTTAAGGTAGCACCTATAGCTGAAAAGATAAAAGAAAGCCGAATGCGTTGGTACGGCGATATCCTTAGGCGAAATGATGACCCTCCAATACGTATAGCTTTGAATATTCCTGACCGTCTGCGAGGAAGAGGACGACCACGTGCCACCTGGTAGTCAAACATGCAGAAAGAGATCCTGAGAGAAAACCTGAGTACACCGACAAGCCAGAGTAGACCTCTGGCGCAATCGTAAAAGGAGACCCGACCCCAGTTAAACTGGGAAGAGGGAACAAAGAAAAAAAGAAGAATAAAAAAGTTTAAAAAACTTAAAAGACACGCATTGAGGATATTAGAATAAAGTTATTAAATTATTTTACTTTTATCAGTCCTTGATACGAGTGCAAATTTTCAAGTCAATCGGCCGTCTGCAAGTTAATGATTCCGGAAGATAAATGATTCCGGAAGAGTGATAAACCGATATATAGATACACCTGAAACTAATGAAATCGTGTTAATGAAAGCAGTCACAACACTGACCTCTATATATACAAGTACGCTGGACTGGCTATACCATAGAAAATGACTGTTCCAATTTCAAGCGCCGCTAAAGGATGTCTTGAAAAATAAAATTGACATAATACATTGAAGTAATACGTACTTACGTACTAGAACAGCTATTCCAAACAAAAAATGTGCGCTACTCTGTGTTCGCGCGGTTTGTTTTCTTATCATAGAATAAACATAGGTAGAATGATCAGTAGGTAATAAAAGACTGTACTGTTAAATAGGTAAATTATATCGAGAACAATTTTTTAAATTTTGTCGTTTATTTGGTATATTATATTTGCTTATTTAATATAATACTACATAATATTATGTCACAATTAATTTTTAATTATATTTTTATCTCAATATTTTAAAAGGTATCTATCTCAAATATAAAAAAACATACTAAATGTATGTTTAACAAAACTTGTTAATATAATATTTAAATTACAAATATATTTATTTAAATTAGAATAAGAGTCGTTCATAAATACTGGGCACGCGAGAGTTAAAAATTGACGAATTTATTCCACTTTGACTTTGATGTGGAAATCTAAAAATAAAATATAAGAATAATTAGCAGATTTAAATATAAAAAATTTGGCCTAATTATGATAACTCATATATGTTTCTACCAAAAAATGTGTATAATAATATATTCGTCCTATATTCAAGTACCCACAGAAATGTCGCATCTGAACAAATTAATTTCATGATCTATATTACGTGACACAAAATGGCGTCTTAGGAATAATTTGTTTTATTACTAATTTATAATACTTTGTTATTGATTAAGTATCTTATTAAAATGAAAAGTAATTCCTTGGTTTTTACTGACATTTCTTGAATTATTTGTGCAATATCTAAGTACGCACGACGGCATATTTTTATCACGAGATTTTTTTAAATCAACACAACACGTGTCAACTCTACAAGTGCCTAGCGAGTGACTGATTAAAGTGCGGTGTATGCACCGCAGTTGAATGGAACATAGTAGCTGAATGCAGTGTCGCCTCTAGTACGTAGTACATAATAGCTCAATGACATAATATGACAGTTTGTTGTCATATTTAAATTGTCTTATTTAATAAATCTGTATTTTGAACTTTTAATCTAAAAAATGAAAGTATTTTATGTTGTTTGATTGTGTATAATATTAGTTACATAATAAGAATTATTTTTATTAACAATGAGAGTGTGCGTATTCTGTAAAATTCGTTACCAAAAGGGAAGTGGTATAACATTTCACAAGTAAGTGAATTTGCAGCAAATATGAAACAAATTAAAACTATTTGATAATATAAGTACTTAAAAATTTGTTACTAATCTTAATATCATATATACCAACATCTTTGGCTGTATATTACTGAGTTTTGATAAACAATAACATTCAATAGGGTTGTCGAGTTCCTTGTCTATAATACTTATCGATGTTCTTTCCTACCCATATCTGTTAAAAACAAAGTCGCCAACAACAGACGATTATCAAATATTTATTAATTAACAGGTTCCCAAGTGAACCTAGATTAAAATTATGGCTTAAAAGCATAGATATTGTGAATTGGCGTCCGAAACAAAATGATCATAATATTTGTTCCAAACATTTCACAGACGCTTGTTTTATTAGACATGAGAACTGCACCACTTTGAAAAGGTGCAGTATACCGACAATATTTTCTGGTAGTACCAGTACCGGTAAATATAAAAGTATTAGATTATTATTTCGAATGTTTTTTTATTTCTTCTTTCCTCATTTTTCATCAAACTCAAGGGCCATAGCCAAGTGTCGAAAAGTCGCCTGATGATGTCGAGCCACGTTGTATGTGTTTTAGTGGGTTGCGGCTAGAGGAGATTCCTCTCCCTGTACCGCTGTAGTCGAGGAGGAGTCGTAAGGGAAGAAGAGTGTTGGTATGGCGATTGGCAATGCGCCACTCGACTATCTTTACTATCACCACTTGATGATTCCAAGTGATCTTTTCCCTGGCTCCATTCACATATCGGGCTCGGGGAGCCCATAGGAGTGGAGTCGGTGGAGTTAGAGAACGTGAAGGGCAGTGTGGCTTATTTCTGGTGCGCCTTATTTGAGAATGAAAACGGGGGAGAAGTCAGCAACTAAGGAGGGGTTGCCATTGGGCGGCATTATTTACACTTACGGAAAATTATGTGGACCTCAAATCTTGGATTGTGCTTTACAACAGTTGTGTTCGGGTTTATGTTGGTTTACTTGTTTGAATGAATAAACCCTACCACCAACTACCAACTCTGGAGTAACAATAGCAAGTACTGGCTTCTCTACATTTGTGTTACAAAACGTAAAATGAAGTTATCTCGGTGTAAAGACCAAAGAGTAAAATTATTCGAGGGTTAGTTACTCTGGTTTAACATAGTATTTGGTCGAATCCATCCTTAATACACGGTTAAATAACCGTGTAATAATGTTATGGTATTCTTTAACATAATGTTGTCCTTAGTTCTTGGAAATTTTCGTCCGAAGAGCTCGTATCTCTATAAATATTTCCTCAGTTTAAGATCTTTGTCTGATCTTTTAGAAACGATACCAGGAGACCCGACGGTGTGGGTTCGGTTGCATAAAAGAGAGAGAAAGAGAGAAAGATAGAGAGAGAGAAAGATAGTGAGAGAGAAAGAGAGAGAGATAAAGCTTTAGTGTGGGATACTACTTGCGAACACTTTGACAGCATCCCATCTCAGGGGTACCTCGTCTAAAGCAGGGGTGGCATTAGAGGCAACTGAACTAAGTAAATAGCACAGAGTATCTAGAAGATGAGTACATATTTGTGCAATTTGCTGTAGAGACTATTGGTTCGTAGGGTGCACGTGCGGTATAGTTCCTAAAAAACTGTATATGCGACTGATTTTCGCTGCTTGTAATAAGAAGTTATTTAGTTTGTTGTTTCCTCGCTTGAAGGCTAAGTATAGCCATTCAGTGAGGACACGTAGCCAGCATTCTTGGGACGATACCACAGAGAGTAGGACTGTATGATAATTTCTGTTATTTTTTTAATATTGTTATTTTAATTTCGAAAATGTCGTTGTAAATAACTGATAACAATGTAATTCAAAGTTTATATTCTTTATATTATTTTGCTAGCTCGTACCCGGCGCAATGCGCCGCAGAAGAAGTAATTGTGGACATATCGTTAAAAATGTGGAACAGTTATATTGTATAATTAGGAATGATAATACAATCATTGAAATAGAATGATTTTCTTTAACTTTCAAATAAATAGACAGTATAATACGCACGCCACCTAATGTCAATTAATTGTATCATGCGTATAACCTTCGCACAAGTGTAACCAATAAGTTGACTAAGTTTTACCTCAATCTGATGAACTGTATAGCATCGTAGAAAGTACGAACAAACATAAATTTTTATATAGTAGAAAATATTTTACTGTCTATAGACAGACCTGTAGTTGATTAGAATAGGCGTTATTATAGCAGCTGATTTGTTTTTTATAATACTAGAATTAAATGAACGGTTGACAATAAATTATTTTGGAAATTATGTTTTTATTTTTATTTTGTGTAGTTAGTTTAATCTTAATAATTTTTTAGTTGAATGGTCCAAGGGCTACGCTACGATGGCTATCCGAGTACAGAGCCAGAGTACAAAACTAATCCAACTGTAGAGATGTTTAAGACAGGGTAACGTAACATCCCTGAAATACTTTACCGCTGCATTGGAAGACGTTTTCAAGCTACTGGACTGGAAAGGATACGGTATGAACGTCAATGGCGTGTACGTCACTCACCTTCGATTTGCCGATAATATAGTCCTTATGGCAGAATCGCTGGAGGACCTACGCACTATGTTCAATGACCTCAATAGTGTCTCCCAACGGATAGGTCTTAAGATGAACATGGACAAAACAAAAGTCATGTGTAATGTCCATGTCACACCTATGCCGGTGGTTTTTGGAAACACTTAGCTGAAGTTGTTGACGAGTATTTTTACTTGGGACAAATAGTCCAACTAGGTAAGTTCAACTTCGACCGACAGGTCAATCGACGAATTCAACTCGGCTGGGCAGCGTTCGGGAGATTTTTTTAATAGGATAGGGTGATAAACGAGCACACAGTCCACCTGATGGTAAGTGGTTGCTGTGGCCCATAGACATCCACATCCATCCTCGATTACGAATCAAAATGCAGATGCGTTGTCACCCGTGAGGACTAAGATGGAATGCCTCGTTTCCAGTAAAAAGGGTCTCCGGTTCTCTACACTCACCATACGAAATACAGCAGCATTAAGCTACTATTTCACGCTGGTATTCTGTGAGAGCGTGGTCCTTCCCCGGTCGAACCGACCCATTCGCGCTACAACTATATTACTAATATAACTGCAGCATGGCTCTACCACGTATAAAAATTACAACACATCTTCTCGTCAGTCAGTGTCAGAGATAACCTATGGATCTGAGACGAGGTCTTTCACTGCTGGCCGTATGAGGAAGCTCGAAGTCGCTCAGCGAGCTATGAAAAGGGCTATGCTCAGGGGTTCAAACTTAGGAATGAGGTTATCTGCAGCAGAACCAGAGTGATCGACATCGCCCAATGGATTAGTAAACTGAAGTGGCAATTGACCAGCCATATAGCTCGAAGAACCGAATACCGATGGGGAATAAAGGTTCTCGAGTGGCAGCCTCGTATCGGCAGGTAAAGTGTAGGACGTTCCCCTACTAGATGGAGTCAAAACCTGGTAAGCCATACAGGACGTTGATGGATGCAGGTGGCTCAGGACCGTTTTGTGGCATTTCTTGGGGGAGGCCTATGTTCAGCAGTGGACTTGTGAAGGGCTTTAATGATGATGAATTATAATGGCATTACATTAATATGATACATAAAAAGAATGGAAGTTACGAGTAGAGTCCATCTATACATAGAGTCTATTCTATTTAGGTATAGGTAGGGTATAGAATTTTATCGATACTATTTGATACACTGTCTCATCCCTATTATTAGTTCCGTGGACGTGCACTTCTGCTGTCAGCGCCAAAATGGCGGAAATCAAATCGCTTCATCATGTCACGGTGTATAGCCAGTCCAGCGTACTTGTATATATAGAGGTCAGTGGGTCACAACTATTATCTTTAATTATAATAAACTTAGGTTCATAAATTTCATCTTACCCTCCGTTATACCTGAGAATAATCACAATAAAAGTTAAAAGTTTAGGTTACAGCCTATAAACGGCCCACAGCTGGACACAGGCCTCCCCTCATTATATCTGAGAGGGTTTTAGGGCAAGAAAAGTGGCCGCCACGCTAACCCAATGCGTGTTGACGCACAGCACATGGCGTACTTCATAATATTTTTTTCCTTATTTCTCAGGCATGCAGGTTCCCTCACGATCTTCCTTCACTGCCGAGCACTTGATATATCAGCACTTAAAATTGCAGTTGACAATTTGATGGCTACCGGCGGGGATCGAACCCGGGTTGCTCGCGTACATAATCGCAATAGACTGTATGAAATATCTGATCCCATCATATTTAATAAAAGGCGACCAATTTTCGTCCAAACATTGGTAACAATATGGAGACTGATAAACCAATAACCTTGTACGCTTACAGCAATAAAGCCGCAGTAACAGTAGCCAACAGCACTTGGACATAATTGATGAAGTATCGATCGACATGTGCGCACTAAACGAACGAGGTCGGCTTAGGATACTCACTGATAACAACTCGGCGGGTTCTTAAAATTTATAAATAATATTGTCATGCATGATTATATAGTAACAGATGAGATCCAAGTATATTAATCAGTTTTTGATTAAATATTGCACCTACGTGGAAGAACAAATTTTATGGCTGCAGTTCGAACAGATTGACTCGACCGGGGAAGGACCACGGTAATGCTGATTACGAGCGTAAAACAGCAACATAATACTCAGGTTTTTTATGGTGAATGACGAAAACTAGAAACTCTTTTTACTGGTAACGAGGAAATTAATCTTATTTGTCAAATATGACAACGAATCCTCAAAAGTATTTTGATTCCTAGTCGAGGTAAGGTATCTACGGGACCACATGAGTTACTTATTGAATTATCGGATAGCTTGTGTAGACGTTTTTCACCCTTAATTTCATATAAAATATTAGTAATTAACACTATTATTACGACATCATGTAATCGTTAGTAATTCAAAATTTGGCTGTGATACCATTTTACAGTTAAAATAGATTGTTATGCTTTAAAAATGAACATATAAAATGTTACCATAGCACATATTATTAAAGTATACCTAGATATAATAAGGATAATTTTCGTTGAAAACAACAACTGCCCTATTTGCATCACTCTAAATTTTCAGTTGAGAGCTTTAGCTGATACGCATGATGACTCAACGTCGGATTTTCCTCAACGGAGATTGTGATCTAAATAAATAACATATCTTTCAATGTACACTTATATTATAAAGAGTAACATTTGACTGTAAAGAAGTTTGTTTGTAGAAGATAATATCGAGAACTGCCGATTCGACATTTATTTCACTAATAGAAAGCTATACTATTTCCAGCTAGACTATATTTTAATGTTTTTTCATTTAATTTTTTATTGTACTGTCTCGTTGGTCTAGTGGTTGTAGTAGTGCGACTGCTGATCATGAGTCCTGGATGCGAATCCCAGGCTGGGCCAAGAAAAAGTTTGAGTTTTTCCGTCAAGATATTCTTAGTAGCTGGCCGGAGTCAGGAAGTTGGTGGTGTCTCACCGCCATGCCTCGGAAAGGACGTAAATCCGTTGGTCCTACGTCTGATCTCTCTCCGGTCGTGTCGGCTTACCGTCCCATCGGATTACGAGAGTGAGGGAATAGATAGTGCACCTGTGCTTGCGCATACGTTTGGGTACTATAATCCTGCCCTGCGCCGATGGCTAGCCTTCGTTGAGGCAGGCTTCCGTGGCCGAATTAGATCTGGAGGACATTATATTTTAATGTTATGAAAATTAGTTCAGTATGAGACTGTATATTTGTAACTATAGAATCACATGAAAAATAATTCGATTGGAAGCTTTATTGGCATGCGCTAACCTAACCGGTTTAGAGTAAATAAAAATAATGTATTAAAATTAGACTTATAAAAAAGTAAATGCCGACTTTAAAAAAGTAAAAAGTTAGGACTTTTATAATACACACTATATTTTAGTTTTGACCCTTTTAAGAGTAGTAAGGAATATCATAAGCTTGAATTTTAATATTAGCTCGTACGTTTTGTTGCTATTCCTTTTCGTTCATAAAATTTTGAAAATAAATAAATATTGAAACAATCTCTTGGCACTATACAGCGGGAGGAAAGACTGCATGATATTTATAATCTTTAGTTTTATTTATTAATAGGTTTAGATCTATTTGTATATATCACCGTGTGGAAAAAATAGGGCGTAACAGGTGAACGAAATAGAGGCCTATGGGCACTGATATTTTATAAAAAAAATATTTTACTTTAACATAATTATGAAATTGTCCTTCAATGAATACTAATTTGAAATAAACTTTCAGTACTAAAAATATAACAACAAAATTTATGAACTAAATAAATAATTCAGTTAAAAATTAAAATAATACCCAATTAGTAGTATTTTTTATAGAATAGGGTGACAAACGAGCACACAGTCCACCTGATGGCAAGTGGATTCTGTGGCCCATAGAGATCTACACTTATTCTCGATTAAGAATCAAAATCCAGATGCGTTGTCACCCGTGAGGACTAAGATGAAATGCCTCGTTTACAGTAAAAAGGGTCTCCGGGTCTCTATACTCACCATACGAAGCACAGCAGCATTAAGCTGCCATTTTATACTGGTATTCTGTAAGACCCTACCCCGGTCGAGCCGATTCATTCGGCAACAACCATAATATAGTTGCAGTGTGGCTCTACCACGTTCAAGCGATATGGTATCAATTGAATTGTTCATATAACAATTCAATTTCATGAAGCTCTGGACTGGGATCGTTGCACTCAGGTTGAATATCGTACGTGTCGGTTAATATCGATCTCAGAGGCACCACTGAAATTGTTGATCTTAATTTTAAGTACTAATTTACCACGTGCGTGGTGGTGTTAGTAAACAGTGAGAAAGCACAAATGTCTGAGAAATTATAAATCATTTCGAGGGCATTATGTGAAATCTGCCGTTTCCGAGAGGAACGAGGACTAATATTTACGTCGTAAATATTAGTTATAGTAAATATTGAGTGAGAAATATAAATAAAAACAAAATAAAGCCGCAATAATGATATTACCGTATATATTCTTACAGTGTTTAACGTGGTAGAGAAATGCTGCAGTTATATTAGTAGTATAGTTGTGGCACGAATGGGTCGGCTCGACCGGGGAAGGACTACGCTCTCACAGAATACCAGCGTGAAATAGCAGCTAAATGCTGCTGTGTTTCGAATGGTGAGTGTAGAGGACCGGAGGCCCTTTTTACTGGAAACGAGGCATTCCATCTTAGTCCTCACGGGTGACAATACATCTGCATTTTGATTCGTAATCGAGGATAGATGTAGATGTCTATGGCAGCAACCACTTACCATCAGGTGGACTGTGTGCTCGTTTGTCACCTTATCCTATTAAAAAAGTGCCAATACACATTAATAATGATGATACCATGTAGTGGCAGGGTAGGAATAATCACTACCCGATATCGAATAGTAATAACAGTAGCCTAATGGTATGGTGCAAACCGCGAACTTTAAAAAGTCGTGGGTTTGAATTCGATATAAACTATGGCCGTGAACCACTTCTATCACAAGCATTTGAAACACACCTGGAGTGGTTAAGAGAAATATTAATAAAGCTTATATCATTGCTAGCCTTTTTTTAATTTAAAAAGAAAATATCCCTATCAAAACCTGGATATTGGCAGTAGCGTCTCCCTAAGAATATAAAATTAAAAAATATTGTGGTTGTCAACCCACCAGTTAACTATGGCAAACATCCCCTTATGAGGCAAACCATGGAAGAGGCCTATGTTCAGAAGTGTACTTTTCATATGTTGTTGTTAAATTCTACAACTTATTATCATTTTAGTTTAATATACTCTAAATAGATAACATAGAAATTACCTACCGCTGGCTCCGGACGGTATCAAATTAGATACCAAATACTGCCCTATGAAAAAATATTTTTTTCTTTTAAACAAAACCAAAGACAATATGCAATGAATAATAGAGATAGAGATAGAGTAAAAGACAAAGATATGCTCTTTTATTTTAAACCATAACCTGGCAATGTTTCTTAGAAAAAAAAAAGAAATCACTCTGAACTTTCGGCGTTCCACGTGTCGCATTGCAGAAGGTGTTCCGTCTTTTTTATAGATTTTTATATTTGTGTCTGGACTAAAAACGAAAGTATTATACTTTTTTGTATTCCTTGTAATATAGTAAACACGTAGATATATAATTTGTGGCATAAAAAGTGAAAATTAAGTGCCAAAAGTACTTCGAAATCGAGAAGGCCCATTTTAGCGGTTGGGTCAAAAATGTGTTATTTTTCCAATTCTCATTTATTTTTAGTGTAAAATGTAACTAAAAAATAGTTTTATAACATATTTCAAATACCTTGACGTTGTATTTATTTCAAATTCACACAAAAATATATTTGAAATATTGTTCGAAATGTCATACAGATAAATATTTTTTTTTTATATTTTGGTATGAGTAACGAATAGAAACACATAAAACATAAAAACATACATATTTCCAAACATTTTCATATAAATTTCTCCAAAACGTAACAAAAGTGTAGAATTCAAATTAGTAGTAATTTTGGCACTAAAAGTGAAGTATATACTACTACTATGCTATAAAGGGTAATTTATGAATTTTATTACAATTTCTAGCAACTAAAAATAATTTTATTCGATAGTTTATACATTCAACAAGAATTCCTGTAAGTTTTATCCATAAATATTTTCTCAAAGTGAAAATATAGCAAAATTTGCAAGTTAGCAAAAAATTTGCAATTCCCGCCATTTTAAGGTCGCGAGCAAACAGGAGTATCAAATAACGTGACCTTCCGATCTCACGGGTTATAATCCTGTATGTTTAGGTTGTAGCTAATTCTTACATTGTATTGTAACAATATTTTATTGTAAATGTAATTGTAACATATGTATCACTTATTTACGAGTATTATGTCCCAGTCAGTTAAATCAAGTTCAGGGATTCCAATTTTAGGTACCAGAAGTCCATATATTGTTTATGTCATTACATAATAATTTATTTTATATGTTGTGTATAACCGAATTATAACACAATAAATAAATTAAACTAATGTTACAATCAATACGCTTTAAAATAGAACTTACCCACACTAGAATTTTTTTCTGGAGGCGTTTTACAAACGTAAATCTATACTTCGAACCATTATGTGTAGCCATATAAATACTTGTTCCGCCGGGTTTCGAACTCCCAGCCTGCAGTTAAACGCACCCACTGCACTATCAAGCCGTCGGTATAATATTGATTTTAAAAGTTAGTAGTGGTACTAAAATATAATTATTCGATAATGCACATTTCTAAACAAAACCAACACACCGAAAAACAAGAAGTTTCAATACGACGATATACGTAAAATACTTTAATTTAAATCACACAATTACACTTTCAAATATTCCACAAGGGAAAACTCCAGTTTCACTCTAATTCCTTATAACTTTTCACCTGTTCACACGTCAAGGTGATTTTCAGCGTGACTGACTCCTAGGCTATTAAGGCGCCGCGTGGCCTGCTGAAAGCTAAAACTGTCCGCACGTGCACACTCGAGATGTTTGGCGTTATCCCATCACAAATATACCGTTTCGTATATGTATTTGCGTTTGTGTGCAACATTCCTTAATGATTTTTGTCTTTACAGTTTAATTAAAACCCAGTGATGAATGAGAAGGCAATATGGATTTATTTTAGACTTACATTTATTTGTAACCATTATGTAAGCAGACCATTGCGATCGTAATGATCGGCATTTACTGTAAGTAGCACATTTCTTCGTTCAATATTGAAACTAAAAACAAGACTTCTGGTATTGAAGGTGCTCAAAATTTAATTTTCTGTTATGATGTTTTCTTTGTTGTATGTTTGATAGTTTAACGAATCAAAACTAATATATAAAAATTTAACATTTGTTGGCTTGTTCGTTTTATGCGCAGGCATACCACTCATCAGATTGCGTTAAAACTTTGTCAACCTATTTTTTGCACTTGTGGTCGCGAAGTTTATAGGCATAGTACAATTTACTGTAACTTAATTGTACTCATATTTTCAAATAGTAGTTTTCATGGAATTACTTCGACACCCTTGTTTTGATCAATATATTCCATAATCTAATCAGCTCTTTTATTCAAAAAAAAAAAAACGATGACGATTGCCGTGAACCGCATCAAAATCGGTTGATTCGTTCAAAAGATATCGTTGACGAAAGAAATCTCGAAAAAATTTTTTTTCAAAATAACTTGAAGACTTTCCGTGAAATCATTTTTTTATAATAGGCTTTTTTGTTTAACTGAAAAAATTGCGTCGGTTGACGTATATCAATCAGTTGATTTGTTCGTGAAATATTCAATATAGAAAAAATAAAATAAAAAAGGGTTTTTACAAAATTATGAGTAATAAGCAAAATAAGTGTAATATGGAGCGCTTTGATATTTTAATTAGCGGAAAGTTCCAGGGATGGCCTGCAGGGTCAAATAAATTTCTTTTATAGGTGATAAACGAGCACACAGTCCACCTTATGCTAAGTGGATTTTTCCTACGCTGCCTCTTCACGGCGATTTAAATTTAAATTGAATATATGTTAAAAATTATAACAATAATTATTAAACAACTTAAGAAAAGAACGTCAGGAAGTCTGAGAAATAAAATATTTCGCGGACATGTGAAATCTGGCAACACACACTTGAGAAGTGCGGTGGATTTATTTCTCCATAACCCTGTTATGAATGAGAGAATTTCTTTGCCCAGCAGTGAAACGTATATTTGTTCTAACAATAACATCAATAATCACATAGATCTGATGAAATTTAGCTTTTATTTATATTAAAGTGTGTCCCACCCGCTTTGATGAATTATAAATCTGAAATTACGCGCTACGAATTGGGTCACGAAAGCTCTAGTGTTGTCCTTCAATAGACTGACTTTGCGGTCGCCGATGTCGATTTTTCATCCACGCAATTCAATTCTTTTAATAGCGTGCATTTATGTAAGTCGTGTTAGATCTGTGTCTAGGTCTCTACATGCAGTTAATATTTTTATGATATATTTATGCGCTACTAAATGTTTAACTTAAAATTTTCGTGATGCGCTTGTTACACGATTGGTTTGCTTTTATAGTATTTACGAATGAGGTAAAGGTTAAAGCATATTATAGTAAAATGTATATATAAACATATAAAACAATACCCTCCAGACCGAATTTCGGTCACGGTAGCCGGTCTCAAGGGAGACTAGCCATCTGCGCTAGATAAGATTATAGTGCACGAATATGTGCGCTAACACAGGTACAATTTTTATTACCACGCTCTCATAGTCCAACGGGACCACGCTTAGAACTATCGGAAAGAGATTACGCGCAGAACGAACGGCTTTAAATGCTTACCGATGCACAGGTACCACGACTCCAACTTCCTATATTTTGATTATGTCTTTTTATCAGAGTTTTGATGTGCCTTTAGACTTATTACGGATGCAGCACGAATAGGCAGCACCACAGAATACCAGCGTAATTGTTTTTTTTAATAAGATAACGGCGATAAACGAGCACACAGTCCACATACGTGGTGGAGACATGTTGCAGTTATATTAGTAGTATAGTTGTAGCACGAGTGGGTCGGCTCGACCGGGGAAGAACCACGCTCTCACAGAATACCAGCGTGAAATAGTAGTTTAATGCTGCTGTGTTTCGTGTGGTGAGTGTAGAGGACCGGAGACCCTTTTTACTGGAAACGAGGCATTCCATCTTAGTCCTCACGGGTGACAACGCATCTGCATTTTGATTTGTAATCGAGGATAGATGTAGATGTCTATGGGCCGCAGCAACCACTTACCATCAGGTGGACTGTGTGCTCGTTTGTCACCGATCCAATAAAAAAATAAAATAAAAACATGATGGTGAGTGGATGCTGTAGCCCATAGACATCTACATTTAACCTCGATTAAGATCAAAATGAAGATGCGTTTTCTCCCTTGAGGACTTAGATGGAATGCCTCAGACTTCAGACTTCAACTCCCTGTACCGTGCATCTGCCAGTCAGAAGCTTATTTCCCTATCGATTGTCAATTCATCAAGCTAGGTTACCGGCCCACTGATCCGTTGGATCATATACATGATATTCTCATTATCTTTTCTCATTATTTGGATTTACTGTCCGTAGCTTTAAAAATTACGCTACTGTGACTTCAAATTGACAATTTCTGTAGTTCCGGCTCCGGAGATGGAATTCGGGTTGTTCGCATTCTATTAAAAACATGACGAACGCTGGGTTATATTACCCGTACGTGTATATCGTTCACTCTGATATATACTTTAATATTTTTTATATAATTAACTCGACATTAAAAATAGATTTAATTTGTCTTCACCGTTTAATTTGTCTTCACCATTAAATATGATTTTTATTAGATTATAATTCATTAATTAAGTGGAAATAGGGAGCTAATGCTAAAAAAAAAAAAAAAAATACTTCAAATGCTTAGCAAGATCCTCCGTTATGCCGAAAATATTGCAGCATTAATTTTGAAATAAATATATCGTAAAGTTGAGGATTAATGTTAAGTTCTATGTTAGATGAAAACACGATTATAAAAAAAATTTCTCGATAGAAAAAAATTCAAAGTTATCTCCAAACTGTTATTCATAAAATACTTTAAAATAGATCATCAAACTTTCCATACTAACTGAACTAACTGTAAAGCAGGGCTTATGTTTTTTTATTACCTAAACTATCGGCGTCCTGAACCTTGTTCCATGCCGCTAGATTAGTCTCGCTTCGGCTTTCGAATGGAAAGCTGTGTCGCTTACGATCAGAATACATATTACGCAACAGGACGTAAATTTAAAATAGGAAATAACCGTAATAAAAATAAGAAGCGACTGGTTTAGCGTAAAGAAACAGCCATACATATAATAAACCCAATGCAAGAAGTATCTAACGACCTATCTACTTACAGTATTTGTGATTACAAACATTTCGGTACATAGCATACGACGCGCGGGGAAGTAGGGGCGAAATTAGAATTTGAGCTGAGGTAGTATAGGCTCTTACGTTTTGTTAATTTATCAATTATTTTGTCAGTTGTTATTTATTAGTTTACTTTTTTTACGATATAAACAAGTTACCGTGTAAGAATTACCACTATCTCGTATCATCCCGTAGATGTTGTATGAGGCGACAGGAGGAAACAAAGCAATATCTTCCTAATAATTACTAAAAAATTAGAAAACTGCGTTTGCCAACCTACTTGCTAAACATGGCAACTATGGAAAACATCCCAGCAATGAACTTTTGGTAAGCTGCAAAGGTAAGTGTAAAATATTTTACTGTAATTTTTCTTCCTTTATTATTTAATATAACATATTTATGAATGATTTTTATAACCAAAACGTTTTGTCTCATTTCAAAATTTAATGTTTGTTTTATTGTACTTTTAAGCTTTTTCGCAAAGCTTCATATCTAATGTTCATAACATTTTTAGTTATAATCGAAGCAGTTTTCTTTTATAAGTATTCCGTTTATCAGTAAATATTATGACAGAGTTATTTCCTGAGACGTGTTTGTGTATACGGTGTTTCTCATTTATTGGTTTCTGTACAATCAAAAGCGAGTTCTATGATAAGACAATAGATGCCAGCAATAAACTAACTGACATGTATCGACAACCACCTTGGCACTGTTGACGACAGTGTTATAGAAACGTGTTATCGACCTTATTTCTTTAGTAAATAAATCTAAAATGCTATAAAACAGTTTGACAAGCCCTTCAAAAAATGATGTACTTTACAATTTCCTTGTTTGGTATTGGCATGTTGCAAATGACTTTGGGGTAGTGGACCGCAATGGCAGTGTTGCCAATGCTTAGCAATGAGTAAACGGGCTGTCTCTGTACGAAATGAATGACGTTCGCAACTACGTTTTTTTAGTATAAGGGTGACAAATAAACACACAATCGACCTGATAGTAAGCAGATGTTGTGGCTCGTAGACATCTCCATTTATGCTAAATACGTCATGTTGTTGTCAACATGACAACAGTTGGTAAAATGGTATTTAGTTAGATATCTGCCTATTCAATGACCACTTCATTCATAACACACCCACAAACATATTATCATCATTAGTGAACTAACGTCATGACTATGTTCTTCTAGTAAAATCGATCTAAATTATTGTAAATGAAAAAAAAAAACATAAAGGAACCTCCCTCTTTTCAATTTTCAACTACTACCCTGGGTTTACTTTTATTTTTAGGCTTAAGTGAAATTTATATGATATGTAAATTATTTGTAATTTATTCAAAAAGCATGTATAATTCCAAGTAAACCTAGGTAAGGCTAGGTTTAGAATTTCTTCTGTCACTAACCGTATCGTAATTAATTACTATGTTAATAAAATCTAGGTATTATCTAAGTTTAACCAACCATAGTCGGCTGCACCTAGTTGTAGTCGACTAAACCTAATTTAAATTTTTAACTGTCAAAAATACAAATGGCAGGATGAATAAAATAATTCGTCCTGTTAAAGGATTAATAACAATATAATTATGCGTTAGCCGAATAACAAGCTTCAGCCATTTTTTACAGCCTTGTTAAATAAATATTTGGATAGTGATAGTAGAACGTTGTATATTTTCTGAAACATTGTTATACATACTCGTACAACGGTATCTACTGCGCAGTGAATGGCTTACTGACTCTTAATAAAATTAAATGTTTAATTTATTACCCTTTTCAGTGGACTTAGCAATATCAAAAAGTCAATCTAACCACCAGAATTTCGGCAAGTAATTACTGTTATTGGGTGGATTTATTTTGGAAAATGTGGCCATTTAATAATAAAATAATTATATTTATACGGGTTGCGCCGTTTCAGAAGAATAAATGAACATACATAAAACACACACACGGGTCAAATATAGAACGTCATCCTTTTTTGGAGGAAGGTAATAAAAAACTGCTCTTTTAGAATCAAATGCTTAGCAATGAATACACGGACCGTCTTTCTACGAACTTAATGAAGTTTGCAACTAAGTTTTTAGTATAAGGTTGACAAACAAACACACAGTCGTCCTGATGATAAGTGGATGTTGTGGCTCATAGACATCTCAATTTATATTCGATTAAGAATCAAAATGCAGATGTGTTGGAAACCCTAAGGACATAGATGGAATGCCTTATTTACAGTAAAAAGGATCCCTAGTTCTCTTCACTCACTATACGAAACACAGCAGCATTAAGCTGCTATGTTACTGGGTATTCTGTGAGAGCATGTTCCTTATTAGATTGAGACGACCCATTCGTGCTACAGCCATTAATAACTGCAGCGTGGCTCAACCATGTAGAATACGTGCCGCTGTTGTCATTGGTTTATACATTTCTTTTTGTATGTATCTGGTGCACAGGAAATTAAATAAAACCTCTATATTTACTTAGGAATTCTGCCTCGTTGGACTAGTGGTTGTAGTAGTGCGACTGACTGCTGATCATGAGGTCCTGGGTTCGAATCCCGGGTCGGGCCAAAAAATCAATTATTGAGTTTTTCCGTCAAGAAATTCTTAGTAGCTTCCTGGAGTCAGGAAGTTGGTGGTCTTATCCCCATGCCTCAGAAAGCACTTAAAGCCGTTGGTCCTGCGCCTGATCTCAGTCTAATCGTGTCGGCTTACCGTCCGATCGGATTATGAGAGTGAGCGAATAGAGTGTGTACCTCTGCCTGTGCATATACTTGGGAAATTTAATTTTGTCCTGCGCCGATGGTAGTAGTCTTCGTTGAGACCAGTCGCCGTTACCGAAATTCACAAACATTATTTAGGTACGTGGGAAAAAATGTATATTGAAAAAACACACAAGTTACCGTACCGATGGACGTTATCGCCTTTACAAAGTAAAATAACAACAGCAGGACAATGGCACCCGAAGTGATAGTCCACCCGTTGGTAAGTGGTTACTGCAGCGCATGGACACCTGCAACCGACCACAAACCAAGAAGGCTATAGATGCGTTGTCACCTGAGGACTAAGATGGAATGCCACCCAGCCTGTAATTATACTGGCTCTCTATTTTTTTTATAGAATAAGGGTGACAAACCAGCACACGGCCCACCTGATGACAAGTGGATGCTGTGGCCCATAGACATCTACATTTATCCTCGATTAAGAATCAAAACCCAGATGCGTTGTCGCCCCTGAGAACTAAGATGGAATGTCCCGTTTCCAGTAAAAAAGGGTCTCCGGCTCTACGCTCACCATACGAAACACAGCAGTATTAAGCGGTTATTTTGCGCTGGTATTCTGTGAGAGCGTGGTCCTTCCCCAACGACTTATTCGTGCTACAACCATAATATAGCTGCGGCGTGGCTCTATTACGTATTATCCTTAACTTTTTAACCTTCAGACGGGAGCACAGCAGTGTAAGAATTGTCGCTTGCCAGCAGATAAAGTTAAGAGGGTGGTGTCAAACCAGATGGACTCCCAGACATAAATGAATCTCACCACCTATTAAAATAGAACAATGTAATCAAAATCAACGTTTGTGATTTAATTCCCTATCCAATTTACTTTGTTTAACAGATCAAACAAATAATGAAAACACTTTCTTGCACGAAATTTCCTTTAATAATTGAGAGAAGATACGCCAAAGTTCTCCAAAACATAAATGCGAACTTGCTTTACGCTTTTCAAGAGCTTTAATTTATAATAATAATTATTACATTCTGTTGATTTTTATACTATATAATAAAATATGACATTTTTGTGTTGCAAAAATGTGAAAATTTTGTAATTATTTGAATAATATATAAAAGTGACTTTTTTTAAATTTCACCTTCGTATATTATGTTATTATCAGTCATCGAAATCAATACAGTCCATCACAAGTCCCCTGCTAAACATAGCCCTCTGCCACTGGTATTGTTTATTGTTGTAGAGTTTTTACGAAGTATGCTGCTGTTTATCTTTCAGTGTCCCAGTGTTGCCTCTTTTAACACCCATGGGATAGTATCGAGCAGTGGACTCTCGATGCTACTTACCGTTACAATACGTAATAAGTAAATTCGCCCATAGATATAAGAAAGAAGTTCGCCCATAATATGTGCAGATTGTAAAGTTTAATTTTTGTCATAAAATAGGGGTAACAAACCATATTCATCTACATCTACCCTCCATTAAGATTAGAAATACAGATGCGTTGTCGCCCTTGAGGACTAAGATGGAATGCTTCGTTTCCAGTTCTGATTATGTCATGGATGATATGATCTGATTTTGATCCTCTTTCTAACGAAAAATCATTGAAATCGGACAACGTGATAATCGTCGTTGAGTATACCTACACTAAAAATATACCTGCAATTAGAGAACCTTTTCTTTTCTTGATAACGTTTGAAAGTATGCATAGATTTTGTAAGTTTCAATATCATTGCATGCTCTATGTGGTCGTAAAAACGTTACAATAATTTCTCACTTCAGGTTGAAAGCAGAGACTTCTAATTACTGATATATTAGGTGTAGGTAAAAAAGTAGAAAGGACTAGAATCTAGATGATGAATCTAGGTGAAACAATTTGTTTAGACATTATCAAGTCTAATCTGGACACATTGCTCCATAAAACATTTGGATCATCTATATTATTTACTATACCGTAAGAATATCCACAACCCCATATCGTCCCATGGGTGTCGTAAGAGGCGATTGAAGGAAATAAAAATGATAGTCAGCAGTATCTTCCTGATAACAATTCAAAATTATAAAAAAAAACTACTGGCTGCCAACCCCCCTATGAGGTAATCTATAGGGGCAGACCTCCTCCATAGATTGCCTCGTATTTAGCAGTGGACGTTTTCTAAACTGTAACGATAATATGTAATTAGTTTGATAAGAATGGTCTATATTAAGCAGTAAGTAGTTGGAACAATTTGTTTGGACGTCTTATCAAGTATTGTCATTGCCCTAGAAGGCGTTTTGGTGAACCATATTATTTTATGCCAGTGTCAACTGCATCCATCGACTTTACGTATATCTTACCAAATGATCACTCTATCAGTGAAAACACACACAGCCTGCTAGTCGAGAACCTTTTACTTATTGGTTGTCGGTTCTTCGACCTATATTGTAGGCCCGTTGCTTAAGCTTACGGATCGGTCATCAAAGTTATTGAGGCTATTTTCTCATTTCGGTAATTTAATAATAAAATTCGAGTAGGATTTATAGAGACGTTTAAGGCTCGTCAGGCGGCAATGAACGTCTGGTATACGAAATAGTATTTCTTATTCATTAATTTATCACAGCCCATCTAAAGTCCACCGCTGAACAAAAACATATGGTATGAAGTTGTATATGGATACAACTTCATAGGTATATAATGTCCTCCAGACCGAATTTCGGCCACGGCAGCCTGCCTCAACGAAGGCTAGCCATCGGCGCAGGTCAGGATTATAGTGCCCAAGTGTATGCGCAAGCACAGGTGCACTCTCTATTCCCTCACTCTCATAATCCGATGGAACGGTAAACCGACACGACCGGAGAGAGATCAGGCGCAGGACCAACACCTTTACGTGCTTTCCGTGGCACGGGGGCGAGACACCGCCGACTTCCTGACTCCGGGCACTTACTGAGCATTTCTTGACGGAAAACTTAATAATTGATTTTTTGTCCCGACCCGGGATTCGAGCCCAGGACCTCATGATCAGCAGTCGCACCACTACAACCACTAGACCAACGAGGCAGTCAATAGTAGGTATATACCACAGTTGCCGTGCTTGTGCAAGCAGGTTGACAACTTTTTTTATTATTTTTATTTGTTATCAGGAATATGCTGTTTAATTTCCATCATTCAGCTCTTACGATACTCAGGAGATGATATAATATAAGATTAAGTATTTTTAGACGCCAGAAACTACACGGAAACGGAGTATATATTATGGTATTTATTAATTATACATTTCCCAGGAATACTGGCAACTTTTTGGCAAAAAGAGGAGTAAAAATTCCAGTGTTATTACAGGCTTAGAGGCATTCCATGTTACTTCTAGGCATAGAATACTATAATACATACATAATAGATCGGGGGAGTGGGCGGAGCCCGCGTAGCCACTAACACGTCAATTCACACGTATAAATGTCAACTCGAAATGTGTTTTGAGGTTACAATCGTTTCCAAATTTCGAATGCAAATTATTTATAAAATGCCAAATTGCACCCTATTTACAAATAAATATGTATTAAAATTTAGATGATTTTTAATGATGATCTTGAACATCAATCAAAAGTCTAAAATGTGTAAATTTATTCAGTCTGTCAACACAGCGAATCGGGTTTGGCGACGCCAAGCCTCGTACAAAATAAAGTTGACAGCCTAGTATTCTATGGTTATAGGAGATGGCAACGCATCTGTCACGTATGTTAGTTGCAGATTTCCTCGCGGTTCAATAATCACTTACTATCAAGACTGTAAATACCTATGTCCCATATGTTCTATAAAAAGATGCAGTGCCAAATACACGACGTCATTTTTATGAATCCAAGTTTAAAGTGATGGGTCTCTATTTTTTGTCTAAATGCATATCTAGGTTTGCTTCATGTATTTTGCCACCTTTTTTATAGAATAAGGATGACAAACGAGCACCCAGTCCACCTGATATTAAGTGGATGCTGTGGCCCATAGAAATGCGTTGTCACTCCTGAGGACTAAGATGGAATGATTCGATTCCAGTAAGAAAGATTCTCCGTATCTCTACACTCACCAGACGAAACATAGGTCCTTCCCCGGTTGAGCCGACCCATTTGTGCTACAACCATAATATATATAGCTGCAGCGTGGCCCAACTACATAATAACTCAGTGTCGCTGTGTCGCCTCCTTTGGATAATATCGAGCAGTGGACTCTCGATGCCGCCACTTACCACTTACGATTCACCCATAGATATAAGAAAGAAGTCCGCCCGTAACATGTGTAGATTGAAAATTTAGAAGTAAAATAGGGGTGACAAACCACAGTCATCTACATCTATCCTCAATAAGAAAACAATACAATAAATACTGATGCGTTGTTCACGGGTAACAACGCATCTCATAAGCTTCTTTTGCTTGATTACTCACTCTCATATTAAAAAAAAACTGGTTGAGAGGTGCTAAAAAACGCACGCCAGGAAAAATACAATAAAACGCTATGTCATGATTTATGAAGCAATTTGTCTAACTTATTTGGCTTGAAACAAAAAAATTGACGTTAAAATATTTAAAAATAAACCCAAAGATTATATTACTGTTACTTACTTAAACTTATTGATTATGAAAGATATTTCTTTAGCCTTTTGACCTCGATGAGTTTTATTATTGTGTGGACTCTGAACTCTGACCTTTTCCCACATTTCTGCCTGCCTTGCCCTTTACGTTTATTTCATATTATATAAGTGATTTTATTGTCATATCACTTGTCAGTTTGTGTGCTTTAGATCTTAATCCCTTTGTATAATAATTCACTTTTATAAAAATATTTACGGCAACGGACATATTTTAACGTCATAGAGTCACGCTGCAGATATAATATGGCTGCAGCACGAAGGGGCTGGTTCGAGTAGGAAAGGACCACACTCTCAGGGTAACCAGCGTAAAATAGGTTAGGTTATCGCTGCTATTTATTTCATATGTGAGTGTAGTGAGCCGCAGAACATTTTTATGGTCACAAGGCATTCTATCTTAGTCATCACGGTTAATTACGCATCTACATTTTGATTCTTAATAGAGGCCTGTTACAACACTTATATGATATTTCAGGCTATATAAAAGACAATCTAACGTTTCGTCATGCCTGGACCAAGTTTAGCTAAAAATTAAGGTATAGATGGAAAATTGTGAAAGAAGTTATAGATGACATCGCCTAAATCACAAACCGAAAATCCCTACGGTCGCTTTTTACACACATTCAAGTCACAGATTTACATAATATGCAGAATGTTGCAAAAAAAATAATTAAGAATAAAATAAATTACAAAAAAAATTTTTGGGCTCTAAACTTATTCCGTCTTTCTATGAATACTAATCAATTTAAAAAAAAATTACTTCCAAAAATAACACTTTCAATTACTTACAACAGTATGGTTTTCGATGAAAAACAAAATATATTGTTGCGTTTATATTTATGGAGTTCGATTAGCGTGTAAAAGCGTTAAAAAGGCGTTATAAATAAAACTGTTTTGACATGCCGCGTAAACTTAGATTCAATGAAGTCTGCGTAAATCGTTTAAAGGTACTAGGGTTGCAACAACACCTATATAATTACTTTTTAAATATACACCAGTGTTTGACTAGAATCACTGTAATGTTAAACTTAATATTATAAAAAAAAGAAATTTTCTCAATATCGCAAATTAATTTCAAGAGGAGTAAAAGCTTTGACTTTAAATACTTTAATTCTTAAAAAGTTTAAAGTACCTAATCAAAACTACTAATTTTATTTTAATGGTTAATTTTATCATGAGGCTCTTCTTAATTTCGAAAAGTAGTAAAATATAAAATATTAATTTGAAATATACTGGTTCTTCTTTCGATATTCTTTATGCTACGGGTAATATAATATATCCGACTTAAAATTACTAGACCGATACGAAAAAGTTGGCAACCCTAACGGTAACCTAAAGTCGATAATATCGTGATTTAATGATTTTTTTACGTTTCATCTGGTTTTCGTTAGAAAATTGGTATTGTTTTGGGTAAAGCTTCCATTCATTAACATCAACATCTGTAGTTTGCGGACAGACCACTAAGCCACCGTCACTAATAAAGGGGCTTTCCCTTTATCGATGCGCTTAAAAGTGACATGTAAAGCGATCACCCGGATTCCCGTTACCGTAGTCAATAGATCAAATATTGATTTTTTTAGTGGTAGTAATACTGCCATCATGAGTGTAATTGATATATGTTATCAATTACGCTCATGATGGCAGAATTACTCGTAACTCAGCCTCCATATCATGTTATAATATATAGGAAATCCAAATTTCAACATACCTGTCTTCACGTTTCACTACCACAGGATCCGATTTTACTATTCCAAAAATTACATCTGTGTGTATACGTTCGTACAATAGCGAACTTATTGTGTCGATAAGAAATGAAATATCTAAAAATAAATTTAATTTGACGCTTAATTGCATAATAAAGGGGAAAATGTCTGTAGTTTAAAAAAAGATCAAAATTACAAGAAAGCTAATAGTAACACTAATGGGCCTAATCAGCTTGATCGGCCTAACAAAGATGACACCAGTTTTTCTTTGTAGACTGCTTGCTGCTGAAGATCTAGATTAAAATTGCCATATGACACCACCACCTAAATAGTAATAGGCCTACAATATGCTAGGTGGTATGACTTCATCTAGATTTATTCGTGGTAGAGGCAAGCTGCAGTTATATTAGTAGTATAGTTGTAACACAAATGGGTCGGCTCGACCGGGGAAAGACCACGCTCTCACAGAATACCAGCGTAAAATAGCAGCTTAATGCTGCTGTGTTTCGTATGGTGAGTGTAAAGAACCGGAGACCCTTTTTACTGGAAACGAGGCATTCCATCTTAGTTCTCATGGGTGACAACGCATCTGCATTTTGATTCGTAATCGGGGATACATGTAGGTGTCTATGGGCCACAGCATCTACTTACCATCAGGTGTTCTGTGTGCTCGTTTGTCACCCTATTCTATGAAAAAACTTCTCTTAGCTATTCCTCATGCCAAGCAGCTGTGAGTGCACTGCTGTGTCCCGATCTGAAGGGATAAGAGAGGCAGTATGATTACAGGCTGTGAGGTATTCCATCTTAGTTCTAAGAGGTGACAACGCATCTGTAATCTCCTTTTTTTCCAGGTATCCATGAGCTGCAGTACAACAATCAGGTGGACTGCCAGCTCCTTTCCCATTTAAGTTAAATGAAAAAGTATTAATCGTAATAAAACTTCTTGAGCGTATAAGAGCTTCACGTGTTTACCTGAAGTTGCTGCTACGTTAGAATTAGTCAGAAAGATATCATCAGCATCACCATATTGCTTTTGGCAATAGTTAAATTTATAGCTATTCATGAGATATTCAACCCATATTTTAACGGTAAATAACATACTCGCACGGAGAGTTATAGTTGAGTATTGATCTAGTTCCCAACCCACGCATCTCTCCGGGTGCATTCTAGCATTTGAATGAAACTTTGAATTTGAATGAGAATGAAATTTAACGTGTAGATCGGAACAAAAGTTAAATTTTAATCTATGGTAACCGCGGTTAACTATGACAGCTGGACGTTGAACATCTCAGTCCTTCCCGTGACCATGGGTGCTGTAAAGCTCTCGAAACGTCGGGTAAAAAAGTTAAATATACGCGATAAATTCCGTAAAAATTAGTATTATTTCAATGTGTAGTGTTCGCGTAAATATAAGAAATCATAATGAAATTTAAGTTTTTATCTGTATAATATAATTTGCTTTGAAGTTACCGCAAACTTAATATCATTTAGATAGTCTGAAATTATAACATACATATAGCTCGAAAAACCGACAACCGATGAGGAAAAAAGGTACTCGAGTGGCAGGCTCGTACCGGTAGGCGTAGTGTAGGGCGACCCCCCACTAGATGGGAGTAACTACCTAGTAAGATATGCAGGAAGTCGAAGGATACAGGTGTCTCAGGACCGTGCTTTGTGGCATTACTTGGGGGAGGTCTATGTTCCGCAGTGGACTTGTGAAGGGCTGTAATGACGATGATGATGATAAAAATTATAACTTCGCAGTAAGTTACCCTCGAGACAACACAGTCGTACTGTTTATGTATACATTACTACTACATACACGTATATTATGTAACATATTATACTATTACTCATGTTAGCGAAATATAATCATTAAAACGCATGAAACCAATGAACTATAATTTAGATCTAAAATTTTTAAGCGCTACAAATTACAATGAAAATAATCATGTTACATAAAAAGAAACAGACAAAATTATTTACCGCTTGAGTATAAGAAATTTTCTTTAATATCTTTAGGAACTCATAAAATATTTATTCATACAGCATGCAGCTACAGCAACTAATGCTTTATTTAGAACTACCAGTACTGTCATATTTAACTTTTTTAATTATAAGGTATTAAATATAATAATAAAAATACAAAAAATTATATTTATATAAAGAGGGGCAAACAACCATGCGGCCCACCTCATTTCTGAGAGGGTTTAGGGCAAGGAAGTGTCCGCCGCGCTGCCCAAATGCGTGTTGACGAACTTCACATGTCTTCGAAATATTTTTTTTCCTTATTCCTCAGACATGCAGGTTTCCTCACGATGTTTTCCTACACCACCGAGCACGTGGTAAATCAGCACTTAAAATTGCAATTAATAATTTCATTGGTGCCGGCGGGGTTCGAACCCCGGTTACTCGCGTTCTGTTATATTTACAGCGAGCGTTAACCACTGAGCTACCACGGCTTACAAAATATATATATATATATAACATAAGCACGCACTATTTATACACATTTAACATACACTTATTAATAAAATTTAACTTGTTAAATCCTCTGATGTTGGTGTCATTAATAAAATTTATAACTTCACAATTCAAAATAAAAAATACTATGATTTAATTTTTCTCTTGATGTTACTTACCTGTGCTGAGATATTGACTGGGAGCATATTGACATCTTCAGCTCCACTCCTGGAGCTTCTGCTTCCTCTGTCAGAACTCTCATCATCGGAGTCAGAGATGTGGAAGGATATATTAACTGTGGTAGGGTTTGGGTCACTAAGCCTCAGTTTTAAATAGTCTCTTCGCATTTTGTTCTCACTTATCACTTATCTTTGGCATTGTCTTTTTTGGAAAATTTTTGGGAATGTTACTTTGGTACAAGATGCATGTAGACCTGCATGTAGACCACTTTTTTATTTTAGCTTTGTATTCATTTGTTTAGTTATCAAACCTGCTTGAAATACACTCTTTGTGAAGATTTCGGCATATTTTGACCACGCCTACATCTCGATCTGCCACAATATAAAAGTAATATTGTTTTGTTATTGTTAAAAGTTAAAAGTTACAGCCTATATACGTCCTACTCCTGGGCACAGGACTCCGCTCATTTCTGAGAGGGTTTTAGACAAACATATAAGTTTCCTCACGATGTGTTCCTTCACCGTCGAGTACGTGGTAAATCAGCACTTAAAATTGCAACTAACAATTTCATTGATGCCGGCGAAGATCGAACCCGGTTTGCTCGCGTACTATGAAATTTACAGTGAGCGCTAACCATCTGCACTACCACGGCGATTTTGCTATTGAGTACTTTTTAAATATTTTATAGAAAATGTTTTAAATAATAAGAGCGAAAAAGTTAAAAAAATCTCATCATTAACGAATAAATTGCACAAGAGTAAATCTATTTACTATTTATTTTAGTGTAATTCTGCAGTGCAATTGTAGATCTTTGGAAAGATCGTTTACCGCCACGATTCGATTCGCAACTGAGTTACAATTTTTTTCATTATAAAGTAGATTTCAGTTCACAATTGATAATGATACATTTACATAATACAACGAACCTAATAATGGCTAACTAATGGTTGACTGGGAGAAAATGCATGCCTGTCATGTCTGTACTGTATTAAGAATGTATGATTTTATTTTTTGTGCATATAAGTTTAAATAAATAAACAAACTAAAGGTCGAAATAAACTTACTAGTATAAGCCAACTTTAATTCTCACCAGAGTCACACAATCACACTGCTGGTAAATTAAGTGAATTACAGTGAAACCTAGTTAAGTGGGACCTGGATGAGTGAGAAAACTCTATTATTGAGAACTATAATGAGGTCCCGGCACTTTTTAATCGAATTACCTCTGTTAATGGGACTTTTCGAACCTGGTTAAATGAGATTTGATTTTTAGGACTTTTTCGATGTTTACCTCTACAATGAGGACTCTGAAGCTCGATCCCCTTTATAAGTTAGACAATTTATCAGATTGGGACAAGTTTCGAGACGATTATTTTAGTTAGTATAAAGATTTTCGACACGGAGCCTCTATACATGAGACAACTAAATTTTAAACCTGTCTAATTGAAAAACTGAATAAATGAAAACCTCTTTAAACGGTACAAAATGCTTGGTCCCTTGAGATCCTATTAACCAGGTTTCACTGTAATTCCTAGGTATATTATGAATACGTCTAATGTCTACGTCGTTCATCATGCGTACAGCAAAGAGTGGAATAAGTTGCCAGCATCTGTCTTTCCATCTGATTACAGTGTGGGTGTCTTCAAGGCAAGAGTGAATATGATTTTCTTAAGTCAGTGCGCTTCGCCAACTTAGGCTACATCACCACCTACCATCAAGTGGGATTGTAGTTAAGCGCTGGATTAGAATTATTACTGTACAAAATTATTACAAAAATCTTATCTGAAAAAATATCTATTCTATTCTATATGTAACAAATTTAATTCTACATCGTCTTTTTTCTTTATGGTCGCATTGAAATCTAGTGAAGCGAAAGGTAAACAATGGAGTAACTGAAATCGTTATGATATACTTCATAGGTAAGAAATGATTAAATGCCCATAGTAACGAATAGGATGTGTGAGTTTCACGAGTATTCCAATGTTATTTATATGACGAAGTCCATATAGCCGTTATAGTTAGGAGAAGTGGGATAGTAGTTGTCAAATAAAATATTTTGCTTATTTGAATTTTACTCAAATCAAACAAAAAGCTTAAACATTTTCAAGTATCACCGGTAGTTATCACATGCGCAGGACTGTTAAAATTCCACAAACCTTTACTTTTGACCAAAACTATAACTATACGATATAACACACAATGCGGTAAGTTTAGAGTATGGGGCAGAGACACGTGGGAAAATCACCTGACTCTAATTACCAAAATTCTGAGTGAGTACACAAATAATTATACCCTTTGAGAAATAAAAGAAGAAATACCAAACTGTGGGCAGTATATGGACTCACACATATGTCACAAAAACATATGTGTGATTATATTTTTTACTTATTTTAAAATTAAGCGTTTTAGGAAATCCATTAAAACAGGAACTTTTGTCAAAAATACGTACGAAACAAACACCCAAAACTCAACTATAACAATAGATAACAATCTTAAATTCAAAGCACACATAAGAAATTTAACCCAAAGAGTCAGAAAACTAACGTACATTTTTAAAAACTTAAGACATGTCACAAACTGGATATTGCTAAAAACTGTTTATATATCCTTGTGCCAATCTATATTAACTTACGGTATTACTGTTTGGGGAGGTTCCAATAAAACACACATGCTTGAATTGGAAAGAGCTCAACGAATGATTTTAAAAGTTGCACTTTATAAACCAAAATTTTTTTCAACAACCAGTTTATTCAATGAAGCTAACGTGCTTACAGTACGAAAATTATACATATTGTATTCAATTTTAAAAAAAACACACTTGCACTGTGTATACACCCAATTTACTACAAACTAGGAGAAGAAATTATGAGGTATGTGAAACGATACAAGCAAAATCTACTTTCGCCCAAAAGTTTTATGGGTACAGAATAGGCAGGTTATATAATAAGGTTAATAAAAAACATTCAATTTTCAACTAACAAAATATAAATCTAAGAAAAATTAACAGATTGGCTTATGAAACTAGATTACGAAGAAACAGAGAATTTACCGTAAAAGCGGAATAGTGAGAAAACACACACACACACACACACACACACGCACACACGCACGCACGCACGCACGCACGCACGCACGCACGCACGCACGCACGCACGCACGCACGCAGCACGCACGACGCACGCACGCACGCACGCACGCACGCACGCAGAGGCGCACACACACACACACACACACACACACACACACACACACACGCGCCGCGCGCGCACGCACGCACACGTATATATGTATGTTTGTGTAATTATATATATATATATATATATATATATATGTATATGTATGTATTTATATATGTGTATATATATTTATATAAAATTTTGATTATATACTTTTATTATTATCATTTAAAACATATTGCATATTATATTTATTCTATATGACTTTAATTGTAAATTACACTTTGGAAATCTCATATCCGATCTCCACATGCAACGCTCAATTCATGTCTAAGAACAGTATAATCGAAAAGTATGTAATAAAATCAAGAGGGCGAGCCAGGAGACCCATAGCACAGGGTAACCTAGTTTGGGCTCCTGTCTCCCACTACTACTCAAAAACTCTTTAACTACTTATGAAAAATTGTAATTATGTAAAAAGTGGGAGAAATAAATGTTTATTATTATTATAATGGGGTATCTATATAGTTTTCTCATCTGGTTGGGTTCTATAAATATATAATTATAAATGAAAATGAAAAGATAAATATACATAAATATCAATAACATAAAATAAATATAAAAGTACATAAATAAATAAAAGCCCAACCAGATGGAGGCCCTCGGCAGGGGAGACCAAACGGCCGAGGGTTAGGGGGAAAGGGAAAGAAACCGGCGGACGATGCGGGCGGTATCGAGGAGCACCGCCTTCTGCATTTGAACCTGGAGCGGTCCGCCACGTAGTCCCAGCCGCCTCAGATGACCCGAGAGGCTGACTGGGATTAGCCCGTTTGCAGAGACGACTACAGGAATAATTTCGGTCGGCAGACCACCCCACATGTCGGTCACCTCGTGAGCCAGGTCCAGATATTTTGTTTGCTTGTCTGTTTCGGCTTTCACGAGGTTCTCGTCATACGGAATGGTAATGTCGACCAAAAATATCCTTGACTGTGCCCGGTCCATCAGCACAATATCAGGCTTATTCGCAAGAATAGTCCTGTCTGTGATGATGGCCCGGTCCCAATAGAGCCTGGCGCGATCATTTTCGAGCACGGCTTCCGGCAAGTACTTGTAATACGGCAATTTCCGATCCACGAGACCGTATTTCAGAGCGAGCTCCTGGTGTAGAATTCTGGCTACTAGGTTGTGCCTGTGCAAGTACTCAGAGTTAGAAAGCGCCGAACAACCGGAGATAACATGCCTAAGTGACTCAACGGGATGGCGACAAGCTCGACAGATGTCGACGGTGCCATCCTTTAGGATGTATCTCCGATAGTTGTTGGTCTTAATAACCTGATCCTGTATTGCACAGACAAAACCCTCGGTTTTCCCGAAGAGGTCACCAAAGCGTAGCCAGTAGCTACTGTGTCTACGAAAGGCTCATGTAGAGCCTTGTAGAACCTCCCGTGGAGCTCCTTCTCCTTCAATACGGTATCCCGGTCGGAAATGCTCTGCACTGCCGGGTCTTGCCATTGCTCGTTGGCTAAGGATAGAGGGGTAAGTCATTTATCACAAGAAATGACGTCCTTATAGAATGGATCATCCGCTCTCGCCAGGAAGTAATCACGGAGGCTGCACACTTCGCGATTATGCATGGTGAGCGCGCTCAAGAAGCCACGACCACCATGCTTCCGCGACAAGTACAGCCTCATTACCGACGATCTCGGATGATGCATCCTATGGGACGTCATGGTAGTGCGGACTTTTCTATCCAGGGCGTTAAGTTCAGTCTGAGTCCACCTGAGTATGCCAAAGGTATACATGAGGACAGGCATGACCCAGCCGTTATATGCGTGTGCCTTATTCACACCGGACAAAAGGCTGTTAAGCACTTTGGTCAAGCGTGCATAAAACACGTCGCAAACTGACTGTTTCATACCAGTCTCATCGATACCGATGTTCTGTGACATACCCAGGTATCGGTATGTTTCAGCCTCGGAAAGGGTCCTTAAGTTGACGGGCATAGATAAGTCTACGCCCTCAGAGTTAGCAACCCTTCCCCTTTCAACATGCAGGACCGCACACTTATCCGTCCCAAGCTCCATTCCAATGGAATTGCTAAATTCACAAGTGATGTTTAGCAATTCCATAAGATGGGAGCGACTGGAGGCGAATAACTTGAGGTCATCCATATAGAAAAGGTGGGTCACTTTTGTCCCTCCTTTCCGTAGCTGAAATCCCCTCCCGAAGCCCTCCAGTAAGGTACTGAGAGGGTTCAGAGAGAAGCAGAACCAGAATGGACTCAGACAATCGCCCTGGAAGATACCCCTTCTTATCCTTATGTGGTTCTCCGCAGCCATCATCCGCTCGCCCAGATGACAAAGGATCGTACTCCACTGCCCCATACACTGCTCGAGGAAGTCTCTAACTGTACAGTCTATCTTGTACAGCTCGAGGACTCTCTTTAGCCATGTATGGGGCACCGAGTCGAATGCCTTTCTGTAGTCTATCCAGGCGGCGGAGAAGTTCCGACGGTTGCGTTTCACCACTTTGCCAATGACCGCGTCAATGAGGAGTGGTTCCTTGGTTCCACGACCACCGCCCCGACATCCATTTTGAGCGCGCGATATCACCTGATTTGAGTCCAGGTGACAAGTGATTCTCGCGCTCAAAATGAATGTCTTGTATATGGTCGGTAGACACGTGATGGGGCGGTATTTGCTCGGGTCTGTGGTACCCTGGTCTTTAGGAACCAAATGGGTGATCCCAGTAGTGAAGAGGCTTGGGAGCGACTTCTGGTTGAGAGCCTCTTGAAACTGTCGGGCGAGCACAGTGTGACACACCACGAACCCCTTCAGCCAGTAGTGATGCAGCCCGTCGAGCCCCGGACTTTTCCAGTTCGGGGCCCTACGGACCGCCTCAGCTACGTCATCCGGCGTTATGGTGACGGGGTCCATGGGCGTAATACCCGCACACTGACTCGCCACAACTTCCGTCCAAGGGCCCTCGCTGTGGTTTACGGGCTCTGACCACAGGCCGCGCCAGAATGCTACAGTGTCGGCCTTATTCGGTGCTGGGCCCGTTCCACTTACCATTGGTCGCTCCAATGATTCATAGAGCCTCTTCTGATCACTCTGGAAGAGACGATTCTGGTTGAACCGTGTCGACCTCTCGGTATATCGCCGAATCCGCTTTCCCCAAGCAGCGATTCTCTGCTTCAGATCGTCTATACGCTCCGTCAGTTTTTGCGTTATATCCGGCTGGGACAAACTGACATTTGTCCCAGCAAACGCCATCCTGACGGTGCGCACAATTCTTGGCCTGGTATTGCCTGACCTGAAGCATATCAATCTGCCGATGAGGGCTCTAGCCTTTGCGATACGTTCCTCAATTCTTCTTCTCCAGGCTGGGATAGCGCTACTATGGCCAGTAGCACGTCCAGCCGTGGAAACCTTGGCGCCTATAATACGGCAGACTGCCAGCGCGGCGCCAAAGAGAATTGAGTCCGTCTCGCAAAGGTCCCGGCTGGCTTCCAAATAGGTCACCAGCATTGGGTTCAGAGCCCTCACGACAGCCCGATTCCGCTTGCTTAGGGCTATGCGGGGAAGTCGCGGTCGATTTTCGAGAGGCGTACTGCGCGTTTCCACAATCGCCTCTTCCAATGTACTCCTCATATGCTCTAATTCCAGTTCCTGGGCGACTGTTCCATCATCATTTGAATCAGCAACAACTGGGGTATTACGGCGCCACGTGTGCGGGTTGCTCTGCAATTTGTGGCGCCGCACCCTCAGCCGTAGCATTCTCATCCGACGAGGGAACAGCCTCACGTCGTAGCCGTTCGAGTTCGGCGCCATCAAATATATTTGAGCGCAAGATATACCGAACTCGGTCTGCCAGGTTTTGCTCTGTGACGGTAAAAGATGGCTCCAGCTCAGCAAAAAGACGATGCATCCTAGCCCGATACGCCAAACCTCCAGTTTCTCCCCCTTTCGCCCTAAAATACGCCCGCAATGCGTTTGATTCATCTTGATTGTCCAACGCATGCGGCGTACTCCACCAGAGGCGGGTGCCGATTGCTGGGCCCGCGAAGACCCTGCCGACACCAAGCCAGCTGGTGGGGATGATGGATGCGAGGGGCTGCTGGGTGGTCGTGCAGCACCTCGCGCTCGGCTGGCGGTTCGCATGCTGCCGCGTCCAGCGCCAGCTCCAGACGCGCCCTGGCGACCTCCAGGCAGCGGCCCTTTGCGCGTTCTATTTAATTCCATCATCCATTTTTAGGGCGTCATTTAGCGGGAGACGCCCAGACCCGGCGCCGTTTCATGTTGAGGCCATGTGCACAAGCGGGCCTTTGCACCTTCAATTTTTGCCGAGGCACGGCGCTCACACCTCTTGGCAAAGTGCTGACTGACTGCGCTGACGTAGCGGTTTTGTCACATAACCGTTACGTCAGCGGGCGATGGGGTCGTCACTTCCCTACGCCATTATTATTATTGTGGGGTATCTATATAGTTTTCTCATCTGGTTGGGTTCTATAAATATATAATTATAAATGAAAATGAAAAGATAAATATACATAAATATCAATAACATAAAATAAATATAAAAATACATAAATAAATAAAAGCCCAACCAGATGGAGGCCCTCGGCAGGGGAGACCAAACGGCCGAGGGTTAGGGGGAAAGGGAAAGAAACCGGCGGACGATGCGGGCGGTATCGAGGAGCACCGCCTTCTGCATTTGAGCCCGGAGCGGTCCGCCACGTAGTCCCAGTCGCCTCAGATGACCCGAGAGGCTGACTGGGATTAGCCCGTTTGCAGAGACGACTACAGGAATAATTTCGGTCGGCAGACCACCCCACATGTCAGTCACCTCGTGAGCCAGGTCCAGATATTTTGTTTGCTTGTCTGTTTCGGCTTTCACGAGGTTCTCGTCATACGGAATGGTAATGTCGACCAAAAATATCCTTGACTGTGCCCGGTCCATCAGCACAATATCAGGCTTATTCGCAAGAATAGTCCTGTCTGTGATGATGGCCCGGTCCCAATAGAGCCTGGCGCGATCATTTTCGAGCACGGCTTCCGGCAAGTACTTGTAATACGGCAATTTCCGATCCACGAGACCGTATTTCAGAGCGAGCTCCTGGTGAAGAATTCTGGCTACTAGGTTGTGCCTGTGCAAGTACTCAGAGTTAGAAAGCGCCGAACAACCGGAGATGACATGCCTAAGTGACTCACCGGGATGGCGACAAGCTCGACAGATGTCCACGGTGCCATCCTTTAGGATGTATCTCCGATAGTTGTTGGTCTTAATAACCTGATCCTGTATTGCACAGACAAAACCCTCGGTTTCCCCGAATAGATCACCAAAGCGTAGCAAGTGGAGGGAGGCTACTGTGTCTACGAAAGGCTCATGTAGAGCCTTGTAGAACCTCCCGTGGAGCTCCTTCTCCTTCCATACGTTCTCCCGGTCGGAAATTGTCTGCACTGCCGGGTCTTGCCATTGCTCGTTGGCTAAGGATAGAGGGGTAAGTCCTTTATCACTAGAAATGACGTCCTTATAGAATGGATCATCCGATCTCGCCAGGAAGTAATTACGGAGGCTGCACACTTCGCGATTATGCATGGTGAGCGCGCTCAAGAAGCCACGCCCACCATACTTTCGCGGCAAGTACAGCCTCATTACCGACGATCTCGGATGATGCATCCTGTGGGACGTCATGGTAGTGCGGACTTTTCTATCCAGGGCGTTAAGTTCAGTCTGAGTCCACCTGAGTATGCCAAAGGTATACATGAGGACAGGCATGACCCAGCCGTTATATGCGTGTGTCTTATTCACACCGGACAAAAGGCTGTTAAGCACTTTGGTCAAGCGTGCATAAAACACGTCGCAAACTGACTGTTTCATACCAGCCTCACGATACCGATGTTCTGTGACATACCCAGGTATCGGTATGTTTCAGCCTCGGAAAGGGTCCTTAAGTTGACGGGCATAGATAAGTCTATGCCCTCAGAGTTAGCAACCCTCCCCCTTTCAACATGGAGGACCGCACACTTATCCGTTCCCAGCTCCATTCCAATAGAATTGCTAAATTCACAAGTGATGTTTAGCAATTCCATAAGATGGGAGCGACTGGAGGCGAATAACTTGAGGTCATCCATATAGAAAAGGTGGGTCACTTTTGTACCTCCTTTCCGAAGCTGAAATCCCCTCCCGGAGCCCTCCAGTAAAGTACTGAGAGGGTTCAGGGAGAGGCAGAACCAGATTGGACTCAGACAATCGCCCTGGAAGATACCCCTTCTTATCCTTATATGGTTCTCCGCAGCCATCATCCGCTCGCCCAGATAACAAAGGATCGTACTCCACTGCCCCATACACTGCTCGAGGAAGTCTCCAACTGTACAGTCAATTTTGTACAGCTCGAGGACTCTCTTTAGCCATGTATGGGGCACCGAGTCGAATGCCTTTCTGTAGTCTATCCAGGCGGCGGAGAAATTCCGACGGTTGCGTTTCACCACTTTGCCAATGACCGCGTCAATGAGGAGTGGTTCCTTGGTTCCACGACCACCGCCCCGGCATCCATTTTGAGCGCGTGACATCACCTGATTTAGCTCCAGGTGACGAGTGATTCTCGCGCTCAAAATGGATGTCAGTGTCTTATATATGGTGGGTAGACACGTGATGGGGCGGTATTTGCTCGGGTCTGTGGTATCCTGATCTTTAGGAACCAAATGAGTGATCCCAGTAGTGAAGAGGCTCGGGAGCGACTTCTGATCGAGAGCCTCTTGAAACTGTCGGGCGAGCACAGCGTGACACACTACGAACCCCTTCAGCCAGTAATGATGCAGCCCGTCGAGCCCCGGACTTTTCCAGTTCGGGGCCCTACGGACCGCCTCAGCCACGTCTTCAGGCGTTATGGTGACGGGGTCCATAGGCGTAACACTTGCACTCTGGCTCGCCACAACTTCCATCCAAGGGCCCTCGCTGTGGTTTACGGGCTCTGACCACAGGCCACGCCAAAATGCGACAGTGTCAGCCTGATCCGGTCCTGGGCCCGCTCCACATACCTCTGGTCGCTCCAATGATTTATAGAGCCTCTTCTGATCACTCTGGAAGAGACGATTCTGGTTGAACCGCCTTGACCTCTCGCTAAATCGTCGAATCCGCTTCCCCCAAGCAGCGATTTTTTGCTTCAGGTCATCTATGCGCTCCGTTAGTTTTTGCGTGATATCCGGCTGGAACAAACTGATATTTGTCCCAGCAAACGCCATCCTAACGGTGCGCATAATCCTCGGTCTATTATTACCCGACCTGAAGCTTGTCAGTCTGCCGATAAGGGCCCTTGCCTTTGCGATACGGTCCTCAATTCTTTTTCTCCAGGCTGGGATGGCGCTACTTTTTTGAGTAGCACGTCCAGCCACGGGAAGTTTGGCGCCAATAATACGGCATACTGCCAGTGCGGCGCCAAAAAGAATTGAATCCGTCTCGCAAAGGTCCCGGCTGGCTTCCAAATAGGTCACCAGCATTGGGTTAAGAGCCCGCACGACAGCCCGATTTCGCTTGCTAAGGGGTATGCGGGGGAAGTCGCGGTCGATTTTCGAGAGGCATGCTGCGCGTTTCCAGCATCGACTCTTCCAATATGCTCCTCATTTTCTCTAGTTCGTGGGAGACTATTCCATCATCGTCTGAATTATCCACAAATGGAATGTTGACGGCAGCATCCACATATGCAGTTTGTTGCGCATCTAGTGGCGCCGCATTCCCAGCCGTAGCATTTCCATTCGATGAAGGAATAGCCTCACGTCGTAGTCGCTCGAGTTCGGCGTCACCAAATATGTTGGAGCGCAGGATGTACCTAACTCGGTCTGCCAGGTTTTGCTCAGTGACGGATAGAGATGGCTCCAGCTCTGCAAAAAAGCGATGCATCCGAGCCCGATACGCCAAACATCCAGTTTCTTCCCCTTTTGCCCTAAAATACGCCCGCAGTGCGTTTTCATTCATTGATTTAGACCAACGCATGCGACGTGCTCCACCAGCGGCGGGTGCCGCTTGCTGAGTCCGAGAAGACCCAGCCGACACCAAGCCTTCTGGTGGGGATGATGGATGCGGGGGGCTGCTAGGTGGTCTTGCAACACCCCGCGCTCGGCTGGCGGCCCGCATGCTGTCGCGTCCAGCGCCAGCTCCAGACGCGCCCTGGCGACCTCCAGGCAGCGGCCCTTTGCGCACTATCTTTTTCTCCATCATCCATAATATGGGCGTCCATTAACGGGAGACGCCCAGGCCCGGCACCGTATCGTGGACGGCCATAAGCACAAACGGGCCTTTGCACCCTGAATTCTGCCGAGGCACGGCGCTCACACCTCTCGCAAGGCGCTGACTGACTGCGTTGACGTAGCAGTTTTGTCACTTAACTGTTACGTCAGCGGGCGATGGGGTCGTCAATTCCCTACGCCATTATTATTATTATTATTAACTTATTTACACAACTTGAAACACGAAAATAAACGGTTAGGCTATGAAGTATGAATGATAAAGCAACGACAACACGAATTAAATTGTTCCCTAACGAGGAATTACACTAGCTGGTTCAAACCATACATAATTCAAGTCACCATGTCTAACCGCGATCCATATATAACCTACGAAGGGTAACCCGACACTGTTCCACGTAAAGGCCCCGTCACACACGCTGTACTGAACGTCCTTACTTAGTTTGTAATACTCGTAAAACCGGCTTTGTGACAACTGACAATTGTTTTATATAACCAGGATTTACCTAAATAGTCTAGAATGTACTTAAACGCGAAGGTCGAGTAACTAAACCAATTAAAATATAACACCTAGTTCTATATGAAATTAACGGTGCCTGTGAAGTTTTCAGTTATCATTCACATATTGAATATTGAGTCGGAACGGCCATAAATCAGTCTTTAATATCAGTCGTTAGTTATTCTCGTTATAGGTATCCATCTCTAAAATCAGAAAATCAGATGTTCAATTTTCGCAATCTCGAAACATATGCCTCACGAGGATTAGAAATAGACAAAACATATCTATGCACTTGTGTATCTATGATACTATTATAATATTTTCTTCATACAACTGTCTCGTCGATTAAGTGATCATAATCGTGACTGATGATCATGAGTAAAACTATTAGTTACGGATTTTATCGGGTTTGATTACAACTTTAATTTATTTTTATTATCCTGACGTTTCGGGTGCTTTACAACACCCATGGTCACGGGTGGGACTGAGATTTTTGACGTCCCAATGTCATAGTTAGTCCGGCTACCTTTTTTGGTCCGATTTACGCAAAACGAGCTTATAGTACGTTTGCTTTGTGGCGTTGCTTGGGGGAGGCTTATGTTCAGCAGTGGACTTGTGAAGGGCTGTAATGATGGTGATGATGATGAGCTTATAGTATCATGAAGTCTTGCTGTGGTATGCTTGATATGACTTCATAATCATAACAATAAAGCACCCGAAACACAGATTACCTCCCGAAACGTCGGGATAATAAAAATAAATTAAAGTTGTAATTAAACGCGATAAAATCCGTAACTAATAGTTTTCTTCAATGTGTAGTGTCCGCGTAAATTTAAGAAATCATGATGACCATGAGGTTCGGGGGTTCGAATTCCGGGTTGGGTCTAAAAATCATTTATTGGGTTTTTCTGTTAAGAAATTCTTAGTAGTAGCTCGGGGTTGGGATGTTGGTAGTGGTTTACCTCCGTGCCTCGGAAAGCACGTAAAGACGTTCGTCCTGAGCCTGATATCTCTCCGGTCGGGTCAGATCATAGTACCATCGGACTATGAGAGTGAGAGTGCACCTGTGCTTGCGCATACACTTGGGCACTATAATTCTGTCCTGCGCAAATAGCTATGACCGAAATTTGGTTAGAAGGAAATTATTTATTAGTAAAATATTTTCTTATATTGACTCGAATACTAAATATTGAATTAAATCAGTTCTTCAGATATTATCGGTTTGAAATTATCAAAAACTGAGAAATTATTGCATCCCACTTCTGATCACATCATGTCTCGTCTCATTTTTGCGAAGGTTATTGAGCAGCTAATTCCCCACTAAGCGGAAACCCTTTTTAATCGACTTCATAATAAAATTGAGTAGGTACGAAAGTGACACTATATGTGTATTGATTCAATTAAGTTTTTTTTCCTAAATCTATGAATTATTAATAACTTTGCTTTGAATAAGTTACAATAGAGATGAAAATATTATTTATTAAAAATATGCCCCTTAATCATAAAAAGTCAATGTTTTACTAATTTCAAATGTATGCAATTACAATTTGGAATAATTGAAGCCTTAGTATTAAGTTATATTTCACAATTTGTTAATTATATGCTTTAATTATTGTTATTGGATTGACACAATACTATTATATTGACATCTTACCGCTGATATAGTAAAAAACTAAGAATTGATAATTGTGCTGTTACTACGCCGATACCGGCAAGACATGTAAATGAACCTAAAAGTTGTAATGCAACAACTTATTGTACCGTGTCTCTGAAATAAATAAATAATATATTATCAAAATTTTATCTTTACAATGTTTTTCTTCACCTTCGTACTCATGGTTAATTGGCAAAAAGCACAAAAAATTTCTAAGTAACTAGTTACTGCTTAATAAAAAACTTTCAATCTGTATTCATATTGGGCGGAATCGACAAACAATACACCAACAAAGTCACAGAATGCAGCTGTAACTGATCATGGTTTCAAAGAGCAATTAACTAGCTTGAACTAACTTTAGCCTTTAGCTAACATTTAAGTAACTTCAGCTCGCTTTAAATCTCATAGATATTGCAAGAGCAACTTACGTCCGGCTCCGTCGGTATCACCATAATTTCCCCCGTTATTTTAAGCGCAGATTCATTAAGTGCTTGGTGATGAAATGTGATTATAAAATTTGCACAAGTGATAATTTAAAAAAATATTTCGCTGAAAGAAATAAATACATAAGGGCAGTGGTTTTGCCCTTAGCTCAGTGTCAAGTAGTGTACTTTACTTTAAATATTAGAATTACTTTTTTTATTAGTGTGTAGTTTTAATTTGTGTCATATTTAGTAAAATAAGATATTTCAAACTAAAAAATAACGCCCTAAAACTTATTACTTTTATAAACGAATTATGATGTCGTTAAACGAAACCGGTCGTTTTTATGGTGAATAAGTTAAAATATAAGAGAAACAAGTACATGTTCCAATCCAAATAAATCCCAAAAATTTGAAAGATAGTCACTATAAAAACTTGTCAACCGATGCAGTGACTATTTAAAACATTCGATTTCGAAATAGGTCAATGAAGTGGTAAAGCGTCTTTGACGCTGAGGCTAATAAGGATAAATCCCAATTATTCTTAATTGCAAGTCCCAAACTCAACTGCTTTATTTTATTAAATAAGAGTGACAAAACGAGTACACAGTCCACCTGATAGTAAGTGGATGCTGGGGCCCATACACATCTACATTTATCCTCGATTAAGAATCAGAACGCAGATGCGTCGTCACCCCTGTGGACTAAGATAGAATGCCTCCTTTCCATTAAAAAAGGATTTCCGGATCTCTACACTCGCTATACAAAACACAGCAGTATTAAGCTGCTAGTTTACGCTGACATTCTGTAAGATGAGCTTATTTGCTAATAAATCATTACATTAATTATATGCGTAAAATCAAAGCGGTATTTGACAAAATACAATTTGAAATGGCATTACAATTTCATTGAAGGATGTTTTTAAAGTTTCTTTTAAATAAATAAACTACGTAACGCGACTGCTATACAATATTTGAATTAAGTTACCACTATGTAATTAAATGCGTACATAATCTCATCACGTCTATACTTCCTTCCGGACTTGTTAGACTAACAGGACTCTAATAAAAATATTATAATTTATGAAAATGACCTATAAACTACCAAACGTTTCACTGTATCACAAATTTAAATTTAAATATTCGTTAAATTTAAAATATATTGTAGAATACATATAATATTAATCAATATTATAGTATTTATTTATTTATTTATTTTACTTCATATACACATTAAATGTATATAGGCGAACTTAATGGCCGAAGCAGAGAGGCAGTCTACTATATATATATATATATATATATATATATATATATATATATATATATATATATATATATATATATATATATATATATAATACAAAACAGCCTATAATAAATGCTATAAGAGACGAGAATGGATGTATTCTGAATGATGAAGTTTCGAATTTAAACAGATGGAAGGAATACTTTGAAAGCGTGTTTATGAGTGAAGAGTCGTATGAATTAAATGAACTAGAAATTCCGAAAGAAGTGGAAAGGGGTATGGAGATAAGTGTAGATGAAATAATGAAAGCAATGAAAAGCATGAAAGCAGGTAAGGCAGCTGGATATGATAGAGTATCACTCGAGATGCTAAGGGCTGGAGAGGGAGTGGTGGCAGGCCTGCTGTACACCTTGTTTAATTTATGTTGGGAATTAAAACGGGTACCGGATGACTGGTGTAAAGCAGTTATAGTACCAATATATAAAGGAAAAGGGTCACAGCAGGACTGCAAAAACTACCGCGGTATCAGCTTGCTTAGTATTGTGGGTAAACTGTATGCTAAGGTGTTAATTGAAAGAGTTATGAAAGAAACTGATGGAAAAATTTGGGATGTGCAAGCGGGTTTTAGAAAGGGAATGGGGTGTACAGATCAAGTCTTTTCCATGCGCATGATTGCGGAGAAGTTTTTGGCCAAAAACCAGAAAGTTTTTTGTGCGTTCATGGACTTTGAAAAAGGCTTATGACAGAGTGGACAGGAATGTGTTATGGCAAACACTGAACTCATATGGGTTGAGCGCTGGTTTGATACAGGCATTAAGGTCTCTTTATAGGGACTCTAGTGCTTGTGTCAGGATCAATGGGGTCTACTCGGACTGGTTTGGCATCCAAAAAGGTGTCAGACAGGGCTGTGTGGCTTCCCCTTGGCTGTTCAACCTATTTATGGACCGGTGTTTGCAAACTTTAAAAGATGAAGAATGTGGGTTAAGAATGGGAGAGTTAACCGTCAAATGCCTTTTGTATGCCGATGATCAAGTCATACTTGCGTCATCGGCGGCAGAGTTGCAAATGATGGTTACATTAATGAACTGGGAATTAAAAGAAAGGGGAATGAAAGTGAACGCAAGTAAGACGAAAGTGATGGTTTTTGAAAGAGAAGAAAGAAAAACGGTATGTGAAATAAGAATAGAAGGAGAGTTGATTGAGCAAGTGGATGAGTTTGTGTATTTGGGATGTGTATTTAGCAGGGATGGTAGATATGATAGGGATATAGAACGACGAGTAAATGCAGGGAATAGAGTGAATGGGGCACTACACTCTATTATGAAGAACCAGAATTTGTCAAAAGAGGCACGTATGGTAATTCATAATGCTGTGTTAGTCCCTACTTTAATGTATGGTAGTGAAAGCTGGGTGTGGCAAAAGAAGCACGAAAGTAAAATAAATGCTGTAGAAATGCGGTCTTTAAGGAATATGCTAGGGTGTAATCTGAATGACAGGGTGAGAAATTGCGTGATAAGAGATAAATGTGGTATGCAAGATGATGTTGTGACCAGGATTAAGAAAGGAATGCTTCGGTGGTTTGGTCACGTAGAAAGAATGAATGAGGAAAGAGTGACAAAGCAAATTTATATGGCAGATGTGAATGGCCGAGTCGGGAAGGGACGCCCTAGGAAAAAGTTTATCGACCAAATTGGCGATATTTTGAAAATGGGCCACGTTAGAAGTACCCTTAACCGACGAGCACGTATGCGTAGATATATGGATGTAAAGGAGGCGAAAGAGGTATGTCAGGATCGTGCCAAATGGAAGTCCGTAGTCTCTGCCTACCCCTCTGGGTGACAGGCGTGAGTGTTTATGTTTATGTTTTTATGATATATATATATATATATATATATATATAATATTACTAAATATGGTTAATTATGACTATGACTTGAACAAAATCCGGTTTTCGGCATTCCTATTTTCGGAAGGAAGAGCGTTCTAAAGAACAGATTGAACAAAGAACGATAATTGGACAAAGTTAGTACTAAAAGGAAACTGAAGCAAAAGGTTATTACCAGAACGGAAAACCCTATCATGGTGTGAGCTAACATCATAAAAAATAAGATGGAGGATGAGGAGACATCAATATAGAGAAAAGAGTAGTAAATGCACGTAGACTACGGCGCTGACGAATGAGTAGCTATTTATGGTATTCTACATAATAAATATTTTAAGTAATTACAAAGTATGTTTATAATTACTAACTGTAAAGCTGTATGTGCAAACTTGTACACACACACACACACACACACACCACATGCAAATTATTATTCTTCAAATCTAGTTGTTCTGTGTTTATCCTCTTGTCACTAACACTCTGTTTCCGATCTTATTACCATTATTAACGTCAATGTGATCCTAAGTTCAAGGATTTGAATTACTGGAGTTGCCGAGGCATTTCCTACTTTCTATTTTATTTTACCAGTTCAGTATTTAATGTCATCTCGTCAATTTACCGGTTGATTATCAAATATAGTACCAGAAATATCACCAACTATAATCTGATTACAAAACAACAACAAACATTGTACTTTATACAAAATAATGTGATATATTTTTGGTTAAATTTATTCTTTCAGTTATAATTAGCCTATTATAAAGATTGACAGCTGTACCGAATATATTATAGTGTCTTTATTATTATAAGCTCAAACAAACAGACCCTTGTTACTTCCCTACCCAAAGTAAGATCTAAAAAAGAATCTAAATTCTCTCTCCATTTAAAATTTACGTTTATTCAAGCATGAATTTGGCCTTAGGAGCTTAAAAGTAATTTCTTTTTGTTTTACTTCCTAGTTCAAAAAAGTGTAAATTATAAATTTAAAGTATTTTTATAGGACCTCATAGTACAAGAGTGGTAATAGAAAAACGAAAAAGGCGGCGAGAAGGCGGAGAGCGACGTTTTCACAGGGCAAAATAAGATTAGGCTTCGCAGACGTAGTTATTAAAACCGGGAGCTGTATAAATTGAGTCATTTCACGACTTAATTCTTCAGATTAGGTAACTTAGTATGAGTTAAAATCCTTATTTTAATATAGCAAAGCAAATATTACTAGAAATTATTTAAAAAATTGACACAAATGGATTAAATTAAAACTTGACTTCCATTATAACATTGATTGCTTACAGCGACGCTTGTTATGCCGGAACAATATATGTAGATAGTGTTAGTTAAATTAAAATGCAATGGCGACATTTTAAAATGACAGGAAGATCTCATGGCCTGCTGTAAGTGGCGATGGCGATGATTCATTGGTATCAGATGTAAAATATCTGAAATTGCACCAACTGACTGTAGCATAGGCGCGTGTTTAGGGGTTGATTGTTACGGACCAAGAGCTTTCACTGAAAATGTAAGTAACAGTAGGGTTGATACAAACGAAAGGTGATTAAATAAAATTTCATGTCTATATTCAAATTTAAAAAGTTTTAATACACGTAGCTTATATGTATATGACAAAGGTATGATCGTGGTGAGGTTTACCGAATGCAAAAGAAAAATAAATAAATATTTCAAAGACATCATACCCGTTAATGACCCTATAGCGGAGTGTTAGAAAATATCACAAAAATTCCTACGGCACGATGGACGAAACTATTAAATGTTACAAACGACAACGTATTATGGATTGTACTATGAAATCCGCTACAAGGACATACTAAATATAATTTCAATCGTAAACTTGTATCAGCTACAGGTGTAGCGTGTTATAGAGATGAATCGCATTTATCGATGTTATAATATTTCATTCGCTAACAAGGTCGTATATTATTTTCTTCGTATATTTTTTAAGCTTAAAATTCCATTACTGATAAGGTATTTTTAAACCAGGGAGTGGGACAAACGATCTTTCAATCAGCTTTTTTTTCTATAGCATAAGGGTGACAAACGAGCACACAGTCCACCTGATGGTAAGTGGATGCTGTGGGCCATATAAGAACACATAAAAGCAACATAAAGCTGCAGCTGCAGTATTATGTTGCTTTTATGTGTTCGAGTTTTGTGTGAGTGTGGTAATTCCCCGGTCAAGCTTATCTAACCGTGTTTGAGCCATTATACAGTTGCATTAAAATTTACTTCGTAAATATAATCCGAGGGGCATGAGAATAACGTTATTTTTCTTTAAACAGAAGAAATAATCTATTTTGAAAATAAACAATATAATTTAATATTTATTACTACATTAATTAATTGGTTAATTTTTTGGGTAAATGAAACATATAACTTATTAAAAAAAGGGTTTTAAAAAGTGTGTTAAACATATTACAAGATTACGGCAATTCACTTTTAACATACGACTGTCAGTTCATTTCTGTCACATATTAAGTTACTGAAATATTCATTTTATTTATTATTGAATTTCGTTGAGTATTTGCCAATTATTATCATTAAAACTTGACTTCCATTATAACATCGATTGCTTACAGCGACGCTTGTTATGCGGGAACAATATAGATAGACTTCCATGACTGTGCGGTTTAAATTCACGGTCATAATTGCTTGGATGTTCAAGTCTTTGTTCTATAAGAAGTCGTGATCGAATTGATTCAGAAATTTTAAGCAAATTTTAGTAATTATTTACAATTTAAATTGACGACAGTCGCATAAAGGGCACTTGTATGTTATATTTAAGCACTAGGATATAACTGCAGTCATTGTTTAAAATAATAATAGAACCGGGTTAGGTCCTAGAAGCATAACGTTTAACAGAACTGTATATGGAGAATAATATGGAATTTGTAGACGATGGCTACTATGGGTCAGGTTGTGAGAGAACCAGTACCATAACCTATAAAGGACACGCACTTTACCCATCAGAAACGAGCAAAGTCTACGGATTCTCTTGCTACAGGAAAAATTTAAACCTTATGCTTAATGTGATATAAAAGTAATGGCTTAGATGATAAAATATTTCTTTCGACCAATCAAATTAGCTCTCACAGAATACCGGCGTAAAATAGTAGCTTCATGCTGCTGTGTTTAGTATGGTGAGTGTAGAGAACCGAAGGCCCTTTTTACTGGAAACAAGGCATCCCATCCTAATCCTCACGGGTGACAACACATCTGTATTTTGATTCGTAATCGAGGATACATGTAGATGTCTATTGGCAACAGCAATCACTTACCATCAGGTGAACACAAAAAACACATAGTACTTTTTGAAGTAAATTTCGATTAGTAGTTTCATTGTTCATACAGTGCAGTAGTATTAATGTTTATAATTTGAATAAAATGCAGGTACTGCCTATCATTATCATCATCATCATCATAGCCCTTCACAAGTCCACTGCTAAACCTAGGCCTCCATAAAAGAGCTACCCATAGCTGATATTAAACTTAAAATTTAAAATATATAAATATTTAGCATTCCGTTGGTTACATAAAAAGTTCAATATCGGAAGAGAATTTTCAAAGCCAATCCAATCATTATTAATGAACCTTACTTTTAAATAATATATTTCTTAAAACAAAATATCAAAGAGATAAGACAGAAGAGGAGATAAGAATTCAGAAGCAGTATTATTCAAATTTTTGAATGATAATTAATGAACTTTAACGTTAAGCTTAAAGCTTAGATATTATTTTGATAACATTTTCCTACGTTTTCATAGATTCGTTCATTGATATTTTCATATAGAGGGGAGGATAAAACAGTTGAATAGAAGTTCAAGTACAACTGAAAACGTTAATGTGATATCTATTTCAGAATGCGAGAATATTAGTATCGTATATTACGACACTTCTTATACTAATCGCTAGACGTATGTAATTCACGTAGAATTTTGAAAGTTATGAAATGATTAATAAAAATTTCAAAAATATTAACCTATAAATAATCCTTATATAACTCTTACTAATTTAAATAATGAAAAATATAAGTTAAACTTGGAAATTTTCTCGCAGAGCCTTATGCAACTGAGTACCTTTAGCAGCGCAGATGCTTAAAAAATACTTCCTACTCCTGTCAGCTGAAAGTGACGTCATAAAAGACAACCCTAGCCGATCTCATTAAGTGGATGTCGTCCTCCTATCTAAAACGGCAGTCCATCTTACAGACTGATAAATGAGGTATTACCAATTGATATTTATACAAGATAAGGAATCGCGCGACCAAATCAGCGTTGGAAATCAGCAAAACAATCTGCCTGCTTCTTTCCCTTCCCTGAGGACTCTATTAAAGGTATATTATAATAACGCTTACAAATATTATAGATGTTAACGAAAGGCTTATAGTAGGGTTTTTTCGTGGTTTAACAAATACTGTAATGAAGGGAACTTTTAAAGCGTTTTTTTTTTTAATTACTACAAGCATAAAAATGAAAAATATTTTTTTAAATTAAAAACCAAACTAATTTTTATAGTATCACATGGTACAAGTACCAATATTATGATAATCATGATTTATGAAATTAAAGAATGTCCACCTTGAACTACAAATTCGTTTATTCAGACTTCAGAAAGATACATATCACCGTTGACAAACCTCATACATTCGTTTTACGAATAAAACTATTTTTACAGTTACTGCTTCTGTGTTACCACGAAATAGTGTAGTACATAATAACAATAAACAATCACAGGATTAAAACATCCAGTAGAAAGAAATAGCCGCCGCGCCGTAATGAAATTATAGGGATTCGTTGTGTCAAACGACTATAGAATTCGATAAAATGTTCGATGAGACAATACGAAAACATAAATGCCTAAATCAAGAAACTACGTAGGAGTCTATAATAGTAATATAATTGTTAGCATCTGTTTGCAATTTTATGTTTCAAATATAAACGTATAACATTTAAAAGTACGTAGGGACATGACTCAAAATATTCCCTTAAGTTCAAGGTACTTAATTTCTGAGGAAGCAAGCTCTTTGTATCCAAATACTGTTGGGTGCGGGTGTTTCCTATATAGAAGGGTTTTTCTATAAAATTTAACGTTGTGTAATTACCACACCTAAATACTACTAACTGAGAGAAACAAAAGGTGCAGGAGGTCGGGTAATGACATGATAAATATGAATTAGGGAAAGATTTTAGAAGGATAGCTCTAGGCTAGAAAATTATATAAGCCTTTCATACCCTTGTATTACGCAGGAGGGTGGCATGGATACGGAGACATAGCTTCTGTCCTAATTCTAATTATTTATTTATAATTCTAGTTTACAAAAACAATGATTTATTTATAATTTTTTGTTAACACTGACATATAGCTAACGTAATACGTTTTTTCTTAGGAGTTATAATTATTACATTGAAGAATCATAATTTAATTTTTTGTGTATTTTATGGAACAGTTTATTTTCAATGCATATTTATAAGTATTACTTTTATAACATAAATAGAGGTAATATCAAAATTAGATCAAGACGCGTATTGAAGAACATACCAAATTGCGAAAGCAAAATTGCGTATAATGGAATTGTGCCACAGGTGGTAGGTAGGTACTACACGAAATATAATGGCAAAACACTTCTCGTACGTAGAATGAAATAATATAAAGAAAACGATCTTGTGGTAAATTCAAAAATCAGTTTAGGTCCAAATATAATAAACTTTATAAGCACTAAATACATTCACTAATTTTGTTCCGAACCAAATATTGTGTTATAAATATATTAAGCATACTAATTAATTTTATAGTGTATATAATGTCCAATAGCAAATATTTAGATAATAATTCTTATACAAAGAAAAATGTTTTTATATACTCATTCCTTAATTCAGTCAAAAATATATATAGTCGAATAGAAACATGGTGAAATAATAAATGTAATTTATTTGTTATATTATATATATATTCTAATGATCAATTATGGAAAATTTCCCAGAAACGTTTTGTGATTCTGTGGTAAATCAACATGTAGATACATAAGCGTTACATATGTATGTGATTGGTGAAAACAGTCAAAATCTTCATTATGCGAGACCGCCATGCCGATATATACCGTAAAACACATATAAAATCACTATTTTTGTGGCGTTATTAGTAAATCAAAGGCGCATTTGGAATACAAACGGACACGTCGTGTCTCATTTTGACGCGATCCCGTTTTTAACAAAACAACCGTGTGAGATTTGCGTATATTAGGTCCACTTTCGGTGAAAGGTGTAAATTTTTCTCGATAGTGTGAAAAAGCGCGGGGTCGCGTTTACAGAGCGTCGCGACGCCCACCGTCGACAGTGGCGCCACACACGGCACTGACTGAAAACTACTGGGCTTTGGATACAGGAACGTTCCAAATGGACTCACAAAATAACGTTTTCACGTCGCCACGATCTTATTGCGTACGTTTAAAGCTTAATTTTAATGAAACTGGCACCCTTTGATGCAATATTATACACGTCTACCTATAGATAGGTATCAGGATGTCCCTTTTGTTCAGAACACACTTGTTCCGCTATTTGATTGTATTTCTTGTCATTAAGGCGGCGCTACTACATTTGTTATGTAAACTGCAGCCGTTGCCTTAAGGCGACACCGTGAAAAAATGCATCTCCTTTCATCGAAAAGTATAGGACTATGACACCACTAACGAAAGTGGAATTTTGATATAGGTAAATTCATGTTCTTCATTCTTCATGTTCAAATTCATGTCATTCATTCTTGAATTTGATTGTTCAAAAACACGATTGTATAATTTTGACTCGATCATAATTATTTGCGAAAACACCTCTAAAAATCACTATAGTTGAAATTATAACGAAATTACTTAATCTATATGCTTGGGAATCACTCAAATATATTCATAACATCAATATTCATAATTTACTTGCTCATTATTTTGATTACTTAAATAAATAATTTTTTTTAAATATATTTTAAGATTCTGACAATTTCTAAACGCTTTTAATGGTCGCGGGCGCTACGCTATTTTAGACCTTATGACGGCGTTTTTTCAAGTTTTTATAGAAATTATGTATTCACTCGGATCAGTACGGCGATAGCCGAGGCGAGAGACTACAGGAAAAACTTTTTCTTACTACGGAGCATCCGTATTGGATTGCCAGCCTGATTAAAGGCTCCTAGGACTGGTCCATAGTAGTGGGCCATGACGAAAGTCCGGGCAATGGGGGCATACCCCGAGGTCCGACCACCAGATGATTCTAGAAAAGTAATAATTCAAATTTTTTGTTGTTTTCATATTTTTAAGATGTAGGTTGCAGATGTAAGATTTGGTATTGCAATTTATAACATCTTCAATGCGAATTACCTGTGTTTACCTATATTCTAGATTTTAATAATTATTGTTAGAGACAAGCGCCAAGCCTACAAAAAATATGCGGGCTATTCCAATCCCCTCACGTAATAATTACATCAAAGCAGTTATCAGATAATAATATTGGGATAGGCCAACATGTTTAAAGGGATATTAACTTTCATACTAAATTACAAAAATATATTAATGAAATATTTTTTTATAGAATAAGAGTGAGAGGCGAGGAGGACACAGTCCACCTTAAAGTAAGTGGATGCTGAGGCCCATAGACATCTACATTTATCTTCAATTAAGAATCAAAATTCAGATTCATTGTCACCCTTACCCGAGGACTAAGATGGAGTGCCTCGTATTTAGTAACATGAGTATCCGGTTCAATATACATACAAAACAGCAGCATTTATCTTCATTATTATACAACACTATTCTTTTTTTTTTTAGTTTTTAATCTTCTGGCCTAAGGGATTAGGCGGTACAGACTGTAAATTATACACCGTATTGCATTAGAAAACTCATCACACCATTTTTAGTTATAAAAGTTAAAAATCGTACCGCAGACGTACCAAAAAGTCGTACTGAGAAATCGTAGTTACTGTTACTGTTACAGCCCCTGAAAAGTCAACTGCTGAACATAGGCCTCCCCCAATGGTTGCCTTATATTTGCCATAGTTGCTGCGCTTAGCAGGTGGGTTTGGCAAACACAACTTCTTTTAGTTTTTTAGTCATTATTAAGAATACGCTGCTGCAAATCTCTTAGTTCGTTCCCTTTGACGCCTCTTACGACACCCACGGGACGATATGCGGTAGTGAATATTATTCTCTACTCTTTAAAAAAAAAACGTTATCAAGATTTTGTGCACTTCTTGTTACTGTATCGTGGAGGCAGTTTACATATATAAATTTTACAAGGAAAGACATTCAGACCCGGAAAAACTATTTGTAGGCCATACAAATACTTTTTTTTAAAAAAAGTATCGCCCTTATCGCCGTAACTCAACGCCAAGCCACTGCAACATGGAGCCATTAAACTTCTTGAACTGCCAGTGCGCGATAACCAAATCGTGGTATCGTGTAAGATGTACTGATCGGTAATCCACCAGCCAAACGTGATTTTAAGGTGAATCCTACCTATAACAAATGCTAAACTAGAAGAAGAAGGGGCACATAAGCACGCCATGCTTTTTAGATGCTAAATTGGCCTCTTCAAATTGACACTCGCAATTCCTCTGGTGTTGCAGTGGTAATCATTTACCACCGGGTGATGCGTATGCTCGTTTACCGTCCCCTACTATAAAAAAGGCTTATTCTAATTTAATCATCATCATTACAGGCTTTCTCAAGTCCACTGCTGAACATAGGCCTCCCCCAAGGAATTTTACAAAGCACGGTCCTGAGCCAACGACGACATTGACGATCTTATTTAATAAAAACGTCAAACCTATTACCGGTTCAAAAAGTTGACGACTACATTAATAAACCAATAAACTGTGTAGACATAGTACGTCAGTAACTTTGTTATAACATTATAAATTCTGAGTATTCTAAGTATTAGTCTGAACTCAGTGATTACCTTAGAATATCTTATCTGTTACTTAAAACAAACTTCCTTTCAAGTCAGACGAGTAATTATTTAAGTTTTATGTCTTCTTTGGTTAACATAAAATGAATTATCGAACCACTCTACTAGGAGACAGAGCTAGTCTTTGTCTGATAACTTGAGATCGCGATTGTGGATAGTTCCAATATCGAAAAAAACTATTTATGATCTGATTTATGATATAACCCTTTAGGATCAAATTGGTGATTATTATTATACTAAGTTTATAATCGAATAACAATGACTAAATTTTACTAAAATATACAAAAAGAATTCTAAAATATCTCTATAATTGTATTATCTCTCTCACAAGGTTGAATTTATAGCTCATCTAGCAATGATTATTATATTAGATTAAAGCTATGGTCAGGATTTATCTGGTGTAATAAAGAACGCAGAGGACCCAATATTAGTAACACAGCCTTATCACTTTATGACTAAAGAAAATAGTACGTTATCATAAAGTAGCATGATTCATCATCAACACTGCGGGGAATATATTAGGGGTGCAACTTTGCAACTCAAATTTCAAAAAAAAACGTTATTAACCATTTATAAAATCAAGATCTTTTTTACGACAAGTTTAATTTAATTAACCTGTACTAAGATTACCTATTCCAGAACTTGACTAAATAAAATTCTAGTAAATTTTCGTGGCTCCAGAACAATTGCGAAATAAAAAATTGATTATTTTCTTTCGTAAGATCTCGGAAATAAGCGAAGAGATGGAGAGTGGTGAGACGTATATAGGATGTGACTTAATCCAATTTTTTACTTTACTTTTTTCTTTCATTTATACTATAGTATTGAGGAAATTCTACGACTTTTTTCTTACTAATTTTTTTGGATACAGGGTCCGAACAGTTTGATATCACACGGTAGAGGCCAACTACTTCGTAATGGCAGCAACACGAAGGGGCGAATCAACCGGAGAATAGATACACCAGCGTGAAATAGTAGACATTATTGGTAACGAGGCATTTGATTGTCACCCATAATACTATAAAAACACGAAGAAAAATTTCGTTGACGGAAAGACACCATTATTTGCATAATATGTCAAAGGCTTAAGAAAATATGATTCTGACTGAAGAAAATAATAACGAACAAAATCCAATAAGGTTGCAAGTTTCTTTGGGCTACAGTTGCTGTAAGTTACAGTACAGTAGTTTGAATAAATTATATTACAAATTATTTGAACACATTACATAGTACTGTTACGAAATTTCATCTGCAAGGAAATTATATTACGGAAGATAATCAAAAAATTGTTTTGAAACAAGAATATAATAGAAAACTTACTTTGCACAGAGCCAGTATAATAACTATATAAATAACTTTACTTTCCCTTAGACTGGAAGTTCGTTTCATTTCAATTTAAAAAAAAGATGATTCCATAAGTGTTCCATTATGCTGAATTTGGCACGACATACTAAAAAGCTAAATCACGTTACAAAAAATGAACACGTTAACTTAAGTGCGTTGGAAACTGTTCTTTAGTGCATTCTTGTTTAATAAGAGACTCTGTTTCTGCAATATGTTAATTACCGCTTTATTAGGAATATATATTTCTTGTACATTCGGTGATGTTTAAATGCAAGTTTTTTTAACGATAAATAAACCGCTTCGTATTTTCTAATTACGTTTATGATTGTCACCGCAGCTTTTATACGCTCCTGTTATCGTATTTAAGTAATAACTTCAAAAATAAGAGTTGTAGGTTAGAATCAGTATCAGTTATTTTTAACCGACTTCCAAAAGGAGGAGGTTCTTAATTCGAGTGTATGTTCTATGTTTTTGTATGCATGTTTTAACAATTCGTTTTTAATTAAGTAGGTTTTATCTCAAGAGTGGTCCTATTAAATTTTGAAGAAAAAGTTCCACCCCAAGGGTGGAGATAGGGAAAAAGGTTTCATATTGGACTACTGTTTAACGAATTTCATAATATGATATCTTCGTAGATATGGAACCGATTATAACGATTATTTTTTTCTTAAATGGATTACTCTTTGAGGGTAGTCCCATATAATTTGGAGAAAAAATTCCACCCCTTAGAGTTGCAAACAAATAATTTATTTTTTTTAGAAATATACGTGGTAGAGCCATGCTGCAGTTATATTAGCAGTATAGTTGTAGCACGTATGGGTCGGCTCGACCGGGGAAAGACCACGCTCTCACAGAATGTGGTCTTTCCCCGGTCAAATAGTAGCTTAATACTGCTGTGTTTCGTATGGTGAGTGTAGAGAACCGGAGACCCTTTTTACTGGAAACGAGGCATTCTATCTTAGTCCTCACGGTGACAACGCATCTGCATTTTGATTCGTAATCGAGGATAGATGTAGATGTCCTTGGGCCACAGCAACCACTTACCATCGGTGGACTGTGTGCTCGTTTGTCACCCTATCCTATAAAAAAAATTTGAAGTCGATTTTTACATTTTGTTAAAGTTATAACTATTACTTTAGGTTAGAAATTTAGGTGATGCTTATATCAAGTTTATTAACATTTCTATCACTTGATATTAAGTGACGACTTCAGCCAATGGACACGTGCAACCAAATCCTAACGAAGATTGCTGCAGATGGGTTGTTCTTCCGACTAAATTGAAATGCTTCACAGCCTATAATGATATGGTCCGCAAAGACAATAAGACATTTCTATTCTACTCTCGTTTCAAGCAATATTTTTGGGGGTGTTGGGGACAGTGCCCTGTACACCTTGTGATACTCCCGTACTGCCTAACCTGATGAGAATAAATTAAACTTGGACTGTACTGAATTAGTTTAATAAGTGCTACAGAGTTAATCCGACAATGTAACCGTACGATAGATAACTCAAGCTAAGTCGTTCTGTGCGACCGGCGAACCGCTACCATATCCTGCCGTCCCACTCCCCCCCTCACCCCGCTGGTAAAACGACGTGATGCATGTTCATGCAGTGATGTCTAGCACAACCAGGGGGGTGTTCTGTAATATTTTAGGGGTTCGATAGATGTGAAAAAATAATATCAAACATCTAGTCTTCGGGATTTTGTGAGTTTAAGATAACACACAGTTACTGCACAATGGTCGGTCTGTATGTTTGCCTGCATTACAGAGGTGGTAAGAATAATACAAGTGAATTTTTGATGAGTCTTCTTTTGAAGAAACGGTGTCAGTAACTCTCACCATATAATTTCCTCGCAGATGATAGTTCTTGTCAGTAATATGCAATGTTTTCTTTTGCATAAAATAAAATTTTATTAATCGCCTAACAAAAGAATAATTTATTTCCAAAATCAAAAATGACAACAAATTTTTTTTATATAAATTATCCTTACTCAATTAGTGATATTAATAACATTATCAATTAGAAATAGATGAAATATTAATAATATATTATACTATAACACATTACGATATTTAAAAATTAACTTATTAATGAATAAATCTTTCATTGCATCTTATATAAATCAAAACAATGACATTTATTTAATTTATTATTATTAAATATTTAAATTAATTAAAACATAAGCATAAGGAAACTATTTGCATAACTATATTAAATATTTATTTTATTATTATTTACCATATAAAGTCCCTGATTTCGGAATGTCTATTGACAAAGGCCTCCTCCAGACTTTTCCATTGTTTCCGGTCGAGTGTTAATCGTCTCCAGTAAGATCCAGCCGTGTATTTTAAAACATCTTCCCACCTTCTACGCTGCCCACCTCTGCTTCTTTTGCCATCTCTTGGATACCAATTTCTGACAATTTGGCTCCATTTTTCTTGACGGTTCCTGAGTATGTGTCCAGTCCATCTCCACTTTTGTAAGTCTATTCTTTGTAATATATCAGGTACCTGGGTTTTGTTCCGAGTGTCTTCATTCCTGATCCGGTCGGTTTTCTTTATACCAATCAGGCTCCTCTCCATTGCTCGTTGGCATGTTAACAATTTATTTCTGTGTGAACCTGTGAGGGCCCAAGATTCGCATCCATGTATGTTAAGCAGGGAAGAATACACATTTCGAACACTCTTTGTTTTCCTGCCATTCCCAACTCTTTGCTCTTCATTATTTCTTTTAGTGACCAGTAATTTTTCCACCCACTCGCTATTCTTTTATTTATTTCCTTGGAAGTTAGGTTTTTCGGTGATATGATTTGGCCTAAGTATGTGTATTCTTCCACCTATTTTAGTACTTCACCGTCAATAACTATTGGTATCCGATCCCTATTGGACATTATTTTGGTTTTCTCGGTGTTCATTTCCAAACCAGCTTTTTTATTTTCATTTGATAGATCTTGTATCATTCTTTCAAGTGTTTTGGGATTCTCTTCGAATAAAACGATATCATCGGCGAATCTGAGTTGGTGAAGTCTTCTTCCATTTATGTTCAAGCCCATTACATCCCAGTTTATTTGTCGGTATATCTGTTCTAGAGCCGAGGAAAACAGCTTTGGAGAAATATATTTACGCGATTACTTGATATTGAATATATTTTACTTCTCAAATCATCAATCTTTTACTGTCCAGTATATCAAGATCTGGAATGTCCTATCTTTGCATATACGCGAAGCACAAACTTGTATTCTTTATTAAGCAACTTCTTAAAGAGCATTACTTGTCTCAATCGTTCGATCATTAGGCTAAGTTATGTGATTAGGTAGTTTTTGTATTTATTTGTAATATATATATATATATATTTATTTATTTATATGTTATTTTATTGCATGTATTGATATTACATTAAATCTATTTATATCGCACCACCATTACAACTTTGGTTGCCTGGAAGAGATCGCTGTGTCGCCCTATAAGGCCGTAAATTTGTTTGTAGTGTACAATGAAGTATATTCATTCATTCATTCATTCATTGAATAAAACTATTTTTTCCGATTTATAATTTTACGTAATGTATTCAAATTGCTAATAATATCATTTATACGAGCTTACAGTCAATAAAGCCCAAAGAAGCCTGCAACTCACACCAAACAAAGAGTTTTCACGCTTCAATAAACATGAATAAAACTCAATAGTTCTGTGTAATTTCCTCTAGTCAGGGTTATATTTTCTTAAGTCTTCGACGTACTACGCAAATAATGCTGTCTCTAATTATCGACTGTATGACATTGCGTCGTAGTTTCTATTTTACGCATCCGTTCGGCGTATTTGTATCGTTTAAAGTTCTCCATTAACGTCGATGAGATAATGAGAGCCAATATAACGAGCATTCAATAATGACTGCATCTGCATTTGACATATATAGAGGTTTATATTGCAATAACCGGCCAAATTTGCAGTGTGGGTTCAGAATAATTAATATAGGCAAAAGAAGTTAAGAAAACTTAATTAAAAAATATCTCCAATGTTATGTCCTATTTATCTTTTAAATTTAAAATCTGTGGCAATGTATTATTTTAACTAATTTTACTGCGCACGCAAACATTCTTACAGGTCGATCGGTATGCAAAAACGTTGTTACCCATAAATCACATTCAATTGGGGATAAATTTAAATAAAAGTGGAAACCTTATTCACTCGTATTTTTAAAAACTTCATTAACGGTATATTATGATTTATATAATATTTGAAACTTGAGTTTAAAATTTGGCAATCCTTTTAAAAATTATCGTGTGTACTTCGGATATTAGTTGCGAAATATCGCTTATTTTATTCGTGCAATACCGGTCAAAGTTAACTATTTTTTTTTTCAAGAATTTTTTTTCAGGTTTTTCAATTAAATAAACAAAAGTGGTATTAACAGGTACCACCGATAATTTTTTAATGAAAATTTTTACCGTTACTGTTACCGTTTCATCTTATCGAAGTCCACTGCTGAAGACCTCCGCCATAGATTGCCTCGTAGGGGGATATTTGCCACAGTTGGCAAACGGATTGGCAATAGTAGTTTTTTGCCACCTTCTGATTTGTTTCCCTCTGTCGCTTCTTATGGAACCCACGGACAGTGGATATACTTACACCGACACTACACAGTGAAATAAAATTATAATGGGTGCGTTTGGCAGAAAAAAGCGCTAGCAAGCGCTTGTAAGCAAAATGGCGATCGTAAGCGGTAAGCGCTGTCAAATCGTAAGTAGCTATTTTCCTCCAGGACACGATGTTAGTTTTAACCGGGGAACCTAACCTAATTTAAATATATGTTTGTAAAGTATTCATATTAAAAACTTACCAATCATGAATTTTTAATAACATGTATATTTATTCAAGTTATTATATTACTTAAAACTAATATTGCACAAAACAACTTATAAACTCTACTTCAAAATAAACAAATTAAATAAGCAAAATGGCGGATTGTGTCACCGCTACTGAAGTAGTAATCGTGTCCTGGCCGAAAACTATTTTAGCGCTATTTTCTGCCAAACGCACCCAATTACTAACCGGTTACATGTAAATAAAAAATAAATATATTTACGATTTTTTATAACCTATGTCATGTTTGACTACTACTTACTACTACTTATCTTCACGCACAATCCCTAACGGGGTAGCCAGAGAGAACAGATCGCCAAGTGTCACGATCCTTACATACCTCTTTCGCTTCCTTCAGGTTCATTAACTTCTTCATAATACCTCCATGTAGCACGTCTAGGTATCCGAGTACTCTTGACCCTCCCCTCTTCGAGCAATTTGCTCACATGGTCTTCGAAAGTTAGTCTCGGTCTACATCGACACCTTTTAATATTTACTTTCGCTCTATATATTTTCTTCACCATTCGGTCTTCATTCATTCGTTCAACGTGCCCAAACCATTGGAGTACGCCCCTATCAATTTTTGTAATAAGGTCATCTTTCAATCCTGCCATATTGCGAATCTCTTCGTTTCGCTTTCGGTCGGCTAAGGTAACGCCACACATTTTACGAAGAGATCGCATCTCCACTGCATTCAACTTGCTTTTATGCTTCTTCTGGCATACCCAGGTTTCGCTGCCATATAACAAAGTCGGTACCAACACTGCATTATGTATTGCAAGGCGTGCACTCTTCACCACGCCTTGCCTTTTTTACTAGTGCATTCAGGGCACCATTGACTTTGTTTCCGGCAGCGACACGCCTATCCACATCTACATCACATCTTCCATCCCGGCTGAAAGCACTCCCCAAGTATACAATTTCATTTACCTGTTCTAGACATTCCTGATTTACCCATATTTCACATTTCGGTCTCTCTTCGTCTTTTTCAAATACCAGTTTAACGGTAACGTTAAGGGATTGAAGATTGCTGTACCATACGTCGATTACCTTCAACGCTAAAGATTAGTTTATATTAATTAACTTCTAATTTATTGTCATGTTTGATAATAAATTTTAGTTCAGAAAGGGTTTACCTTTAACGCTGCTTAGTTTATATTAATTAACTTATAATTTATTGTCATGTTTGACAATAAATTATAAGTTAATTAATATAAACTAAGCAGCGTTAAAGGTAATCGACGTATGGTACCGCAATCTTTAATCCCTAAACGCTACCGTTACAGTCGTTACTGCTGAATATGGCCTCACCCATAAATTGCCTCACAGGGAAAACATTTGCCACAGTTGCCACGCTTGGCAAGCGGGTTAACCACAGCAATTTTTATTTTCAGATGTTATTCGGATGACGCTGATGCCCATCTTTTGATTGTTTTATCGCCTCTTTCGACACCCACGGGATGATATGGGGTAGTAAATATTCTTACATCACCACTCCACGGTATATACGTCGATCCGCCTGCAAACAAATACAGCGAGGAAGACCCAGGTCCAACTCTGGAACTTCTACAGGCTGATGGAGTCTATGGTATGAAATTAAATATTTTATCTTTTCGAAGAATCATAAGTAAATACGTAAGAATTTTAAATATCATTTTCCCAACACCAATTTTTAAATCTATTTTTATAGGAACCCAACAGCAAATTTTTGGCCTAGCTAAAAATTCCAATCTAAGACCAGAATGAAACAAAAGATGTACAATTGCGACCACGATATCAATAAGGCAATAAAATAATACCTACATTATTCCTACATCGCCAAATTCCTGACTCCGGGCAGATACTGAGAATTTCTTGACGGAAAAACACGATGGACTGGTTTTTTGATCCTACCCGGGATTTGTTCCCGGGACCTAATAATCAGCAATCGCGTTTATAACCACTAGACCAACGAGGTTGCCAGTATACAAACACTTTATTCGTGCGATATTCAAACCCGAGGCCCTATAATGCCGCAACTGAACGCTTAGCCTCTGCGCCACCAAGCCGTCTACTTGAGTATATCATTATTATTGCAATTAATTTAGTTTATAATAATGTGAAAAATAGTTCTATGAGCACGTGAAACATCTTTAAATAAAATAACACTAAGAATTTAAGCCCTATTTTCTCTGACCTATTTGTTATTCAACTTGTTTTATTGATTTTAGTCTACGTGGGTAAGTAATATCCGATGTTAAATTACACGTAGACGATGTTGATGTAGGCATCAGTTTACTTTGTTATTTTTATTAAATTGTCATCGTATTAAACGAAATTGTATAGACATTGATTTAGTTTGTTATTGTTGTTGAATTGTTATTTATTGTTTTGTTATTTTATTAAATTAAAATTTAGACATCGATTTACTATGTTAATTTTATTAAAGTGGCAATAAGGCTTGAAGAATCGACAATCTATGGAGAAGAAAGGTTTTCGTGTGGCAGCTTCTTACTGTAAACGAAGTGAGGATGGGCCCACCACTAGGTAAGGTGAATAACTGATAAGGCACGCAAGAAATCAGTGAATGTACATAGGTGGCGCAGGACTGTGCTATGTGGCATTCCTTTGCGGAGGCCTATTTTCAGCAGTGGATTTGTATTGGACTGTAATGATGATGATAATACAATAATTGTAATAACTCAATAGGATCTCAAGCACCCTTTCTGAACTATAAGGTCATTTACATAGCTACATTAAAAATATTCTCCCATTTTTCACCCTCAGGGTGGAATTCTTTCCTCAAATTTAAATACAATCTTTTGAGTTATGATCTATTCAATAAAAATATAATGAATTACAATGTTTTGTTTACAATTGGCTAAGATATCACTTAAGGATACCTACTTATCTTTCGATGTCAGCATATAATATACTTTAACATAAAGTTTCTAAGTTAAGTTTTTTGACATAAGATAGGGTGACAAACGAAAACAAAATCCACCTGATGGTAAGTGGTTGCTGTGGCCCATAGACATCTACATCTATCCTCGTTTGCGAATCAAAATGCAGATGCGTTGTCACCTATAAGGACTAAGATGGAATGCCTCGTTTTCAGTGAAAGGGGTCTTCGGTTCTCTCCATACTCACCATACGAAAAACAGCAGCATTAAGCTACACATTTACGCTGGTATTCTGTGAGAGCATGGTCCTTCCCCGGTCGAGCCGAGCTATTCGTGCTACAACTATACTACTACTATAACTGCAGCATGGCTCTTCCACGTAAAAATTACACATAATACAATTAAATCACATATCTGTCACTTACATATTTTTATACATTAAACCTATATTCTATTCATATTGAGGAACGTATTAAAGTTAATTAAATCAGTAACGACGCAGAAAAAGTAACATCAAAAGAAGTAAGAAAAATAAGCAATAGTATCTTTGTGTAAACGTTGCTCGTAGGAGTTAATGATTTATTGGTGTTTATTATTTATTTTGTTTGTATACATTCTTGTTTCTCGTGATTATTTTCCTCTTTTTCTATACTTCAAAAACAACTAACATAATTTTCAAGTTTAGTACTTGCAATATTAAAGCTATAGATCTAAGTTATTTTGGTCTCAATTATTTTGTACCGTTTGTTTCATGATTATATTCTTAGTTGTGAAGAGCCGTGGTAGCTCAGGGGCAACGTGTTCGCTGTAAATTTCACAGTACGCGAGCAACCCGGGTTTGATCCCCGACTGCACCAATGAAATTGTTAATTGAAATTTTAAGTGCTAATTTACCACGTGTTTGGCGGTAAAGGAAACCTGTATGTCTAAGAAATAAGAAAAATAAATGTTTCGAAAGCACGTGAAGTTCGCCAACATGTATTGGGGCATCGCGGCGGACACTTTCTTGCCCTGCAACTCTCTCAAAAATGATAGGAAGCCTGTGCGGAAGTAAGACGTATATAGGCTGTAACTTTTCAAACTTTTCAGTAAGTATATTCTTAGTTTTTCACTACAATTATTACCGATTGTAAAATATCGACTTGGCTAACCCTATAGCTACGGGTTTTTGCGCATGGTAGGAATCCGTGGGTGAAGTTATACCGTCTTATCCACCTCTGCCACTAAACAACATTGTTTTACTTTGGTCTTAGGAGTGTGAAGAGCCAGTATAATTACTATTTATAAAGAAGTACTTGTTAGTCCTAATAAGTTATAACGATCGGCAACCTTATTTGATTGAAATTAGTTGTAAGTGTCCATGGGCAGTACCTACTCATTAAAAGGTACAAAAAAAAGCCAATAATATTTTTTTATAGAATAAGGGTGACAAACGATCACACAGTCCACCTGATGGTAAGTGGATGCTGTGGCCCATAGATATCTACATTTATCCTCGATTAAGTATCAAAATGCAGATGCGTTGTCACCCCTGAGGACTAAGATGGAATGCCTCGTTTCCAGTAAAAAAGGTCTCTGGATCTCTACTATCACCATACGAAACACAGCAATATTTTACGCTGGTATTCTGTGAGAGCGTGGCCCTTCCCCGGTCGGTTATAAAATAACTGCAGCGTGACTCTACCACGAATAAAAATTAAAAATTACTTGTAGATTTAAGCCTGAAATATAGGCAAAGCCATTAATAATTAAAAGAAGTTTTATTTTAAATTTATTTGTTACAAAAATTTTCGAAGTATTTTCAACTTAAAACTCGCTAAGCTGCAAAATTTTTGCCAACAAACTGTATATTATAATAGTTTACTGGCAAAACTTTTTCACTTACTTTACAGTATTACTAACACCATAATTTACGATATTAAGGGGAAATATAACCTCAATTGGCTTAGCAAGATCCTCCGTTATGCCGAAAGTATTGCAGCATTAATTTTGAAATAAATATATGGTAAAGTTGAGGATTAATGTTAAGGTTTATGTTAGACGAAAACACGATTCCGTAAAATTTTCTCGATAGAAAAAAAATCCAAAGTTACCTCCAAACTGAACAATAAACCGCTGTTATTCATAAAATACTTTAAATAAGATCATGAAACTTTGCATACTAACTGAACTAACCATAAAGCAGTGCTTATGTTATTTACTTTTTTTAAAATATCATTATTCCTGTCGCTCCGCAGGAACCAAGCTTACGCGCCGATAGTTTAGGTAATTTCTTTTTACAGTGAAAATAATGATATTTTAAAAAAAAGTAAATAACATAAGCACTGCTTTATGGTTAGTTCAGTTAGTATGCAAAGTTTCATGATCTTATTTAAAGTATTTTATGAATAACAGCGGTTTATTGTTCAGTTTGGAGGTAACTTTGGATTTTTTTTCTATCGAGAAAATTTTACGGAATCGTGTTTTCGTCTAACATAAACCTTAACATTAATCCTCAACTTTACCATATATTTATTTCAAAATTAATGCTGCAATACTTTCGGCATAACGGAGGATCTTGCTAAGCCATTTGAGGTTATATTTCCCCTTAACTACCCCCATATCTATATACATATACGAAATACCAATAACTGACTTACTCATCACGATTTTCACGATATCTCTAAAACTATATACCCGACTGAAATGAAATTTAGTATAGTTACTTATTCCCCAATGTAGACGCTCACTAAGAACGGATTTTAGGATAGTCCCATCAAAAAAAATCTTGACATTTTACATCTAGGTTCCGCAATAAAATACTATCGTGCTACCAGCGAAGCGAGCGGTTATCAACAAGTCAGCCTATATAAGTCCACTGATACCAATAAATACCAACATAAACAAATGATGGCCATTTGTTTGCTGTTTTTTGTGCGTATTAGTACTTAAAAATGATGTTTTTTCCTTTCCATAATTTACTTAGCTTAGACCTATATTCAGCAGTATACTTCCATAGACTGTAATAAAGTTTTTACCATTTGTTAAATACAACTCTTAAAGCGATATGACCACCGTTTTTACATCATAAGTTTTTCGTTATTGTAACTATTTTAGGTTTAAATGTAATAAGAGTTATCTATTCACCTATCTATATTTCATTAAATACGAACGATTTATTTTACGTCCATAACTAAATGTAATTTAACCGTACCACCTCGCCTCGGGTACATATCACTGAAATAACTTCTTGATCGATAGCTAAAGGAGTAGGGCGGAGCTCAACGCAGTGCACATGCCTCGAATGGTGCTCGAAGTTCAAATTCATATTTACATTAGTGTAATTTTATGATATTAGGCTTGTTTTTCAATAGCAAATACCTTGAAATTTCTAAAGAAAAAAAAGGCTGTTTCTTTTGCATTTTCATTGCGTTAGTAAATGACTTTCTTCGCAACAATAAGTAGTATAATGTAAATTAGTTATCGAATAAAATATAATCCTAAAGGAATAGAAGATATAAAATATAAGTTTTATATTTATTAATTAATATGTTATATTATTTATTATATATTATATTCCGCCTGATGGTAAGTAGATGCTATGACCCATAGACATCTACATCTATCGTCGATTAAGAATCAAAATGCAAATGCGTTGTAACCCTTGAGGACTATGACGAAATGCCTCGTTACCAATAAAAACCGTCGCTGGTTCTCTACACTAAATACGCGTAACACAGCAGCATTATTCTACTGCTTCACCTAATGCAATAATGTCCTCCAGACCGAATTTCGGTCACGGCAGCTAGTTCTAACGGAGAGCCAGCCATCTGTCATCTGCACACAGGATTATATTACACGAGTGTGTGCGCAAACCATAGAGAACTTTGGCGCAAACATAGGTGCACTCTCGATTCACTCGCTACTATACTCCCATGGAACGGCAATACAACACGACCGATGAGAGATCAGACGCAAGACCAACGGCTTTACATGCTTTCCGCATTAGAGGAGGAACGAAGTATAACACCGCCAACTTTCTTACTCCGGCCTGTTACTGAGAATATCTGGACAGAAAAAATCCAATTACTGATATTGACCCGATTGAGCATGGAATTCGAATCCGGGACCACATTATCGGCAGTAGTGCTTAGAAACACTAGGCCAACGAGTCAGACAGGACACTCGACAAGGACAGACAGATCTGTCTTCGATTAAGATTAAAAAGGAAGATGCCATATCAGCGTTGAGCACTTGGATTGCATATCTCCTTATCATTTCTCATTATTCACCATACGTAAAATAGTACTATTATGCTGCTATTTTACGCTGTTATTATGTGTGAGCGTAGTCTCTCCCAGGTCGAGACGACCTATTTGTTTTTGTTTACTTAGTATCGCTTTCACTGGTCGCTCTACTAAATTAAAAACCATATTCTCCCTACTGTGGAAGCAACATTCTACGATGAGATAATGAAAGGATCGAAACTTAAAGTAATCCCTTACCACGTGAAAGATACAGCTGGACTAAGCAATAACCTATTCAATAGTATCCAGATTGACGTAACAAACAGCGTCGAGACGCGTGCGTTCTTTTTGCGATCTCTATTTCAATGGCTAAAAGTCGATATTACAGTAATTTTTGAGAGGTTTTAAGAGCAGTATTGTTATATCCACGTTTGTTATGTACGTTACTTTATCATAAATCTTACTATAAAACCACAAGTAGTACCTACAAGTTTCACATGCATAATAAATAAACACTCACGCCTGTCACCCAGAGGGGTAGGCAGAGACTACAGACTTCCATTTGGCACGATCCTGACACACCTCTCTCGCCTCCTTCACATCCATACACGCATACATGCTCGTCGGTTAAGGGTACTCCTAATTTGGCCCGTTTTCAATAAATCGCCAATATGGTCGATAAATTTTCGCCTAGGACGTCCCTTTCCGACTCTGCCATTCACTTCTGCATCATAAATTTTCTTTGTCACTCTTTCCTCATTCATTCTTTCCACATGACCAAACCACCGAAGCATTCCTTTCTTAATCCTGGTCACACATCATCTTGCAAACCACACTCTTCTCTTATTACACAATTTACTTACCCTGTCATTCAGATTCAGCCCTAACATACTCCTTAACGACCGCATTTCTACTGCGTTTATTCTACTCTCGTGCTTCTTCTGCCACACCCAACTTTCACTACCATACGTTAAAGTAGAGACCAACACAGCATTGTGAATTGCCATACGTGCCTTTTTCGACACATTTTGACTCTTCACAATAGAGTGCAAGGCCCCATTTACTCTATTTCCCGCATTCACTCGTCGTTCTATATCCTTATCATATCTCTCATCCCTGCTAAATACGCAGCCCAAATATACAAACTCATCTACATGCTCGATCATTTCCCCTTCTATTCTTATTTCACAAATCGTTATACTTTCTTCTCTTTCAAAAACCATAACCTTCGTCTTACTTGCGTTCACTTTCATACCCCTTTCTTTTAATGATCCGTTCATTAATGTAACCATCATTTGCAACTCGGCCGCCGACGACGCAAGAATAACTTGATCATCGGCGTACAAAAGGCATTTGACGGTTAACTCACTCATTCTTAATTCGCATTCTTCAACTTTCAAATTTTGCAAACAACTGTCCATAAATAGGTTGAACAGCCACGGGGAAGCCACACAGCCCTGTCTGACACCTTTATGGATGTCAAACCACTCCGAGTAGACCCCGTTGATCCTAACACAAGCACTAACGAAATAAAATGAATGGATTTATTTATTCTAAATTATTATTATTATTAATTATTGTTATTATTAATTATTGTTATTATTAATTATATATTATTGTTATTTAATTTTAAATTATTGTATACTAGCGAGCCGCCTAGCGAGTTCAATTGTCAAACGCTTAGATCATCTAGGGACCAACATTTAAGTTGAACAACACACAAGAAATTTCATCAAAATCGGTCCAGATATTTTCGAGTTTTTGCACAGAGTTTTTTTGTTTAGTGACTACCTCGTTAGTCTAGTGGTTGTAGTAGTGCGCCTGTTGATAATAAGGTCCCGGGTTCGAAATCCGGGTCGGGCCAAAAAATCAGTTATTGAGTTTTACCATTAGGAAATTCTCAATAGCTGCCCGGAGTCAAGAAGTTGGCGGTGTCTCACCCCCGTGCCTCGGAGAGCTCGTAAAGTCGTTGGTCTTACGCCTGATCTCTCTACAGTTGTGTCGATTTACCGTCCCATCGGACCATGAGAGTGCGGGAATAGAGACTGCACCTGTGCTTGCGCATATACTTGGTCAATATAATCCTGTCCTGCGCCGACAGCTAGTCTCCGTTGAGGCTGGCCGCCGTGACCTAAATTCGGTCTGGAGGGCATTATTTGTATAGTATTATTTATTGTACATAACAGTATATTATATATATATATGTAAGTTTTTTGTTTTACGTGACAACGCATTTGTAGCCCTGTTTGTTTGAAGACGGCTGCAGGTTCCATGAACTCAAGGAGCGACTTGACATCGGACTATATTCTTGGTACTCAGTATTATATATGACGGAATATTAGCACCGGAAGTATTTTTAAAAACTGTGACGTCGTCATTGATGACGTCACAGTAAAAATCATTATTGAGATTTCTATTTTCACTCATTATTGCCTTCTTTAATAATAAACATCACTTATTTACTCTTAACTGTATATAGATATATACAACAAACTTATGTAATTACTTTTAAATAATTATATAACTAAAATTGTATCTCATAGTTTCATAGGTACGCAAGCATATTTACTGCGAACTAAATATGAATGTTAGAATTTAACTGACAGTTAGTGGCCACTTAGACCCAAGTCTTCGTTAGACAACTATAGGGAGAAGAAGTCCTCTCTCGACTGCTGGGGCCGCAAATGTATGCGAAAGTGTTCACGTGGCCCTGCCCATATGCGGCAAAGGTGGAGCAGCATAGTCGGTCGGTCGGTGCGAGTCCGACATAACCCTTGGCCCCCGAGACGGGTATTCGCATACCCATGCGTAGACATTTCCCCACGTAAAAAAGGTTTGCTTTTATCTCCCCGTTACGGGTCATAATCGTTTTTTTTTTTTGGAGTGTTTTTTTCGTAAGAATTTAGAGTGTATATAAAATCTAAATTTTATACGTGGTAGAGCCATGCTGCAGTTATATTAGTTTTAGCACGAATGGGTCGACTCCACCAGGGAAGTGTGTTCTCACAGAATACCAGCGTAAAATAGTAGCTTAAAACTGTTGTGTTTCGTGTGGTGATTGTAGAGAACCGGTGACCCTTTTTACTGGAAACGAGGCATTCCATGATTATGAGAGATATTCCTCACGGATGACAACGCATCTGCGTTTTGATTCCTAATTGAGCATAAATGAAGATGTCTATGGGCTACAGCAACCACTTACCGTCAGGGGGACTGTGTGCTCGTTCGTCACCGTATCCTATAAAAAAATCATTTGAGAACTGCTCACGTGGATGCAGTGTGATAGAAACGTTTTATCTTATTTCATCTCTTGATTACTTTGAAAATTAATTTTAATGTAAACACAATATTGAGGTATGAAGTTTAAACACACCTTTGCCTTGTTTATTCCATTCCATAGAAATCCTAAGTAGTTGACTCTCAATTAACATAATTCGATCTAATTGTATGCGCACACTTAAACAGACTGTTTAAATCTAATTAATAAATAACTAGCACCTTAGGATAATAACAATAAAAGTTATTATAGTGTATTCTATTGTATTCTCCTCTAGTTGGCATACAGAAATGTATAACAATACTAACGTGATATAGTCACCTTAAGCTTTACCGCCCTATTAAACATGTGGCGGCGCTGTCGTCGCGCCGCAAGCGAAACACACCGAAGCCTAAATCACGCTATCAACATTCCGAATCATAAACAGTATCTATAACCCGAACTATCACACGGAGTGTTGGCCGTTCCCCGGGCAAAACACGATGCCCGGCGGAAGAACTCCCTTTTTCCTTCCACGGCCACAGTAGTGACTAACCGACGTGATCTGAACACGCAACCAACAACCTTCGGAAACTATAAGTTTCATAATCGTCATAGAATACCCCACCCATTCGCTCCCGAGCAGATATCGTCTGCAGTCTTTATATCCTGCAAGCCATCTAGCTTCACAAGGTGCATCGCAGCATTGGAATAATAATGCTTCCTGTTCCTTCAAGCTACTCTCTGCGCTATACAGTGTTCACCTATGAGCCTTACTGCTCGTCTCTGCTTTACGGCACTTTCGCAGATTACTTGCCTTCTTCTCGACTCACCGCAGACTACAAGGCAATCTCCTGGCACTTGCACATTCGTCGGCAACGAGGCTGCACCATCGTCCTCCGGTCTGAGCAGGGGGGTGATGTGGCGGCGCTGTCGTCGCGCCGCAAGCGAAACACACCGAAGCCTAAATCACGCTATCAACATTCCAAATCATAAACAGTATATATAGAACATCTCCAAACTATCACGTATCACGAGCGTTGGCGCTCCCCGGGCAGAACACCTTGCCCAGCGGGAGATCTCCCCTTTTCCTTCCACGGCCACAAACAATAACTAGGAGGAAGACAGAGACAAAGATTCAAAGTTCTTTACTATAACTAATATATTTAAAAAAAACGGCAAACAAGCTTTAGCAATAATGAGAAACACTTCAAAAAACTAACTTAAAAAATTTACTACACTACACTACTAAAATCGACTAAAATATTTACTATAATATTAACTGTCAAAATGGCGTCGATAAAGCAGTGCATATTTGACCCTTTATTATTTCATTTACTGATGAAGAACTATCGTATCACATAGACATCTATACAAGCAAAGCTGTAGTTTTCGAGTTATAAGAAAGTGACCATACTAACCGGATGATCATTTATATGAAATATACAATAAACATAAACAAGATAAAATAGATTCAGTTTTCATTATTTACAGCTTATTTTTACATAGCTACATATAAAATACTTATTAAAATACAAGAAAAAAATATTGTAATTTAATGCCCTCAGATGAGATCAAACGCTTGAGGGTTAGTGGGGAAAGGGAACGAAACCGTCTTCTAAGTTAGGGCCTAAAGCGGTCCGTTACTAAATACGAATTGCCTTAGATGACCCGCATGTTTGTCCGGGATTGGCTAGTTTTCAAAAACAACTACACAAAGAATTCGTTAAGCAGACCACCGCACGTGTCCATAACCGCATGAGTCAGGTATAGATATTTTTCTTCTGTTTGACTCTCACAAGGTCTTCGTCATACGGAGTTATGTAAGTAACCTAATTGGCTTGTTGTTAATCCGATCGAGAAATAATTAATTTGACCCTACTTAATCCAGAAGTTTCTCGATATGAGCAGATCGAAACTTCAAATTAGTTTTGTCTTTTATAGGCACATATATAATATGTTCTAGTAAGATTAAATTGCTCTCACTGCCAGCATCAAATTTTGCCCTACTCTCACCAAGCCTGTGCTTCGGGAGGCAGAATTTGAGGGGTGGCAATATTTGAAAAGGCGAACTTATTTCAAAACTGATTGGGATTTTGATTTCATATGAGTTATATCATAAGGTTAGTTTTCTTTTTTTATGGTTTTAAGATATTCTACGAGGAATGTAATTTTTACATAATTACCTATCCAATTTCATTCTGTGGGTGTCAAAACAGGCTACTTTACGAGACGTTAAAAAAATCTTAGGGCTTCTGACATAAGGCGCTATAGCTATCTCGTTTAGATCACACGTAAAATATCCATACCGGCGACAGACAGCAGTGCCAAAGGTGCGGTGCGATGCGTCTAATACTGCCGCGATCGTCTATCGTCAATATTAGTAGATAAAGCTAATTGGCAGACGCTAACTGTGACGATTTCAAGGCTTATCCCCCCTACAACGGAAGAGGCAACGACTAAAGGTGCAATTCCGTAGCTGACTGCAGGCAGCAGCAGCAGGCGACGTGTCGCATGTCGCCCTGTCCAGTCTATTCCAAGTGTTCAGTGGGACATGATGTCTGAAGTTTTTGAAATTAGCGATCGTGATATTTTTGTATCTTTTGTTAGAAGAGGAAGAAGATGATGATGACTTTCTTTTTTTATGCAAGTATAAAAAGAAAAGACGAAAACACACGTCCTATATTGAAATGCAGAGGAAGTGAGGGAATGTACAGTGAGGGATATTGGGTCACTTGGTTTATTAATTTCTCTTCTTCGGAATCGGTGAAACTCATTTTTTAAGAAAAATTCAACGTGTTGTCGCTCGGGCGTTGGCGGCACTACTGATCTTCGGTCGGGCTACAGTGTCGTCTGCAGCCATGGGGTAGCTGGCGATGGGGGTTCCGCAGATGTGTGCGAAAGCGTTTCCGTGGCTCTGCCAATATAGTCAGTGCGAGTCCGACATAACCAGTCCTTGATTGAATGCGTTGGCATTTCACCATGTACAAAAAAGGTATCTAATTTGCTATAAAAACCAATTAAACATTTATATCTTATCTATACGACGAATAAGAGGATTTCGTCGTCGATGCTGAATTTATTTGGACGGTTTTGGTCAAGAAACAAACTTTTTAATATCGATCAGATTCTTGACATGGATATTACACGGTATTTTTATTTCTACACTGTCGTATCGTTTTTACGTTGTAGAGTCAGACTGCAACTATATTATAGTTGTAGCACGAATGGATCTAATCGATCAAGGTTAGACCACGCTCTCACAGAATACCAACATAAAATATCACCTCAATACTGCTGTGTTTCGTATGGTTAATGTAGAAAACCGGACTATGAAACGAGGCATTCCCCGTGACAACACAAATTTTTTTTAAGAGAAAAGGACACCCCACCCCCACCATAATGTACCTCTCGGTTTTGCCTCTCTTTTAAAAAAATCCCCAAAAAAAAAAAAAATAAAAAACTTATAGAACCACACCCACACCCCCCTCTCGAAATTTACCCCCTAAAAAAAAAAAAAAAAAAAAAAAAAAAAAATTATCTGGCCAACAAAATAAGAAGCCGTTTAGCAGCTGATTCTTTGGTCATTTTGTGAAAATCTACTTATAATTCTTATTATCTTTTTCGTAATTTATTCACATATTGTGATTATTTGAAAATAAAACACACAAAACTGCCAATCTCGCAAAATCTCGACATTGGCGAGATCTCGCAGTGTTGTTATTCATTAACTCGCGGGATCCCGCAAATTAATGTCAATTTTTTTTGAGAAGAATTTCTCAGAAGAAAAGTACAAGTTTGTTGGATAAAATAAAATGTAGGTCACTCTTGGCATTACTCTCTACTTGTCAAGTTTCATTACTACCGGTTCAGCCATTCTGAAGATAAGCTCAGACAAACTCATGTCCTAATGGCGTCCAAATAAGCTCTCGCTCAATAAAAAACAGTTATTACTATATCACAAACAGATACCTTATCTGTATTTATATGTGAATATATTGTGTAAATTGGAATTATGTTCTTAAAAGTAGAATAATATTCTACCTTTACACCAAAAAGTACTTAGTAACTTCTTTGTGTAAAGTCAGTATTGAATACTCAAAGAAAGTTGTAAATATAAAGAAGAAACGAACGGAGGTAAATTTCTTAAACATTTAATGATGCACATTTTACAATGAAACATTTACTTATTTTTAAAATAGTAAGTTAATGTAAGTATGCATTAAATTCAAAGAATTTGAATATTCACTTGCCTTAGCCAAGATTCGAATTGACAAAAATAAGAAAAAATATGTTTTTGGCATCAGTGACGTGTACAGAAAATATTTTTTTATAGAATTAGGGTAGCGAACGATCGAAAATCTTCATATCTTCTCATTTCTGAGAGGGTTGGCGAACTTCACATGTCTTCGAAATGTTGTTTTTTGTTATTTCTCAGACATACAGGTTTCTTCACAATGTTTTCCTTCACCGCCGAGCAAGTGGTAAAGAGCTCAGATGGTTAGCGCTAGTTGTAAATTTCACAGTACGCGAGCAAACCGGGTTCGATCTCCGCCGGCACCAATAAAATTGTTAATTGCAATTTAAGTGTTGATTTTCCCCAGAGGACTAAGATGGAATGCCTCATTTCCAAAAAAATGGTCTACATTTTGATTTGCATTTTCTTTTCAGTTTTATAAATAATCAAATAATAACGACATTTCTTTGAAGATACCAACTCGAAGTACTTTGTAGTACCAAGACTATGCTGAGTTGGGTACCTTTTTAGTAACCATTTGTCAAATTTTTATTATGTTATTTTTATTGTTGTAAGCCAATTGCTAAAATGTGTTACTAAATAAACTTATTTTCTTCCTTTTCATTCTAGTTGTTCAATGTAGGATCCAAACCTGCGGCCCTTGCGCTACCAGCCACTATGCCACGACCTAATTTAGAAAGCATTTTGTTGTCATTTCGCAAACTATTTAATGTACAATGGTGTAAGCAAACGCCATTCTAGTAATATTAAATCCAATATTCCAGATCCGACATCCATAAATCATCGCTTACGTTAAAGTCATTTTAGTTTCAGTGGAATGTGTCAGAATTGACTGTAATACCGCATTACTTGTTCCGATGATCTGAAATTGTTTACTGCATGACGTAATTGCGTCTATTTCTGCAAAGTTTGTATTGAATACATCCAACTTTACATACCTAATTCGCTATTTTTAGATGCTTCATTTGACTAGAGAACGCTTATTTCTCGTGACGTTATAAACTTTGGAAAGTGAAAAAAATTCGATGTGATTATTTTAGAAAATGCAATGCCGAGTTTCAACCCACGCGCTTTAAAAATCGGTCGATATTAAATAGATTTAATGACATTGTGATTTTTATCTTATCTTATTTATTTATTCATAAGATACATGCTTACAAGCTAACAGATAGTAGCATATAAAGCGCTTGTAACATTAGATAGATTATGTTAAAATTATCTATTTTAAGTCATAATCCTATTCAATTAAAATACGTAACATTAAATTACCAAATAAATCGCATTAAATTAAAATAAAAAAAATTAAGTTAAAAAATTGCAGAACAAATAAAATAAAAAAAAAATAAAAATGTTAAATGAAAATAGTCAAATTAATAAAACAAAAAAGGCCAAAATAGCCAAACTAAATATTACACATCATTAAAATAGTAATTATAATAACCAATGTCAGGGTTAAAAATTATACAATGTCAGTTACAATATTTCTTAACTTACTTATAAGTTTACTCAATCCATCAGCAAATAAGTCAAGATTATCGTACTGAGTAAGTATGTCACCAATCATTCGTAAAGCGCGGATAGTGGGTCCGTGCTTACCGTGTACTGGCGGTGTAAGAATATACGCTACCCCATATCATCCCGTGGGTGTCGTAAAAGGCGACAAACAAATCAGTAGACGGGCAACAGCGTCTTCTTAATAGGCCCTAAAAATAAAAACTGAGGCTGCCCAAACGCTTTGCAAGCGTGGGAACTTTGGCAAATATCCCCCCTATGTTCAACAGTGGACTTTAATAGACCGTAACGATAACAACATTGTGAATTGTATGTTAGCTATCTTGTCCTAAGCTTTAATTAACTTTATGTGATTTGTCTCAATGGGATTACAAATTAACGTCCGTTGCCAATTTGACTCTTCTCTTGATACCTGTTGAGCAATTCTCCGAAAATGTTCAAATCGTTAATTTTTTTTAAATGAATTAACAAAACATTGATTAAAACTATTTTTACGGAGTTTATCGCGTTTATTTTACTATTATTTTTAATTCCCGACGTTTCGGGCGCTTTCCAGCACCCATCGTCACGGGGGGACTGAGATGACTGACGTCCCGATGTCATTGTTAAACCCGGAGTACCTTAAGCTTTTTTAATTATTGTTTATGGTCCGATCTATGCAAAATGAACTGACTATGTCCTGAGGTCTTGTAGTGGTATGCTTGGGTTTAGTTTTAATTTTATTGATTATAGGATCCCAAGCAGGTGGTAGTACCCAGCCTCCTTCTCTATTGAAATTAGGATGTTTTTTTAATTTCAATATCCTCACGAATCATCCTTGATAGGAATCGGTGTTCTTTCGCGAGGATTTGTGGTCTATCAAATCACATGTAATGGTTGGGGCCGTCTAGGATATGATCGCAAACTACAGACTTCCCGGAACGTTGATGCTTCACATCAGCTATATTGTTCTTTTATTTAAATAATAGTAAAATAAACATAATAGTAGAATTAAAAATAATAGTAAAGTAAACGCGATAAAATCCGTAAAAATAGTTTTAAAAAATGTGTAGTGTTCGCGTAAATATAAGAAATCATTATGAATTCACAAAAATTTTCGAAGTATTTGCCAATAGTAATCTTGAACTACCTAACAAAATTTCAACATTAAACAGCTACAATACGCGGAAACGAAACTTTCATTGATGGTGGACAGTATGGAAAATGTAAAATGCGGTCAGCGAACAATATTGAGCTTTGCAATACTTGGGGCGTTTTCCTGTGATAGTATCCTTAAATGCAAATAATCTCAGATCTGATATATCCAAAGGAAATACCAAGTAATCGAAAATCAGCAGACAATCAGACACCTCATAACAGAAACCTCGATCCGGCAAATGAAGTGAAGGGCGCGCTAAATGGACTAGATAAAGATATTGTACAATAGAATTGGTTTATTTAAAGCTCCTTTGTACTTTAAACTCAACAACCAATTCATAAGCAGGATATCTCAAATAAAAAACTGGCCAGAATCTCAGGTGGAATTTTTTTATCTAGCTTTTTTTTTAGAAAAGTGATTATTCCATTTTGTATTTATAACAATTAAATTTTTTTTGATCTCCTTATCAGCCTATGTAAAACTTCCCAGGTTATGCCACACTTAGCAGACAATTGTAGCACCAAACATCTCACATCTTAAACGCCGCTTCATCGATCGCGGTATGTTACTTGTGGCTTAAACGAGATGATTAAACAGCCATTTATCTGAAAAAATGGGATCAATATGGCATTTCCCATAGCTGCCTCTCATAAGGGCGGAAATCGGACGACGGATTCTCATACGATGCCATCACTTGGCAAATAATAATAATTGAATTGAATACTTTAGTGTGTTATTAATATAAATAAGATAATTATAAAATTCATAAATTAACATTTGTGGAAAGTTACGGCAGTAAATGTTGACTTTTATTGACATAAACCCCGAGCGGAATCAAAATATGCGTATAAATGTAATGTTGTTTCAAATAAAATAATTATTTATATTTTTGGATCATAGAGTGCAAGGGTAGCACGCTACCTTACTCCCCCAATGCTACCTTCACCTTTACGCTATCCACCAGTTGGGTCCAGCCTACTGTTTGGCTAACGAAGCTGTGATGATCTTGTGATAGCGGGTATGTAATCCAAAAACACTGTATTCAAATTACACAGATTGGTGATATGGTATTATCAATACCAAGGTCAGCTGGCTCGGTTTTAAAATTGCCTTCGTCCAGAAGTGGGCAAAATAGGCTGTTTTTATTGACAATGATAAAGATGATAATGTGGCGGCGTTATCGTCGCGCCACGAGCGCAACGAAACTAAGCCTAAATCGCGCTATCGAAGTTCCAAAGTATTTAATTCTACTCTTATATTTACAAACAGTAGTGACACGGGCATAGCCATTACCATCTATTACAGCCTAGTACCCGGTTGACCGAGCTTTGCTCGGTATTTTTCGCTCGGTTTTTTTTTTAATTCGTGTGTTTTGGAAATTATATTTAGATACAAATTACATACTGATGAGATACGAATAATATTTTTTGATATTAGCGACATAATAGAAAAAAACTGAACTGGTTATTTAAATAAAAAATCATGAGAGAAATTAGTTTAATTTAAATTTTCGTGTTTTTAAAAAATACTAAAAAAGGGCTCGAAAAAATAGATTATCTCAAAAAAAGAAAGGAACTTGAAAAAAAAAATTAAAAAAGTCGGTCGGTCGGTCTTTTGTGACCGCCCAATATACCAATTAAGCTATTTGTAATCATTAAGAAATTGTCAAAATTTACCTTCTTATTCTAACGATATTGTAGCAGTTTTTCATTGCCTAAAACACGGACAAAAAGACATTTTCTAAAAATAAATCCTAGCTAGATCGATTTATTGCCCCCGAAACTCCCTGCACACAAAATTTTATGAAAATCGTTGGAGCCGTTTCCGAGATTATATCTATATCTATCTATCATATATATATATATATATATATATATATATATATATATATATATATATATATATATATATATATACAAGAATTGCTCGTTTAAAGGTATAGAATAAAATTCCACTGCTGAACAGATCCCCTCATGGGAGGGGGGTGCTATAGTTGCCGATATGGTGAGTCTTACACTGCCACTACACGGCAGTGACAGGGATTAGCAACACACTTATTTTCTAAATGTTAATCCCACCTGACTGCAGTGCCCCATTTTAAAACTACAACGAGCTTGAGCACGACTGGAGACCGCCATGTTCATTCGGAAATGACGAATACACCGCAAACTGGTAATAAATAACTGCAATACTAAATTCTTAAGATGGCAATCTCACCTAATTGTGATGCATCCTGCTAGCTTTGAAGAAAGCCTGGCGACCGCCATGGATTATATGTCCACAACGTAGACTACTAACAAACAACAGCAATAACAAACATAAATAACTAGTTATTTCTTAGTCTGGCAATACCAGGCAATTTTTCGTGACGGCCTATGTTCACAAGTAGATTTTAAAGGGTGTAATGGATGAAATGATTAACATAAGCAATCTTTCTGTTAACCACTCAAGCTTTAAAGATAGCTTTTTACAACCTTAGGAAGGAAGAAACTAAATTAATCAATTAATAATGGACTAATTGATTGACAGCCTCGTTGGTCTAGTGATCGTAAACGCCATTGTGGATCATGAGGCACAGGGTTCGAATCCCAGGTCGGACCAAAATCAGTTATTGAGTTTTTCTGTCAGACATTAATCAGTAGTAGTCCGAGGTCAGGAAGCTGGTGGTTTTTGACCCCCTTGCCTCGAAAAACACACAAAGCCATTGATCCTGCGCCTGATCTGTCTCCGGCCGTTTCGGTTACCGTCCCATCAGACTATAGCAAGAGTGCACCTTTGACTGTAACGCAAAGTTATGCAATACACTTGAACACTATAATTCTTGTCCGCGCAGATGGCCAGTCTCGTTGAAAATGACCGCAGTGACATTATTATTATATGGATAGGCTTTGGTAACGTCAGAGTTAAATTAACAATATTAAAAATTAAAAACACTAAATATACTGAATGTACTCAATATACAATCATGTAACTTAAAATAGATTGATAGATCTTTTAAACTCATATAAACGCATAAACACAGAATAAATAATAGTATGGCATAAGCAATATCGTATCTCACGTCTTCATTAGTTACCCTTTCATATACTACTCGTTACAAAGAATGTAGAATCTTGAATTATGTGCAATAAAATCTAAAATTGCTTACCCGTCTAGCGTAGATTGCTACAAGAAAATAATCGTTACAATAATAGCGTTAAAATTAATGTATTATGTTAAATAAAAACAAATTTATGGACGAATACATTTTTTACGATAGATGAAATAGAGTAGGAAAGCATACTGACAGCAAATGTACTGATTATCACGTTGTAGCACGAATAGGTCAGTTCGACCTGGGTAGGACCACGCTCTCACAGAATACAATCGTAAAATAGCTGCTTAATACTGCCATGTTTCGTATGTTGAGTGTAGAGAACCGGCGTCCGTTTTTCCTGGAAACGAGGCATTCCACCTTAGTCCTCAGAGGTGACAACGCATTTGCATTGTGATTGTTAATCGAGGATAAATTCGGTCTGAAGGACATTATTATTATTATACTCATAATTCAAATGTGTATACATGATATTATATTCGTAGAAAAGAGGAAAACACATTTGTGTTCGTCACTATTCGACAAGGCTTAGGTAGGTATTAGTAGTATCGTGAATTATGATCGATTATTAATTGCTTAAAATCGAATAATAATGTTTTTATAGATTTAATGATTATTTTTATCATCTGACCTGAATTTATTACACTTTTTTTATAGAATAAGGGGCAAACGAGCATGTGGCTCACCTGATGTTAAGTGACTACCGCCGCCCATGATCAACCGCAACTTATTACGTGTATTAATTGCTTTATTTTTTAACGTTTGTAAATACTGCAATTTTGTGTAATAAATGTGTCAATCAATCATATTATGCTGTGACAGTGCTAAAAACATATTTTATTACATATTTTATTCGTTTATGGGCTACAGCATCCAATAACCATCAGGTGCACTGTATGTTTATTTGTCATCCTTATGCTATAAAAATAATATCGTTTGTTTTAAAAATAAATGCAGAATTAAATTAAAATAATCCACAATCATCATTTCGAGTAGTCTCCGAAAGGCGGCCGTGACCGAAATTTGGCCTGGACTGGAGGACATTGTTATTAGGCTGAAATGTTACTACCCTTTTAACCTTATACTTCATTATCTCTAAATCGATTGTAATGAAAACAAAATGTAGATTAAATTCGACGTAACAAATCACATCCTATTTACAGCCTATATACCACTACAAAGGCCTTTTTTCATTCCAGAGGGGGTTTGGGGCAAGAAAGTGCTCGTATAACGTAAACATCAGACAAAATCTTCAAAATTATAACCGAATCCGACGTTTTTAAAAAAAATCTAACATTATTCATCTGCCAGTTATAGTTAACCGTCAATACCGTGATCGTGACCCAAAAACGTTGGCAGTCACTCAAACATTTTCATTGTATAAACATTGCGACGCTGATCTGTGATACTGGGTTACTTCCATGGGTTTATTTTACGTGCTGTATTTTAGAGGACGATTTTCATTGAATTAAGTCAATCCAAATATACAGACTATATTTGGAATTTCCAAAAATGCGTGCCCGCTAGCGTAGTGTTGGAAAGGTTTACGTTGTCTCATGGAACACTTCAAAGGTCCGAGGAAGAATAATATTTCGAGAATAATAATGGTGGCAATTTATTTATTGATGATGAACATATACCGAGGTAAGAGGTAAGCCAGTATAAGGGCGAAACGCTGCAACACGTGTATATTAAATTACTCTCTGGTGATGTTTTACGAGTACCACCAATTTATGAAAAAGTTTGTTAAGAAATAAATAGTAGAATATTTTTATTTATATACTTCTGAAACAATACTATTGATAGGTCAGAAACTAATCTAGACCAGAATAAAAGTATACCTGCATCTTAGGGAGATATATACCTGGACTTTCCTTATCAATATATACCACGACACTAATAAACACGTCAAGGAGCGCATTAAAATAATTAAATACAAATTATCAAGTTAAGAAAACGACTAATAATAATCTCTAATTTTAAAAATGATATTAATCTACTTAAGAAAAACAGGAGGTTTTCGATTCGAGTTGTTTTTTGTAAGTATAAAGTTAGTTACAAACTATATACTCGTACGTCCAACTCCTGGGCACACGCCTCCGCTCATTTCTAAGAGGGTTTTAGGGCAAGGAGTTGTCCGCCGCGCTACCCCAATGCGTGTTGACGAACTTCACATGTCTTCGAAATTTTTTTAATCTACTGCATAGCTTCTATCGCGGGCCTTGAGCGTGGGGACCGAATCCAGAAATTCCGTAACGAAAAAAAACCTCACGCTCTCCACTCCGACGGGCACGGAGGTGTGGCGTTGAAAGCCGTGCATCGTCTAACGTCGTTTCAGTTCGGCAGACTTCGGCACGGTGTTTGTGTGCGTGCGACTAGACGTATGCGTGTACACTAGCTGCTAACTCAATGATAAAAATTCCTGAATAACCTACATGTATTGTAAGATATTAAAAATATTTTAAACAATATTAACTTCTCATTTATTCAATAAGAGAAAAAAAATTGTTTTCACGCTCAAAAAGTGTAACTTGATTTAATATCAAAGACTTAACTGCATAAATAAAATAAATAATTAATTATAATTGCATAAGTTGATAAAAAATGCTGTGCAATAGTTTTACAGCGGCAGTCACTGAGTGCCACACGTATTTTTTCTTATTTCTTTGACATGTAGGTTTCCTCACGATGTTTTCCTTCACCGCCGAGCACGTGGTAAATCAGCACTTAAAATTGCAATTAACAATTTCATTGGTGCCGGCGGGGATCGAACCCGGGTTACTGGCGTTCTGTTACATTTGCAGTGAGCGGTAACCATCTGCTACCACGGCTCTTTGCATTTACTATAGTATTATTAATTAATTCATTAAACTAGTATTTACGTAAATATAAGAAACTGGACGTCCTAAAATGGGCCAAATTAGGAGTACCCTTAACCGAAGAGCATGTATGCGTAGGTATAAGAATGCGGAGAAGGCGAGAGAGGTGTGTCAGGATCATGCCAAATGGAAGTCTGTAGTCTCTGCCTACCCCTTTGGGTGACAGGCGTGAGTGTTTATGTAATTTTTATTAATGGACTTCGCCTACTACTACATTGATGATGTTCTCATTCTATTATTATTGAAGTCAGATGCACAACATTTTTAAATTTACCACTTGTTGAAGTCCGAATTTACTTTTTATTAAAAGTATAATTTTTGCCCATTTTGATAGGACTAAGGAAAATCACCAACTCAAGTAACATCTAGAAATATTGAAAAGAGTTACATTAACACTTCATCTTAGGAATGGAAAATCATTTAAATCGTTCTCAAGTTTTCAATTATTAACAAAGACATCGCGTGACTTACGACATACATGCAATAAAAACATACATTCGAATTAAGAGCCTCTCCCCTTCCCTATTTGAAGTTGGTTAATAAGATACCGTGAGCAAATTCTGTGTAAATCGCACCAAAATCAATAATTACAGACAGAAGATAACTTGATAGGTTAGTAGCATCAGGACGTCAAACACCTTTATAGGATGTATAAAATAAGTCAAAATGAACGCAATAAAAACGTTAAAAATAATTTTATTAAAATGTGAGAAATGCATATTCTAAAGATATTATCACTGTCTTAACATAATTTTTTGACAATCAACCTTAGTTGACTGTCAAAGAATTATGTTATTATTGCCTTTTGGTCGTATATTGAATAAGGATCAATTAAGAATATCTATCATCATCAATACTATAATACATAAAAACCCTTCACAAGTCCACAGCTGGCCATAGACCTCCCCCAAGGAATGCCACAAAGTATATTTCTATATATAAAAATCAATTGCTGTGCGTTAGTCTCGCTAAAACTCGAAATTGACCCGGTTTAAAAAAAAATTGTGTGTGTTTGTGTGGGTCCCTGGATTATTTATATTTACAACTGGATGGGAGATGACGCTGTTTTCGAGATCTAAAAATCACCCGTACGAAGCCGGGGTAGATCGCTAGTATGTATATAAAGGAGTATGTCCTTAGTGACTAGACACAGCCCAAACTGCAAAACGTAGAAATCTGAAATGCGATCAATAGATTCCTGGCCTTCTATGGCTCCACTAAGAAAGGATTTTGGAAAATTCAACCCCTGATAATGTGAAATAGGGTGTTACAGTTTGTATGAAACTTTTTATTTTAAGGGAAGTTTGACTCGAAAATTATTAAAGGACTTTTTAAAACAACCCCTTACGGGATTAATGTATTTTTTATATATGAAAATTGATGTATATGCACTGAAAATGAAAGTAAGCACTTGAATAAAAAATAATGTTACTATTTTTTTATTTTTAATGTTAATAATTCACATGAGGGTGCAAGTTGTATATAAAATATTAATATGACGGATATGACGTAGAGAGATGATATTGTGACTTTTTTTGTTACGTAGACATTACCAAAGACAGGATTTTAAAAATTCAAACCCTCAGAGGGTGAAATAACGTTACAGTTTGTACGACACTTTTTACGGGACTAATTTTATGGAGTTTTGGAACTTGAAAATTGGTATTTTGGAATTTAAATAATTAAATACGCATTTTTTAATTCTTCGAAATCTAATTCACTCTTAAAATGTGGATCGATGAACATTTGTATTCAAGCTTTAAAACTAATAAATACGAGTTTCAGTATTTTGACAATTCTACAATAGTGATGGGAATCATAAGCATTCCAAATAATAAGCTGTTTTTTTTAAAGCAGTAGATTTTAAAGGAAAAAAGGATTGAAGAAGATGGAGGATAAATGAACGGAAGTACAAAGTGGCAAATTGTTAGAGCGGTTGCCACTATTAGGAAAACATCATTCCGAGATATGAAAAAGTTTTTCATGCAATATCTGGAGCTTTTCGTATTATGTGATCTCATAATAAGTGGGTGTCAGACACAGCGGCGGACTGTCTTTATGATATAACATGGACACGGGTAGCGCCGCGGGGTGAAAAGCTAGTAGATAAATAAAACACATTTCTTAAATTATAATTACAAAACTAGATTTGACAATTATAACTAAATAATGAGGAAATTCAACAAAAAGGATTTGTGACCTAAACCCAAACCCCATCTATCTTCATTATTAATCATCCTTTCAACAGAACAGGCTGTACACGGGCCTCTACCACCTCTACTACAGTAAAAAGAATGTGTATGGTATTAATAGGTTCATCATCATAGCAGTTTTTTTTGCCGTTATTCACACATTGATTTGACGTTATTCACGTGGTGTATTTTAAGTGTATTTTATACGTGTTAGAGCCATTGCAGCTATGTAATATTACAGCTATTAATATGGTTGTAGCACGAATGCATCGGCTCGACGGGGGAAGGACCACGCTCTCACACAATACCAGCGTAAAATAGCAACTCAACGCTGCTGTGTTTCGTATGGTGAGTGTAGAGAACTGTAGACCCGTTTTACTGGAAACGAGGCATTCCATCTTGGGCGTTGATTTGCCATCCGAATTCCAGGAACAATAACTTCTAGGCTATATAAATATTTACCCGTGTGTAAATGCCCTACTGAAATGTGTTGTTGCAATAATCTGCTCCAATATCACCTTAAAATGTTCCAAGGTCCTTCCAAAAGTAATATTTTCTCTTTTAGGTGATGGATTGATTTATTCGTAGAGTGAGCCAAATTGTGGTCCAGTGCTGTTCAGAATTAATTTATTTAGGACGATGATATGACAGGGCTGTGTTTACGTCGTCTTGTCCGGTATGAGATCATCCTCCATTATAAATAATTGCCTCATAGGCGACATCAGTCAACGAACTATGGTTTATTGCGTTTTTTCCATTTTATGACTTTAATTCATGTATCTCAATTCATAATAACATTACAAAGCATTTATTACCAATGAGTATTAATCATGAAGTCTCCTTAAAAATCGGGACATAGGCGTTTACCGTTGTAGGAAGGATTTGCCTCAATTGTCACCCTTGGTAGGCGGATTAACGACCGCAGAACTAGACAGACATCTTGTACTTTTGACGATGATGCCTCGGCTTCGAAAGCTGTTATGTGTGATTTACTTTATTATTTTTAGTATATTACAAGTTTTAGTTTTTGACACTTTTGAATGTTCTAAGAAATTTAAAAAGCTCAAGGTAAAATATATCCTGTCGATAGGTTTTTGGATAGTTGGACTAGATATTTTATGTCTGGCGCCATCTATTGAAAAGACTATAAGACTTTTCTGACGTTTCACATAGTTATCTTTCATGACACTCACGTGACGAAATAGAGTGTTGAATTATATTACGTAAACCCCACAAGACTGGTTACTTCCCTATTAATGGACAAATGGTTCTGTTAATCATCATCAAACAACCTGGATCGCAAGAAAGAGCTTTATTTAAAAACATTGCCTTATAATGGCAGTGTAAGATGATTAATCATCGCGTTTTCTTCCGTCAGTAAAAGTAAAATAAAATTTTTAGAAAAGACAAAAAATATCTCATAGATTTTGACTGATAGCAGACAGCAATGTCAAAATGCAAAAGGTCTGGCATTGCGATCGTCAGAGAGGTCAATGTCCTACAGTGAACTTTTACATTCGAAAAACATTCTAACAAAACAGGAAGTAAATGAGATCATCATCACCACTACAGCACTTTACAAGTCCACTGCTGAACATAGGCCATCGCCAAGGGATGCCACAAAACACGGTCCTAAGCCATCTGCATTCATCGACTTCCTGCATATCTTGCCAGGTCGTCTCTCCATGCAGTGGGGACGCCATACACGTAAATAAGAAGGATATTATAAATTCAAAGTATATATCTATTAAGTACTATCTTGTCAGGCAGACGTTGTTCTGTCCTTTTCGACAACCTTTGTCGTGTCCTATTAAAAATACTTAGGTTCGAAAAAAAAATTGTGCACCAGGGCAAAAAAAAACTATCTATCCTATATCCTATCTCTCAAGTTGGACCAAACTGTACACGGTGTGCAAATTTGATTAAAATCGGTTAAGTAATTTAGGAGTCCATCGCGGACAAACAAGGTGACACGTAATTTATATATATTAAGATGATAAGAGAGCCCTTGTAGCTCAGATGGTTAGCGCTCGCTTTAAATTTCATAGTACGTGAGCAACCGGGGTTCGATTTTTTTTTTATAGTATAAGGGTGACACACGAACACACTGATGGTAATTGGATACTGTGACCCATAGATATCTACATTTTAACCTCGCTTAAGAATCAAAATGCAGATGCGTTGTCACCCTTGAGGACTGAGATGGAATGCCTCGATTCCAGTAAAACGGGTCTCCGGTTCTCTACACTCACCATACGAAACACATCAGCATTAAGCTGCTATTTTACGCTGGTATTCTGTGAGAGCATGGTCCTTCCTCGGTCGAGCCGACCCATTCATGATCAAAAAGATTCCCGCAGGCACTAACGTAATTGTTCATGACGATTTTAACTGCTGATTTAGCACGTGCTCGGCGGTGAAAGAAAACATCGCTGCATGTCTGAGAACTAAAAAATAATAATATTTCTAAGACATGTAAAGTTCGCTAACACGCATTGGGGCAGCTCAGCGGATGCTTCCTTGCCCTAAGATCCTATCAGATATGAGAGGAGGCCTGTGCCCAGCAGTGGGACGTATATAGGCTGTGACTTTATATAGGGGTGACTGAATTATAGGCCAAGAAATTTTATAAAATATGCGGATTTTGGCTTCTGACACGACGGAGCTAATATTAGCATTATTTTAAACCGACAAAACAATAATAAAAGATAAGCTGAGATCTTCTCATCGAAACAATTCGCAATAAATTAGAACAAAGGTAAGCAATACAAACAATATTAAACAAACAAAAAAACCATGACTCACCCGATAATGTAGATACTAAAGATAATTTAGTAGGTATAACGTTCATAATACGTATATATTTATCCGTAATTACGACACAGAATTCCTTGGCAATGGCATTCAATTTACTTCTGAAATAGATAATGCATGCAAAGTAACACATATATTTTTTTTAGTTTATTTTCGGACGAGTTTAAAGCAAGAAGTAAAATCTGTTGTTAATAATCACACACTTCTACACGCCACAAGGGTAAAAAATCATTGAAGGGTAATAAATACTTAACTTAATCAGTAGAGCCATGAACCACGCTCTTAGGAAATGCCAGCATAAAATAGCAGCTTAATGCTGCTGCGTTTCGTATGGTAAGTATAGAGAACCGGAAACCCTTTTTACTGAAAACGAGGCATTCCATCTATAGTCCTTAAGGGTGACAATGCGTCTGCATTTTGATTTTAATCGAAGATAAATGTAGTCTATGTTCCACTGCATCCACTTACCATCATGTGGACTGTATGCTAATTCTCAACTAAATAGGATGGCCACACTAACTTGCTTAGGAAATATAAATGATCACCTAATTATTCAGATCATTAATGTCATTGAACATTAGAGTTCGTTACTTAACTTTATATCTTCACTAGGTTACGATAAATAATAGATTATTAGTACATACAAGGGACTCAAAATTTAATTGAAACTCGAGAAAATTTTTCTGCATTACCATGTCAACATGCTGTAGATATTCAAATAATTTCAGATATGTTTAGTTTGGATATTTGTTAAGCTTGATTATGCGACCGGTTGTTTTAGGACAACTGCAAAGAGGGAAATTACGCATGCATGATGTATAAGTTACAGGTTCGGATTTTTCCTATTTGTTATTACCGAAAGCCTGACTGCAATCGTTTATAACAATATATTCCGCTACAATGATTTCTTGCAAGTATGCGATTTTCTGAATGTTTCCAAGATTCATTTTCCTTTGACTGTGTAATGTTGTATTAGGTTCTGCGCGTCGATATATTACTCACTGAAGAGCTGGGCTCTTGCTGTCACAAAAGAACCGCATGAACGTAGGCGCATTTTATCGCTATGATATGATCAACAACCGTGGGCTGAAAACAATAATAGTCAATTCCGCAATATTTAATGCATTAGGTGAGACAGGACTATGCTGTACTCTGGTGGCAGAAAAGAACCACTTGTTATCTTGTGGGTGCCGCTAGAGTTCAGAAAGACTTCATGGTCCCCGATAAATGGCAATATTTACCATCTTAGCATTGATTCGATAGAAAGAACTAACCGGTGTCATAGCTTATGAAAAGTTTTGCAAGCCATTTTTAGTTGTATAGTAAAAAGAATAAACTGCAAGGGATCGTAGTTCACTTCGTGTGTGAGTCTTGTTTGAAATATTTATATTACAATTTATTGGCCCCGGCAAGTCTTTCGCGGGATGTCATAAGCTTGTCAACCACTATTCTAATTTTGGATTTGGCAAGTATTCTTTCTCTTTTGTTTTGTTGCTAGCGTAATATTATTATATTATTTAATAAATTAAAAATAGTTTTAAATTTATTAAATAATAGTTTTAATTCAAGAATTTTTCATCATACCTTGATCGAAAGTTTCGACCCTACTTTCAGAGTTGAAAATGCTACATTACCTCCCGATTCAATTACTTATTAATTTAGTATGCATGCGTCAAATTTCTAGCTCTATTGTTTTTAAACGTCAAAAGTATATGCCATTATACATTTTAAGGCACATTCATTTTGATCAAGGTACGATAAAAATAGCATACGCACAACGGGAGGAAAGTATATCTCGCAACCCGCGTTCTTATCAACACAATACCACGCAGGTTGCATTGTCATACTTTTGTCCCTAATGGCGTAATATACTATATATTTTCTATTTCATCACTCTAAGCTAAAGATTCACTAAAACAAATTCATGGTTAAAATTAAAAATATAGTATAAATTTGCAAGAATATTTTAAAAAGGAGAAATATCTGGGACCTTTATATTTTTAGGAACCTAATCATATTGGCGTAGTAAAGATGACATAACGGCGCCTCTACACGTTGGCCAGCACAGTGGCGAATGTAGTGGCCAATAGCATTGGCCAACGTGTAGACGGGGTGTTTGGGCTTCATTGGTATGTATTGGAACGATGGCCCGCAAGTTGGTGCGAGATCCGCGTGGTGTCGGTTTTTTACAAAAGATCAAAGGATTGTTGGCAGAGTTTGGTCGCCGCGTCCACACGTTGGCCGCGAGTTTAGTTTGCTAAAAGCTCCCAGAGTGATTACACGCATCTGATTAAAATTTTATATTCACGCTTTGTAAGGTGGATGACCCAATTACCAGCCTTTTGGTGCCAATTTAAACCTTAAACATTCCTACTAAGTACTTTAATTAGCGCGATTTAATTATTTTTAAACATTTGTTTTAATCGGTAAGCTATTTATAAAAAAAAAATAATGAACATTTATTTACAATCAGATTATTACGAGAACAATTTTAAAACGAAAAAAAATGAAGCACGTCGTTTATACGTGGTAGAACCATGCAGTTATATTAGAAGTATAGTTGTAGCACGAATGGGTCGGTTCGACCGGGGAAGGACCACGCTCTCACAGAATATCAATGTAAAATAGTAGCTTAATGATGCTGTGTTTCGTATAGTGAGTGTAGAGAACCAGAGACATTTTTTAAAGGAAACGAGGCATTTTATCTTAGTCCTCGGGTGACAACGCATCTGCATTTTGATTCGTAATCGAGGATAGGATGTAGATGTCTGTGGGCCACAGCAACCACTTACCATCAGGTGAACTGTGTGCTCGTTTGTCACCCTATTCTATATAAAAAAAGCGTCGATTTCTTATAATTTAATCGTGCAAGTTTTCGAATCATCATCATCATTATAGCTCTTCACAAGTCCACTACTGGACATCCTTCTCCAAAGAAAGCCGCAAAGCATGGTCCTGAGCCACTTTCCTTGTCATGAGTTTTTCATTTATGTTCTAAGTTATAATTAGTACCTATTATTAAGTCAGTGTTAATTATATTTATTGCTATTTTTTTGTCTTTCTCAAAAATAATTAAATTACCAAATAATTTATAAGGTGTTTTTTACATACATCAAATGTCTGATAGAAAAGCAAGTACATGTTTTGATAAACTTTAAAAACAAAACCCAATTTTAAAGCATAGACTAATCGATTATAACTCCTTTAACTTTAAAATAAATTAAGTGTTGGCCAACGTGTAGAGGCGACATAAAACGAATATATGGTATTATTCATGATGAGTGAGCATGCCCGATTGTTTATGAATAAATAAAATCATTTTTATACAATATAAATTACAAAATTACTTATTGTAAGTAATTTAAGTTTTACAACTGGTTCGCAAAAGTCCTCTGTCCTGGGAAGAACCAGCATGAAATCTACTGTACTTTAAAAAAAAATGCAAATGATACAATTAGTATGAAAACATTTAGAAATAGCATAGTAGCGATCACCTCATTCCTGGGGTTTATTTTCAATCATGTACTCTTTAGTAGTATAATAACTCTTATATACTGACTATTTTACGTATCTATGTCGTAGCCGGTATTTTGTGCGGAACACTGATTGGATATTGGAGCTCTTTCAAAGCAAATCTTACTGTGTACACAATTTCGAACAATTCTGTTGCTAGCTTATCTATTTATGATGGTGCAATCTGAAGAGAAGGAAATTATATATCAACCGCAAGAAAGTAATAATGTATTTTTATGGTGTACCCCTGACAAATCAGCATACATTCTCCTTGATGGTAAATGGACGCTGTGAACCATAGACATCTACATTTATCCTCGATTTAAAATCAAAATGCGGATGCTTAGTCATCCCTGAGGACAAAGATGGAATGCCTCGTTTCCATTATAAAGGATATCCGGTTCTCCACACTCACTACACGAAACACTAAGCATTAAGGTGCTATTTTACGCTGGTACTCTGTGATAGCGCGGTACTATCTGGACGAACCGACCCGATCTTACTACAACCATAATATAGCCGCAGCTTGGCTACACTACCTAAATTGAAAATTTCAGTACTTACATCTTTTCTTCTTCTTACATATTTTGTTTTGTTAGTTCTTACATATTTTGTTTTAGTTCTCACGAGTTTAATAACACCTATATAAGTTTGACAACGCTACAATCGCGAACGAAACTTTTTCCACATTCCATGCGGGATTCCCATAAATTTCAATGAATATTTAGATCGGGGAAAAGTTTTTTCGTAATTAATTTGTATAAAGTAAAATCGGGCTGGTTTTAATATCAATAAATATAGGACATACAGAAAAAAAAATATAAAGCGAAAAACACTTTCTCGCCATTTTAAATTGTTTAGCTGTTCGTCAAAATGAGTGAATCTAACGAATAAATTCGATACATTCTCAAGTTTTATTCAAGCGACTCAAGCCGTGAATAAAATTGTGACTTGTATAGGCCTAATACAGTGTCAGTAAGAGCATCATAAAGTTGGTGCAAGCGCTATGAGCCCGGGAATTTTGATGTCTAAGATTCAGCACGCTCTGGTCGCCCTCATACAGGTAAAGTCGATGCCATTTTTGAAAAAATGCAGCAAGACGATATTAGTAGTTACGATATATCCGACGAATTTAGGATGGGACCACAAAACAGTTTTGACCCACTTGAAAAAGTCGGGCTATACAAAATAGCTCGATATTTGCTTACCACATGAGCTCACTGAAATAAATCTAATGAATCGTGTACTTATTTGCGGTTGTCTATTGAAACGTAATGAGACTGAACTTTTTTTGAAAATTTTGATCACTGGTGATGAAAAGTGGATCACCAACGACAAGAACGTGTAAAAAATATCATGGTCAAGGGGTAGTCAAGCACCACAGACTGTAGCGAAACTGGGATTAACATGCAATAAAGTGATGCTTTATGTAAGGTGGGATTAGAAGGGCATTGTTTATTATGAGCTTTTACCGCTGGGCAAAACTATCGATTCGGATCTCTGCTGCCAACAATTAACAAGACTAAAGCAAGAAACTGAGAAAAAAAACGGCCGCAATTAATCAACAGAAAAGGAGTGATCTTTCGACATGATAACGATAGTGTGGTCTGACATCTTTGGCCACCCTGCAAAAATAGAGAGAGATTGGTTGCGAAGCGTCAAATACATCCACCATATAGTCCTGACTTTACACCCTCTGATTTTCATCTGTTTCGGTGTTTTCAGAATTCCTTGGGGTAGTGTTAAGTTAACATCAAGTGAGGACTTTCAAAACTACATGTCGCATTTTTTTGATCACTTATCCCAAGATTTCTACAGCAACTGGATTATGTCACTACCTACAAGATGGCAAAAAGTTATCGAATATAATGGCATATATATCATTATTAAATGTAATTAAAATTAAAAAAAAATGTGTTGAATTTTGTATAAAATACGAAGTTAATACCGAGTTTTCTGACCTTCTAGCCGAAGCTTCCTTTTATCATGTTTTAATTGTTACAACGGATACTGTATAAAAATAATGAATATACGGGATAGTTCTGACTATCCACATTTTTGTTAGTGAAGGTAGAACTATAAAAATCAAATAGGGTAAACTGCCCTAATCTTGACACTCCGCCAATTATTGACACTTCTACAGATAAATTAAAATTATAAGATTCACATTCAATATAGGAGCAAAGGTGTTTAAAGTAAACGCATCTGCATTTATATTTTTTGTTATGGCAATACAGTTTGAGTTCTTTAACAAGCATGGCTGAACAAAACTAGTCGATTTACCAAACGTCTCCGTGTTCATAAGAAAAAATCGCCATTTTGTTAGAAAATCAGAAGGGTAAGTGCATACAAAATAGTATAATTTTTCGTCTTTGATATTTACATATATATTGATGTTTATATTTTGTGAATTGATGAAAAATCGATTTATATTTCTATAACCTCACTTTTTCGGTAATTCAAAAATTGTGAAATTAAAATAGGGGTGGCAATAATTGATAGCTAATAGACCACGCTACCTATTATTGACACAGTATGTCAATGTTTGGATTCATATTATTATTTATTTAATAGGAATTTTATACAAAAAATACTTGTTTTAACGACAGTGATTATTTTGAACGTAAATTAAAAAACGTCTGGCTTAGCTTTTCAATTTATTGACACAGTGTCAATAGCTTAATATCGTATTATCGACACCATGTCAATAATAGGAAATAAATATGTCAATAATAAGTTTTTTGTTACAATTTATAACTATTAATTTCAATCAAGCATTTTAACAATAACTAAAAGATATTTAAGGTTAGGTATTAGCTTAAAAATAGTAAAAATAATATTAATTATCATTCCGTAATTTACAGTATGGCCAACTACAAAATAAATCCTGGTTTAGAGAAACGCAAAAGTTCTCTAAATAAGATTAATAAAAAGAAAAGTTGTAGTGTAGCTGAATTCTTAAAAAAGGCCAATAGACCGAATCCATTTAAGAATGGCGTTCCAGGGGAAAGATGGTATAATCTTTTCATGAAAAGACATAAGGATTTGGCTATTAGAACCCCAGAAAGTGTCACTGATGCAAGTTCTTGCGTATCTGAAGAAGATATAAGACGCTGGTTTCGTAATATATATTCTTATTTAAAAATGAATAATTATACGGACATTCTCCAGGACCCATCGCGCATTTTAAATGGTGACGAGACAAACTTCCAACTGTGCCCAAAGAGTGGGAGAGTTCTTTCCATAAAAGGTCATAAAAATGTCTATGAAGTTGATAGAGGTCAAGCCAAGGCATCCTTGACTGTTTTATTTACCTTTAAAGCAAATGGAGAACGAACACCACCATTAGTAATTTATCCAAATAAAAGACTACCTAAAGAAATTGCTACAAAAGTGCCTAAAGATTGGGGTATTGGCCTCAGTGGTAACGGTTGGATGAAAACAGATATTTTTGTTGATTATATTAGGAATGTTTTACATCCATACCTTACGCGAACAGCAACAAAATTTCCTATCATTCTGTTTGTTGACGGACATAAAACACACGTAACACTAAGTGTCAGTGAACTTTGTACAGAATTACAAATCATACTTATCGCTCTTTATCCAAATGTCACAAGAATATTGCAGCCCGCGGATGTATCCGCTTTTAAACCTCTAAAAAATGGTTGGAAAGAAAGTGTGATGGAGTGGAGAAGAAACAATACATCTCAAGCTCTAACAAAATTGGAATTCGCACTGATTTTAGAAAAAGCCATTAATAGTTCTATTCATCCGGAAATATTGCAAAATGGTTTTAGGGCTGCTGGACTTTTCCCGTGGAATCCTGATAGTATAAACTTTGACAAATGTCTTGGTAAACGAGTAAAAAGCATAAGCAATAATAAAGATGTAGTGTTACAAAAAAGTCGATTCCTCGATATGATTAAAGAATGTAAGTATGAAAAAGACAAAATTTTGAAACAAGTTTTTGATTTTTTTGAAGTTTCACCATCCCTTCTTAAGTTTACTACATCTGAGACTCCCAATAACAAAACTACTGCATGCATATCAAAAGGTGTTACTTCCATTGAATCTGAAGACAACTTTTATGAGGAACCAAATACCAATTTCGATATTGCTAATCTTCCTGTAATTTTATGTGATTCTGTGGAAGATTGGAATGATTCACAAGAAAGGCTATCTTGCTTTGAAGTTTCACACGAAGTAGAAATTCATACTCCATCTGTTATTTCAAATACATTTTTACAACCTACCCCTAATAGACAAGAAGTCTCACATTATAACAATGAAGATTTATTAGAAAATATCGATGTTTTTACAGATTGCTCAGTACAAAATATTACTACACTTGCAAATTCTCCACCAAAGATCATGCCAACTAATTTAAGTGACAAAATAATAAGATCAATGAAAAAAATTAATCTAAAGGACACTTTAGTTTTAGCCAAAACTCCGGTCAGGAAAGGGGTGAGAAACACAGAACGAGTTTCGTTTGTATTGACATCTGAGGAATGGCAAATAAAAGAGAAGTCAAAGGCTGATGAGAAACAAAAAAAGGCGGAAGAAATAAAAAAAAGAAAAGAAGAGAGAATATTGAAAAAAGAACAAATTAAGAAAACTAAAAACTTTTTAACCAAAAAAAATGACAGAGACCAAAAAAGAAAAGAGAAGCCAAAGTGATTGTGATATCCGACGACATTATTTCACAAAATAAAATTTCAGATAGATTAGAAACTTTTAATAACACAGAAGCAAATAGTGAAGAACCAAAGGCAATAATGATGGATATCAATCATGAGCAACATATATTTTCTATGTTGAATTTCAGTTTCAGAATATAAGGCTGAAGAGATTGCAAAAGTAAAAACAAAACTTAATTTTGATGATAACAAAAGAACGAGTGCCTCTAACAAACTGTTACAAACACCTATGAAGACTATGTGTACCAATATAAGATTGAATATAGTTTCTAAGGACACTGGTAATAAGATTCGAGACCAAGATACTTTGTGTTTAAAAGAACGATTTGCAAAAGAATTTAATGTTAAATCAAAATTATATAAGAAAACACTGCAGGATAAAGATATCGAAAATTTACTTGAAGAAAATTCTCAGTAGGTACTAACTTGTTAAAGTTATTAGAGAAGTTATGATCTCAGTTTAATAAATACGTAAATAACCATCGTAAAACATACATTTATATCGTAAACATTATTGTTAAAATGACTTTAAATGAAACTTGTACCTTATGTTGATTAGTTGATACTTTCATAGTGATAAAGAAGAGAAGTTTATTACCTATTTTTGATGCAACTTTTTTTTTTTTGTGATTTCTTAAGTACTGATTATTGCAATGTTGATTAATTGATACCTTTATAGTGATTAACAGGAGAAAATGTTATTTTTGGGGTAACTGTTTATTTTTTAAGAATTCTATTACATATTTTTAAATTACAGAGTACTATTTATTTACTATTTTTCCAATAAATTTGTTAAAATTAGCGTTCAACAGACATGAGAACCAGGGTGTCAATATTTAGACAGTTCAGTGTCATTAATAGGAAAATGTATGTCAATAATAGGAAGTTAGAGATAACTTCAGATAAACGAACTTTTTTCATAAATAGTAATTATAATTTGCACAATATCGCCAACTTTTAAAAGAATGATAATGACAGAATATTAATATCTACAAACAAATTACAAAAATAGTTTGTTTAACTATTTTTTGCTAAACGTTTTGTGACGAACGTCTTAAAGTGTCCATAATTGGGTAGTTTACCCTATCTACCAAAACAATCCATTAAACGTTGCTATTACTTGAAAAGCTAATATTTTGATTATTTTTTTCTATAACTTTATGAATGTATGGTTTAAATATATACATATTATACAAGTATGATACTTAAACTTTTTTATAATATAAGATCGGCGAACGAACTAACAGTCGCTGACGTTAAGTGGCTCCCATCGTTCATGGATGCCTGCAACTAACTTCAAACAGAAAATATCACAAATATTTTGTCACCTCTGAAGACTAAGATAAAATGCCATGCAGTCTGTTACGAAACGAGCTCTTTTATCCTTCAAATCACATCTGAGAATCTTTTGGCTATTACTCGTACGTTAAAAGACGCTAAACAGGTGTGCATATATTCGAAGCTTTTTGTGAATAGAATGAAACGTGTATTGAATGAATGTGAGTAAATGTTGTAGAGGCCATTGGTCAGGCTACATAAACAAAATACATTTATATTGTACTGAAAATGTAAGAACTGGTTTTCTTAGCGGCGAGTAACGTTGTATTCATTATAGAACTTTTTATATTGTTTTATATAAGTCGCAGCCAACCAGCTTAATTAGGCTTTCAGTTAACAACCTAGTCTTTTCACTAAATGGCGCCATTCAATTAGCGGCCTGAATGATTTTCAGGCAATGCTTCTAATACAATATTACATCTATCTTATAATATAGCGACAGGTAGGTTATGGTGCGGCTGGGATAGCCACTCCACGGTAATTTTATATAGATAATATTACCGTGGCCACTCTAAAGCCGAGTACATTTAATACACTACATGGCGTATAATTAGGCCCAAACCAGCGACATTATATAACAAATGTAATATTACCATATTTATATAAAAAATTAATAGTGTTGAATAAAACTATTATTTACGGATTTTATCGCGGTTAATTACTTTAATTTATTTTTACTATCCCGACGTTTCGGGTGCTTTACAGCACCCATTGTCACGAGGGGAACTGAGATGTTTGACGTTCCAATGTCATAGTTAGTTCCTTCAGTTCACCTTCAGTTTTTGAATATTAATTTTTGGTCCGATTTTCGCAAAACGAGCTTATATTATCACGAAGTCTTGCAGTGGTATGATTGGGTTTGGGTTTAATTTTGTTAATTATAGGATTCCAAGCAGCTGACAGCACTCATCCATCTTCTCTATTGAAATTTGGATGTTTTTTAATTTCAATAGCCTCGCGTATCATCCTTGGTAGGAATCGGTGTTTTTTGCGAGGATATGTGGTTTATCAAATCGAATGTAATGGTGGGGACGATCTGGAACATGTTCGCAGACTGCAGACTTCCCAGAGCGTCGGTGCTTCACGTCAGCTATATGTTCCTTCACGCGGGTTTTTATAGATCTTTTTGTTTGACCTATGTAAGAGAGACCACATTCACAATCTAGCTTGTACACACCTGTATCCTGCAGAGAAATATTAACATTTGATGGATGGTAAAAATTGACTAATCTTCTTCTGCGGCTTGTAGTATGTTTTAATGGAAGCTCGCTTCAAGATGTGAATTCGCTAATACCATCATGTACCAAACCACCGAGGTTGTATGGGTTACCGAAGATACACAAACCAAACGCTCCATTACGTCCCATAGTGAGCCAGATCGATTCACCAACTTATAAGCTGGCACAACACTTAGCAAAAATACTATCACCACTGAGAGGACATACCAGAGCACACACAAAGGATTCATACCATTTTGTGAGTGAGATAAAAGACCTACATCGCGCTGATAATTAAACTATGGTCAGTTTTGATGTTGAGTCACTATTTACATGCCTACCTATTATTAACTGCATCTGAATTGTAACTAGGAAGCTAGAAGAAAATAACATGTCTCAAGAATATGCAATATTTCTTGAACACTGCCTCACATCTGGCTATTGTGGAAGGAGGAGTTCTACAAGCAAGTAGATGGTGTGGCGATGGGCTTACCTGTGTCTCCCATAGTCGCCTGCTCCTGTAAATCCAAGGTTCTACAAGCGGTACGTAGACGAAACTTTCACAATCTTACCATCTGACAAAGTAACTGCATTTTTAGACCACCTTAACTCCATAAACTCTAAAATAAAATTCACAATGGAGTTAGAGGCAAATAATTCCTTAGCCTTCCTGATGTTTTAGTCATCCGAAATCCTGATAACACTATTGGTCATACTGTGTATAGAAAAAAGACCCATACCAACCGATATCTAAATGATGAATCTCACCATCATCCTACACAGTTAGCTACCGTGGGTAAATCTTTGTTTCAGAGAGCACAAGGGATCTGTGACAGAAAACATCTGGCCGCCGAGCTTCAGCATGTCAAGCAAGTATTGCAAGACAATAAGCTTCGGGTCCCGCGCCTACGTCACAGTGAACGAGTGAAGCTTGGCCACAGTCGAGCGCACGCCTGCTGTACTACCGTATGTCAGAGGAGTCACAGACAAGATTGGTTACATCTTGAAGCGAGCTTCCATTAAAACATACTACAAGCCGCCGAAGAAGATTAGGCAATTTTTACCATCCTTCCATTCCATTCTATTCCTCTGCAGGATGCAGGTGTGTACAAGCTAGATTGTGAATGTGGTCTCTCTTACATAGGTCAAACAAAAAGATCTATAAAATCCCGCGTGAAGGAACATATAGCTGACGTGAAGCACCGACGCTCCGGGAAGTCTGCAGTCTGCGAATATGTTCAAAATCGTCCCCACCATTACATTCGATTGGATAAACCACATATCCTCGCAAAAGAACACCGATTCCTACCAAGGATGATACGCGAGGCTATTGAAATTAAAAAAAAAACATCCAAATGTCAATAGAGAAGATGAATGGGTGCTGCCAGCTGCTTGGGATCCTATAATTAACAAATTTAAACCCAAACCCAAGCATACCACTGCAAGACTTCATGATACTATAAGCTCGTTTTGCGTAAATCGGACCAAATATTAATATTCAAAAACTGAAGGTAGCCGGACTAACTATAACATTGGGACGTCAAACATCTCAGTCCTCCCTGTGACCATGGGTGCTGTAAAGAGCCCGAAACGTCGGGATAATAAAAATAAATTAAAGTAATTAACCGTGATAAAATCCGTAAATAATAGTTTTATTCAATGTGTAGTGTTCGCGTAAATTTAAGAAATCATTGCAATTAATAGTGCTTATAAAGCGAAAAAAGGTATAACAACTATGATATCAAAAGAAAATAATATTGTGGCTTAACACTTTTGGCTACCATGAAACAGAATCACTTTTGCCTTACAATTAACCTATAGAACATCATATGAAACGAGCGAGCGCGCACACACGCGCACGCGCATTCACCCACATTTCTAAACAATAATATTTTAATTTTAGTTTTATTAATAGGTTTTTTATTTTTGTCAACATATAAGTCATCCATTCAGGTATTTTTGTGAGAAAACAGTGGGTCCTGAGATACAGGTTTCACTTACATTAGGAGTCAGGGACTTAAAATTTATTCGTTAAAATTTATTAGTGAAATAAAGCAGGATTATTTTTATTTGGGGTGTCTATATAGTTTTCTCATCTGTTTGGGTTCTATAAATATATAATTATAAATTAAAATGAAAACATAAATATACATAAATATCAATAAAATAAAATAAATACAAAAAATACATAAATAAATAAAGATCCAACCAGATGGAAGCCAGGTCGGCAGGGGAGACCAAACGGTCGAAGGTTAGGAGGAAAGAGAAAGAAACCGACGGATGCGGGTGGTATCGAGGAGCACTGCCTTCTGCATTTGAGCTCGGAGCGGTCCGTCACGGAGTCCCAGTCGCCGCAGATGACCCGAGAGGCTGACTGGGATTAGCCCATTCGCAGACACGACTACAGGAATAATTTCGGCCGGCCGACCACCCCACATATCGGTCACCTCGTGAGCCAGCTCTAGATATTTTATTCGCTTATCTGTTTCGGCTTTCACGAGGTTCTCGTCATACGTCATCTCGTAATACGTAGCCAGTTGAGGGAGGCGACTGTATATCGACCAAAAATATCCTTGACTGTGCTCGGTCCATCAGCAGCACAATATCAGGCTTATTCGCAAGAATAGTCCTGTCTGTGATGATGGCCCGGTCCCAGCGAGCTTGGCGCGGTCATTTTTCAGCACGGCTTCCGGCAAGTACTTGTAATACGGCAACTTCAGGTCCACGAGACCGTATTTCAGAGCGAGCTCCTGGTGTAGAATTCTGGCTAATAGGTTGTGCCTGTGCAAGTACTCAGAGTTAGAAAGCGCCGAACAACCGGAGATGACATGCCTAAGTGACTAACCAGGATGGCGACAAGCTCGACAGACGTCGACGGTGCCATCCTTTAGGATGTATCTCCGATAGTTGTTGGTCTTAATAACCTGATCCTGTATTGCACAGACAAAACCCTCGGTTTCCCCGAAGAGGTCACCGAAACGTAGCCAGTTGAGGGAGGCGACTGTATCTACGAAGGACTCATGTAGAGCCCTGTAGTACCTCCCGTGGAGCTCCTTCTCATTCCATACGGTCGGAAATGCTTTGTACTGCCGGATCCTGCCATTGCTCGTTGGCTAAGGATAAAGGGGTAAGCCCTTTATCACTAGAAATAACGTCATTATAGAATGGATCATCCGATCTCGCCAGGAAGTATTGACGGAGGCTGCACACTTCGTGATTATGCATGGTGAGCGCGCTCAGGAAGCCACGCCCACCATGCTTTCGCGGCAAGTAGAGCCTCATTACCGACGATCTCGGATGATGTATCCTATGGGACATCATGGTAGTGCGGACTTTTCTATCCAGGGCGTTTAAGTTCAGTCTGAGTCCACCTGAGTATGCCAAAGGTATACATGAGGACAGGCATGACCCAGCCGTTATATGCGTGTGTCTTATTCACACCGGACAAAAGGCTGTTAAGCACTTTGGTCAAGCGTGCATAAAACACGTCGTAAACCGACTGTTTCATATCAGCCTCATCGATACCGATGTTCTGTGAAACACCCAGGTATCGGTATGTTTCAGCCTCGGAAAAGGTCCTTAAGTTGACGGGCATGGATAAGTCTATGACCTCAGAGCTAGCAACCCTTCCCCTTTCAACATGGAGGACTCCACACTTATCCGTCCCCAGCTCCATTCCAATAGAATTGCTAAGTCACAAGTGATGTTCAGCAATTCCATAAGATGGGAACGACTGGAGGCAAATAACTCGAGGTCATCCATATAGAAAAGGTGGGTCACTTTTCTACCTCCTTTCCGAACTTGAAATCCCCTCCCGGAGCCCTCCAGTAAAGTACTGAGAGGGTTCATAGAGAGGCAGAACCAGATTGGACTCAGACAGTCGCCCTGGAATATACCCCTTCTTATCCTTATGCGGCTTTCCGCAGCCGTCATCCACTCACCTAGATGACAAAGGATCGTACTCCACTGCCCCATACACTGCCGGGGAAATCTCGAACTGTACAGTCTATCTTGTACAGCTCGAGGGCCCTCTGTAACCATGTATGGGGCTCTGTAGCCATATATAGTCTATCCAGGCGGCGGAGAAGTTCCGACGGTCGGTTATTATTATTATTATTATTATATAGCATGGTCATCTCGTTATTTTTAATAAACGAGACTGTTAAATAGGTTAGGCTGATAACTGAAAGGTAAATTAAACTAGTTGACTGCGACATATATAAAAATAAAGTGACAAACGAACTTACTGTCCAGCGAATGGTAAGTGGTCACTGCTGTCCATGGTTACCAGCAACTAACTTCGATCAAAGACGGCTACACATGCGTTGTCATCTCTTAGGAATAAAATGGAATGCGTACTGGCTCTATATATCCTTCAGACTGGGACACAGAGGTGCAAGTACTGCTATTTGTATTTAAAAAAAGAAAAAAAAGATAAGAAAAAAAAATTTGTTCTCAGAAATAGTTTAGAGATACTCTATTACCCATTCCTCTACCGAATCGGACATCTAGGCAGGCAGAAAGACGGTCTTAGAGCCTAGTTTTTTGGTAACACACGAGCTGAGAGTAAGCGAACCATCAATCAGCGAAGAAGTCAGTAAGCGAATCAACCACAACTATCCTTTATTAAATATCAAAATGCATAGAGGTTGTCACTCCTGATGACGATACTTTCCTAAGTGACGGACTAAGAGAAACTACAATCTAATATAATAGAGTGTAAGAGGCGACTGTGGCAAACTGACACAAAATAATTTACTGCGGTTACTAAATAAATGATGATCACGGCGGTCTCTTGCCATTAAACAACTACCTAAAAACCCCGCAGGCTATACTATAGTACACATAAGAAGGTTTTTTTAATAAGGAATACAAGGTAGAGCCACGCTGCAGCTATATTATGGTTGTAGCACGAATGGGTAGGCTGGACCGGAGAATGACCACGCTCTTACAGAATACCAGCGTAAAATAGCAGTTTAATACTGCTGTTTCGTATGGGGAGTGTAGAGATCCGTAAACCCTTTCTTACTGGAATCGAGGCATTCCATCATAGTGCTCAGGGGTGACAACGCAGTTGCGTTTTGATTCTTAATCGAGGATAAATGTAAATGTCTATGAGCTACAGCATCCACTTATCATCAGGTGAACTGTGTGCTCGTTTATCACTCCTTTTCTACAAAAAAAATCGAACACACCAAGCAACCGACGGTTAATAAATACTTCAGTACTTCAGACACCTTAATTTGACTTCAGACTTCAGTCAAATCATATAGACAAGAAAAATTTAAATAAGAATTGTGAATTCTGTTTTGTTTTTCTTTCTTTTTATGAAAAATAAAGCTCTCACTAAAACAAAAATAAATTTCACCCGTCATCATCACTTCGTATTGTTAAACTAGCCAGATTAATTCCTTAGTAAATCTTTTACTAAATAATTATACGTAACAAGAAGAGAGAAATAAATTAAATAGAAATTACGGTAATGGTAAATATTTTTTCATTAAAAGTTTAAATGAGTTAAATATTTATCATCTAATTTATCTAAAGTTTAAATTAATATTTACGATAACTAAATATTTTGGCACAGACTTCTTATTCTACTACGGACTCTTCTCTATAGTTTATAGTGTGTGTTACAATTTTGATTTGTGCATGTTGAGTATTTTTTTTTAAAGTTGTGTATGTTTTGTAAAGTTCGGGTCGGTAGCGAAGTGGTTAAAGGTTTGGTTGCGTCGCTTCGCACCACGCATTCGATTCTCTCACGGAATAATTAAAACGCTCATTTGCTTATTTAAGTAAATTGTAATGAAGAGATCAATAAAACTAGAGTAATTGACATAGCCAAGTGTATCAATAAATTGAAGTGGCAATGGGTCGAATATATAACTCAAAATAAAACTAAACCAACAACCAACGAAAATAAAACTGGCCGAATGAACAACAGGCTACTCAGAGCCTTATAAGCTATTGAATGTCCTTTCTACTTAGAACCGATAAGTAAAAGATAGTCCCCATTAGTTATCGGTTCATGAAGCTTTTTGGCGAGCTCATTGCCACTTCTGCTTACCGCTTAGGATAAATAATAAATGTATCTTGTGAGAATAACAATAGTCAAAATCTATAAATTTTCCTCACCGTCTAAAATATTTATTCCAATTCAGTTGTAGTCATTACTTAGTATAATTACTCTTTGTAAAAGTAAGTCAATAACCTTACAATGGTTTCAATGTTTTGACACTAATTTAGAGATGTTTTTTATTTAAATGTTGCAAAAATATATTGGGTTTTGCTAAATTGATTGTACCTTACAAATAAACAAATTGAAATGTAACATACGTTAAATTTCGTTTTGTGATGTGGTGGCGTGAAGGAAATCGCCTTGAGAAAATCTACGTATCCGAGAAAGTAAGGAAACTTCAGGAAGACCTAAAGTTCTTAACAATTAAAAAAAACTAAAGTTATAAACGAACTTAATTTAACTTAAGTTAACTTTATAGCCGTGGTAGCTCAGATGGTTAACGTTCGCTGTAAGTATAACAGAACGCGAGTAACCCGGGTTCGATCCCCGCCGGCACCAATGAAATTGTTAATTGCAACTTCAAGTGCTGATTTACCACGTGCACGGCGGTGAAGGAAAACATCGTGAGGAAACCTGCATGTCTGAGGAATAAGAAAAAATATTTCGAAGGAATGGTTAAAAAAAAATTGTAGTTTAAAATCAACTCTGCACTCCGTCCTCCACCACAAAAATTGATAGGGGCGTACTCCGATGGTTTGGGCACGTTGAGCGAATGAGTGAAGACCGAATGGTGAAGAAAATATATAGCGCGAAAGTAAATATTAAAAGGTGTCGAGGTAGACCGAGACTAACTTTCGAAGACCATGTGAGCAAATTACTCGAAGAGGGGAAGGTCAAGAGTACTCGGATACCTAGACGTGCATGTATGAAGAAGTTATTGAACCTGAAAGAAGCGAAAGAGGTATGTAAGGATCGTGACACTTGGCGATCTGTTCTCTCTGGCTACCCCGTTAGGGATTGTGCGTGAAGATAAGTAAGTAAGTAAGTACTTTAAAATTAACAGTGACACGTCAGCTTACTGTAATGGAATATGCAATTTTATCCACGGATGATTTATGATCGACAGTCCCACATTCTCGGCAATTATAAATAAATCAACAGGTGCCTAAACTAACATCTAAAACTGTATCAAGCGCCAATAAATTCCATTTATAGCTATAAACGACGACGTCTGTCCGTCTATGCGCTCGTTAAATAAAAGACTGCACTGATCTACTACTATTCATTTTGAGTTGTTGGGTGACGTTTCTTTTATTTTCATGCATAGAATCTTATTTCACATTCCATTTCTTTCAACGTCAGTATTTCAGTGTATTTATATTCTGATAAAGAATGTTTGATACAGAAATAGTTCGGCTTTCGGCGCCTCTACACGTTGGCCAACACAGTGGCGAATGTAGTGGCCAATAGCATTGGCCAACGTGTAGACGGCGTGTTTGGGCTTCATTGGTATGTATTGGAACGATGGCCCGCAAGTTGGCGCGAGATCCGCGTGGTGTCGGTTTTTCACAAAAGATCAAAGGATTGTTGGCAGAGTTTGGTCGCCGCGTCCACACGTAGGCCGCGCGTTTAGTTTGCTACAAGCTCCCAGAGTGATTACACGCATCTGATTTAAAATTTATATTCAAGCTTTGTAGGGTGGATGCCCCCATTACTAGCCTTTTAGTGCCAATTTCAACTTTAAACATTCCTACTACTTTAATTAGCGCGATTTAATTATTATTGAACATTTGTTTTAATCAATAAGCTACTTATCAAAAAAAATTAACGTTTTTTTTACAATCAGATTATTACGAGAACAATTTTAAAATGAAAAAAAATGAAGCACGTCGTTTATACGTGGTAGAACCACACGTCGTTTATACGTGGTAGAACCATGCAATTATATTAGAAGTATAGTTGCAGCACGAAGGTCGGCTCGACCGGGGAAGGAGTGATTACACGCACCTGATTTAAATTTTATATTCACGCTTTATAGGGTGGTGCCCCTATTAGCCTTTTAGTGCTAATTTCAACTACTACTTTAATTAGAGCGATTTAATTATTTTTAAATATTTGTTTTAATCGATAAGCTATTTATGAAAACAAATAATGAACATTTATTTACAATCAGATTATTACGAGGACAATTTTAAAATGAAAAAAATGAAGCATATCGTTTATATGTGGTAGAACCATGCAGTTATATTAGGAGTATAGTTGTAGCACGAATGGGTCAGCTCGACCGGGGAAGGACCACGCTCTCACAGAATATCAGCGTAAAATAGTAGCTTAATGATGCTGTGTTTCGTATAGTGAGTGTAGAGAGACAGAGACCCTTTTTAAAGGAAACGAGGAATTTCATCTTAGTCCTCACGGGTGACAACGCATCTGCATTTTGATTCGTAATCGAGGATAGATGTAGATGTCTACGGGCCACAGTAACCACTTACCATCAGGTGAACTGTGTGCTCGTTTGTCACACTATTCTATAAAAAAACGACGATTTCTTATAATTTAATCGTGCAAGTTTTCGAATCATCATCATCATTACAGCTCTTCACAAGTCCAATACTGAACATCCTCCTCCACAGACTGCCGCAAAGCATGGTCCTGAGCCACTTTGCTCGTCATGAGTTTTTCATTTATGTTCTAAGTTATAATTAGTACCTATTATTAAGTCAATGTTAATTATTATATTTATTGCTATTGTTTTTGTCTTTCTCAAAAAATAATTAAATTACCAAATAAATTATATGGTGTTTTTATATACATCAAATGTCTGATAGAAATGCAAGTAGGTACATATTTTGCTAAACTTTAAAATCAAAACCCAATTTTAAAACATAGACTAATCAATTATAACTCCTTTAACTTTAAAATAAGTTAAGTTCTTATTAATGGTATTTATTCCAGTTTATGATGCATGTAAAAAATAAATAAAGCTAATTGTATATCGTATATCTATTTGCAGCCCCATTAATAACCACTATTATTTTATAATTCTTTTATAAAAACGTTAACCCCACACTAGGATTTTCTCCCGTATCGCTCAGGCAGTTTACAAACATAAATTGCACAAGGACACACATCCAGACCCGAAACAATTATTTGTAGGACATACAAATACTTGTTCCGTGCGGGATCAAACCCGCGGCGCTCGGCGCAGCCACTCATTGCTGAGCCACTGCGCCACGGTGCTTATAAATTCGTCCGCACATTGGCCGGAACCGAAGTAAACTGAACGACCTTCCAACGTGTGGACGCCGTCACCAACTCTCGGCCAATATATCCGCCACTCCATTCGCCACTGTGTTGGCCAACGTGTAGAAGCGACATTTCACGATGCAATGAAAGAACTTATCTATTACGTGTGTGAAATATATATACGTACATATATTAATAATAGCTCGACAAACCGACAACCGATGGAAAAGAACCTTGTAAAATATGCAGAAAGCTGATGGATGTAGGTGGCTCAGGATGGTGGTTTGTGTCATTTTTTGAGGTAGGGCTTTGTTCAGTAGTGCACTTGCGATAGGCTGTAATGATGATGATGATGATTTTAATATGTTATAAAATACTTTCGAAGTAATAATATTAATTTCATTCCTACAATGATTTCAAATACAGCGGATATTTCATATAATTTTTCAATAAGAGAACTGAACATTGTAGTGCCACAGATGAGGGTATTCCCTGTATTACAATAAAAATCATTATTTAGGTGCTACTTAAATTTATTTCGTGTATAAACCGGGTTCGATCCCCGCCGACACTAACGAAATTGTTAATTGCAATTTTAAGTGCTGATTTACCACGTACAGCACCGTGACGTGCTCGGCGGTGAAGGAAAACATCGTGAGGAAACCTGCATGTCTGAGAAATAAGAAAAAACATATTTCGAAGACATGTGAAGTTTGCCAACACGCATTGGGGTAGCGCGGCGAACAATTACTTGCCCTGAAACCCTCTCAGATGTGAGCAGAGGCTTATGCCCAGGAATGGGACGTATATATACTGTAACTTTTATCTCAATTTTATTTATGTATACTACTATATTATATACATATAATAATGTCCTCCAGACCGAATTTCGGCCACGGCGGCCTACCTCAACGGAGACTAGCCAACGGCGCAGGACAGGATTATAGTGCCCAAGTGTACAAGTGCGCAAGCACACTCTCTATTCCCTCACTCTCATAATCCGATGGGAAGGTAAACCGACACGACCGGAGAGAGATCAGGCGCAGGACCAACGGTTTTACGTGCTTTTCGAGGCACGGGGGTGAGACACCGCCAACTTCCTGACTCCGGGCAGCTACTGAAAATTTCTTGACAGAAAAACTCAATAATAGATATTTTGGCCCCACCCGGGATTCGAACCCAGGACCTCATGATCAGCAGTCGCACTACTACAACCGCTAGACCAACGAAGCAGTATATACATATATGGAATGAATAAAGACGTACAATATTAAAGTTAAGTTCATACAAATGTCTCACACAAGTAAAAAGTTAACACGTAATATAATCGTTACTAAAATAACACACAATGACACACAGCCTTTTAAATTATTTCTCATATATAAATTATTACGTCCTATACACGTCATAATTTTTATTAGCATTAAGATGATCCATATCCCGTTCCGTCGTTTTTATTACAGAAACTTGCATAAAAGTTAGCAGAAATCAAGCATTCATACTTTAAAGCCAGCCCTTCAAATTCTACAGGGAAATTTTGTAGAACTTCAGGGTTAGTCAAGGTGACATTTACTATCTCTAACGCTATAGAAAACTATAAAAGAATGAAATCAACGCTAAGTTACATGACTTAACGTTCAGATATGTCGATTCCATTCATATTTTTAGTTTTTTACAAAACATAATGGCGGTAATGAACGTAGAGTCATCTTAGCTAACTCCGCAGCCATAGTAAAATAGTGTTCATACAAGTTCAAAATACGATGAATACCACTTGACCATAAATGCACGAAGTGCTACTATTAAGTAATACTGATAACTATTTAGGCTACGTAGTTATTCAAATACAAAACATAAGAATATTGGTTTGTTATATCAGATCTAAGTTCGCATATAAAACAAAATAGAAGATAGAATTTAATAGGACACATAAAAGGAAACAAAAAATTTTATTGGTCGCCCGTTTAGATGCAAGCCGTTCAATGACGATTTTGATTAAGAAGTGACGTAACGTAAACAGAATACAGATGAGGATGTAGAAAACCGATGACCTTCAGGTCACAACGTAAATAGACATTATACTAATAATAATGATGCCAAAGACGTAAATAGATGGGCGACATTACCAGCATCACAATAACAAGCGATAATTTCACACATGTAAAAGAAATTTTGTCTTTTTTTAAGATTTTTACTCAATTAGTCGTAACACACGCTAAGACATTGAATAATCATGAATAATTTAAACTTTTAGTCCTTTGGTTTCTTCGTGAAGACTTTTTAGAAATTAGAAATAGTGATTGAATATACACAATGTGTACATCAAACAAAGTGATTGTTTAGCCTGGACTAATGTACTTTCAACTGTTGTTCAGAAGGACTATACCATGGAACGTATCAATGCCTATAATTGGAGTTTCAGTTTCTATCAAAAACCCGACGAAATACATTATGATGCTTTCTGACTTTTGTAACTAAGTAAGTTTTGTTAATAATCGCGATTTTCTTTTTTATTTGCACGAAAGCAACGTATATTGCGAATATGTCATTTTGAGCCATCGATAGAGAATTTACATGGCAGAGCCACGATGTGGCTATATTATATTTGTAGCACGAATGGGTCGGCTCGACCGGGGAAGGACCACGCTCTCACAGAATACCAGCGTAAAATAGCAGTATATTGTTGTGTTTCGTATGGTGAGTGTAGAGAATCGGAGACCCTTTTTACTGGATACGACGCATTCCATCTTAGTTATCAGGGGTGATAACTCATCTGCATTTCGATTTTTAATCGAGGATAAATGTGGATGTCTATGGGCCACAGCATCCATTTACAATCAGATCGACTGTATGCTCGTTTATCTCCATTGCTCTATATATCGAATCCTAATATAGCTATAAAACATCCTATCGACATAACCTAATATAACCTACAATAATTGCTCAAGTCGTTCAGACGGTCACCAACAGACGCACCAACCATTTCCGCTAGATGGCGCGATGAGTTTTACCCCGGACCTATAAAAAAAAAATATATATATAAACAGCGCCACCTATCGGATCCCAGTTTTATTAATTCGTTTTTTGGAACTTAGCCAACGTATAATATTTTTATTATAAAACACTGGGCTACTTATCTGATCCTAGCCTAACAATGAACTATTTTCTAGACAAGCAAAATAAATCATATCAATATGACTTCAATCAGTCAAGACGTTCTTAAGTCACACGATAACACGATCATTAATAAAACAGCACCAACGATTACTATATATATATACACATATACTTAAGGATATCGACTGCTCGTTGGTCTAGTGGTCATAAACGCGGTTTCTGATCATGAGGTCCCGGGTTCGAATCCTAGATCGGGCCAAAATTAGTTATTGGTTGAAAATACTCAGTGGCATACTGAAGTCAGGTACTTGGCTGTTTTATAACCCCGTGCCTTAAAAAAGCATGTAAAGCCGTTGACCCTGCTCCTGATCTTTCTCCCGACGCGACGGTCCAATAGTACTAGAAAACTGATGAAATAGAGAGTGCACTTGTGCTTGCGGATATACTCGGGTGCTATAATCCTGTCATGCGCAGATAGACAGTCTCCTTTGAGACTGGCCGCCGTTACTGAAATCCGGTTTGAAGGACATTATCATTTAAAGATATAAATACTTAAAAGATATTGGATTTAGCATTTTTTATGGGATAAGGTGTCAAACGAGCACACAGTCCACATGATGTTAAGCGGTTGCTGTGGCCCATAGACATCTACATCTAGCCTACGAATAAAAATGCAGATGCGTTGTCACCCCTGAGGACTAAGATGGAATTCCTCGTATCGAAAAAAATGGTCTCGTGTATACACTCACCATACGAAACACAGCAGCGTTAAGCTACTATTTTACGCTGGTATTCTATTAGAGCGTGGTCCTTCGCCGTTCGAGCTGACAAAAGCGTACTACAACTATACTACTAATATAGTCGTAGCTCCAGTATAACTTTACCACGTAATAATAAAAAAGCATACAGAAATACATAGCTAAAGTAGTCGTCAAATGCCTCTATAACAAATTCTAAATGCCGATCTCAGAACTACTGACATAAGCGTCAGTTACTGCAGTTGCAAGTAGCCTGTCAGGCATGATAATTACGGCTAGTTATTAAAAGTCTGACGTTATTATGGAGAAGGCTTTCTGCAGGCTCATTACAACACGGGGCTTATACCAAGTCCATGCTTGCCTGTGTATAGCAGTGTTGTAGTACCTATCGTCAGTATCTTCAACCCGTGGTTGTCGTAAGATTCGACTAGAGATAACTAAGATAAGCATGATAATAAGTATGAAATGGTGGTGTCAGAAATTTCACCACCCGAAACAAACCGGAATATGGGTATCAGCATCATTTCTTGCCTTTACAATGTTTATGGGCCATATTCAGAAAAAGTGTACATTTTAAACTGATATATTAACGATACTTAAAATCTACGTAACTAAACTAATGTCATACGGCATAGTACACATTAAACTATGTACTAATTATAGATTGGGCGAATAAAACAATTTTTTGGATTACTTGAAATGATATTTAGAGTAACCAAAATTACAAACTTCAAAAAAACAAAATCGGTGAATTGGAAAATTTATAAAATTCATACATATAAATATAAAATTAGGTATAAATGGTATGTTAACAAATATTCATTTTTTCACAAAGTAAAACCTCAGTATAAAAATACCACGTTACCCGCATGATGTAAAATACCCAGACCGGATGGCCAGTAATGTTATTCATCTGGTGCGGAGATCGCTAACCAGGCGTGTAGGCTATTGAATTTATCACCACTATAGGACATGATTTTTTTTATTGTAGCTCTTAACAGTCCACTGCTGGAGGTAAACCACGCCATCCTTTTAACACATCGTGTATATGCCAAACGTTAAATATCAAGACTGATAACAGGGAGCATTATCAGCACAGTGAAGGAATCTGCATGCGAAGAGTGGTGGCAATGGACAATGTTTCTCACTAAAAAAAGGCCAATTTTCATAACTGTTTAAGAGCTGCACAGGAGGATAACTTGTATGTAAACAAAATATTTTGATATTTTTGTATAGAATAAACGATCACACAATTCACCTGATGGTAAGTGGATGCTCTGACCCATATACGTCTACATTTATCCTCGATTAAGAATCAAAATGCAGATGCGTTGTCACCCCTGAGGACCACCTGTATGCATATGCATGCATGTTTTTATAGGATAAGGGTGACAAACAAGAACACAGTCCACCAGACGTAAGTGGATGTTGTGGCCCATAGAGATCTACATTTAACCTCCATTAAGAATCAAAATTCTCCGGTTATCTACACTCACCATACGAAACACAGCAGCATTAAGCTGCTATTTTACACTGGTATTCTGAGAGAGCGTTGTCCTTCCCCGGTCGAGCCGATCCATTCATGCTTCAACCATAATATAGCTTCAGCGTGGCTCTACCACGTATAAATTAAAACTAACATAGTACCTACGTATGAAAGCCTGAATGCCTAATTGTAATGTTCATTCGTTCACTCACCATTCCTTAGAGCCTATCAACTGCTGAACATTTTTTGCATGTACGAATAGCAATGCAGTTCTCAATAAACCAGTATCGCAGTAACTAGTATGATCTATTGCACAGATTACCCTAATCTGTGGATCTATTGTGATCGCTGCTATGGCTATAATTCACTCCTAAACCCTTTATATTCAATGAATTGAGGAAGCTGCTTAGCTCCGAGCTTTGTCACTTTTTCTAGGTTAACTACATAATTTTCCATATACCATAATTTCCACGCTTAACTGTCTATCTCCTGTTGCTATTCCCCTATGTCATTTCTTACCTGATCTTTCTCCCACTCATGCAATGTTATGACGCTGCCACTAAGTGGCAAATTATTATGTTATTACAATAAATACCCTAGTTTCAACCCGACTTTCCCAGAAGAAGAGTAATGATTTTGGAGTGTATGTATGTTATTCAATATAAACACGTAAAAACGTTGAGCCTACGTCTGATATTAGACCAACTCCGTATCCGAATTTGGGAGTGAGGGAATAGAGAACACCTATGTTGCCCCATACAGTAGACAGAATTACAGTGCCCGAGAGAGAGAGCACTATAATCTTGTCCTAGCGTTCCTGGTCGCCGTTATCGAAATCCGACCTGGCCGTTTTTATTACGTATTCATGTATGTGTAAATTGGGCTTGTTTAAACTGTACAGCGCTTTCTGCAGAATTAAGCATTCATATATTTCTTAGATGATAGTTCTCTTCATCTAATAATGGAACTATTCTCTAAGTTAATCTATCATCTAAAACTATTGTGCAAAGCTAGTAGCCGTTAATTATTTCTTGCCTATAATTAACCTTCTTTTAGTTTTCCTTGTAGAAAACCAACAGGAAAAAAGTGATGATAAGGTTATATTAAAATGTCATTTTAGTAAACCTTCTGATGTGAAATATTGAGCAAGTCCACGATCGAATGCTAGTGCTTTTAAAATAACAGAGAAATCGACGTGGAGTCCATATTACTGGCTGTTCGCCAGGGCCGGCTTCCGCTTGCTTTGTTTGAAAAACATGGACGAATTTCTGCCGAGTATTGAGAGTTTGATTGCCAGATTTATTTTTTCCGAGTCTAAAGGCAAATCATTGGCGATCGATTGATCTAAAGTGAAATAATTTTAAATATTTAATCAATCGAATACGAATGTGCTTAAAGGTCATTCGGTAGAAGAGGAATTCTTAATTTGCATTTCAAAAATATCACAAATTTTTATTTTTTGCGTTTTGTATATCTTTTTATCCGAACTATGACAATCCACAATTTCCTTAAAAATTATAGTAAAGGACAATCGATTTCGAATTCTTAAATCAGTGATTATAACGTCTGTATGTCTGGATTTATAAATATTTATTTTATTTAACACCTTTAACGCAATCATATTATACTCCTTATAATAATTATATTGTTGATTGCAACGGAGCTAAAAATAGTCGCATATGATAGCACATAACATATTTGTGTTATATATCGTTGAAATCTTGAGATAAACCAATATAACACGTTATGTTTTGAATTCCCTCGTGCAACAGCAATTAATGCCGAAGAGCCAAATGCACTCATGGCACGCGCGCATTCGAGATGATCCCAGCAATTATTCAAGATGCCCTCATATTCATGCGCTTAACGTTTTCACATAGCTATAATATCACTTTTCAACCGACTTCAAAAAAAGAAGGAAGTTCTGAACTCGGCTGTATTTTTACCTCATAACTTTTTCCAGGTAACTTTGATAATTCTTTTTTTATTTGAAATCTGGTGTTTTTCATGTGATCCTATAGAATCTGACCAATAGTTTTTGAATTATTCTTAATAATATGGATCTAATTGACTTCGATTACATTGATGATGTTCTCATTTAATTTCATATTGAAAATTTTTAATTTTACTACTTGTTTATAATATTTTCTGTATTTTTTATAGAATAATGGTGGCAAACGAACACACAGTCCACCTGAATATAAGTGGATGCTGTGGCCCATAGACATCTACAGTTATCGTCGATTAAGAATTAAAATGCAAATGCGTTTTCACCCCTGAGGACTAAGATGGAATGCCTCGTTTCCAATAAAAAAGAACATAGCAGTACTAAGCTGCTATTTTACGCTGGTATTCTGTGAGAGCGTGGTCCTTCTCCGGTCGAGCCGACCCGTTCGTGCTACAACCATAATATAGCTACAGCGTGGCTCTACCACGTATAATGCCTAATTGTTGTTTTTAGCATTAAATATTTGTTTAATAATCCTTTTCATTATTTTAGCGTAACACATTTTATAGCAATTAATAGTTATTAACCGACATAAAAAGGAAAGTTCAGACAAAAAGAAGGGTTTGCTTGCACTGCAGTGTTCCGATCTGAAGGGTTAAGAGGCAGTATAATTAACAGGCTGTGAGGCATTCCATCTTAGTCCACAAAGGTGGCAGTGAATCTGAAGCCTTCTTTGCTTGCCTGCCTTCTTTGTTTCTTTGTTTGAAGTCTCATTGAAATGCAGTCGCCACTTACCACAGGTAGACTGTAAGTTCGTTAGTCTTGTTTTTTTTTCATTTATTATACAAGCCAGTTATTGGTCACATACCTGGTGGTAAGTGGTGATGCAGCCTTAGATGGTAAATCGCACTGCCTGAGCGTAACAAAAGCCTATTCACTATTGTTTTGAATACGCTCAGATTGTATTCGGACGGAAAGATAGACGCCGGCAAATTATTCCACTCCTCTGCTGTACGCATTAAAAAGACGTACGCATTAAAAACCGTTCGGTTCTAATGCGTGGAATATCGACAACAAAGACCCGCCGACCGCCTGGTCTGTTTCTGGTTTACCCCGCGTGTTTCTATGTGCGCGAATTTTTTCAAAAACTTACACACTCAACTTTTATGATTATTTTACTACCGTAATGTGTTATTATAATACCGAGAGGTCAATCGACGGATTCAACTCGGCTGGGCAGCGTTCGGGAAATTACGACACATCTTCTCGTCAGGTATACCTCAATCTCTGAAAACTAAAGTGTACAACCAGTGCGTGTTGCCAGTGATGACTTACGGATCAGAGACGTGGTCCTTCACTGCTGGCCGTATGAGGACGCTCAAGGTCGCTCAGCGAGCTATGGAGAGGGCTATGCTCGGAGTTTCTCTGCGTGATAGACTCAGAAATGAGGATATCCGCAGTAAAACCAGAGTGACCGACATAGCCCAACGGATTAGTAAGCTGAAGTGGCAATGGGCCGGCCATATAGCTCGAAGAACCGATAACCGATGGGGAAGAAAGGTTCTCGAGTGGCAGCCTCGTACCGGTAGGCGTAGTGTAGGGCGACCCCCCACTAGATGGAGTGACGACCTGGTAAGATATGCAGGAAGTCGATGGATGCAGGTGGCTCAGGACCGTGCTTTGTGGCATTACTTGGGGGAGGCCTATGTTCAACAGTGGACTTGTGAGGGGCTGTGATGATGATGATGATGATGATGAATGTGTTATTATTACGGAACGGTCTGGCATGTAAAATTATTATGTGTACAACTTAATATATATATTTTTGGGTCGTTTACTTAAAAAAAAAAGAATATATTTTAAAACATTTAATTTGTATGTTTTTCCTCCCCGTATTTAACACTAAGATGAGTTTGCGAAAGATGTCAGATTCGCAAATATAATATATACAAAATAATATTTTTGTTTGTCCGTATTTTATGCGGCAACATACGCTTTATCAGATTGCGGTAAAACTTTGTCAATATATTATTGCTTGCACTTCCGCGAAGGTTATAAGCATAGTTGGACCGTAGGCCCAGTGTTGTAGAGTCCAGCTATCACACAGGCAGATCGCTGATCAAACATAAAAAATTGCGCAGATTCATGTATCTAGTTCATGTTGTCAAAATACAATAATATGGTTTATTTCTAATACTCATCTTTGTTACAGCCCTTCACAATCCCACTGCTGAACAAGGCCTGTGTTCAGCAGTGGACAGTTATCCCTCAAGGTGTGCGAGGGGTTGAGCCACCTACATCATCGAATTTCTGCATTTTAACCAATTTAATAAAAATATGTCAACTGGTAAAATTGCTCTACAAAATGTCAGGAAACATTCTGGCATCCAGCAAACGATAGATTAAAAATTGAAAATTAACCACATACATATTTAAAAATTAACAGTAACTACTCAGTTACTGTCATTGCCAATCCGCGTGGTTCGTGCTGGCACTTTGGTAGTGGTAAAATTTTGTGTGGTACACGATCCTAATATAGGTCTATAACAAAGTAAAGTAAAAGTTACAGTTACTATATATACGTCGCACTGCTGGGCACAGGCCTCTTTTCATTTCTAAGAGGGTTTTAGGACAAGGAAATGTCCGCCTCGCCGCCCAAATGCGTGTTTACAAGCTTCAAAGTCTTCAAAATATTTTTTTTTCTTATTTCTCAGGCATGCAGGTTTCCTCACTATGTTTTCCTTTACCGTCGAACACGTGGTAAATGTAACAATTTCGATGTGATACTTTTTACCGACTTCAAAAAGGAGGAGGTATTCAATTCGACTGTGTTTCTTTTTTCTTTTTTTATGTGTGTTACCTAAAAACGTTTATCTGGGTGAACCGATATTGATAATTCTTTTTTTTTATCTGAAAGCTAGTGCTTCTCGTGTGATTCTATATAAATTTAATTAAGATCTGACCAGTAGTTTTTGAGTTATCTTTAATAATGCTTATTTAATTGACTTCGATTAGATTGATGACATTATCATTTTAAATATGTTAAAGCCGGTTGTACAAATTTTTAATTTTATAACTTGTTTTATTATAAAGTATGTACATACTTATGTGAATAAGTATTTTATAAAATCATTAGTAAAATGGATAAATTATTCTCTATAATTCAATAATAAATATCTACTAATTAAGAAATATAACTGATCTCCACAAACTGCTAATAATATTGGATATAATCCGTCGTTATTTTTTTCGTATGAGATAGAGAAATTGTAGAAAATTATTTAATTAAAAGGGAGTCAAACCTTATCTTTATCAAAACTATAGATAAGGTTAGATTAATGAATCGTGCATATACGAGTAACTAAATTATAGTTACACCGTTTAAAGTTAATTAAGAGAGAAAGTTACCAATACCACAACGACAAATTACCCCATAAATTGCGGGCAACACAGTCGAGGTGTCGCCAGTTTACCGTATACGGGAAAAAGATCTTCAAGCGTTTTTCTTGCCAAGTAGTACAATTTATAAGCTAAGGGAGGATTTATAAAAGATCAAATACGAATCAAATGTAGTAACCACATTACAATTTAATTTATGTATATTACTTAGGCTACACAACATATTAAATTAGATTAATATTACTGGTCGCATGATAGCGACCTAAGAGACTTAATCACTCTATTTAAACCTTTATGAGGGTTTTAAGGGTAAACCCTACCGGTATTTCAAGGCCTCGGAAAGATGTCGCACGATCTGACACGAAGATCAGCTTCAAAGGTGTTTATATATATATATATATATATATATATATATATATATATATATATATATATATATATATATGGAAATTTAGTATTCTATGGTCTACACGTTTATAGAATTTGTCTCAATACAATTAAATATAAGTGCCTGTTTTTAATTTCAAACAGCTTAATACATTTGTATTTCAAAGTATATGTATATACATATTTAGAAGTTATATGTATATATATAGAAAGTTAGAAGTACACTGTAAATTAGTTTAAATCCAAAAACTTAAATAAAGCGCAACAATACATATTATGTAAATTTGATATGGCTTAGATAGATCATTATTAACACTGTTGCAAAGCAAATATGTAAAGCGTCATCATATATATATATATATATATATATATATATATATATATATATATATATATATATATATATATATATATATATATATATTGGGACTGAAGTCGATGGAAGTAAAGGGATTGAAGGTTCAAATTAAAAATTATTTTTTTATAGCATAAGTTTGAAAAACGAACACAGTCCACCTGATGGTAAGTGGATGGTGTGGCCCATAGACATCTACATTATTAGATTAAGAATTAAAAATGCAGATGCGTTTTCACCCCTGAGGACTGAGATGGAATGCCTCGTTTCCAGTAAAAAAGGGTCTACAGATCTCTACAGAATCTTACAAATAGCCAGCGTATAGTTATTATACGCTGGTATTCTGTAAGACCGTATACTTAAGCTATACTTGGACTATCATTACTTAGTTCCGTTTTTCGATAAAAACATAGCAAGCGACAATAAATTCGTTAATTATGGGATTTTGATCTTAATAGTATATTATCGAGCAGTCAAATGTTATTGTGTTACAAGTTGTTGAAAAAAGAAATAAACACCAATCTTCAAAGAAAAAGAAAACGCTTTGCTCATAAAAAATACACCACTATACAAATGTGTTTCGATTTAAGTTGAGATATCTTCGTGTCTGTCAATTACTGTAATAATTAACTACTCTAACCGTAACTAATTAGATAATCTAACCTCATAGTTGAAATTTTACTTATTATAAATAAGATTTCATCATTTTGAATGGTATTGACGTATAAATAGTAATTTCAGCAGATAACTTTATATATCTCGATGAATAGAATAGTTACACCTCGTGATTATTGTATTTAGTACTCGCGCAAAAGTCGTGCTGCCTTGATGCTCACTATTCAATAGTTGTATTCATCATTTCCTCTTATCTTATTAGGGGCACGATTGGATAATGCATATAAAACACAGTATTAAACAGAGAATTCTTTTTAAAGTGGTTGACTGATAGGCCAACCCTGGAATATTTCCCGCTTTTTTTGAGCTCGAAACGCTCGAAAATCTTCCAATTGGTTGATTTTTAAACTCTTAGAGTTCAATTATAATAAGTTATATAAAAAAACGATTATTTAGAAATGTTTAAACAGCTATTATTTTTGAAACCATTTTAGCGGCATTTGAGGCAGTTTTTCAAATAAAAAAATGTCTTTGTCTGGAGTTTGTTAGTCAAATATTTATAAAGTTATTTAAAAAATGACATTTTTTTTGGTTTTTATTTTTTGAACATCTTCAAAGCAGCTCGACCAATCGAAACCTAATCAGGTCGAAGTCTCAATTAACTCTTTAGGGCGCCGTATCGCTTATCTCGATCGGTTAATTCACTCGGTCAAAGATACCGGACGACAAAATTTTATTTACATACATATAAATACACACACACACACACACACGCACACGCACACGCACACGCACACGCACACGCACACGCACACGCACACGCACACGCACACGCACACGCACACGCACACGCACACGCACACGCACACGCACACGCACACGCACACGCACACGCACACGCACACGCACACGCACACGCACACGCACACGCACACGCACACGCACACACACACACAACACACACACACACACACACACACACACACACACACACACACATACACACACATACACACACATACACACACAACACACACATACACACACACACACACACACACACACACACACACACACACACACACACACACACACACACACACACACCGATGCACGGCACGTGTGTGTGTGAAACATGAAAACGTGGAGATCTGTTGAAAACTCGCATTCTCAAAATCGGACCGAAATCTATAACTTCCTACTTTTGAATATTATTGCAAAAATTACATCGCTCACGCTAGTAACTTAGACACAACTTGACTTAAGGTAATTTCGCACGTCGTTTAAAAACTAATTAAGATTATAACAGTACATACCTTTCGCCCATATACGGTAGTCCGAAAGCTTTATAATTGATTAAAAAACCGTATGAAGTAATGTGTCATAATAAAAATATGAGTCTGTCTGCAATTATTTAAGATTATCTTTATAGTTCCAATGTTTTCTCCTAAAGTATAAAATCATATAACTTCTAAATTTTAACTTAGTTTTTTTATAGGAGTAGGGTGACAAGCGAACACACAATCCACCTGATAGTAAGTGGTTGCTGTAGCCCATTGAGAACTAAGATGGAATGTCTCCTTTCCAGTAGAAAGTCTCCGGTTGTCTACACTCACCATACGAAATACAGTAGCAGTAGCATTATCTGCTATTTTACGCTGGTATTCTGTGATAACGTCGTTCCCCGGTCGAGCCGACCGATTCGTGCTACAACTATAGTTCTAATAAAGTTGCAACATGGCTCTACCACGTAAAATATGTATAAGATAGCCTAGTGTCAAATTTAACATAAATATCATTATCGATATAATCACAGCCACAGAGATTCAACGTTGCACATAGGCTTTCCACTAAAAATGCAATATGTTTATATAAATATAAGCATATTGCATAAAATGCTTATATGAAGCTGTCGCTATAACTTTTCTTTCCGATCGTTCTAATCGTAAATTAAAAAATGCAGTAGCGTATGAACCATAGAATACTATAATACTCAATAGAATGGCTGTCAACCTTATTTTGTACGAGGGTCGGCGTCGCCGGGAGCACACATATCACATATAAGCAATTACGTCGTATTATCACTACTACAAACCCGATTAGACAGACTGAGTAAATTTAAACATTTTAGACTTTTGATTAATGTCATTAAAAGAATCGTTTAAATTTTAACACATATTTATTTGTAAATAGTGTGCAATTTGGCACTTACTAAATAATTTGCATGCGAAATTTGGAAATGATTGTAACGTCAAAACTCATCTCGTGATGACAGTTATGCGTGTAATTGACATGTCAGTGACATTTTAGTGGCTACACGGGCTCCACCTACTCCCACGTTCTATTATGTATGCATTATAGTATTCTATGGTATAAACTTCTGCAAATATTATAAACTAGCTAGATACTAGACTAGATTTCTGGATATCGACAATAGCACCATCTACCGGGTCCGATTGTGAATCGCTCATATCATACAGGGATCCACTAAAACCCACACATTTTTTAAAATCAAAATTGGTCCAGCCATTTTCGAGTTTTTGCAAGACTAACGGACGACAATTGATTTTATATAATAAAGGTTAAAATTTAAGCAGCATTGGTCGTCTCTTACACGTTCCTGGCATATTTTTAAGGTCCACTTAAGAAAAGTGTGTTCAGAAATGGAAGAAACAGCCGTGCATACGACAGTCTTTAGAAACCCAGTCTGATATCGTTTATCGTAGATATATGTCCATTAACCATTGACGTGGACAACATTTTTTTGTTATAAAACGCTACCCTTACAGTAAAATTTTCTCCCGTATTTTGGTGGCAGTTTACAAACAAAAATTGCACGAGAACACACTTCCAGACCGATCCTACAGTCCTGCAGCGCCGCGAACAAACTCATAGCAACCACGCTACTGAGGTATCATTACATAAAAAATATATAAAATCTAATATTATTTTCCCTTACAGAGAATAAGATATTACTATAGATTTTCTGCTTGCTCTCGCAGGAATAAGAGGAGACTTATGTGCAGTAGCTAGACTTTATAAATAAATAAATAAAAAGTATTTATTTGCCACACAAAAATACAATGTTAAAATTTTAATGGACAGCTTAATAATTAGTTGTGACAAAACAGTCTGTGACTCAGTTGTAACGGGAAACCCATTACTCCTACTATTCTGCCACAGCCCTTGCGCATAATTCATACAGGATCTTAGGCAATTGATGAAACACATGTATCAACAATAAAAAAGTAAAAAGTAAAAATAAAAATAAATAAACAACTATACCATCTAAATACGAGGGTGGATTGAAAAGTACTCAGCCTAACCAAGAAAATAAACACATACTAAATCAGTTATATTTTTATTTTTCTACATAATCAACATCAAGTTCAATACACTTTTGCCACCTCCCCTTCCAAGCATTTAGACCGTTGAAAAAAAATTATTCTTCCTTAGAGTCAAAATATGCGTCTACAGCTGCTTTGACCTCGTCGTTTGTCGAAAATCTTTGACCTCCCAAGTGCTTTTTTAGGTTAGGGAACAGAAAGAAGTCTGATGGTGCCAGATCAGGTGAATACGGCGGATGCGGTAACAGTTCAAAGCCACAGTTGTGAATTTCAGCCATTGACTGTACTGACGTGTGAACACGGGCGTTATCTTGATGAAACAGGACTTTTCTTCTGAGCATTCCTCGACGTTTTTCTTTTATTTCCTCTCGTAAACGACGTAGTAAGGTGCAGTAGTAATCAGAGTTTATAGTCTGACCCCTTTCAAGATAATCAATCATAATCACACCTTTCGAGTCCCAGAATACTGAATCCATCACCTTATTTGCCGACAAAATCGACTTAGCCTTTTTTAGGGGGTGGTGAACCAGGTCTTCTCCACTGTTTTGATTGTTGTTTTGTTTCCGGTGTACAGTAATGAACCCATGTTTCGTCCATAGTAACAAAACGATTCAAAAAATCATCTGCATCGGCTTCAAATAACTCCAACCATCGCGTGAAATAGTCAATCGCGTCCTTTTTTTGTTCAACTGAAAGCAGTCGCGGAACCCACCTCGCAGACACCTTGTGGAAACCCAACTCGTTGGCAATGATGTTTTGAGTTCGTTCATAAGAGATGCCTATAATCTCGGCTATCTCTCTAATTTTTAATCTGCGGTCTCCCATTATTAAATCAAGTACTTTTTTAATATTTTCGTCAGTAGTTGACGTCGAAGGCCTTCCAGAGCGGGGTTCATCTTTCACACTCTACCACGCTTAAATTCTGCTATCCATTTTTTGACGGATGAATATGACAGAGCACAATCGCCTAATGTACTGACCATGTCATCATGGATGGCTTTTGATGATAGCCCCTTCTTATGGAGGTACTTCATGACGGCACGCTGCTCGATTTGCTCCATTCGCGGAAATTATGTCCGATTACTTTGTTAATAAATTTATAAAATAACAACTAATTATCGCACACGTTTCGAACTTCACACAATGAACTAGTCTGAACTGAACTAAATAATGTGGGTAGATTTGATTTTTAGAATTGAATGGATCTGTGTTAGGCCGAGTACTTTTCAATCCACCCTCGTAATATTACTATACAAATAAATAAAATTGAAGTGTCTGTTTTAATTTCAAAATAACATCTTTTTACTAAATGCATATTAAAGTATGTATATACTAAAATATAATAAATAACAGTTTTATAAATTTTTGTCAGTCAGTGTGTCTGTTTGTTCCGGCTAATCTCCGAAATGGCTTGACCGATTTTGACTGGACTTTCACTGGCAGATAACTGATGTTATAATGAGTAACGTAGGCTATTTTATATTATAGAAAAAGAATTACGTGAAATCCAACCGTAATAAATTTCATGCGGACGAAGTCGCGGGGAACAGCTTGTTTTTAAATGTAATATTTAGCCAATAACATTATCAACTCAACAACTATCCTTTAATTTATAAGCGCCGCTGACATAGTTATAAATTATTTGGCTAAGCATTTCATCTAACGCGCTGCATAACAGATGAAAAACAAAAAGAATGACATTTATAAATTATGAACAAAAGAATAAAATTCTCGTGAAACATAATAAAATATAAACTACAGTTATGCAATATGTACTACGTGACCTCAGTTTTATGACCGGTGAAATATATGTCTACGTTAACGATAATTTTTTCACCGGCTCTCAGAATGACACACGTATAATATGTTATTGGCGCCCAAAATTCAAAAATAAATATGGCGCCGCATCGGACCGACGTACGATGTACCAAGCTAATCGATTACATTCGACGATCATGTATGGAAATAAACATTGGGTTGTGTTGTACATTAAATGGCTATAAAACTGTGTCTGGATAGCCGGTTGGCTTAATCGAGACACTTCTTTGGGTCAAGGTTCCCAGAAATCCCTTCGATAGTGTCATTTTGAGCCTGTTGATAATGCCTTGAGTTCGCTTATAAACAAATATTTTACAGCAATTTTTTTATTTGACAATATGTTCAAAGTACAAAACAAGATTATACGGACACAAAGGACATCTTTCACCTTGCCACCAACCACCTTATATACATAGTAATGAAAATAGAAAAATAAAAATAGTAAAAAGTCTTAATAGCTCAGCGGATCATCATTTCATCATTACGGCTCTTCACAAGTCCGCTGCTGAACATAGGCCTCTCCCAAGTAATGCCACAAAGCACGGACCTGAGCCATCTGCATCCATCGACTATAAAGGATCTCCTAGGTGTGCGTTGCTTGTAGTTAGCAGTGGCTGCATACAACCGTCGGTACGATGTACTTCGCCGATCGTTGAGTCCCGTGATTTCGTGAGGCGTCGAGGTCACCGGCCCCTAGGCAGATTCTTGGCACTTTAAGCGTTTCGTGCATTTTGTGCCTAGTCGCGTTTTAAAATGCTACCACCGCACTTCCCCCAACCCTTTTGTTGCAAAAGGGGTAGGCAGTGCCCAAAAGTGATTACGCCAACTTTTTTAATCATCCTAACCATCCGCGTCGCGCATTGCTGCCGATCGGCTGGTAATAGACAGGGCCGTATTAGATTACTGACTGACATTAGGTAGGTTCACACCATCATGTCCGATAAGGACAAGGGGAGCCCCCACCTAAACCTAGAAGACCACCGGACCGTTCTGGCGTTTTGGAAAGACCCATTGCGTACCGGGATATATTTCACCCGGAACGGACTCGAGTAGTGTCCTCCTACTCGCAGATCCCGACCCGGAAGCCTTCGTCGCCGGGCAAGGAGCCCGCACCGAGGACCGCGCTCTCCCCCATCGTACCTGAGCGTACGACTGGGGGTGAACCGTCGCCCCAGCAACAGCGGGCCAAGAAAACGCCACGAAGGCATACTCCACCCGAAACGGCAGCATCCCTCCAAGAAAAGAGGCAATGCGTCGGATCCCCCTATTCCTCGGAATATTCTACATCCGAGGAAGAAAGCGACCGACAACCGGAGAGACCTATTCGAAGATCACCACCTAAATCCCCATCGCCGACTAAACCAACCCCTCCCAGATCACCGGATCACCATTCCAGCATGGATGCTGTTGATCTGGAGCAGGGCGGAGAAGGGTCGTACGGGTGGAGCTCAACCACATATGCGACCCTAGCGCCATCTGCCGGGCATTCATTGTCCGCGCCAACCACCAACCCGTCAGGCCGGCCATCGGACGATGATCAAAGGCCTTCAACAAGTTACGCCCAACTGGTAGCTGCCCCAGCAGTACCAAGGACAAGGACAGCTGAGGCACCAAAACCAACGGAAGAAACAGCTAAGAGATACCCGCCCATAGTGGCTGAGTGCTTACCGGACTGGACGAAGCACTTCGAGGACTCAACAGGAAGTTGGGGCACCCACCGAATGCTCGTCCGTTCGGTAAGGGGGGTCAGATTTACCCCCCAGAGTCCGGAAGAATTCCGGACGGTACAGAAGTACCTGATAGAGATGACCGACAAAGTACCAGCCATGTCCTGGTACTGTTATACTCCCGAAGAGGACAAGCCCACAAAAGTGGGCACGGATCCATCCGCGATAGAGGGAGCTATCAGGGCAAAGGGGTTCCCGATTAAGTACGTGAAAGGGATCCCCCCCCCCGTAGAGGCAGACCTGGGTGCCTCTACTTCACGCAGCTGGACCACCTGAGCCTGGAGCGCCTCAATGAGCTATATCAGATCGACGAACTCCTATCCATGAGAGGAGTCGTCATAGAGGCCTGGCAAGGAAGAGCGGGTCCATCGCAGTGCCACCGCTGCCAGGCCTTTGGCCACGCATCTACAAATTGCTTCAGGCCAGTGAAGTGTGTTCGCTGCGCCGGAGATCATATCGCCAGTAACTGCCCAAGGGGTAGAGACGAAGAAACGCGATGGGCAAATTGCGTCAACAATCATACCGCCAACGATCGCCGCTGCCCACTCCTGAGGAGGATTGCAAGGAAGCAGGGGATAGCTCTACCGGGAATACTCCCAGAAGAGCCCAGAAGAGTCCCCCAGAGTCGTCCCAGGGCCGTGGTCCAGGAAGACGGGTGGACTACAATAAGAGGAAAGGGAAGGCAACCTGAACCCCCCCTCCACCCGTCTCGGCACCCATAGAAACGTCACCGTTACATCCAAAGCAACCACCGGGGCGACTCTCCGCCCGCCCCCCCGCTAACGACGCAATTGAGCGCCAAACCTCGCAGAGGAGTAAGCGGGGGAGGAAGAAGATGAAGAAGGTGCAGCCCCCTCCTCAGGCAGCAACCTCTACCTCAACCCCAACGGTAACGATAGCCCAGGCGCATTAAAGAAAAGAAAACCAGAATGGGTAGAGTGCCAGAAAGGGCTCTATCCGAAAATAGAGCCCGCTCTACTTATAGAGCGCGCTCTACCCATACACAAAGACCAGTTCAACAACACCCGAGACCAGTGCCAACGCCTTCACAGGCTCCGAGAACACCATCAGCCGGCTTCGAGACTGCTGACGCCAACCAGCGCTTGGTTGGCATAGCAATCGAAGTCGGCACATCCTGGCAGACATCAGAGCCGGGACAGATCCCATTACAGCGGTGATGAAGGCGCTGGCAAACCTCCTGGGCCTGGAAGTCTAACCGGGGAAACCCGGGTGGAATCCAGCAGAAGCTACATGAACTCCGCACTGTCGCCCAACAACAAGACATACAGGTCATCTTGCTGGGAGAGACAAAATTAAACCTGAGTACGCACATAAAGCTACCTAACTACCATCTTTACAGGAGGGACGAGGTCACTTCTCAAGGGGCCGCCTACAGAGGGACGGCGGTTCTAGTGAGAAGGGACATCGTCCATCAAGAGCTCGAACTACCGGAGTACCAAACGATGCGCTCTATCGGTATAAAAATGGAGGCGGCGGGCGAGGAACTTAGGATCTACGCAGCATACCGCCCGCCAGGGACTCCATTCTGCTCCTCAGACGTCCGGACGGTGATGGAAGGCGAAACACAGACCATCATCGCCGAGGACCTAAACGCCAAACACCCGGCGTGGGGATCTAGAGTGATCAACCCGCCGGGTCATGCACTGTTTGAAGACGCCGAAAGATACGGCTATGACGTCTTAGGTCCCGACGAACCCCCACACGTTCCGACAGATCCACCGAGTCGTCCGGGTGTATTGGACATCATGCTCTCTAGGAACATCAACTACCCGATAGTGGTAGAGGTGCTGTACGACCTGGATTCACAGCACCTCCCGATCTTGATTACCCTTGGCCTAAAGGCGGTGACTACGTCGCCCAGAACAGTTAAGACACGTGTCGACTGGAGGCTCTACCATCAACACCTGCAGGAGAGACCTCCAGCACACCACCCCTTAAACACAGCGGACAACGTAGAGGCGGCTGCTACTAACGTGACAAAGGCGATACAGGAGGCCCTCAACGCTGCCTCTACGATCGTCCCGATGTCAACAAGGAGAGACGATCTGCCGCTACAGATAAGCGTGCAGATCAGGAGGAAAAGGGCGTTAAGGAGGCTCTGGGCGCGTACTCGCTGCCCGAGAATCAAGACGCAATTGAACACCTTGTCGAAGGAACTGTCGGTTGCAGTCCAGGCACACAGAGGAGATGCCTGGGAGCGACGCATATGGAAGGCGGAAGAGCATGATGCGTCGCTCTACAAACTGAACCGACACTTAACTAAAGCCAAACCTCCCGTTTGTCCGCTAACCAACAACGCGGGCGAACGTCGTTACGATGCCAAGGGTAGAGCGGATATCCTAGGAGAGTACTTCGAGGAGCAATTTATGCCGAACCCAGCAAGTGCGGAGTTCATGGAGCTTCATGCCCGAAAGTAGAGTCGCGTACAGGAGTTCCTGTCGTCGCCCGCGCCGCCTCTTGCAGGTGAGTGGTTCATCTCCCCCGCTGAACTGCGGAGGACAGTTACGGACGATTACGGACTAATCCGAATTTGAGACTTACAACGCCTAAATAAGGCTCCCAGGACCGGTCCATAGTGGTGGACCGCGAGGAAAACCCGGGTAATGGGGGCATACCCCGAGGCCCGAGACCTGCAGGACCCCACAGTCCTTGCGGAAGACATTAGCGTTCCATCGACTCCCTGTATGTCTTACCAGGTCGTCACTCCATCTAGTGGGGGGGGGCAACACTTCGCCTGCCGGTACAAGGCAGCCAATCAACAACCTTTTTTCCCCATCGGTTATCGGTTCGTCAATCTATATGGCCGGCCCATTGCCACGTCAGTTTACTAATCCGTTGGGCTATGTCGGTCACTCTGGTGCGGATGAATGTCCGTATTAGAACCAGGATTCGCAGAGAAACCCCGAGCATAGCCCTCTCCATAGCTCGCTGAGCAACTTTGAGCTTCCTCATACAGCTAGCAGTGAAGGACCACGTCTCAGACCGAAGAGTACAATCTGCCACTTTGCAGAATTCTGCGAATTTGGGCGGTGCTACAGTCCCTTCAGCGGTGCCAAGTTGACTGTCGGTATATCGAAGTGCTGAAGAGTTTGTACAGTATGGCTAAGTTGGCTATCCGAGTACAGAACCAGAGTTCGAAACCTATGCAACTGCAGAGAGGTGTAAGACAGGGTGACGTTATATCCCCGAAACTCTTCACCGCTGCATTGGAAGACGTTTTCAAGCTACTTGGACTGGAAAGGATACGGTATTAACATCAGTGGCGAGTACATCACTCACCTTCGATTTGCCGACGATATAGTCCTTATGGCAGAATCGCTGGAGGACCTAAGCACTATGCTCAATGACCTCAATGGTGTGTCCCAACGGATAGATGAACATGGACAGAACAAAGATCATGTTTAATGTCCATGTCACACCTATAGTAGTTGTTAGGATCACTATGCTCGAAGTTGTTGACGAGTGCGTTTACCTGGGACAAATAAACTCGGTAAGTCTAACTTCGACTGAGAGGTCAATGGACGGATTCAACTCGGCTGGGCAGCGTTTGAGAAATTACGACATATCTTCTCGTCATGTATACCTCAAACTCTGAAAATCGGATTGTACAACCAGTGCGTGTTGCCAGAGACGACTTAAGGAAATAAGAAGTGGTCCTTCACTCCTGGTTATATTGGGAAATTTAAGGTCGCTCAGCGAAGCTATGCTCGCGGTTCCTCTGCGTGATAAACTTAGAATAGAGGTTATCCGCAGTATAATCGGAGTAAAGGATATAGGCCAACGGATTAGTAAGATGAAGTGAAAATGGGCCGGCCATATAGCTCGAAGAACCGACAACCGTTGGGGAAAAAAGGTTCTCGTGTGGCAGCCTCGTACCGGTAGGCGTAGTGTTTGGCGACCCCCCACTAGATGGAGTGACGACCTGGTAGGACATGCAGGAAGCCGGTGGATGCAAGTGGCTCAGGACCGTGCTTTGTGAAATTACTTGGGAGAGGCCTATGTTCAGCAGTGGACTTGTGAAGGGCTGTAATGATGATGATGATGATGAATATTATATAGAGAAAGTGCGAATTTTGTGAGTGTATGTATATGTGAAGGGCAAACTCCGGAACCGCTGCAACTATTTGAAAAATTCTTTCATACATTATTGTTGCTAAAAACTATAATGATATTCGTCAACTAAGTCGGTCAAAAAAGTCGTGCCTCTTGAGAGCTTCCACGGCGTGCATTGCGTCAATAGTTAAAGTTACATTAAAATAATGGACTGAATTGTCCCTCTTAAAAAAATCATAAAAAAAGTCCGCGATGGCATAGTATGTCTATCTTTTAAAGATACATACATACATATAATCACGCCTCTTTCCCGTAGGGGTAGGCAGAGACCACTTCTTTCCACTTGCTACGATCCTCACATACTTGTTTCGCTTCGTCTACTTTCATTATTCCCTTCATACATGCTCTACGGTTTAGGGTACTCTTAACCTGGCCTTTTTTCAAGACGTCCCTAATTTGGTCTAGAAAAGTCCGCCTAGGTCTACCCCTTCCAGCACTTCCATTCACACTCGCCTTATACACTTTTTTCATCAATCGTTCTTCATTCATTCTCTCGATGTGGCCAAACCATCTCAGCATACCTTTCTCAATTTTTGTCACTACATCTTCTTTCAGACCACAACGTTTCCTTATCTCACTATTTCTTATCCTGTCACTCAGTTTAACTCCTATCATACTTCTTAATGCTCTCATCTCAACTGCATTTATTCTACTTTCATGTTTCTTCTGCCATACCCAACTTTCACTTCCGTACATGAGTGTCGGAACCAACACCACCTCATGCACAGCCAAACGAGCCTTGTTAGACACTTTCCGACTGCTCATAAAGGTGTGCAAAGCTCCGTTCACCATGTTTCCTGCATTCACTCTTCTTTCGATATCACTCTCACACTTTCCATCTCTTGTAAACTTTGACCCCAGGTACACAAACTCTTTCACCTGTTCAATTTGTTCATCTTCAATCACGATATTGCAGTCTGTCACTGCCTCATCTTTTTCAAACACCATCACTTTCGTCTTCCTTACATTCATCTTCATTCCCTTTCTAACAAAAGCTCCACTCATAGCAGTTACCATCTCCTACAACTCCTCGGCCGAAGACGCAAGTAATACTTGGTCATCAGCATAGAGAAAACATTTGACGAGTAACTCATTCATTCTCAACCCACTTTCATTCTCTTTTAAATCTGTCAAACAATTGTCCATGAACAGATTAAACAGCCACGGTGACGCTACACATCCCTGTCTAACACCTTTTTCGATACTAAACCATTCAGTGTATGCCCCGTTTATCCTTACGCAAACACTAGGATCCCTATAAAGAGATTGCAATGCTCGTATGAGGACACTTCTCACACCGTTCATGGACAGTGCTGACCACAATTCATTCCTCACCACTCTATCATAGGCCTTTTCTAGATCTACGAAGGCGCAGTAGACTTTCTTGTTTTTAGCCACTTTTCGGCTATGCACCGCAAGGAAAAGACCTGATCCGTACATCCCATTCCCTTTCTAAATCCCGCTTGTGCATCCCATATTTTCTCGTCTGTTTCATTCACAACCCTTGCAATCAACACTTTCGCATACAATTTACCGACGACGCTAAGAAGGCTTATACCACGGTAATTTATGCAGTCCTGCCGTGAACCTTTTCCCTTATACAATGGCACGATTACGGCTTTGCACCAGTCTCCCGGCACTTGCCCATTTCGCCAGCACAGATTGAAAAGGCGGTACAGCTGACTAGCCACCAGGCCCTGTCCAGCCCTCAGCATCTCGACGGTAATCCTGTTATACCCTGCAGCCTTACCTAATCTCATACTTTTCAACGCTTTCACTATTTCATCTCTCACTCACTCTTATCTCATTTTCATTAACATTTATATTCGTTTCCGTGGAAGGTGGCAGATACTGTACCTGCACTTCCTCTCTTTCAAACAAACTTTCAAAATACTCTTTCCATCTCTTTAACACACATTCTTCTCCTTTTATAATGCTCCCATCTTGACTCCTGATTGTACTCAGCTCCGAGGTAGAAGTTTTTCCTCTGGCTGTTTTGATGGTTTTCCAGAAAAACTTAATGTTTAACTGGAAATCTTCAGTGAGCCTCCTATCGAAATCATCTTTTCGTTCTTCTTTCTTTCTAGACACAGTTTCTTTCGCTGCTGTTTTCAATCTTTTATACTTCGTTCTTGCTTCCTTTATCTCGTCATCCGTTGCCTTTTGAACTTTTTGGTTAGCTTTTGTTGCTAACCAATCCAACCACGCTTTCTTCTTTTCTTGCACAATCCTTTGTACATCTTTATCCATCCACACGTTATCATTCTTTCTCCCTTTCCTTCTTTTAGCTACCCCGCATACCTCAATCGCAACATTTACAACCCCTTTCTTAAATGTCTCCCACAAATCTTCAATCACTCCTATCTCTTCTATCCCTTTAAAACTTTCTTTCAGTTTCTCTACATACTCGTCTTTCTTTTCTTTTTCTTGTAGATTTTCCACTTTTACTCTGTCCAAAACACTCGTAGGCTCGGCCCCTCGGTGTCGCCACCGTTTAAAGAGGCCACGCATTCGGGCTATGACCAGGAAGTGGTCTGTGTCGAGGCCAACACCGCGGTATGCCCGCGTGTCTAGCACTTTCTTCTTCAGTCTTTCATCCACAATTACAAAATCAATCATACTTCTAGACTCACCCTCATCTCTTGTATACAGATGGATCTTTTTGTGGTCAAACATTATGTTGGTCACGCACAGATTCCATTCCAAGCATACTTCAAGCAGGCTTCTCTCATTGTCATTCACTCTCTCGTCCCCAAACATACCCAAAACTCCTTCATACCCATCACGCTTTACTCCAACCCATCCATTAAAGTCCCCTAACATTACGATCCGTTCATTTTCTCCGCATTTATTCAAGACCTCTCTCATGCTATCCCAAAATTCCTCTCTCTCTTGTTGTGATTTTAGTGACCCACCTCCACGCAGATCCGTCGGTGCATATCTAACTTTCGCCAAGTTTAAAAACTTTATTAAACGACGATTGTTTATAAAGGGTTATTATAACATTAAGATATTTATGGATGATAATAACCCCTGGGAAAGCGGTAATCGCTACAAAGCTGTTTCTAATTTCTTTTGTATTGCTAATTATTGTGTAACTTTTAAAATTATTATAAACTGACCTTTTTCTCTTAAATGTCCCGTTGAGTTTTTTTGCTGGTTCTTCTCAGGACAGGGGTATTTTCCGAACCAGTGGTAAAGTAAATAAGAGTGACTTTCAATAAGTACTATAACATTATTTATATATATTATAATTTATATGGAATAAAAAGTTTCTATACTATTCTATCAATTTATTTTAAAATCTCAGAAAATCTGCCATTGTCAGAGTAATTGCCTTCAATTAAACTCTGTCTCTCTAACCGTCCGGACTAATCTCAGGAACGGTTGTACCTATTGTAATGAAACTTTACGTGCATATAATATAGATATAGAGCAATGCCGCAATTATCTAGACTTTTCTTCATTCGAAAAACATGGAGTATTTTTTGTTAAATCGAATAACTTCATGATCTGATCTCAGAAATCAAATACTTAAAAGTTGTTGATATTCTGGATTAACTATTAAGCATCCAACTCCTCAGTTCTGTTGTAACCATGGGTTTTTTAAAGCATTAAAATTGTCGAAAGTAAAAAATAAATTAAAATTCAACGCCATGAAACTCATAAAAGTATTTTAATGGACTTATCTGGATGCATAGCGAGCACACAACGTACATATACTTCTACGTCAATGAAGATAACAGATTTATGGAGACAAGGTAGTTATTTAATGACATCATTTAAATAATATATTACATAAATAATTTCATTACATTGTATGTTAATTGCGATCGTGACCTTAGATCATAATATATGCGCTAAGATCGTGACGCTGTGCGATAAATCTTTTACGCGATGTTATATCCTAATGTAGAAATAATCTTTAGAAACGTAGTAGTTCAGAGATTGTACAATAGCTTTAATTTTTATGATTACAGAAGTTTCATTTAAAATGTGTTAACTGGCTGTCAGTTAAAATGTCATAGTTCTGGATCCTGGCTTCATTTTTCATCATAGGTTATTACTTTGTCTTTATAGGATAGGGTGACAAACGAGCACACAGTCCACCGATGGTAAGTGGTTGCTGTGGCCCATAGACCTACATCTGTCCTCGATTACGAATCAAAATGCAGATGCGTTGTCACCCGTGAAGACTAAGATGGAATGCCTCGCCTCCAGTAAAAAGGGTCTCCGGTTCTTTACACTCACCATACGAAACACAGCAACATTAAGCTGCTATTTTACGCTGGTATTCTGTGAGAGCGTGGTCTTTCCCCGGTCGAGCCGACCCATTTGTGTTACAACTATACTACTAATATAACTGCAGCTTGCCTCTACCACGAATAAATCTAGATGAAGTCATACCACCTAGCATATTGTAGGCCTATTACCATACGGGCCGCCATACATATCGTCAACCAGTACGAGCCTGTCACTCGAGAACATTTTAGCTGAACTTCTCTTACACTGAAAAAGGTTAAAGATTAAGTAAAGATTTTAAATTTGTTAACTAACTATCAATTTAAATGTCACAGACCTTATTCCTGCCTTAATTATTCATCATAGATTATTCTTTTGTTCACTACTTTTACACAGATAATAATTGAATAACTTCTACTCTGCTCACATTTTATCTTTTATAAAAGGTAGTATTCAAATTCTCCTGATGAAAAACATTAACAACTGATTGTATGTACACTCATCTTAATAAATTATATGCCTTCGTCTGAGTAAACTCTTGCGAATATTAAAAGACAATCTGAAATATATTATTATAGGTTTCGCATCTAGCAAACGCATCAAAATCTAGTGCAAGTTGATTGCATTAACACTCAACAGAAGCAATCGTTCATATGCCATCACTGCTGTTGCAAGTTGTACCGTCTGCGCTAGATGTAACCTAGAAACGAACATAGATGCAAACATTCGACGCCGGCGCAGCGCCACTGACCTACATCGTCGATGAGTCAGTTTCTTAAGGGTTCTGTTTGAAATACACTGGATCAGGGACGGACTTGGTAAAACTAAAATTTACATATAAAAGACATAATTTCTTGAATTCTGTTTTAACCTTATAATATAATTATACCCTGTAATATTGTTGCGCGCTATAATGAACGCCTGATATGTGGCGGCTGATTACTAGCGCCATCTGGTATCAAGCAGCAGAAATAGGACCGCCAAGATCTTTCTAGAACTCTCCCACTAGCGCCATCTAGTATCGAATGGAGGAGCTAAGCTTTCTAGAAGGCTCCACACTCGAACTTTTTGCACCTGGTCGGTCGGGGACCGGTATTTGCTGGAATATTCTGGATGTTTTGGTGGAAAAGGTCTATTTAAAGCCGTTAAAGGCCGCGACCGGGACAGTTGAATTCAGTCAGATTGAATTGGCCATACAAGCGAAGCTTTCGGAGCAAAATAAAGTAAACCAAAGTGTTAAGTGTGATTAATTATTAGTGTGATTTAAGTTTTAATTGGTGTTCGGTAATTAAAGTGTCAATTTTGGTAATTCAATCGGCAGTTTTTATTGTCACGAACCTTAAGCTCGTAACAATATTTGTACATTCGAGTACAACTGCAAAGGAAAAAAATTCTAGCATTTAATACTATAGAAGTTTGAGAAAATTAATTTTAATTTAATATATTTACACACTTTTTGTTGAAGTGTCTTTAAATATTAAAAAAATATGTAAAAGTATATCTCAGACCATGATTATAATATTAAGTGCTACTATTTACTTAACCCTCTCAAAAGTGAGAGGACGCCTGTGCCCAGCTGTGGGACGTATATAGGCTGCAACTTTTTATTTACTTAGATGTGTTATTTAATTACAAGATGCTACTGGTTCCGCGATAACGTTTCCGGTATCAATTCGATTGATTTTACATCCTCATGATACAGGTAACATGACTTCATACAGTACCAGAAACCTGACAGTAATGAAAAAAAATTATACAAAGTATTATGTGTATTTACAGTATTAAATATAAAAATAGACCAAAAGCATGAATAAGTATTACACAACTTCTCACAAATCAAAAACCTCGCTGCCCCAGTGGAAGTTTCTCCATGAGAAAATTATGTTGCAATGATGATCATAAATGATAAAGTCCGAACGCTATTAAATAGTGTAAGTAGTATAAGGATTCTTAAAAATAGCTGAACCCTGTCACAACTTAATTCATAAGGAAAAGTAATGAAGTGCCGTGAGTCTAACACTTTTAAAAACGTTGAGTTTGTGTGTAGAACTGACTCAATTCCTCTCGTATTTACAGTTTATTTCAAGTCTACACTTTAATTTTTAAGTAATTTCTAAATTTCAAACGAGCTTACAATGCGAATAAAAGTAAGCACTCTCTCAGAAATGCAAGGAAACCTGTGTGGACATATTTAGGCTGTAACTTTACCTCTTTTACTTTTATTTATTTATCTTTGGTGGATTGGTTCACTGACTTGGCTTATTGTTTCTTATTCTTGGGTCATTTTTGTTATTAATCTATATTCATGACTATCCTTATCTTTAGGAGACAATCACGATATAGTAATGTTTGTGGATGTTACCCTTTTAATTTTTGAAACTTAAACGGCAATCTATTAATTATGGCTACGTGAATCTCTCTATCGAAATGTAATTAACATTGATTTAAATAAAACTATTTACCTTTAAACGGCAATAAAAATATTTTAAATTTACAATAACTAATGTTAAACATTTGAACACTAATGTGCTCTTAAATGGGGAGGAGTTAAGCATTGTGGTTTCAATTTTTTCTTAGAATTATTATTGACGCGAAGTTCTAATTGGACCCCTATATAACATTTCAATTAGCATGCAGACTTAGTCCTGTAGCACAGTATTGTGCAGTGCAGTAAGCAAGATTAGAAGTCGCACCGATGTTGAAACAGCTAGTCTAGTTTATTTAAGTTACTTTTATAGCATAATTTATAATGTAATTTTGCTATAGGATTATGCGACTACCATTGTAAACATATCTTTTTTACAAAAATTAGCCGTACGGGTTAACATTTTAAATTAAAATTAAAAATTTATGTTCAAAATATCAATTTTAAATTGAATGAAAAAAATTACGAAAATATAATTTACATAAGTGCACAAAAACATGAATTGCTTTGATAATAACAAAAATCTTCATACTAGTAACAAGCACAATCTTGTAATGCCAGTTACTAGAGCCATTTACGTGGCAATGTATACAGTTTTACAACAAAATACTAGATATTGTTCAATGTTTATCAATTAACAAGTGTAAATTGTTATTAAACAATAACTGTATAAAAAGTGTTATTACCATTAAGAAATACGTGAATCCGGGAAGAAGGTAATCGCTACCATGCTGGTTCATTTTATGATTCATATTAATAATTGTTTAAAATTATTGCAAAATTATATATAACTAGAAAAGCTACCACAGTTTTTTTACTGGTTCTTACCAGGACATAGATATTTTCCTAACCAACGCTAAATAAAAATTGACTTTCAGTAAATATTAAGTAATATTCTTAAATTTAAAAAAAATATTATATACCATTCTATTTAATGACCAGCGGATTGGACGGAACGGTACGCCAACTGATGAGCTTTCTACGTGACAGAAGTAACTGAGAAAAGTGGCGGTGTGGTGAAGCACCCTTGTTTTTGAATGTCGCTAATTTTTAAAGTCGTGACTTTTTAGGCGGCTGATCACGGCTATTTTTTTACTCATTTCTAGTTTTAGAATATTGCTCGTGAAAATATTTTTATAAGATCATCAAGAGAGGGAATATGTTTATTTCACAGACACGGATATTATTTAGCAGATAAATATACGCCGCGAAAGAACAAGTGATTCTGTTCTTTACACTTTTCCTATATAAATTAACCGATTTCCTAGTACGTCCCTGACTTGAAATATTATTTGGCACTTTCTTTAATCCCCTTTAGACATAAAAGATCGAAAAGATTAACGAAATTATAGATCAAGGTGACGGTTATAAAATGCGAAAATTAGGCCAAAAGCGAAAGACAGGAGTGTATAATCAGTATAATATGCATATCATAGTTACAAAACATAATTATGTTTGCATCGGAATATCGAATCAACCGTTCCTTATTTAATCCTTAACGGAATAGGCCCATGTCTGAATTATAGAATACTTTTCTTTCGTCATCTCTTCGTCTTATGGTCATAAGGGAGACTATAAGAAACGCCGAAAATATCTTCATCTCCAAAAAAACTCCAACGAATGTGAAAGGACTTCACATGACTTGTACGTGGTAAAGCCAGGCTGCGGTTATATTAGTAGTATAGTTGTAGCACGAATGGGTCGGCTCGACCGGGGAAGGACCACGCTCTTACAGAATACCAGCGTAAAATAGTAGCTTAATGCTGCTGTGTTTCGTATAGTGAGTGTAGAGAACCGGAGACCCTTTTTACTGGAAACGAGGCATTCCATCCTAGTTCTCACGGGTGACAACGCATCTGCATTTTGATTCGTAAAAGAGGATAGATGTAGATGTCTATGGACCACAACAATCACTTACCATCAGGTGGACTGTGTGCTTGTTTGTCACCCTATCCTATGAAAAAAATGCCCTCGAAATATTTTCTACCACAGACATAGGCGCTGTCCTATTGCCATCGATCTTGCGATCATGCTTTGCGTCCGACGAAAATGATCGTGCGACCGTGCGTTTAAACATACTCATATCTGCGGAATGTCCTATTGAACGTCGTGCGACTATGCGATGCGACTGAAGAAATCGCGCGTGCGGATTCATCGGACGATGAAATCGCATCGCATCATCGTGCGAGCGATGACAATAGGACAACGCCATACGGGTTTCCTCATTTAATGTTTGTTTTACCATTACTGAGCACGTGGTAAATTAGCACTCAAAATTACCATTAGCATGTTTATTAGTGCTAGTGAAGATCGAACCAGTTCCCAGCGTACTGTAAAAATTACAGTGACCTTAGCCCCTGAACTAATAAGGTTCTTTTATATTCAAAAATATTAAAATATGCGAACAATACGCAAGCGTATGAATATCAACATTACACGTGTGACATTTACAAAGTAATGTACGAGGTAGCTACTTATAAGACCTAAATTGGGCTTCCAAGAGCGTAATTTATTTGGTTATAAAGAAATATATTAAAAAGGATTGGGAGCATAGCGGTGGAGCTTCAATCATATTTTCACTGACGTCAAAATTCACAATAAAATATAGCCTCACTCAAAATTAATTTAGAAATATACGACCTGTTGAAATGAAACCAAAGTGTGCGTCCGATTTAATTTGGACAAAGATCTCTCGACGATAAAAAGATTGCTTTAAAAGTCGCGACAGAATTATTTATCACTTCTCAAAAAGTCGATTCTTATTTATAGCTCATATGTGGTGCGATGCTTTCGCCAATTGCATTTATTTTCCTGTTTTGATATTAATAAATGTATGTTCATTGTTTGCCCAAACCATCATGTCAATATCTCTCGTATCTAGCTATATCTTAGAACAATTAGATGTGAATTTGAATCAAATTCAAACGTAAAATACATAAGACGGCAACGAGAATCAGTGTCAAATATTGGGCGCGATTGCAATCCGCCCAGCAAGCGAAGTGATGTAGTGGCTAAGCGTTTGGTTATGACGCTACGAACCGCTGGTTCGATTCCCGCACAGGACAATTATTTGTCTGGACGTTTTTCAGTGTACGCCTCTTCGATCCATGAGAGAATTCCTAGTAACTCTTAAGGTTATCCTAGTCATAAATATGGTTTCTCTTAGACGAATACAACTTTTGAACATATAAGATGATAAACAAATATGTTAGTGTCACTAGTACGCGAGAAATCAGACACTTTTTCACCCTTAGCATAATACATTACTACTCAGGAGGAGCAGTTGTTAATCAATGGCTTATAATTATAATGGTTATTTTTAGCACTGCAGATCAACGGCCTCCCTAACATTTCGCCACTCTTCACGATGTAAAGTTTTTTTGCCCAGTCGATACAGAAGTACAGACTCGTCTGAAATGCAGCATTAACACAGACACAGTTTGAACTAAATTTGGCTACTCTATGACCAACGGCTGTGATTCGAGTTTTGGAGCGCAGTATTTTCAAGATGCTGTGTTCCATGGCCCGTTGCATACTCCAAGATCATACTTCTGATTTCTTGTCGATCTATCTAAGTAATGTGGGAAACTTTTTGTCTGTGCTTCTTCTTAAATATGAATGGATGTTTGTTTTTCATAAAAGTCTTTTAAAGACGAAAAGCTCCCCCAGGCATTATCACTACAACATGCAACTTCTTTATATTAAAGCGACTGAAAGGAGACTAACGGGCCCAAAAAATATACTCATGGACATATTCGATCTCGATACCTCCAACTTCTAACTTACATCTTGAGTTGTTTGTCAAATATTTGGCTTATAATAGTTAGTACCTGGATGACCTAATTTTACTCGGTATTTTTTTTGAAATCGTTTGTTTTGGAAATTATATTCAGATACGAGTTAAATACTGATGAAATATGAATAATAGTTTTTGATCTTACCGAGATAATAGAAAAAAAACTGGTTATTTGAATAATAAATCACGAGTGCAATTAGTTTAATTTAAATTATCGTGGTTTTTAAGAAATACTAAAAAAGGGCTCGAAATAATAGATTTTCTCAAAAAAGAAGGGACTTGAAAAAAAAGGAAAAACGTCGGATCGAAGACGGGACTCGAACCCACCACCCGATATCTCATTTGAGCTATTATATACGTTAACGTTCTACCAAAATTTACCTTCTTATACTAACGATATTGTAGCAGATTTTCGGACCCGTGGACACTAAATTTTAAGAAAATCATTAGAGCCGTTTCCGGGATTCCAATATATATATATATATATATATATATATATATATATATATATATATATATATATATATATATATATATATATATATATTAATAGAGCTAATAGTTGTCTCCCTCGCTCGCGTGGGCTTTTTACGGGGCTTTCGAGAAGACGATCGCTCTCTTTCTAACCTATGGCAAAATATTCTATAATGAAATATAACTATGACTGTACATATAGCAATTAGTATAGAGATTTAAAGCCAGGCTTTTGGGAATAAATTTGTTAAAAACGGAGGCACGCGGGCAATACATTTGCAAGTTCATTTCACTTGTTTATTTACTCTGTGTGCTTATCTTAAGCGATTTAATATTAAGAGTTCAAAATTTATGCTGTTTTAAAGATTTTTAATGAAAATGGAGGATAATAGTGTTCCTTGTAATGAACACAAGTGTGTTAAAGTGATAATCGGAGAGGAAATCTTTAAACTTTGTTGAGATAATACACAAGGTTAAGAGTGTATTTCAGACTTATCAATTATCGCAATTAAAGATAGTTATTGGTACAATTAAAACGTTCACCAACATTTTACGTGGACTTAATTAAATCTTTCCATAAGAAAGCGAGACGATTCCACTTATCTTATCTCTTATCCATTAGAATGTAAATATTTTTTTTAATTTTGTACATAGTTTGTTTGTACTTTGTTCATGTTTTACTTTTGTTCATGTATTGTATTGGATGTAAATATTTTTTTTCTTTCGCTTAAACCAACCCTGAATATGAAACTGAAGCGTGGAGACAGATCAGAGATCAGATTGGTGTATTTTTATAAAACTGCTAAAAACGTTCTATATTTTTATCAATTTATATCTTGGGCTTGCCCTAGCTTGGAGCTCTTGCTTCGCCACTGAATGCAACTATGGGAAATATCAAAAAGATCTAATCGATACCAGAGGATATATAACTATCACCTTTACGCCGGATGTTAAAAGCCCAGACCTAAAAACCAGTTCAACTTAGTACCGTCCTTATCAACCACAGAGTTTAACCCGAAATATGATAATTAATAGAGTAAATAGTAAAAACCTAAGCGACCTTTGAATTTTATAAATGTAAGTAGTAATCATTAAACGCATGTTTTAAGGGCCTGTGATATGTCTTCACCATCAACAGTACGATTACGGTCACAGCCAGTCAAAAGTCTACTACTGAACAACCTCACCCATATATTGCTTCAGTAGATACTTGCCATAGTTTCCACGCTTGGCATGCGATTTGGCAACACTTTTTTCTGGTTAATATTAGGAAGACACTCCTGCCCATGTCCTAATTTGTTTCCCTCTGTCACCTCTTATGTCATCCATGGGACGACGTGGAGTAGTGGATGCTCTTACACCGCCACTGCACGATCATCACTACAACCCATCACAACTCCACCGCTGAACATAGGCCTCCACAACGAATGTCACGAAGTACGGTCGCTATCACTCAGAGCATACATGTAACGTTGCTAGTGGACAACAGGCACTGCTAACTGTAAGACAGGCTCTTCTAAATAAAATATAAACAGAACATAATATTCACTTTCCAGCATCTGCGACTCTTCGTAGACGCTGTGTAGGAGCTATCAGATCACATCTAAATAAAGAAATACTGTGCATAGTTTCTTGACCTAATGAATCATCAATACAATTCGTATAGACACATTTATTTCGTGCAGATTAAAACAAAACATTATCGAGTGCGGACAGAATTAGTGTATAATAAAGATTCTTTGTTCTTTTATGGTGGATATGATCAAAGGGATTTTTAATTAAAAGGACTTCATACTGCATTCAAAAGAAAGTATAGCATTCTCCACTGTTATTATATTCTCATTCCGCTAGTTTACGACGCAATAAAAATTCATCAATCGAAATCTTTTCAAAAGTATTCTGGTAAATTAAGTAAACATTAGTCATTTTGAAACCAGGTCGTGGATTTGAAAAATATCAAAGATTTACTTTGAGATGTTTAGCCTAAAAATTATGCGAACATCGATACACCTACAAAGACATAAAATTACAGCATAACTTGAAAAACTGAAAGCACTCTTAAAAATATTATTTTGTGTGGTAAAGCCATGCTGCCACACAAAACAATATTTTTAAACTAGCTATATTATGATTGTTACACGAATGGGTCGCCTTTACCAGGGAATAAATCTGCTTGAATACCGACGAAAATAGCTGCTGTGTTTTGTACGGTGAATGTAGAGAATCGGAGACCTTTTTTCAATGAAAAGAGGCTTCCCATTTTGGTTTTAAGGGGTGTTGATTCTTAATCGAGCATAGATGTAGATATTTATGGGCATCTAATTATGATCAGGTGGATTGTGTGCTCGTTTGTCGCCCTTATTCTATAAAAAATATTGAAATAATTGAAGACAGGTTCCCTTAAAACCCTGGTTTGTACGTTACACACGTGTGTTGCATACGCTTATTTTTCTCTTTCAATCTACTACATTTTACGAGTAATTTATGTTGTTTGTCCCAAATCAACAAGAAATAAAAGATTTTAAATATCATACAAGGATTTTTTAAGAATTTATTCTTCATTTCAAGCACGTTTCGGATGTGGATAATTGCTGTAGTTACATCAAAACTTGAGTGCATATAACCTAAACGCTCTTATGGTGAATGCAATTGCATTTTTACCATATTTTGTCTCTGAAATACAGTAAGCTAAAGTAAATAAATGCAAATTTCAGTTTAATTTTTTTTAAATCATATTTCAAGAATAAGACGATACTTTGTGGAAAATTTAAGATGTTAAATATAATTACGCATATATTTTACGCGGATCTTATGCCCAAATACTTAAACGTTTATCTCGTGTTGTTTTTATCACATTAAGTCAAAGTGACTGTGGCATCACGAGACGTAACAACAACTTAAAATTGAGTAGGGTTTGGGCATTTGGCCATTAGCTTATTAATTTCAACAACTTTTGAAGCAACAAAATAACTGTGAGGAATTCCATCATAGTCTTTAAAGGCGACAAAGCAACGTTCGTCATGCCCATGGAACACAGTGTCACTTACCATCAGGTGGATTGTCAGTTCGTTTGTCACTTAAATTTTATATTTGTTTGTCTTTTTTTTTTAACTAAAAAATTTTCATTGTTGTTACCACAAGAAAGTAACCCGAATATTTTGGACACATTTATACGTGGTAGAGCCATGCTGCAGTTATATTATTAGTATGGTTGTAGCACGAATGGGTCGGCTCGACCGGGGAACGACCACGCTCTCACAGAATACCAGCGTAAAATAGTAGCTTAATGCTGCTGTGTTTCGTATAGTGAGTGTAGAGAACCGGAGACCCTTTTTACTGGAAACGAGGCATTCCATCTTAGTCCTCACGGGTCCATATGCTATTTATATCTGTGAAACGCCTCCAAAATAGGAAAAATTCTTACGATGCTAATTTTTACGTGAAACAGCCACGCTGCAGCTATATTATGATTGTAGCACGAATGAGTCGGCTCGACCGGGGTAGGACCACGCTCTCAAGGCTTGCACGCGTAAAATAGATTAATGATGCTGTGTTTACTGGAAACGAGGCATCATTTTAGTCCTCAGGGGTGACAACGCATTTGCGTTTTAATTCTTCATCGAGGATAAATGCGTAAACCCTATATTCTATAAAAAAAATATCGTAAAATTTCATTTATCGTATTTGTGAAAATAATTAAGAGATGCGTTCAAGATGGGGCTCTCGAAGCGTCGTGGTACGCGATGGTTTAAAATAGCCTCTACAAATTAGGAATATTCCACGTCTGCATGGCCTCGGCATGGTATTTTCTAGCAACAAAATTCCACGGTTTTCTTTTCGAAAAACTTTAAAAGCGTTTGGACTTTTTTTATATATTATTATAAACGTATTATTTTTGATTAGCTGTATTAGTAAAAGAAATCCGTAATAAATTACGATTATGTTAATAAACTGTATATTGTCAGACCAGATACAAAAGCTTATTAATATGCTAGTCGCCCGCCCCGGTTTCACCTGGGTAGGTTATTTAGATTTTAGATCGTCAATGGACATTTATTTCACCAATTTTTAGATTTTCCGAAAAAATCTCTCAAATGTTTAGGATAAAATATAGACTAGATCACCAAGAGTGAGATCTGTTTCTCAAGATATACGTGGATGAGCCGTGCTGCAGCTGTGTTAGTAGTAAAGATATAGTACGAATGGGTCGGTTCGACCGGGGAAAGACCACGCTCTTACAGAATTACAGCATAAAATAGTAGCTTAACGCTGCTTTGTTTTGTACGGTGAGTGTAGAGAACCGCATACTCTTTTTACTGAAAACGAGGCATTCCATTTTAGTCCCCACGGGTGACAACGCATCTGCATTTTGATTCGTAATCAAGAATAGATGTAGATGTATATGGGCCACAGCAACCACTTATCATCAGGTGGACTTTTTCACCCAATTTTATAAAATAAAGCAATATTTGTAAGTACAAATAATCGTTGAGTTGAAGCCTATTAGCGTTAAGCGAAGCGGCCTCCTCGGCGTGATGACCTAGTACGAGATACAGGCAATCGTTAGACGCAGGTTTCTTATGATCGGGATTTGTAGCGTCTTTGGAGCGAGACCCACGTTCAGCAGTGTATTTATGTAAGCTGCAATGATGATGATTATGAGGCATCAATTTGTGGAGATTTATTTTAAAGATGTTAAAAACTTTTTTGAGCTAAGGTCCGTGTAATAAAATAAAATTGTGTGTCTTACCTAGTTTGGAGAGCACCTCTTTTTGGGTACCACAAACTGGGTAAGACACATAATTTTATTTTATCACACGGACCTTAGCTCGATAATCTTTAATATAATGGATTTCCGCAAAGTAACGTCTGATTCTATCAAGGAGAATAATTTTTTAATAGGATAAGGGTGGCTCGTTTGTCAGTCCACCTGATAATAAGTGGTTCCTGCAACCTATAGACATCTACATCAATCCTCGATCACGAATCAAAATGCAGATGCGCTATCACCCGTGAGGACTAAGATGCCTCTTTTTCAGTAAAATGTGTATTCGGCTCTCTATACTCACCATACGAAACACAGCAGCGTCAAGCTGCTATTTTACGCTGGTGTTCTGTGAGATCGTGTTCCCTTCCCCACCGAGCCGACCCAATTCATGCTACAACTATAATATTAGTATACCTGCACCATGGCTCTACCACGTTTAACCATTTTATTAAAGATGCGTAATTAATGCCATGTGGCAGCACGCCGTGTGGTGGGGGAGATAAGAGAATAAATCTCTTCATTTTGTGCCGTGGGTGGCTTAAGAGGCGACTATGGGTAATGCTAGAAATGTCTTATGGCTTCCGAAGTAGCGATATGTTTACGTCAGTCTTAAATACACCCAGACCGGAGACAGGCAACAGCGCCAAAGGTTTGAGACGTCTGGCGCTGCAAGCATCAGTCCATTCCAAGCTAAACTAAGCCAAGCCAAGCGTGACGAAAAAGACTACGAGGCAAATGACTTTTACGGATCTATAAAGAAAGAGGAAGAATAATGATATAAAATTAATTAGCTAATATTGGCGTCAAATGTAAAACGATGTGTATTACTTTGAAGTGCATCTTAGCCTTGATGGTTAGCCAACTTAGATTCTATTTCTCTTAATAATGCCACATTTACAGGCTTTACACATTTTCGACGGTTATTTATTATTTATGTCACTTATTATTTTAGCGACAGTAGCCTATTGGCCCTGCCATTAGGCTATTGCGGTTCGCGCGGAAGGTCATGGGTTCGAATCCACCATTTACCACTACTGTCGTGAACCACTCCTAACACAAGCATTTTTAGCTTACCAAGAGTTTTAGTACGAGGTTTAGTAGACAGGGAGTTTTAGTAATTTTAACAGCATTTAAAAACACAGTATAGTACAGTAGTAGAGTACAGTATTGTATTTTTAAATTAAATTTAAAAAGAAAAAAATTATAACTTTTGTAATGAACCTTATAAGGGATACAAATTGCGGACTTAATGTCTTATGGCGTGCTCTACCAGTCAGCCATGTATGATTTGAGAAACTGTGGCAGGTGCAAATAATTCCTTAATATAATAAGTATAATGATTTGTAAAGTGTACATAAATAGAATAACTCAAATATATAAGGTTGTTTTTGTATCCTAGTGTATTGGTGTCGCTTTAAGTGGTTTACGTTATACTGCAGCAATTGTGAGATGCTCTTCAAATTGTATAATTACACACTGATTTATTTTTTAGCAGATATTCGCTAAATGTATTTCATAGCTTTAATTTGAAAATATCTTTAGTAAATATTACTTATACAAGAGTCCTTCCGGACACCGGATTTATAATTTTTAAGTGCATTCGCATGTTAAGAGGACATATTTTAAATCTTTTTTATTTATTTATCATTAACGTCATTACAGCCCATCCCAATATTACTACAGAACATCAGCCTCCCCCAAGAAATGCCATAAGACACGGTCCTGAACCACCTGCATCTATCGACTCCTGCATCCCTTGCCAAGTCGTCGCCATCTAGTGAGAGGACGCTCTGCAAATCTCTCCGATTTTAAGCTTAATACAGAGTAAATGAATAGTAAAGTTTATGTTCTTGATTATTTTAAATGTCCGAATATCCTCAAGCACAAATTTCCAGTGCTTATTAGGCGTATACTTAATGCAACTCAAAAAGCGCAGAATGTTTTTAATTAAGTAAATTTCTTTATTTGTCCTTATCGCGAAAAGCGCTAAGTTCAGTGTCAGAGATATATTTATAAACTCAATTGCCCTTAAGATTTTTTAATGTTTCTGGAACAGCTGTACCGTGATTCATACGACATTGGCGCGAGAAATGTCGGGGAATACGAATAATGTATTTAAAATTTAAACATACACGGCCGTGAATATGAACACGAATTACGGAAAACTCGAAAACGAAACCGTACTAATTGCAAGCCATCGATACGTAGTATATGTATTCTGTGCCATCGATCTTACGACTGACTCGCGAAATAATATAGGATATACATCCGAATAAACATTAGCAAAAACACTTACTTGTTTTGTGTTAAGTCTATTTTCTACTAATATAAACATTATAACATCCTCAGTTTCTAGCTTTGTTGTACGATGCGAACGGAAACAGGGTCAAACTGGCAAAACAAAGTGAGCAAAGAAATGTACTTACATTGTGCTGATGGAGCGTCAGTATCACGTTGTCGAAGGCCGATGAGTTGGACAGGGCTTCGGAGCTGCCGCGTAGTAGCTCAGCCAACAAATCAGCCCCTGGCTTCACACCTGCCAACTTGGAAGGCGACGAAGTCGCTCGGACGTGTGTGGGGCCACGTGGTCTGTTCCCAGATATCGGAGCAGCGCCTACGCTGATTTTGCGACAAGGAACTGTCGCGTCCGAAAAACTCCTTCTACCGGCGTCCACAGATCGAGTAGACGGCGCTTCTAAATTACGACCGAAAGGAACCCTCGAGAACTGTTGCTTTTTGGCTTCAGCGTCCGAGTTATCAGATGGAGTGAAAGGAGAGGGTGATGCGGTCCGGTCGCGCGAACATGTGTCACTTTCCGCCTCCGAAGGCGAATCTCCGCGCGATGTCACACCGTACTTCCGTCTCACTCTGTAAGTATCTTCTTCTCTCTCATCGGAGCTTTGTTGAGAGAACCGCGCGCGTCTTGCTCGTAGCTCTTCTGACCTTGGCCACAAAGGCATTGCGCTCTCAGCAGGACTTGGTGGCCCATTGGTGTATGAATCGTCTGATTTATCACCAAGGAGTGAGGAAGTTCTTGCTTCAGCCGACAGGCGCATATCTTGTAATGAAGCGTCACTACTTTCGCGCTTGCAACCGTTTACTGCGGGTGGTGCATCTTCCTCACCACCATCGTCACTCGCAGTAGTTATGTAAATTCCTTTCCTTCTTTTTGTTTTATCCAACGGCCTACGTCTTTCTCTGGCACCGATTGGGGCCGGTGTACACGGATTTTGAACAGCTGCTAATAAATTCGCCACCTGTTCACTGGTTATTGTTTCGTCCTCCTTGTCTCTGTCCAATGAACCATCGGACGCCACGTCCGAACGTTGCGCTTCGTCTGACGGTAACTCTTTCGACCACTGTTTCACTATACACTCATACACGGGCACGGGTATTGAACTCGCGATCGCGCTTGCAGGCTCTTCTGCGTCAACCGGAAAGTTACCACACTCACAGTCTACGTTTGCACATGCGTTTGGGGGAGGATCGGGAAGAGGTGGGAAAGCGAAAGGTTGAGCGGGTTCCATAGGTGAGGTACCCTCACTATGCGCCTGCGCACTGTCGGCTTGTGAGCCGTCACTTTCTTCACGAAGTTCATGTAAGACGCGTGGAGTTAAAGCGGGCAAACTGCCCCCCGCTTCAGTCTGACCCTCCTCCCGAACAGGGGGTACGCGACGCGGTAGCGGATGAGTCAACGAACGAGCACCAAATTGTTTATGCGGTCCATCGAGTGGCGGAGATCGAGGAGCCAGTGAAGCGTGCGCCAGCAAACCCTCATCCGAACCCACAGCGGAGTCAACTGATGCAACCGATCCACCTTCAGTTACATTCTCTTCTGTATCAAGACTTCGTGTATCGTTATTGCGCTCTGTAGCAGCTTGCCCTGTTTCAGTTTTTGCGGATCTCTTTCCGAAGTCGAAGATCGATCGTTGCCGATCGATGCCGCGGTAGTATTTGTCCTGCGCGAAATCGCCTTGCGAAAACGACGCGCTCCTGTACGGTATAGTTTTCTGCGCGTAAGAGCCGACGATTGACCGTGGCTCGACGCGGACTAAAGTGATGTTGTCGGCATCGAATTCGTCGTAGCGGTCGACGGAGGCGCCACGCGGAGGGCTGTGGCGGTGACGGGACCGTGGCGGTGGCACGGGCGGGAGTACTGGCGCCGAGTGTGGTGGCGGTGGCGGCGGTGGTGGAGGTACGTGAGCGCGTGGCAGCAGGCGCTTGGTGAGGTCCTGCAGGCGCTGGTGGCGCGAGGGCCGCTCTTCTCGCGCGCCGCGGCCCAGGCGGCGCTGGAGGCGCTCCAGCGTGCGGCGATCGGGCTTGGCGCGGCCGAGGCACGCCGCCACCGCCTCCTCGGAGCAGCAGCGGCACGGGCAGGCTCGCGGCGGCGGCACGCGGCGTACGGTGTACCTCACCGCTCCCAGCGTCACGTACGGCGACCTGCGCACACGCAGATATATTTAGACGCGGGAACGCGCGACCCACCGAGCGGTCGAACGGCGAGTGCGACCGATTTAGACGGCGGGCGACTCGCCGCTGAATTCCGGGAGGATTCCCCGCGCCCCACTCCGCGAGGAGCTATATCCGAACAGATGATTCGTGTCTGAGTTTTTCGCTTTGATGAACCGTGGGCACGGTAGATAAAAGTTTGTATCGGTTCGGAATGCGCTTCAAGACGCTGACGACGTGAACTATAGTATTTGTGTTCAAGTGCAATTTGCGTAAGAACGGCAGGTGTCAAACAGACAGACGGAAGACGCATCGTATAAAAATAGGCGAACATTGACGATTTGGCGAAACAGCGACCTCGCAGCAATATTTACATCTTATATCTCGTTGTAGAGGACAAAGTCGCGTTTAACACTTATTCTTTGAACTATTCAAATAACGTCAATTACATTGTTCATTGTAAAACATACGTAGTTAAGCACTTGACAGGTATTTCTTGTGAAAATTTAATTAACTTTTTTTTATTTTATGGCCCAACATAAATTTGAAGAACGTAAGAAGTAAAATAATTAGACTCTACAATGTATTGAATTCATAGAACTATTTAGTAGAATGAATTCTTAGATACCAAATGATTTTAATACATACACATAGCATAAGGAATCTTACAAAACGTTTTTAAAATAAATTACACGCTATAGGTGTGATAAAAAGACTGATGAATTGCAATCCGCTTTCCTTAGTTCAAAAAAACGAACAACTCAGAATGTATCCAAATTAATTATTCCCTTTAAACATCATTCATTACTTATCAGACATTAAGGAAATACACACTTCACAATACTTGTTAGAGGAAAAGTAAGTAAAAAATTACAGTCAATATACGCTGTATGCTATGCCCCCAGCTGGGCAAGGCCTCGTCTCATTATTGAGAGAGTTTTAGATCAAGAAAGTGTTCGGCGCGCTGCCTCAGTGCGTGATAGTGGATTTGACATGTTGATTTTTTTTAATTCTGACCTGCAAACTTTCTCAAGATGTTTTCCTTTACTGTCGAACACGTGTTAAATCAGTAACCAGGTTGCTCGTACGGCGAGCACTTAGTCCCTGAGCTACGAGTATAAAATATAAATATTTTGTAGTACCCCCACGAGAATCCACTTCCACATATCATGAAATAAATGTTGTAAGAGGTGACAGAGGGAAACTGAATCAGGAGATGGGCGACAGCATCTTCATGACCGCAACGCAACAGCAACTTCAACTTGCGGTGATATTTGCGTACTGTCCTTGCGTCCTCAAATATCCCAATATGATGAAACTTCCCATATTTGAAGCAGTCTATGGGATATGTTCAGCGGTGGGCTTATTATGTGCTGTAACGAATGAATAAAATAATCATTACTTTGAACACAAAACAGTGGCATAGTACTCGTATCTATTCCTTATGGAGTGCAGAGGTAAAAAAACCGTCACTGTATTTTTTTACAGTATAAGGGTGGCAAAAGAGCATACAGTCCACCTCATTGTAAGTGGTTACTGTGGCCCATAGACATCTACATCTATCCTCGATAATGAATCAAAATGCAGATGCGTTATCACCCGTGAGGACTAAGATGGAATTCCTCGTTTCCAGTAAAAAGGGTCTCCGGTTCTCTACACTCACCAAACGAAACACAGCAGCGTTGAGCTGCTATTTGACGTTGGTATTCTGTGAGAGCGTGGTCCTTCCCGGTCGAGCCGACCTATTCGCGCTACAACTATACCAGTAATATAGCTGTAGCATGGCTCTACCACGTAAAAGACGTATGTTTAGGTGTCCGTAAAACGCTTCCAATAAAGGTTGCGCTGCGGTAGCATAGGATAAGAAAGCGCCAAAAGTAATTAGAATAAGATGGAGAATCACACTAATAAAATCACGTTTTTTCACAACATTTTGTTTGGTTATATTTACTTAATTATTTTAGACTACGTAAATAGTTGAGGTTTTGTCACGAACATTTTTAAATATTTGAACTCAGCACACTTCACCGCGTCTACAACAGCTATGTACATATCGTAGATTTTCAGACGCTAGCGCTGTTGTGGTAGGTACTGGAATCTCTATTTTCAGTATACAGTTGGACCCTTTTTAACTATCTCCCTATATGAAATGATTTTTTTAACCTCAACGCTCCATGCTATTCTTGCTAAATAATAAAAATGAAGAACCTTAAGTTTTTACTAATTTTAGGTAGTACTGCTGCGCTTAATGAATCACAACTTATTTTTATGTATACATTTTAAAGATAGTATTTTACTGTTTCACCAAGCGACTCTGAGACAGTTAGGAAAATTTCAGCTACCTATTTAATATTTATTTTTAAAATTTACGTTTATTTTCATTACACCACCACAGGTATTACATGGTTCGTGAAAGAGAACAGTGAACGTAAATAATTTTCGTTTACTAAGAAGTAATTGTTCGATCCGATTTTAAGTCCTGAATAGCCATGCACTCGACAGTGAAGGAAAACTTCTTAAGGACAACTGTGTCTGAAAACAATCTAGAAATACGGTAAAACTTTTACATTACTTTTACATATTAATTTATAATAAAACTTGTAGTGGGTAATAAGAATATCCACTACACCATATCATACCTGTCGACATATGGTATATATCGGTAAGGTGCGACAGAGTGAAACTAATATAGGAAATGGTCAGTAACATCTTCCTGATAACAATTTAAAATAAATAAAATAAACTGCGGTCGCCAACTCGCTTGCTAAGCGTAGCAACACTGGCAAAATTCTCCCTATCTAAAGGAGGCCTATGTTCAGGAGTGGACTTTCACAGGCAGTGTGGATAGATGGATGAACTTAGGGCTGATTTTTCATAAAAGTTATTAGGGTAAAATTCAAAATTATAACATATAAAAGCTCTGTTTATGTGCTCTGTATATGAATAAAATTGTTCAATTATATTTCAGTAAGACTATATTTTTTTATAGGATAAGAGTTAAACACGAGCACACAGTCCACCTGATGGTAAGTGGATGCTGTGGCCTATAGACATCTACATCTATCCTCGACTACGAATCAAACTGCATATGCGTTGTCACCCGTGAGGACTAAGATGGAATGCCTCGTTTTCAGTGAAAAGGGTCTTCGGTTCACTCCATACTCACCATACGAAAAACAGCAGCATTAAGCTAGTAATTTACGCTGGTATTATATGAGAGCGTGGGCCTTCCCCGGTCAAGCCGACCCATTCGTGTTACAACCATAATATACCTGTAGCGTGGCTCTACCATGTACAATATTATGTTTATGAATAACTTTTATCTGATGATTGAAAAATCAGACCCTAACTATAATATATTATATTAAATGCAGCAGCAGCGTTAAAGGGACGCGGCGTCTAGTACTACGATCCACCTAGAAAGCGTGACGATTAAGGCAAATACAAGAGGGGAGGCCCATTCCCAGCAGTGAACTTTCAGAGCTCTTATAGAAGAAAAAGAAGATGAAAATACTTATGCATTATGAATACTTGATTCATTTTATAATTAAATATTATTATTATATTAATATCAAAGTCTATTATAATAATATAAATGATATAAAAACTGGTAAATACAGGGGACCTGGAGAAGTCGCGCCTTCTTCTCGTGCCATCTTGCGGTGAACGTGAACGCGTGTCGGACGCCATCGACGGTCATGTGATACCACACATGTTCGCCGCACCTACACGCATATCTGCAACAAATAGTAAAAATTTAATGCATACTGACTATAAATTAAAAATAAAATTAATCTATTTTAGTTATCTACAATCACGGATTTCAAATTTAACACAGTATTAATATATTATTGCAAAGAATGACGTTTACGATAATTGTTTTAATTTCGAATAGGTAAAAATAGACACGGAGCATTTTTACATAATTGCATTATTGCACACTTTGATTATATTATATAATCAAAGATTGCATATTATTGATTTAAATCGAATAACTAAGTCAAGAAAACATCAAATATATTTAGATATACCCATATCTAAATATATTTGATGTTTTCTTGACTTAGTTATTCGATTTAAATCAATAATGTGCATACGATAGCGACATCTATCCAGATAGCGACTGAGAGGTATCTTCCTTCTGGATGTTCAACTTTGATATTTAAACGCTATCAGCTTTGGGCGGGCGGTTTACAATTTTGTTTCCATCTTCGCCGATAGATGTCATAGTTCGTTTTTGGAAAGATTTTAACATTTAAAATCTAGTTACAATTTTATAAATTTTTGTTTTCCTAATTAATTTAACAAACATGATATAAAGACAAATACTTAACATAATTTTCTATGTTATTTATTCTACAAAGATACATTTTATTGAATACTAGCTTGACAGGCAGACGTTGTTTTACCCTTTTCGACGACCCTTTGTCATGTCCTATTAAAAATCCTTAAATTCGCAGAAAAAAATTGTGGGTCACTCATGGGAAAAAAACTATCCTATCTCTCAAGTCAGCAGTATTAAGCTGCTCTTTTAAGCCGGTATTCCGTGAGAGCGTGGTCCTTCCCGTGTCCGAGCCGACTTATTCGTGCTGCATCCATTATATAGCTGTAGCGTGGCTCCACCACGTATAAAAAGACTTGAGAGGTGGACTTTATGGTCTCCCTCTCAGTTCGGCCAAGACACCTTTAGCCGTCAGAAACCACGATCAGTCTTGACTCTGGTTAACTAGCAGTGAGAGAACCCCATCACCTAACCCTGCCATCCTGTCTTTGTCCGTCTGTTACCTAAGGTCTCATGGTACAGACATCCCAAACTTATGTAATTTATTTCTGTATATTTATATGGTAAGGCTAGGTATTTGAGAATGCTAGGATCTGCAAGGTATAGGGAACTTACTGAGGGTCTGTAGGGTATAATACTCCATCCTACCATATTCATGTGCAGCCAGGTAGTTGAGCTATTGAAGGGAAATTGGGTTAATATTCAAAAAACGACTGCCTGACTGTACAACGTCTTCGTTCCTTATTTCATCTGGTCACATTCACTACTAGCAGTTGTAAAAATTTTAATGTATTTATGGAGTAAAATAATGCGAATATAGTAAAATATGGTGTTGTTCTAAACCGAAACTATTGATAAATTTACTAAAAACGACGAAATAAAATCTGTATTGTTGCATTTTTTGAGCATTAGTGACTACCAGTTTAAAAAATAGCTACATAATGCTACTGTGTTCGTACAGCATAGTATGGTCAGTGACGAAAACTGAAAAACCTTTTCACAGGTAACCAGGCATAACATATTAGTCTTTAGAGGTGATAACGTATCTGTATTTTGATTAATTCGATTATTAAATCGCGGATAGATGTAGGTGTTTATTACCCACAATATTCACTTGCAATCAAGTGGACTGTGCTTGTCACTTATTGTTTTAAAAAATGTATTGTGATTGTTTAAAAAAAGGCTATTTCCTTTCATATTTTGAAACCATTTAAGGAGTGGTATAATTTGTCGAATGACGCACGACGAAGCGCCACAGTTTATCACAGAAGATTTAAAAAGGAAATTGTATCTTTAAACGCCATCGGGAACCGACGAAAACGTTTCGTGTGATGTTTGACAATTTAAAAACTTCCTCAATACATTTCATTTTGCATTGTTAATGCAATTTATGGTTGTAAAATGGCGCCACTTATGAAGGGGAATGTTAATCCTCACTTATTTAATAAAGTAGCAATAAAAGATATGATAATACTTAAAAAGTTTAAATGACATTGAGTAAAGAACTGTAAACGGACATTTTTAGGGTTCCGTAGTCAACTAGGAACCCTTATAGTTTCGCCATATCTGTCTGTCCGTCTGTCCGTCCTCGCTTAATCTCTGTGACCGTTAGCACTAGAAAGCTGAAATTTGATACCAATATGTGTATCAATCACGCCGACAAAGTGGTAAAATAAAAATTGGAAAAAAATGTTTTATTAGGGTAGCCCCCCTATATGTAAAGTGGGAAGTGATTTTTTTTTAATTTCAACCCTAACGTGTGATATATTGTTGGAAAGGTATTTAAAAATTAGGTTTACTAAAATCATTTTTGATAATGTCAATAATTTCGGAAATAATCGCTACAAAAGTAAAAAACATGGGTCGTCCCCCCCCCCCCCTCTAACTTTTGAACCATAAGTTTAGAAAATATGAAAAAAATCTGAAAAGTAGAACTTTATAAGGACTTTCTAGGAAAATCATTTTGAACTTGGATGGAAACAACAGTACCCACTACCGGGAGCAGTTGCAATGGAGCGCGAACATAATGGATACCCACCTTTAAACTCATAAGTGGGAACACTTATTGTGACGGACGGGAAACTACGGAACCCTACACTGAGCGTGGCCCGACACGCTCTTGGCCGGTTTTTTATTACTAAAATTAAACTTTCAATAAAACTTAAAAGGGGACTTCAAAGAACTGAAAGGAATAATTCATAACAGCTTCAGAAGTCTGAGACAAATGTGATAGAAGAAATAATGCTCTGACATCAGAAGCGACGACGACCGATGTCGAGATCATTTTATTTGAAGAAGACTTTTCTTAAAGTTTAATTTTTTGACCCCTTTGTGTGGAGTAAGAAATATTACAAACTTAAGATAACAACCTAGACACCTACCCAGATTGTCGTTCATATAGTCACTTTACAGAACTCATATCCAATTTTTCCGCCCAAATTCTCCACCTAAATGGCTGGAATTTTTCTCACTAATTTATATGGAACCTCGCCTGAATCATTTTTTTTATGAATAACGGTGACAAACGAGCACACATTCCACTTGATAGTAAGTGGATGCTGTGGCTCATAGACATCTACATTCATTCTCGATTAAGAAACAAAATGCAGATATGTTGTCACCCCTCAGTTATAGTACATTAACATGGAATGCCTCGTTTCCAGTTAAAAAGGGTCTCCAGATCTCCACACTCACCATACGAAACAAATTAGTATTAAGCTGCTATTTTACTCTGGTTATTTTACGGTTGGAGAGCGTGGTCCTTCCCAGGTCGAGTCGACCCATTCGTGATACAGCCATAATATAGCTGCAGCGTGGCTCTACCACGTATAAAAAATAAAATACGAGGTGAGATTTACCATTTATGGCTTGATTACTTTTACCGCCAAATTGGATTGTAGTCAACTAAAATGTGATTATCAATGTGTTTTCTCCATATCACTGTTTAAAATGATGCCCTTGTTTGAAAAAACGTTATACATCATCATTTTAAACAGGTACGTGAATGTAGAAAGTGAAAGTATGATGAAAAGGAAGGAGCGTTGTATTTAAGACAACTCACTGATTGTCTTCAACTTCAAAAAAAATGGATGTGGAAATAGACTACAATAACCGGAAGCTAAATATTTTATATATACACATAAATCAAAGACGTGTGAATTCCGTCAACAACATAACAACAAGGTTAGGTCAACACCGACTAAAGTAACGCGTCAGACGTTTTACCCAATATTGTATTAGGAATTATTTTTAAATTATATAAGAAAACTGATGACATGTTAATATGAAGATTGAAGAGATAAGAGTTTCAATATTCTAAGAACGTAATCATGTTCTAGGTCAAGGGTATCAAAGGGTGTTTTCTTTGGGGTAATTTACACAATTAAGATCATACTAGAACCTAAGTGGCCAGACTAAAAAGAAATTAACGCAAAAAGAAACGATATTTTCTTATTATTATTATTTAGGAAAACCAGCGAGTGTGAGTAAAAACACACGCAATCTGAAACGCGTATACTTAGTATTTGTACAATGTGCTATTCCTGGTTATTCCATTTCTCCACCCTAAGAAATTCACCCTACGGTGGATACTCGGAATCGCGTGTTTGTTTATCCACCACTGACGGGGTGGATAATCGGAATTCGTATATTATTTGTCTTACGATTTTCCCCTTGGCTGTGTGCAGTCGTTTATAAAAACATGATAGAAACTGGCCCAAGATTACTCAGTAGACATTAGCATACTTATAAAAATACAATACATACATACTTCTTGTTTAAAGTTCCGAACTGAAATACTTTTAATTAATTAAGAGAATATAGTAAGTCAGCTCAAATTATAATTTGGCCCCCACTTCCCCGCGCGTCGTATGCTATGTACCGACATGTTTGTAATCACTAATACTGTAAGTAGAAAGGTCGTTAGATACTTACTTCATTAGGTTTATCATATTTATGCCTGTTTCTTAACGCCAACCCAGTCACTTCTTATTTTTATTACGGTTATTTCCCATTTTAATTTTATGTCGTCCGGTTGCGTAATGTGTATTCTGATCGTAAGCGACACAACTTCCCCCCTTCAAAGGCCGAAGCGAAACTGACCGGATTTCAGTTATACAAAGGTACTCTGTGACTGACCGGGCGGCAGGAATCAAACTTCAAGATGCCGATAGTTTAGGTAATTTCTTTTTACAGTGAAAATAGTGGTATTTTAAAAGAAGTAAATAACATAAGCACTGCTTTATAGTTAGTTCAGTTAGTATGCAAAGTTCCATGATCTTATTTAAAGTATTTTATGAATAACAGCGGTTTATTGTTTATTTTGGAGGTAACTTTGGATTTTTTTTCTATCGAGAAAATTTTATGGAATCATGTTTTCGTCTAACATAGTCCTTAACATTAATCCACAACTTTACCATATATTTATTTCAAAATTAATGCTGCAATATTTTCGGCATAACGGAGGATCTTGCTAAGCCATTTGAGGTTATATTTCCCCTTAATTATGTACATATATCATTCGATGTGACATAATTTACGTCGTTTTAGAGATATCTTATTGATGAAAAAAAAAGCTTTACTGCAATTAATATCAATTATATTTTATTAAAGTAGGTATTTAAAAATAAATAAATATATTTTAACTATATAAACACAGTATTGGAAATAGTACGGTAGGTACTTAACAAATTTTAAAATGTATTTTATTGAGTGACGAATTTATACAGGATATACAATTAAACTCTGATTTTTCATTCCGTAGAATTCTGACATTTCGTAAGTGTTGCTACTAAAAAAGTTCTCCACCGAAAAAGAGACAAATTTGAACCATTTGAGGGCAATAAATAATAAAATGCTACGTATTTTTTATGTTTCACCTACAAAAAGGTAAATCTAAATATTTACTTATACAAGTCACCTAATACAAAAATAACAAATATTTCAATATCACGAACAATATATCTAATTAACTTTAATTACTTAATATTTTATTCTTTAGCTGGCATCACTGTCTACTAATTCCAGGTTTAAAAAACCTTTTAAAAAAATGTTAGCTGTCACGTCGCGTCTGTCACATTGATTGATTTTCATTCGACTTCTTTGAATGCTCGAATGCGCATGTGTTCTCGGTGTTTGCTGCTATTTGTTGTTATTATCTTGTTATATTTGTTAAGTTTCTGTTATTCTGTTAAGTTTTTTCTTGTTGACCTTTCGTTTTGTGATCGTTTGTTGATTTTTATAAACGTTATGGAGCCACAACCTGGCCCTTCCCGGGAAGCAGCCCCATCTGACAGAGCACAAGGCTTAGACTTTCTTTCTCCCAGAAAGAAGCGTCCTCGTGGTGCTTTTACGCCCAACGAAAAGACCATAATTCTAAATATTTACAAATATAATATAGAAAATTGGCCGCAAACAACTGATTGGAGTGCAACGGAATGTGCTAAAAAGACTTCTGAGATGACTGGCGTGGGTCTGTCAAGTGTCTATAAAATTACCAAAGAATATAAAGACACAAAAGAATTTCAAAAGCCGAAAAAGAGTGGACCTCAACTATCTTTCATACAAAAATTTGACGAATTCACTTTCGCCGCAACTCGACGAAAGGTTCACGCGTTTTTCTACAGGAACGAGATTCCGACTATTGAAAAGGTAAAGTTATTGCTAATTCTTTAACACCTCGTTGCTGACATCCCCCATTGTTTTAAAACTATACTTTAACCTGTGTTGCCTGTCTACATTTTAACTGTAATGTAAATGCTTATTTCAGATTCACCAAGAGATAACTGGTGATCCAGACATGCCTGTTATGTCGAAATCAACATTAAGAAAAGTATTGAAGCATTTAAATTTTAAATACACAAGTCGCAAACGTCGAAGTGCGCTAACAGATCGCAAGGAGATAGTACTATGGCGTCAAAAATACTTGCACCAAATTAAACAATATAGAAGAGAAGGCAGGCTTATATATTACCAGGATGAAACGTGGGTAAACGAAGGCAAGTATTGAATTATGTGGTAATTAACTTTTTTATAACCTATCTTTTCTTCAAAGTATTAGTCGGAAATCGAATTCTGTACTTATGTAATACTTAAATTAACTTTGTTAATAAATTTTTGTTACCAAAATGAATAAATAAATAAAGAAATCCATGTTTACAGGTAATATTTTTCAATTTATATGCATATATAACTGTCCTCATGTATAAGTGAAATATTAAATATATTTTTATTTTCAGGACATACCGTCAATAAAGTGTGGTGTGATACCAACATTCAATCTTCACGACAAGCTTTCCTCGATGGCTTGACAACAGGGCTTAAGGCACCAACAGGCAAAGGGGGGGCGACTTATAGTTAGCCATATAGGGAGCGAAGAAGGATTTTTGGAAGATGGTTTATTAGTTTTTGAGGCAAAAAAAAGGCTTGGCAGATTACCACAAGGAGATGACTGGGGAAGTATTTGAGGAGTGGTTCACAAAAATACTTCCAAAATTAAAACCAAACTCGGTAGTAGTGTTGGATAATGCTCCCTATCATTCGAGGAAGGTCGAAAAAGTACCAACGAGTGCATGGAGAAAAGGCGATATCCAAGCGTGGTTGACTTCAAAAAAATTTAAATTTTGAAGAAAAAATGCTAAAAGTTAATTTATTGGAAATTGTGGGTCAGGAGAAATACAAATATCAACAGTGTATTGTAGACGAGATGGCCACAGCACAAGGCATTACTGTGCTTAGACTGCCCCCATATCATTGTGAGCTCAACCCTATTGAATTGGTGTGGGCTCAAGTGAAGGGGCATGTCGCAAGACACAACAGAAGTTTTAAAATGGCGGAAGTTAAAAAACTATTACTGGAAAGTATAAGTAGTATTACTCCTGATAAATGGCAAGAATGTATCAGCCATACAATCAAAGAAGAAGATAAGATGTGCACTCTCGACGATTTCATTGACACAGTCGCAGACTCTTTAATAATTCATGTCAGCGATGATGACGATGATGAAGATAGTGATATAAGTATTAATGATGACTAAAGATTTTAATAAAAATATGTTATTTTTACTTGTGCATTTTTTACTGTTTGTAATGAAAAGGGACGTAATTATCACTCGCCGTAAAACCATGTAGAGTACCGCACTTAATAAAATGGATACATTTACTAACAAATAAAATGTATGTATAGACTCAGATGTTCAGACACGTATTGAAATTGAAAAATGTGCCCGGCCAAAAAGGTTTGTAATCTCTGACATGTCAAAAAATGATAGCTGTCAGAATTCTACGGAATGAAAAATCAGAGTTTACGTCTACTCAATAATGAAATTAGTGTTGGTCGTTTTCTGGACATATTGAAGAACTTATAAAGGACATTGCTCCGCGCCCGTACATTGTTCGCCCTGGAACCAATCATCATCCATCATCACCATTACAGCCCATCACAAGTCCACTGCTGAACATGGGCCTCCCCCAAGTAATTCCACAAAGCACGGTCCTGAGCCACCTGCATCCATCGACGCGATGCAGGAAGCATGTCTTACCAGGTCGTCACTAGGACTATATCGTCGGCCTCATCATCAGGATGTAGTCCTGCAACCAATAGCATCGGAAAATTGTGTGTTGTATTGTCGATCATTAGGGATTTCCTATATGATCTTATTTTTGTAGCGGACTAGCTGCAGAAAAGATATATTTCAAAAAAAGTATCACATTTTAAGATTATATTAGAACTACTAATATTATGGTTTTTATCATTTAGTACGATATTTAAAAAACAGAAAAACAATATACTGAAACATTTACAAATTTTTGATACCGTCTTCCAATAACATAAAAGGTCCAGCAATTTACAAGCCGCAATTAACACAAAATACACTTTCCATTGCATATGCGTAACAAAGAGAATAATATCATGCTACTCGTATTTGATGCTATTCTATATTCTAAGAAATTTCATTAACGGTTCAACTAACGCCATCTAGTCATTGCTTTATGAAACACTTAATACTTTTCAATTTATAGCTGCTCTGGAATCTTGCATTTTTAGCTACTTTATGTAAATAAATCAAGGTAGTCTGGCCGCCACAAAAAATTAAGCCTTATTAGTAATAATTCTAATGATAGGTATAAAGGAAATACTAAAAAGGAAGTCATATTCTATTAACCAAGTTATTGTTATATGTTATTGTATTTATTAACTACATTTAAAAATATCATCATCGTCATCATCATTACAGCCCTTCACAAGTCTACTGCTGAACATAGGCCTCCCCAAGGCATGCCACAAAGCACGGTCCTGAGCCGCCTGCATACATCGACTTCCTGCATATCTTACCAGGTCGTAACTCCTTCTAGTGGGGGGTCGCCCTACACTTTGCCTACCGGTACGAGGCTGCCACTAGAGAAACTTTTTCCCCATCGGTTGTCGGTTCTTCGAGTTATATGGCCGGCACATTGCCATTTCAGCTTATTAATCCGCTGTTCATGTCGTTCACTCTGGTTCTACTGCGGATATCCTCATTTTTAAACTTATCATACGGAGTAACCCCGAGCACAGCCCTTTCCATGGCTCGCTGAGTGACTTTGAGCGTCCTCATACAGTCAGCACTGAAGGATCACGTCTCAGTTACGTAGGTCATTACTGGCAAAATGCACTGGTTGTACAGTCTCGTTTTCAGGTATACCTGACGAGAAGACATGTCGTAATTTTCCGAACGCTGCCCAGCCGAGTTGAATCCGTCGACTGACCTCTCATCCGAAGTTGGACTTACCTAGTGAGACTATTTGTCCCAGGTAAACATACTCGTCAACAACTTCGAGGTTAATGCTCCCAAACAACTACCGGCATAGGTGTGACATGGACGTTGCACATGATCTTCGTTTTGTTCATCTTAAGGCCTATCCGTTGGGAGATACTATTGAGGTCATTGAGCATAGTGCTTAGGTCCTCCAACGATTCTGCCATAAGGACTATATCGTCGGCAAATCGAAGGTGAGTGATATACTCGCCATTGATGTTAATACCGTATCCTTTGCAGCCCAGTAGCTTGAAAACGTCTTCCAATGCAGCGATGAAAAAAAGACACATCGGTGTTCATTAATTTTGTCTTCCAAAATAATAAATAATAAAAAATCCCTTCATAGTTCTAAATTTAAGTTAGTTTATATTTGCTACAAACATGAGGTTTATATTATAAGGAGTAATAGTAAAAAATAGAAGTTTAAAATTTGTTTCATTAGGCAACACTGAATCAAATTGATTTTTTTTTTTAAGAAATATGTCCGCCGGATTGTGCATGTGCTCATTTCTTGTTATTTCGTATTTTTGAGTGTTTTATCGTAATTGCTTTTGTATAGCACAAAACATAGGGCTCAAGAATGTGCTTTAAGGTAGATTTTATAATAGCTGCAATGACAAATATAATAAAAGACTTATAAAATAATATGCTAATTTCAACCCTGTATTTTTTATGATGGTTTGTAGTAAGTTACTTTCTACATTATTTTCAGACAACATGGAATTTTATAACATCTCAGTTTTTGGTGTTATTTTATTTTCAAAATGTCATCTTGGTTAAAACTGTGAAATAAACATGTTAACAATACTGAAAATCTTTCTTTTTGCCTAAGTCGTACAATTTATCGAGAGTATGCCGATTTCTAAGAAACAAACAGTGTTTTTATTGTTATTTAGTCGACAAAATACTTAATAAAAATAAAAACGAAAGAGAAAAAAAAAAAAAAAAAAAATATATATATATATATATATATATATATATATATATATATATATATATATATTATATATAGTTATGTATAGTTGAGGTAGTAGTAAATTAGCTTCCAGGCGGCGCTGTGGTCGCGGCAAATTTTTACGTTAGAGATTCTTATCTATTTCCGTATAAACACTCTTATCCGTAGACAGAGAAACCAATAGACTAATAATTAGCGTGGCCTCGAGTGAGAAAGGACGATATCGTAGTTTTAGGTTATACAATAATATTTATGACTTTTAAATACATTTAGATAAATTTTTTAATTGTTCTAAGAACTGAACTGAACGAGATTCACCAATTTTAAGCTCACAAAACACTTTTTTCTCACTTAAACCAACATGTAAACTCCTTAGATCGCTACGAACTGTCAAAGTGTAGTTTGCTAAACAAAAAAAAAACCGGCACGGAGAAAGGGACGAACAATTACACCGCTCTGTCTCATTTCTATGCAAGACGTATGCATAAATCTATCTTTATCGTGTGCGAATGCGAAAGAAGGCGTCAATTTATCTATAGGTTCCTCTGAATACGCTCTTATCTATGGAGAATAGAATGAGGTGGGACTCCCTTAGTAAAAGTAAATATATGAAAGGGCGCAAAACTACTCTACCAACATCAAGACATTACATTTATTTTTTGAATAACAGTGCTGACAACATAGGCGAATTATACTAGTGCTGTAAATGTCTATCCACGAATAATTTTATCGATATAATGTTTACCGATATATTGTTTATCGTAATTTTTATCAAATATAAGTTAGATCTCTGTACTTATTTATAAGAAATAAAGTTTTTACGTGAGGATTTAGTAAAAATGCCGGTGAGGATAAGAAATCAATGTATATTACACACACATACACACAGCAATTTGTAATTATATCTCTACAATTATTAAGTACAAAAATATGTATGAAATAAACATTAAATAAAAAACGCATAATTATAGTAGTAATTAATTAAGTAAAAAATAAATGACTCCGTAGCGCAGCGGTTAAACGTTTGGCTGCAGCAGTCCAGGACCGAGGATTTGTTCCCGCACTAAACAAGTGTTTCTATACTATAAAATAAATAGTCTGCATCTGGATGCTTGTTTTTAGCAATAGTTTTTTTTTTTTTGTAAAAAAGGGTAAAAATGTTGGTTTTTTTAACAATTTTTTATAGGATAGGCTGACCAACGAGCACACAGTCCACCTGATGGTAATTGGTTGCTATGGCCCTTAGACACCTACATGTATCCTCGATTACGAATTAAAATGCAGACGCGTTGTCAACTGTTAGCACTAAAATGGAATGCCTCATTTCCAGTAAAAAGGGTCTCCGGTTCTCTACACTCACCATGCCAAACACAGCAGCATTAAGCTACTATTTTACGCTGGCATTCTGAGAGAGAGCCGAGCCATTCGTGCTACAACTATACTACTAATTGTATAACTGCAGCATAGCTCTACCATATGTAAAATTACGGTTGAATTATTTTGCTTTTAAGTGTAATAAATATTATGTACAAATCGCTAGGCTTCTTTACAGAGGTACGTACTACTCGCAGAGATCGTTTAATAATAGTCGCTTTCAAAATTTGTGTTTATAAGTGAATCCGTAAAAAAACAGTAAATATTTATAAACAGGTATAATCAAACAACTTTGAGTCTGGTTATTTAATTGAATTTTTACCAAAATGTGACTTTAGACATTATCTTTTACTGTATGTAAAGGAAATCTAATTAACATACCCATAATTGTGGAGGTCCACTGATGAAACAAAAGTTTGTTTTAGTTGGGTTAATATTCAATAGATAGTCCTGAAAGTCGCCAAACAACAGCGATATAATTACGAAATGCGAGCGAAGCCAATGTAATTCTAGGGCGGGACCACAAGTGAGAGATAAACTAGTGACAAGTTATCATTTAGTGACGTCGAAACGGGGGGTGCCAAATACGATTTAATTTATTTCTTTCCTAGGATTTACTATGGTTATAGGTTTCAAACGTTATAAGTTGTTTACATACATCCACACACACACATACAGACACCATCGAAAAATTGTCAGGGTGGCTTCCTGTGACAACTCAATTTTCGAAAAACGAAGTATAAACAATAACTTCCCGATTTTGAAAATTTGCAATTTTCTTAGCGGGAAGTTAAAAATAAAAGCAACATTTGAGAAAACACAAAGCTTATTATATTTTTCAAAGAGCAATCATACTACGTTTCGAAAAAGTCGTAATGTCGTAAGCCAACTACGCGTATTCGATAATTATCAAAAAAATTAGTGGCAATAGTAGATCAGAGAATAAATATATGACATCTCAACGAGATGACTTATATTTAATTAAATTTAACTTTTAAACTTTCTTTAATAATTATTTGATAGAGAACTGTCTACATACTTTGTATACTAGAAATCAGAAGGGGAACTTATACGTAAATGAGTAAATTTAAAGTGTTGCAAGTAAAACATACAGATAATAATAATTACACGTACAGATAAATATTAGTGTACGGTAATTTATTTAACACTAGTGGAAATAAACATGACACGGTAACCTCAGTGTATTTCGGACGAATAATTTATACGGTACACGTCTTTCGAGAGAAGTTTCTCCCCAATTTTCGTGTCATGCAACTTAGGGCTTTCAATTCAACCAAATCGGTGATCTACAGGGCGCGACCTCCCCTTAATAACAAACGTACTTAAAGGGTAAACAATAAAATTATACTCATCGGTGTTTGTAACCTGAAACAACACGTCCCTATGGCCTTGTGGGTAAACCGCTACCACAAGCACAATCTATATCTTTATTACACTGTGCCACAAGTAACAGACTATAAATATTTTATATAATCGACATTGTTATTTATCAGTTTATTTTACCAGTTTTTTTATGATTTTAAGTTTTTATTATCAGAAAGATGCTGCTGCTCATCTTCCAACACCCACGGGGCGACATGGGGTAGTGGATATTCTTAAACTGCCACTACATACTACAAACAAACACATATTGAAGCTTCATCGATGATTAACAGTTTATATTATTTTATTATAGGCTAAAGTTGACCTTATTTCCCGATTGTGTTTAATTTTAATTAATTATACATCATATAGTTGCATACAGCGTTTTTTATATGACAACATTGTTCTCGACACTCGTCGCCAGAGACGTTTTATGCAAAGATTAAACGACTAGTCTTTTTGCCAGGTCGTAGTCGAATATAGAATTTACTGAGAATTGACCGTAGTTCAATGCGCAAAGTATTTGAAGTCTTGAGTTCTATTTAATAAGGTACAATACAAATTATAATTATTAAGAATAATGTCCGTGATGGTATTTGAGCTTAACTCATTCGCAACGCATTTGGTAAGCCACGCCTACCATAGCTCAATTTGAGTTGGGTTATTTTTTTTGAGTTAGGAGTGCTTCCATATTTAATTTGCGTTAACTGGATTAATATAGAGATTATAACTTACTAAGTCAGAAGGTACTCAGTAAATGACTGCTTAAAGAGTTTTGGATTTGATCCCAGCAATAGTACGTAATGACTGTTCCTATAAATCTTACTCCAAATTCCATTTCCAATTTTTGAAACCAATGATAAAATATATGATTTTTGCCCGGTTCCTATATTCAAAAATGTCATATTTTTTGTAACGATCCGTTTTATTCGGAGTGCTTGTAAAAACCTTTTTTATTCTTCTTTAAAAATTTCCTGCAGCAATATCGTTACGTGTAGAGCCAGTACTTTATTTCATACAACATGATTCTGATTTCTTATATTTGCGCGAACACTACACATTTAAATAATACTAGTTTTAATGGATTTTATCACGTATATTTAACTTTTTAAATACCCGACGTTTCGAGCGTTCGAGTAGCACCCAGCTATCTTCTCTATTGAAATTAAGATGTTTTTTGATTCGCGAGGCTATTGAAATCAAAAACATCCTAATTTGAATAGAGAAGATGGCTGGGTGCTACCATCTGCTTGGGATCCTATAATAAATAAAATTAAAACCCAACCCAAGCATACAACTGCAAGACTTCAAGATACTATAAGTTCGTACTGCATAGATCGGAACAAAAATTAATAATATTAATCTACGGTAACCGCGGTTAATTATAACATTTAGACGTTGAAAATCTCAGTCTCCTCCGTGACCATGGGTGTTGTTAAGACGACACATCGAAAAGGCTATCGCCGTACTGATCCGAGTGAATACATAATTTCTATAAAAACTTGAAAAAACGCCGTCATAAGGTCTAAAATAGCGTAGCGCCCGCGACGATCAAAAGCGCTTAGAAATTCTCAGAAACTTTAAAATAATTTTTAAATATTATTGATTTAAGTAATGAAAATAATGAGCAAGTAAATTATGAATATTTATGTTATGAATATATTTGAGTGATTCCCAAGCATATAGATTAAGTAATTTCGTTGTAATTTCAACTATAGTGATTTTTAGAGGTGTTTTCGCAAATAATTATGAACGAGTCAAAATTATACAATAGTGTTTTTGAACAATCAAATTCTAGATAAAGACATTAATTTACCTATATCAAAATTTCACTTTCCTTAGTGGTGTCATAGTGTTTATACTATTCGATGAAAGGAGGTGCATTTTTTCACGGTGTCGCCTTAAGTGCTCGAAACGTCGGGTATTTAAAAAGTTAAATATACGCGATAAAATCCGTAAAAACTAGTATTATTTATACATGATTCTGATTTTTTATATCTACACGAATACTATACATAACTAATTCTTCAGATTTTACTGTGCTTTATTTGACTTATTTTTGCTTATTTAAATTCCCAACCCTAATTTAAAAATCGTGTAAAATCGTGGGAGTTGTAAACGAAGCGAGTAATGTTAGCAAAAACAATTCAAACAAAACGCGATAAAATCCGAATAATTAGTTTTATTCCCCATGATCCTTTCATGTACTTTACCTAAGGTAAAACAGATCTTAAAAACTTAGGGACTCTACCACTCATGTATGAAGAAGTTAATGAACCTGAAAGAAGCAAAGAGGTATTAAGGATCCGATCTTTCTCTCTGCTACCCCGTTAGATTGTGCGTAAGATAAGTAAGTAAGTAAGTAAGTAAAAAAACAACAAAATGTTTTCAAATATAGAAATCAGGCATAGGTCCCGTGGGCACTTTAAGTACATTTCCTGCACTCCGTTAACATAATACAATTGACCAATAGCAATCAAAACTTGTCACTGCAACCGCGTCTAACGGACAGTATTATAATTTACTTGTCTTTGCATACTATAATTCCATTTGCTTCTCCTATACATATCTCTGACTACGTCATTGTTTTATATAGGTTACGATAGTGCATCTATTTTCGAATTTAGATTATAGAACACAGTTTTTTCATAATACTACAAGTATTATTACAGTGACATTTTCGTCGCAGACGCATGTACGCACTTCAAAATTTGCCACCTGTTGCGACATATAATGTAGACACTAAAATTTGTAGTGGTCTCTTTTGCTAAACTCTTTAACCTAATATTTATTTTAAAGCAAATAAAACGAGCTTTATCATTGTTCTAAATTTAAAAAAACCTAATATTAAACAAAACAAGTCGCCGTCCCCGGAGAATAAAATGATAATCACATAATTGCAACTTTTCAGGAAAAATAAAAAACAAGTTTTCGTTGTTTACTCCTTAAATACTCGTACTGTACGTAGACTGGTGATTGTTAGCTTTGAAAAAAAGTTATTTTTTGTGTGTTCGAAATATTTAAGTGGAACACGCCTAATTAGTATAATAGAGATATTATTTAAAAAATAAGAAGTTAGTCAAAATCAATCATCGTGTAAGTTGTACAATGTCGATTATCATTTTATTCTCCGTACAGCCTGACCATAGTCAAATATTGCACTCTTTACTTATCATTTTATTCTACGGGTTTTTAAGCTGCAAGTGATCATGATAATACTTTAATATCGTCTTATTCCAGGAAATATTGTAAAACTTTTTTTCTGATAAGGACTTTTAGTTTGGTGTCCCAATAAAACTATGATATAGTATTCAACATTAGATTTATTCAATATAAGTTACCGAAAATTAGCTTTGTAAAGAATGTTGTCTTCCAAATCGTTGATTAGCAAACAAAACTAGGTTCTCACTCCTCAAAAATGAAAAAAAAAATACCAGTATTTTCTTAATTTACTCTCGTACCTATTTGATATTAGTTAAAGTCAGCTTTATGATCACTTGATATCTAAATTATTATTACGAGAAAGAAATTATTAATATTATCTATTACATAATTTGTTAATAAAACAGCTTCAAATTCACATTTATCACAAAAATAAGTTTCTTAAAAATTAATGTTTAAAAATAAAATAAAAGTGGGTGATTATTAACTGATAACCGATGAGGAAGAAAGGTTCTCGAGTGGCAGCCTCTTACCGGTAGGCGTAGTGTAGGGCGACCCCCCACTAGATGGAGTGACGACCTGGTAAGACATGCAGGAAGTCGATGGATGCAGGTGGCTCAGGACCGTACTTTGTGGCATTACTTGGGGGAGGCTTATATTTAGAAGTGGATTTGTGAAGGGCTGTAATGATGATAATGACGATGATGATGATTATTAATCATAACGATCTTCCTCACTGTCGTTATTGCTACCAGAACAGTTACTGTCATAAGTTAAGAACTCGTAAAAACCACGATAGTAACTTGGAATATCTCCCGTCTTACGGAAGCTTATAAGATCATCATATAAAGCATAGCTTATTGAAATAGGCTTAGTGTATAACGTTTGGAGTTCAGGCTCATAGCCAGGACTTAGGCTTAGTAACTGGCCTTTCCAATGCGATTTGAATGAGGCATTTACTTCTATGATTTGAGTCCATGATATTTTTTGGCTCTCCTCATTTTCTAACCAGTTTATTATTTTCTATTAACTCCTTTATACTTTCGAGTTCATAATGATTGTGTTTAGGCATGTATACAACTCTGTGTTCTGATTCACGTTCAATGGTGACATGAATCGAAAACTCTGGTCGTGGCCGGATTCAAAGAATCCATGTAATATATTCAATTGAAGCTTCCGTGCAGCATAAAGATATAAAGCGTATATAAATCTGTTTTTGTTTCGTCCGCAACAACCGTTGGAGTAAAATCATATGTTATGGATGCCTCTTTGTTTCTTATTAAGTAGAAATTGTCGTAAGCAACTACCAATTTCATTTGCCCCCCTTATAGCAATCTGACCATGCCAAACATAACAACTTTACTTTGAGTAGCATCATATACCTTGAAATTATAAATGTGATACTTCCTTTTGTAGTGGAAAGATCCAACCTCAGATTATGGGATGCTCCAAACCTTTTCCAAATCGAAGATTGCTACAGTTGTTTTTGAAGGATCAACAGATTCTTTTTCTTCTTTTTTAATTTGCCGTACGTTGTTTTTTTTTTTGATAATCATCATATTTTTCTTGCAATATTTCTTGAGTTTCTGAATCGGCCTATCAATAATGAGCACACTGAGAGCACTCGTTATCGGTCTTTTTTCGTTAAAAAAAAACTTGGTGTTGAATATTGTCTCGTATTGACATTTAGTGGTTAAATGGCAGTCAGATCTTTACTGTCCAAACCAGGCTCTGTAGAGGCGGTACATTTTGGATATATTAAGTAGTTCTGAGAGGTATTTCCTTGTAGAATCTTTTCTTACGTAACGGGACTCAACTGTAGGGAACAATTCAGTGTGCTTTATGATGCTCTCTTCTGTCGCAATGTGCATTTTACGTGGAATATTTTCATGTCGCCCTAGTTTGTCTATAAAATTTTCGTCAGGTTTAGAATTTTCTAGTGCTGTATAAACAGTTTGATGTGAAATTCTTAAAGTATTTATGAAGAATGTTTTGCACACTTGTTCTTTTTTTGAGTCTATTATAAAGAAGTAATTGATCGATTGAGTTTGGTTGCGTATTCGCGATAGTTGTCAGTGTCTCTCGTGATCACTTATTTTATAATATTGCTGCATTGTGTCTCTCTCTGCTCATAAGTTATCTTTTCGCCACATTTCTTCGGGCACTTACAACTAACTTTTAAAACTTTTTTGTCGTACATTTTCTTCAATCTACACCCTTTATACGCTTCTCCTGAATTTTTCAATTATTATTCTTAACATATTGTTTTTCGTTTATGTTTTCTTGTATTTTTTCCCTTTGTTGGTTCAAGAACTATACTAAATGATAACTATACATTTTGATTTGATCTTCTCTATCATAGTTTTCAATATAATCTGGGCTCTGATGGTCGGCTACGTTACTGTTTTCTCCGGTTTGTGTCAGATTTTGATGACTAGTATTATGTTTTCATTGGTAATAATCGTTGTCCGACAATATAAAACCAAAAACATTATCAAGTTATAAAATGTTGCATCCAAATCAAAAAGAGACGGTGATAGTTCTGCTTCTTTTTTATTTTCATGATTATCAATAGTATTACGAGTATAAGAGGTTGACGTTTAGTTTTAAAATATTTTATTTAGGCATCTTTTTGTGACAGTTTTGTTTTGTACCTCTACGGTCCATAACTTTCATGTAGTGAAGTTTGTATCAAATCAAAAATACATTCTGTGTGTGCTTTAGGAGTGTCTTGCAACCTATTAGCTTCATATATGACTAAAAGGTGTGGTACAAGATAAATTGTGTTCAAAACTAAAGATATGTTGGAAATAGTTGATGGTATTCTTAATATATTCTAACTGGCTGTGTCTATGTAATCTAAGTTTCCTCCAATGCTTGATGGACTTTCGCATTGTTATAATATTTTCATTCTTTCTGGGCTCGGCAAATACTCAGATTCATCTGGTGAGAAATCTTCATTTCTTTCATTTTCGTTTTTTATTTTCGATTAATTTGTCAATATGTAAGTGAACATTACCAATACGCTGGAATCATCGGTGAGTTTGTAACTACCATGGTCATGGCGTTTTCGTATATTCTAACTGAGTGAAGAGAATGGCAATAAGTTTAACTGTTCAAACCATAAAAGTAGTTTTACTAACACATCTTTGTTAGTGACGAGTGATTGGTTTTGAACGAGAATAAAATGATAACTGCTTTTATCATTATCGACTCAAATATTTTTCACGAGAACATAATTCTATGGCTGTTTGTAATACTAACAAGTAGGAATGCATTTCGATAATATTATATTAAAACTTTATTCTCGTATTTTAAGGCCTGTGTTAAATCTTTGAATACTGTTGTAAAATTTTGTAACTTCGTAAAATAACTGTATAAAAATTACGAAAAAATTGAGCAGATGTATTTCTACCCACAGATCCCAAAAATGACATAACACTAACACTAAGATAATGGCAGTTATCATTTTATTCTCCGGGGACGGCGAAGTGAATGTAGGATTCGCATCCTGACTTGCTCTCGAAGCCCTAAAGTAAAGTAAAGTGAACTCCTACTCAATTATTTATAAAAAAAGTTTCATCCATTACGAAAATTATAGGTAAGCACCGAACAATGCTCAAACGAAAAGATTAATCGTTTCAAAGGACAAACTTAACTTTACAGTGTAAAGAATGTTCTTCCGTACATCACCTTTGATGCACCTACTGCCATTACATTTTTATGTGTTGTAAATTAAGATTTTCAGATTTTTTTCTTCTTTTAATTGTGCTTTGAGGATGTGTTTCTAGCTAAATTTTATAATTCTAGGTCAAATATTATAAAAATAAAAATAATTTTTTTCTGATATTTACGTAAGGTAGAGCAATGCTACAGATATAACATAATAGTTGCAGCACGAATTGATCAGCTCGACGGAGGAGGGCAACGCTCTCACACAATACCAGCGTGAAATAGTTGCTTAATGCTGCTGTGTTTGATATGGTGAGTGTAAAGAACCGGGGACCCTTTTTAATAGAAACGAGGCATTCCATCTTAGTCCTCAGGGTGAATTTTGATTCCTCATCAACGACTGATATAGATGCCTATGAGCCAGGGTAACCACTTACCATTAGGTGGGCTGTATGCTCGTAAGTCACACTTATTCTATTAAAAAAATACGAATTAACAAGACGTAAAATCTTGTTGACATAATGTACGTTACTAAATTTAATAAAAATTGTCCTGTGCCTTGTTATGTTAATTATCATACCAAGCGTGATTAACAAACGAATGAATTAAAGACCAATTCTTCCTACAAAGATAGAATCCACCTCCAGCAAATAACTGATTTTAGACTTAAGACTAACTGAAGAGCAGGAAGAACATAATAATGCATACGATTCATAATGTAAATGTTTTTAAGCTATTGCATAGCTTCTATCGCGGGCCTTGAGCGCGGGGACCGAATCCAGAAATTCCGTAACGAAAAAAAACCTCACGCTCCCCACTCCGACGGGCACGGAGGTGTGGCGTTGAAAGCCGTGCATCGTCTAACGTCGTTTTAATTCGGCTGACTTCGGCACTCGACAGACTTCGGCACGGTGTTTGTGTGCGTGTACACTAGCTGCTAACTCAATGATAAAAATTCCTGAATAACCTACATGTATTCTAAGATATAAAAAATATTTTAAACAATATTAACTTCTCATTTATTCAATAAGAGAAAAAAAAATTGTTTTCACGCTCAAAAAGTGTAACTTGATTTAATATCAAAGACTTAACTGCATAAATAAAATAAATAATTAATTATAATTGCATAAGTTGATAAAAAATGCTATGCAATAGCTTTACCGCGGCAGTCACCGAGTGCCACACGTATTTTTTTTATGTAACCATAGCCTATGCAGCATATACTTCAAAAGTTCACTGTTGAAAATATGCCTCCCCCGTAGTGAGGTTAACATTTTAGGTTTAATATTCACTGCCAATTAAAATAATAATTTCGCTAAAAGCCAGGTTTATTCCATCCAGCCTATAAAAGTCGACTGTTAAACATAAGCCGCTAAAAAGCCCCGCTAAAAATAGATTGCTCATTGGACGATTTTTTTTAAATAAAATATGAGTAATCTTATTAATTAACATTACTAATATTCCTTTCGAACACATAGTCCACCTGATGGTAAATGGATGATCTGGCCCATAAACATCAACGTCTTTCCTCGACGAAAAATCGAAATAGAGTTGCGTTGCCACCCCTGAGGACTAAGATGGAATGCGTCGTTTCGAGTAAAAAGGTTCTCCGGTTCTCTATACTCACCATGGAAGAATTGAGTACGTGGTCCTTCACCGGTCGAGCTGATCCATTCGTACTATAACCATAAAAATGCTTCAGCATCAAACTGGAGAAGGGTTTTTAGACATAAAAAGCAATTGAAGATGATGGACGACGCCTTTGCTAAGAGGCACAATGAACTGAGGCGAGATGTTTAAAAATAATTAAATAAATAATAAATAAAAATAAATAATAATGTAAAAAATAATTAAGACAATCATCGAAAAATGTTCAAGCTTATTGATTGATTGATTGATCAGGAAAATTCTGCTTGCCATCTTTTGTGTCGATTTCCCTTTGTCGCCTCTAATTGGATATTCTTACACCACCACGATACGGTTTTTAAAAGAGACGCGGTGGTGTAATAATGATTCACTTCATTTCATGAATCATTCTTTTGGTGTGTGACAATCAAAAAAAGAAACAAAAATTACATTTAACGATCGTTTAAAATCCCTTATTTCTGTTATTGAAATGCAAGCTGCATTTATCTGAGAAATATGAGATCAGAAGAGTCAAACCAAGCAAATAAAAACATGAAAATGAAACGAAATTTTTAAAAATAGACTAGTTATGAGAAAAAAGTACAAGAAACTTAAAAAAAAGCGATCTTGATAAACGGAGGTTGGCAACACACCAAAAATAAAGTACCTTACACATGCATCCTTTATTATTCATTACAAATCATTCATGATAGATTCATCATGCGTTGTTTATAAAGTAAGTTTTCAAAGTTTCCTTGTAGTAAAAAGGTCTCCCGGTTCACAACACAACGGCAATTACCTGCTATTTCACACTGGTATTATGTGATTCTTACACCGGCAATAAATGTATGCCATATGACTTAATTTTAATGACTAAACAAGACGAAACCATTTTTAATTTTGAAAAAGAACAAAGCTTACGTTAATATCCCCGCCAATGGAAATCTACAGTCAACAACACAGAGCCTCACAACAGAATACGAGTAAAATTTACACAGAGAAAATTGTTGGATTCCACGATAATCCTGAGTACTTACGATTAATAAAATTATAATATACCACTACAAGGACTTCCAGATATTTATTATATTATTAGCTTTTACCCACGACTTCATTCGCGGCTTGAATTTAGAGACATCAAAAACACTATTTCGTAATAAAATGAGCAAAACTGGATCACTTGTAGAGACACCTCGGTATTTATGTCTATATTGGACGTAGGAAATGATTGAAATTTGGCTCTATATAATGCTACAGAAACATAAGTGAGTTTATCGGAATTGCATTAATATCATACGTCTAACAACATCTTTTTTATATCAAGCATGTCCTTGCAGAAGAAAATTGCCCTGGAATCAGCAATTCGTTACTTACCTAAAAGTAAAGAAAGTAAATATGGGTTTGACAAAATAATGTACAATTTCATGGTCTTTAATAATATTGGCCTCATTGAATATTGATTTCCACCATAAAATAAATAAATATTTTTATACATTCGAGTAGACTTACAAATTTCATAAATGTAGTTCTGTTCTTGGCGAACGCGTGACAAGAACTATATTTATGAACGGGAGTAGAAATATATATATATATATATATATATATATATATATATATATATATATATATATATATATATATATATATATATATATATATATATATATATAGCTGAAAATAACAAAAATATACAGTTGGCAACTCGCATGCCAAACGTGTTAACTACGGCAAATATCAAACTTATACGGTAATCTATGAAAGGAATCCAATTAATGAACGTGTATAGAAATGTATTAGCCATGTAGCGACGGCGAGAAAGAAACTACTACCCCATTTCATCCCGTGGGTGTCGTAAGAGGCGACTGAGGGAAACTGATACATGAGATGGGTGGTAGCATCTTCCTGATAACAGCTCAAAGTAATAAAAAGCTGCGAGTTGCCAACCCGCTTGCAAAGCGTGAATACTTCTGCTAATATCTGGTCTATTTGATAAACTTAATTTAAATAATTATTTAACTTAAATTAAATAATTGTAGCGACAGTATCCTAATGGCAGGGCGCGGACCGCCAACTCAAAAAGGTCGTGGGGTTCGGATCCGCCATTCGACAACTGGCGTGAACCACTCGTAACACAAGCAATTTAAGCTTACCACTTGGTTGAGGGGAATATTAGTAATGTTTATAGCATTGTTAATATTAAAAAAAAACAATGAGGAAGCCTTTGATCAGCAGTGATAGCAATATTAAAAGTAAAAAGTAGTAGCCTACATACATCCCACTACTGGACACAACCCGCAATGAGTTTTAGGACAAAAGGAGTTGACTAAGTTGATTCCAACGCGGAATGACCGACTTCACGTATCTACCATCATCATCATTACAGCCCTTCACAATTCCACTGCTGAACATAGGTCTCCCCCAAGGTATGCCACAAAGCACGGTCCTGAGCCACCTGCATCCATCGACTTCCTGCATGTCTTACCAGTTCGTCACTCCATCTAGTGGGGGGTCACCCTACAATTCGCCTACCGGTACGAGGCTGCCACTCGAGAACCTTTTTTCCCCATATCTATACCTAAAATGTATTTATTTATTTTAAAATTAATTCTAAAATAAATAAATAAAAATTAAAAAATATATATTTTTTTAACTTCTCAGATATGCAAGTTTCCTCGCGATGTTCTCCACCACCGAAAACGTAGTAAATCGAAACTTCAAATTGCAATTTAAAGTGGAGTCGGCGCAAATCGAATTTGGGTTGCTTTAGTACTACTACGAAATTTACGTTTAGATCGGTTCGATTACCGACTTTAACAGACGACTTTCAAGATCCTGTCAATGCAGTTCTACTCATAGTCAAAATAAAAATAAACTTATGTTTAGAAATTACTTTTCTTTTGATATTTATAATATCTACATTTTTGCCAGAACCTGTTCCTTTATCATGTAAGCTATGAAAGTCATGGAGCTATGAAACCGGGACAAAAATTTTAACAGATATGTCTTAAAATACGAAAGCTATGTATGTATTAAATAACAAACTGTTTTAAAAATCTTATATAAAGCCGCGTCAACGGTATCACGAAATAATCCATCAATTATGGATAAAAATCTCACAAATGCCCTTAATTTTCTAATACTTATAGTGGATTTTCTACAAAAAAATTGATAAAATATTGCTATGGCGATAGACACAACATATTCCACTAAACACCTCTCTTAATCACAGTTTTGTGTACACAGTTTTGTTAATAATTTTGCTAAAATTGACAATTATGATAAATCATGCGGACAATTGCCACGGGTCTAGATATTTTAAGTATGACACTTTTTGATGCTGTAACAATAATCATTTAATAGTTGTATTTAATTTGTTCAGTTCATTATTATTAGTTTATTTAGCAGCAAGTAGATGGCGCTTTTGTTAGATTTAAACTATGAAAACCAAAACTGTATCCCCAAGCACTCAGCCACAATCACTGACCTCTATATATACAAGTAAGCTGGACTGGCTATAAACCGTGACATGATGAAGCAATTTGATTTCCGCCATTTTGGCGCTGACAGCAGAAGTGCACGTCCACGGAACTAATAATAGGGATAAGACAGTGCACCAAATTATATCGATAAAAATTCTATACCCTAGCTATACCTAAATAAATAGAATGGACTCTATTTATAGATACACTCTACCCGTAACGTCCATTCTATTTATGTATCATATTAATATAATGTCATTATTATTCATCATCATTAAAGCCCTTCTCAAGTCCACTGCTGAACATAGGCCTCCCCCAAGGAATGCCACAAAGCACGGTCCTGAGCCACCTGCATCCATCAACTTCCTGCATGTCTTACCAGGTTTTGACTCCATCTAGTGGGGAAAGTCCTACACTTCACCTGCCGGTACGAGACTGCCACTCGAGAACCTTTTTCCCTCATCGGTATTCGGTTCATCGAGCTATATGGCCGGTCAATTGCCACTTCAGCTTACTAATCCATTAGGCGATGTCGGTCACTCTGGTTCTACTGCAAATATCCTCATTCCTAAGTTTGAACTCCTACGCATAGCCCTCTTCATAGCTCGCTGAGCGACTTCGAGCTTCCTCATACGGCCAGCAGTGAAAAACCTCGTCTCAGATCCATAGGTCACCACTGGCAACACGCACTAGTTTTACAATCTAGTTTTGAGGTATTCCTGACGAGAAGATGTGTTGTAATCTCCCGAACGCTACCCAACCGAGTTGAATCCGTCGATTGACCAGTCGGTCGAAGTTGAACTTACTTAGTCGGACTATTTGTCCCAAGTAAAAAAACTCGTCAACAACTCAGCTAAGTGCTCCCAAAACCCAACGGCATAGGTGTGACATGGACATTACGCACGACTTTTGTTTTGTCCATGTTCATCTTAAGACCTATCCGTTGGGAGACACTATTGAGGTCATTGAACATAGTGCTTAGGTCCTCCAGCGATTCTGCCATAAGGACTATATTGTTGGCAAATCGAAGGTGAGTGACGTACATGCCATTGACGTTAATACTGTATCCTTTCCAGTCCAGTAGCTTGAAAACGTCTTCCAATGCAGCGGTAAGGTATTTCGGGGATATTACGTCACCCTGTCTTACACATCTCTACAGTTGGATTAGTTTTGTACTCTGGTTCTGTACTCGGTTACCCATCGTAGCCCTTAGACCATTCAACTAAAAAATTATTAAGATTAAACTAACTACACAAAATAAAAATAAAAACATAAAAATAATTTATTGTCAACCGTTTATTTAGTTCTAGTATTATAAAAAACAAATCAGCTGCTATAATAACGTCTATTCTAATCAACTACAGGTCTGTCTATAGACAGTAAAATATTTTCTATTATATAAAAATTTATGTTTCTTCGTACTTTCTACGATGCCATACCATCAGATTTAGTCAACTTATTGGTTGCACTTGTGCGAAGGTTATACGCATGGTATAATTAACTGACACTGGGTGGCGTGCGTATGATACTGACTATTTATTTGAACGTTGTAGAAATCATTCTATTTCAATTATTGTAGTATCATTCCTAATTATACAATATAACTGTTCCACATTTTCAACAATATTTCCGGGTACAAGCTAGCAAGATAATATAAAAAAATATAAACTTTGAATTACAGTTACCAGTTATTTACGTCATTTTCGAAATTAAAATTACAATATAAAATACTGAAATGATCATACAGTCCTACTTTCCGTGGTATCGTCTCAAGAATGCTGGCTACGTGTCCTCTCTGAGTGGCTATACTTAGCCTTCAAGCGGGAAACAACAAACTAACAACTTTTTTATTACCAGCAGCGATGATCAGTCGCAGATACAGTATTTTAAGAACTACACCGCACGTGCACCCTGCGGACCGATAGTCTCTACAGCAAATTGCACAAATATGTACTCATCTTCTAGATACCCTGGGCTATTTATTTAGTTCAGTTACCTCTAATGCCAACCCTGCTTTAGACGAGGTACCCCTGAGATAGGATGCTGTCAAAGTGTTCGCAAGTAGTATCCTACACTGAAGCTTTATCCCTCTCTCCCTCTCTCTCAAGAAACCAAACCCATACCGTCGGATCTCCTGGTATCGTCTCTAAATATTCTACAAAGATCTTAAACTGAGGAAATATATGAGAAATATATTTATAGAGATACGAGCTCTTCGGATGACATTGTCCAAGAACTGTGACGGGACAACATTATATTAAAGAGTACCATAATATTATTACACGGTTATTTAACCGTGTATTAAGGATGGATTCGATCAATACTATGTTAAACCAGAGTAACTAACCCTCGAATAAGTTTACTCTTTGGTCTTACACCAAGATAACTTCGTTTTGCGGTTTGTAACACAAACATAGAGAGGCCAATACTGGCTATTGTTACTCCAAAATTAACACACATCCAACGTGGTTTGACATCATCAGGCGACCTTTCGACACTTGGCTATGGCCCTTGAGTTTGGTGGAAAATGAGGAAAGAAGAAATAAAAAAAAAACATTCGAAATAATAATCTAATACTTTTATACTTACTCATACTGGTACTACCAGAAAATATTGTCGGTATACCGCACGTTTTCAAAGTGGTGCAGTTCTCAGGTCTAATAAAACAGTCGTCTGTGAAATGTTTGGAACAAATATGATCATTTTGTTTTGGACGCCAATTCACAATATTTATGTTTTTAAGCCATAATTTTAGTCTAGGTTCAGTTCGAAACCTGTTAATTAATAAACATTTGATAATCATCTGTTGTTGGCGACTTTGTTTGTTACCCGATATGAGTAGGAAAGAACATCGATAAGTATTATAGACAAGGAACTCGACAACCCTATTGAATTTTATTGTTTATCAAAACTCAGTAATATACAGCCAAACACGTTGGTATTTATGATATTAAGATTAGTAACAAATTTTTAAGTACTTATATTATCAAATAGTTTTAATTTGTTTAATATTTGCTGCAAATTCACTTACTTGTGAAATAATATACCACTTCCCTTTTGGTAACGAGTTTTACAGAAGCACACTCTCATTATTAATAAAAATTACTCTTATTATGTAACTAATATTATACACAATCTAACAATATAAAATACTTTCGTTTTTTAGTTTAAAAGTTCAAAATACGGACTTATTAAAAATGACAATATAAATAAGACAACAGACTTTGGCATATTATGTCAATTTTATTTTTCAAGACATCCTTTAGCGGCGCTTCAAATTGGCACAGTCATTTTGTATGGTATAGCCAGTCCAGCGTACTTGTATATATAGAGGTCAGTGGCCACAATAAATTGAGGTGCAACTGGAGTGGCTCAGTTGCACAACAAATCTACGAAAATTTACATAATACATAAATTAGGCATAAAGTGATGTAGAATCTATTAAAAATTCTACTTCTGTCAAAAATACGCAAACATACCTGCTAGCAATGTTTAATTAAATTATTTTACGATATAACGATAATACCTATAAATAGCAATATTGTGAATAGTTGTTAATATCGCCAAACGATCCCTATTCATTGATTTGGTCAAGCTATATCATGATATTATAGTCAACAAACACTGTTAAATTTTATGAAATACCGCCATTATATTTAACAATAATTAACTAATTCATGATATTATAAATTCTAAGATCTGGCCAATACAAAAATGACTTTATTTAAACTATAAGGATAACAAGAGTTGTAAACATTGCAGCTTTTATCAGTTAATTTAAAGATAAAAATACTAATGCCTACTAAAAACTTTTTTTAGATTAGAAATTAAACTTAGAAACATCTCAGATTTTATTATTTTCGATAAGTGTCACCATTATCTATTTAAGTAGTAAGGTACAATAAATATTATTTATTCCTACTAAAATAAAATAAAAAAACTGAAAAATGAACGTTAGAATTTTTAAATCAATTATGACTTAAATTGTTTATGCATATAAATGAATAATTAATATTATTATGAATTAATATTTTATATATAATTCTATGTATTTACATATAATTTATTATTAACTGGAGGCAAAATGTTACTACTTATATTTTACGTTAGATGGCACTGTTTTGAAAAAGTGAAACGTAGACTGTTGGTGTTGTAGTTCAATTTACTACGCAACAGTTAAAACTAAATTTAGACTTTATTTATCAATGTTTTATTTATTTAAATAAAATATATCAATCATATAAAATACAAATTAACATCTAAAGGAAAGAAAATACTTAACCCTCTTTTTTGAAGTTCCGTGATCAGATAAATAGTAGCCTATAAGTTGTCCCGAGTCCCTAACACACAATATTTCATCGAAATTTGTTAAGTAGTTTTGCGGGAATCGTGAATACACAACAAGACAAACAGACATACAGATAGACCGAAATTCTAAAAACCACCATTTTGGCTTCAATGTCCTTTATTTATTCCCCTGGACTTGTTTTTTCCAGAAAATATTGGAATAACAGACACGCCTATTCTACAGATAACGTTAGACAACAAGAAATCATAAATATAGAATCAATAAGTTTGAAAAATTCTACTAGCTCGAAATTTAAAAAAAAAAAGTTACCCTCAGAATAAACATAAGTTTTATCTCTGTATTCTGAAGGCATTGTACATGCACAAATTAAACATAGACACACATTTATTGCCGTTGGTCATTAATAACAACTACTTAATTATTTTTATTAATATAATAGGTAAGATTTTTATTTATTTTATTTTTATTTATTTATTTTCCTAACGATGTTTTCCTTTCCACCGAGTACGTGGTAAATCAACGTTGAAAATTGCAATTAACACTCTCATTAGTATCAGTGGAGTTCGAACCCGGGTTGCTCACATACCTACTATGAAATTTACAGAGAGGGCTAAGCCCCTGAGCCACCTCGGCTCTATGACCGAAATTGCAGGTCTCAAATTAAAAAAATTACAACATATAAAGTCCGCTAACACGCACGTGGGAGAGTGCAGTGCCCTAAAACAATTTCAAAAACGTTTTTGAGGTTTTTTTGACTTTGTGGGATGTATGTAGGCTGTAAAAAAAGTGTATAGCATAGACTTCGCTAATTTTTAAATACCGCAGTTCCAAACCCAATTCAGTAAAAGCCAACTAAACTTTTATACGTGGTAGAGCCACGCTGCAGCTATATTATGGTTGTAGCACGAATGGGCCGGCTTGACCGGGGAAGGACCACGCTCTCACAGAATACCAGCGTAAAATAGCAGCTTATTTCTACTGTATTTCGTATGGTGAGCGTAGAGATCCGAAGACCCTATTTTACTTTAAATGAGGCATTTCATCTTAGTCCTCAGGGGTGACAACGCGTTAGCGTTTTGATTCTTAATCGAGGATAAATGTCGATGTCCATGGACCACAACATCCACTCACCATCAGGGGGACTGTTTGCTCGTTTATCACACTTATTCTATATAAAAAAAACCGGCCAATAGCGTGTCGGGCCACGCTCAGTGTAGGGTTCCGTAGTTTCCCGTCCGTCACAATAAGTGTTCCCACTTATAAGCGCTCCTGCAACTGCTGCCGGTAGTGGGTACTGTTGTTTCCATCCAAGTTCAAAATGATTTTCCTAGAAGGTCCTTATAAAGTTCTACTTTTCAGATTTTTTTCATATTTTCTAAACTTATGGTTCAAAAGTTAGAGGGGGGAGACACGTTGTTTTATACTTTTGGAGCGATTATTTCCATTATTAAAAAATGATTTTAGTAAACCCCTATTCATTTTTAAATACCTTTCCAACAATATATCACACGTTAGGGTTTTAATTAAAAAAAATCTCTTCATACTTTACATATAGGGGGGCTACCCTAATAAAACATTTTTTTTCCAATTTTTATTTTACCACTTTGTCGGCGTGATTGATACACATTGGTACCAAATTTCAGCTTTCTAGTGCTAACGGTCACAGAGATTAAGCGAGGACGGACAGACGGACAGACAGACATGGCGAAACTATAAGGGTTCCAAGTTGACTACGGAACCCTAAAAAAACCTTATTTTACATCAAAACGATTGCGGTTAAAATTTGTTTTAGGAAAAATGTTTATTATCTATAAGTCCCGGGCATCTCATAATTTACTACAACTTTTTTAACATACTCCAAGCAGTTTATTTTTGTTGGTACTCTCAGCTATCCGTCTAAAATTAAAGCTTGTGATACGTGGGCGACGATGCAACGCTCAGCTTTTATGCTCTATTTTAAAAATATTTCGGTCAAAGTGTAGACTTTTTAAACTGTTTGTTGTGTTGTGTGAATTTCTTATTAGCGTCAAAGAATATATATTATTAATACTTACTAGCGTTCATAAAGCAGAATTCTGTAATTTCAATTGGTTCGTTGAAATATAATACATAAACATACATAAACACTCACGCCTGTCACCCAGAGGGGTAGGCAGAGATTACGGACTTCCATTTGGCACGATCCTGACATACCTCTTTCCCCTCCTTTACATCCATATATCTACGCATACATGCTCGTCGGTTAAGGGTACTTCTAACGTGGCCCATTTTCAAAATATCGCCAATTTGGTCGACAAACTTTTTTCTAGGGCGTCCCTTCCCGACTCGGCCGTTCACATCTGCCATATAAATTTGCTTTGTCACTCTTTCATCATTCATTCTTTCTACGTGACCATATTAAAATATAACTCCAAATTTTTTTTCCATTGAAATATAACTCCAAAAAAAAATAAAAAATAAAATAAAAAATCTTTATTTCGTCCAACTTAAGTCTAAAAATACAATTTTGCTTGGTTAGGAAACTCCACACTTCCAAGAACAGTTTCACAACATTCATTTTAGACTACAGTATATAGAATATAATAATTTAAAAATGCATGCAATTTGTAATCTTGTGTGATTAAATGGGAAAAAGTGTGTAAGTTTATGTATGTGAGAGACGTGTGTGAAAAATACTTACTAAATATTCAAAAGCCAACTTATTAAAAAATGTACACGATGTCTTCGTTTCTTTTCCAATTTATATAAGTTATTTCTATTTTTATTATAAATAATAAATATGTGATAGTGTATTACTACGTGTAATGGTTTAAATATTTGCATGCATCTTACATAATACTGTATAATAATAATGAACAAGGTTACGTTCAATTATTTTTTTTGCAACCATGGAAGATCAGTGTCGATTTTTTCTAGCATTGGGTGACAAACGAGCACACAGTCCACCTGATGGTAAGTGGATGCTGTGGCACATAGACCACTACATCTATCCTAGATTAAGAATCAAAATTCAGATGCGTTGTCCTCAGGATTAAAATGGAATGCCTCTTATCTTTATATTATTATATCTATATTTGTTAGAGCCATGCTGCAGTTATATTAGTAGTATAGTTGTAGCACGAATGGGTCGGCTCGACCGGGGAAGGACCACGCTCTCACAGAATACCAGCGTGAAATAGTAGCTTAATGCTGCTGTATTTCGTATGGTGAGTGTAGAGAACCGGAGACCCTTTTTACTGGAAACGAGGCATTCCATCTCAGTCCTCACGGGTGACAACGCATCTGCATTTTGATTTTTAATGGAGGATAGATGTAGATGTCTATGGGCCGCAGCAACCACTTACCATCAGGTGGACTGTGTGCTCGTTTGTCAGCCTATTCTATAAAAAAGAAAAAAATATTAGTAAGGGTCTTCATTACTCTACACTCGCCATACGAAATACAGGAGCATTAAGATACTATTTTACGCTGGTACTTATTGAGAGCGTGGTCCTACTTCAGTCGAGCCGACCCATTTGTGCTACAACCAAAATAACTGCAGCATGGCTCTACCACGTTAAACTGTCATTGACAACTTAGCCGTGTTAACCGGAAGTTGTACAATTCTTCCGGAAGAATATCCTTCTCGAGTCGTTATCAGTATTATAAAAGCTTTAAACCAGTTTCCTACGTAATACACTTTCATACTAATAGCCCAATTTAACATTACTCAACGCAAGACATGAGCGATGTGGGCGGACTGAAGTCAGAGACGCTAAGTAGCCCTATAGTCCATTAATCTTTAACTGACGCAACTCCTAACTATACGCGAAACAATAAAACAGTCTCGGATATAAATTCACTTCTCTATTACAGCGAGTTAAGATAATAAATATGCATTACTCGGAATGGAGATAATATTTAGAAAAGTACTTCAATTTAAAAATATATATTTTGTACTAAATACGTGAAATTAATTAGCTATGATCCACGTGAGATATAAAATGGTGTCTAGCGTATTTTAGAAAGAGCTCTTTCTCTCCCAGAATTGCGAGCACTATTACTACTACAATTAAACCATGTTTCATACACGCTGAAAATTCGATTTGTGTTGCGTGACAACTTTGGGAGAATTCGACTCTGTTAACTGTTAACTATATACTTAGTAATAAAAAAGACATCGAAGGTGGACAGTATGTTGTTAGTTATGCAGCTATATTTTGATGTTATTTTAACTTCCCGCTAAGAAACATGAAAATTTTCAAAAACCGGGAAGTTATTGTTTTTACCCGGTTTTTCGAAAATTGAGTTTTCATCAAATCTTGACGTTTTGAGGTCACAGGGTGCCATCCTAACAATTTTTAATGGTGTCTGTATGTTTGTATGTATGTGTGTGTGTTTATGTGTGTGGATGTATATAAACCTGTTATAACTTTTGAACGGCTTGACCAATTGAAATGAACTAAGCGGGTTTCCAAAGTGTTTCATCAAAAAATACGACGGCCTTTTGAGAAATCTCAAAGAAATATTTTGAATAACTGTTCTTTTGGAATAATTTTTAAACGGCTTTACCGATCGCTTCCAAAAACTAATCAACTTTTAACCTTGAAAAATTACGTCGATTGCCTCGGATCCGGTCAAAATTGGTAGATTCGTTCGTGAGATATCGTTAAGGGGAAATATAACCTCAAATGGCTTAGCAAGATCCTCCGCTATGCGGAAAGTATTGCAGCATTAATTTGGAAATAAATATATGGTAAAGTTGAGGATTAATGTTAAGGACTATGTTAGACGAAAACACGATTCCGTAAAATTTTCTCGAGAGAAAAAAAATCCAAAGTTACCTCCAAACTGAACAATAAACCGCTGTTATTCATAAAATACTTTAAATAAGATCATGAAACTTTGCATACTAACTGAACTAACTATAAAGCAGTGTTTATGTTATTTACTTTTTTTAAATACCATTATTTTCACTGTAAAAAGAAATTACCTAAACTATCGGCGCGTAAGCTTGATTCCTGTCGCCGATTAACCCCGTTAGTATCGCTCCGGCTTTTGAAGGGAGAAGTTGCGTCGTTTACGATCAGAATGAATACACATTACGCAACAGGACGACGTAAAATTAAAATTGGAAATAACCGTTATAAAAATAAGAAGCGACTGGTTTGGCGTTAAGAAACAGGCATAAATATTATAAATCTAATGAAATAAGTATCTAACGACCTATCTACTTACAGTATTAGTGATTACAAACATGTCGGTAGATAGCCTACGACGCGCGGGGAAGGGGGAGGGGCGAAATTAGAATTTGAGCTGACTTACTATATCCCCTTAACAAAAATTTTGAAAAATTAATTTTTTTTAAATTAGTCCGATATTTCATACGCAACCTCATAATTTGGTGAAATTTGGAGCGCTTTGCTTTGAAATTAGCAGGAAGTTCCAGAGATGGCATGCAGGATCGACCAATTTTTTACAAGATGATAAACACACAGTGTATCTAATAGTAAATGGATGCAGTGGATTATCGACACTTATAGGGTAAATTTATATTATTAATTTATATAATATATTAAATTGAAGCAAATCCGAATTCCTTAGGGAGAGGCTTAACGCCCAGCCGTAGATTTTTTACTTTTGTTTCTTTTTTACTGTTAATAGCAATGTTTTTAACATTACTAATATTCCCGTTAACCAGCTAAGTAGTATAAGTTTAAAATGCTTGTACTAGGTCGTTCACAATAGTAGGTAGTCTGAGTGTGGCTGATTCAAAACCACGACTTTCCGAGTTCGCGCTCCACAAGTCCACAACCTAACGACGACTACTATTTAGTGTTGTCAGATTTACTATTATATATTCAATAGTTATTAAAATACTGTTTAATTTATACGAAAGTAATATATATTACCCATATATATATATATATATATATATATAGGCCCTACACTATATTGTGAAGAGTCAAAATGTGTCGAAAAAGGCACGCATGGCAATTCACAATGCTGTGTTGGTCCCTACTTTAACGTATGGTAGTGAAAGTTGGGTGTGGCAGAAGAAGCACGAGAGTAGAATGAACGCAGTAGAAATGCGGTCGTTAAGGAGTATGTTAGGGCTGAATCTGAATGACAGGGTAAGAAATTTTGTAATAAGAGAAGAGTGTGGTTTGCAAGATGATGTTGTGAACAGTATTAAGAAAGGAATGCTTCGGTGGTTTGGTCATGTGGAAAGAATCGATGAGGAAAGACTGACAAAGAAAATTTATGTTGCAGAAGTGAATGGCAGAGTCGGAAAGGGACGTCCTAGGCGAAAATTTATCGACCAAATTGGCGATTTATTAAAAACGGGCCAAATTAGGAGTACCCTTAACCGACGAGCATGTATGCGTAGGTGTATGGATGTGAAGGAGGCGAGAGAGGTGTGTCAGGATCGTGCCAAATGGAAGCCTGTAGGCTCTGCCTACCCCTCTGGGTGACAGGCGTGAGTGTTTATGTTTATGTATATATAAAAAAAATATATATATATATATATTACTTTTATTTTAATATGATATTTTACAAAGAAAATAATAATAAAATAAAAATAATTTATTTAGTAAATGATCATAAGTACATAAATTATAACCAAAAACTTCTTTACGATTACGACATATCATTTTTCTTTTATTTCATTACTCATGCAACCTCAGCAATGAAACGTTACAAGAAAACGTGACGTTTTTGATTTTTAATACCGTACTAAATTTATTTACTACGTCGATAAAGAAGTTTCACTTCAACAAATCAAAAAATCTGTATTTACACTATAATTAGACAGCTATCATTCGTCACTCAGTTATTAACTGCGAAGCATACATTAAGTACCACAAAATCGTAAAAGTTAACGCAAACGCGGAAGCACTCGCACTCGCACGTTCTCCCTTATCAAAACTTAAGATTGATGGATGGGACTTGCAGTTTATAGATCATAGTATGCCGTAATTCAGACAACTTTTATGTTTCAATTTTGTATGTTGATCGTACGCAATCTTACCATCTGAGGTGACTAAAAGGTTTATTGAAATGGAAAGTAAAGTTTATTCGGGAACAATGCTAGAGGAGTTAGCCAAGATGACTTTCTACAATCGTTACCTCTATAGAAAACTTTTTTTTATAGAATAGAGTGACAAACGAGCACACAGTCCACCTGATGGTAAGTGGTTGCTGCGGCCCATAAACATCCACATCTATCCTCGATTACGTATCAAAATGCAGATGCGTTGTCACCCGTGAAGACTAAGATTGAATGCCTCGTTTCCAGTAAAAAGAGTCACCGGTTCTCTACACCTACCATACGAAACACAGCAGCATTAAGCTACTATTTGGACGCTGGTATTCTGTGAGAGCGTGGTCCTTCCACGGTCGAGCCGACCCACTCGTGCTACAACTATACTAATAACATAACTGCAGCATGACTCTACCACGTATATAAAACTATAATAACGTAAATTAAAAAAACACAAAAGAAAAAGAGCTGATGATTTTCAAGCAGCTGAAAAGATTTTCTTGAAACATAGCTTAGAACACTCTCGATTAAGATGTCTCTGAAATGAAAAATTCGTTCAGGAGCTATGAAAACACAGACAGACACACATATACAAACAACAAACTTGTAATACCCCTGTGTTTTTGTTGGGGGTTAAAATGAATGAATTTACCGCCAAGTCACGGGACGATGTTTGGTTGCGCGGAAAACCATTCGCGTTTTTTATTTTGACGGTAGGAACTTGTAGAATCATTATTTCCTTTCCAAACAATATCATTCGTACCCTCCTATCGACACATCGGGGTGGTGGGGTGGGAGGGGAAAGAAGACGATTCTAGAACATCGCGTAATCACCCGAGCCGAGGATATATAAGACACGCGCGACCGATGCGCGAGCCTCTTCTCCCGCCGCAGTCGTCGTTGAACTACAACCTCCTCTTCCCGCGCGCTCGTTTGGAAACACCTCACTAGTGGAAACCGCTTTGGCCTGGAAGCAGTCGAGCTCCAGGAACCCGCCTCACCTCGTGTGAGATATCGTCGCGCACCGCCTCTCTCCGGAGTGTTCCAGAAGTCGCCGCTATAGTGATCGACAGGAAGAAGAAACCCCGGTGAGTCAATATTCCTTAATTATACCTGCTTGCTAATAATTTAACCCGCTCCAATCTGTGTTTTTTTTCCTAGTCAAGCAGGATTCCTTTCATCGATTCGACAAGTAATAGTTTAGTTTAGGGAAGAGCGAGTGCATTGTACCGCATGCTATAGTAGTCGCTTTACGTAAGCGTAGAAGCAATCGCATATACAGTCCACTTTAGTTAATATCTCGCGTAATAGGTTTGAGGTTTGACCGGGGAACTAGATTTTCGGCAGCCTTAAACACGTGGCTCCACCATTTTATGGTCCTTCGAGCCGGATCTGGATTGGTGTTTAGTGGTTATCCAACCATTTTCTGGTCGAATTATTAAATTAATTGTTTAGATAACGCACTCTAATTTATAGAATAGACTTAAATAGTGTTCGTTTAAATTAAAATTTTGATTTGTTACTCGCAAACAGAATTATTCATTTAATAGCGCTCGTATTTGGTTAAATTTAAAGCTTATTAAATAATTGAAACGGCGTGATAGCAACCGTTTGATACGCTTACCCCACAATTTTATAAAATTATTAGGTTTAGCAAACGACGCGTAGCCTTGACTGCATCGGGCGCTCGATCTGATTACGTAATACGGCACGCCGAGTATTCATCCTACGTCGTTTATGCGTGTGAGATTAATTGTGATTAATATAACTTTATTATAATAATTTAAAATGGCAGTTAGTGGAAGTGAAATCAAAATTAAAACGCTTTATGCCAAGAGGGACATACTCTTTTCGCGTATGCAGAATATAAGTGATTATATAAAGAACATTCATATAGAGGCAGTACGGGAGGCCTTTTTAAATGAAATCGAAACGATAGATAATTTGCGGACAGATTACGAAAGAATATTAGATCAAATTAATCATTCGGAACTACAAACCGACCCGAAATACATAGTGAACTACCAACCGCTGCTGGCATTCGAAGATATGTTGTGTCGCGTGAAGAGAACCGCAAAATTGCTACAATCTCAAGGTGAAGCGAAGCCTGAAATGCAGGTACGCCCTCGTGACTCAATTAGGTTACCGCCAATAGATATTCCGGTATTCAATGGTGATATTAAGACGTGGCCCTTCTTCTTCAGTAGTTTTCAAAACAATATACACAACAACCCATCGTTATCGGACGCTGAAAAATTATATTACTTAATTAGCAAACTTAGTGGCAGAGCACAGTCGATCTGCTCGGGTTTTACACCTACAGCAAACAATTACGTATTAATATTTGAAACGCTTAAAACTAAATATGAAGATAAGAGAATGTTAGCTTCCGAATATTTGAACCAGATATTCGATCTTAAACCTATATCATCCGCGAACATCAACGGCTTAGAGCAGTTTCTCGATAAATTTGTGGCATCGGTGGCTGCACTTAAGAATTTGAAGTTTAATGACCTCATGGACGTGGTGTTTCTCCATATAGCATTAAAGAAATTAGACTCCGACACCGTGCGTGCGTTTGAAATGGAGCATCGTAGCTCGGAGATGCCTTCCTTTCATTCATTAGCATCGTTCGTGCGAGATCAAATAAAGGTGATGCAGCGCTCACCGAACGTTAAACAGGAGATTAAAAGGTGCGTCGACCGTAGACAGACTCAACCATCTAAAATAGCAGGGTCGTTAACTTACGTAACCGCTACGCCGACATCACTCCAGCATACTTGTATAGTATGTAAAAATAAACACGGTAATTTATATAACTGTGCGACTTTTCGTAAATATTCACCAAGCGAACGTTATAAGTTAGTAAAAACAAACAACCTATGTTTGAACTGCTTAAGCGATAAGCATTTAGTTGCAAAATGCAATTCGAGTTCCGTATGTAGCAAGTGCGCCAGGAAACATCACACGCTATTACATTTTGAAAATAGCAACATAGCGGCGTCAAGTAAGGCGAATAAGGAATTCACCCCTACTAAGGTCAACGATTCTAGCGGTCGACCTGGTGATGTCGCTCTGTGCTCATTGGCAAATATGGGAGCACAACCTCCTTCAACCGTGTTACTGGGTACGGCGCGTATTTTGGTTAGGGATTCGCGTGGAAACAAACAAAGCGTCCGTGCACTGCTGGACAGCGGAGCCCAAAATAGCTTTATAACACGACAATGTTGTCAGCGCTTAGGCTTAGTAATAAATAGGTCACTTTCATGTCCTGTAGTTAAAGGCATCGGAGGTACTAGTAAAGCGACACAGGGATATATAAATTTAAAATTTTATTCTCGGATAGATCGTAACGTTAACTTTGATATAAATGCACTAGTAGTAGATAGGGTCACTGAACGGTTGCCAACCGTTTCGGTTGACACCTCGGCAATGATTGAATTTAAAAATTTGACTCTAGCAGACGACACTTACGCCGTTCCTGGAAACATAGACATGCTCATTGGGGCATCGCTTTTCCCTCATCTTTTGTTAAACAATAAGGTCAGGAGCAACTCCTCGCATACCGCGCCTTACGCACTGGAAACCGTATTGGGCTATGTGATCCTTGGCTCCGCCCCCATCCTAGATAGTATTTCGGCAGCCTCTTATTGTGGTATGGCTGTCGAACCGCTCGAGTCGTTAGTCCGCAAATTTTGGGAGATGGAGGAGGTGAACGTCCCACCCATAGCTAGTTCAGATGACAGGATATGCGAGGAAATTTACGTCCGCACGACCGTTCGTGATCGCGACGGTAGATATAGTGTAGCGCTACCCTTTAAGGGAGATGTTTTATCTCTCGGCGATTCGCGTCAAATGGCGGAAAAACGTTTCTACAGCTTGGAGCGTAGGATGCTCGCTTCGCCCCAGTTAAAGGAAGCTTACGACGGCGTCATTAACGAATATATAAGAGAAGGTTACATATCACTTGTGGCTTCGAAATTAGATAACTACGAAGACACACCGTCGTATTTTATACCACACCACGGAGTCATTAGAGAGGACAAACTTACATCTAAATTACGTGTAGTGCTCGACGCTAGTGCTAAAACTAGCACTCACCTGTCGCTTAACGATATCCTCTATAGTGGGCAAAATTTACAGGGCAGTTTATTTGATATAATAGTCAATTTTCGTTTGTTTAGTATAGCACTATCCGCCGATATTCGCCAAATGTTTCTTTGCATAGGGGTCCGTGAATGCGACCGTAGATTCCAGCGCATTTTATATCGTTTCCACCCAAAGGAACCTCTAATGGTGTTAGAATTTAACCGCGTTTGTTTTGGTTTAAAGTCGAGCCCATTTCATGCGTTACGCACGGTGAGACAGCTCGCTCACGATGAAGGTCCCTCTTATCCTAAAGCTAAGAGGGCAATTGAGAGCGGATTATATATGGATGATTTTGTGTATTCGGTCGATAGCGTGGAGGAGGCCACCCTAACCACCGCCGAGGTTATAAGGCTCATGAAATCGGGTCAATTCGATCTTGTGAAGTGGACTAGTAATTCGCGTCCGGTTTTAGATACAATCCCACTATCACACCGTCTTTCGGCGATAAAGGAATTCGACGATTCCGATACACACAAGGTGCTCGGTCTGTGTTGGTCACCAGAGTCCGACGTGTTTAGCCTTAAGGTAAATCCGCCCGTAGAGAAATGCACAAAGCGCACAATACTGTCATGCGTTGCTAGATTATGGGACGTCATGGGTTTCGTAGCTCCGGTGGTATTATACGCTAAGCTTTTGATTAAACAACTTTGGTTATTTGAATGCGATTGGGATGACTCGCCGCCTGACAGCATTGTTCGATTGTGGCAGCGCTTTAGAGAGGAACTTCCTTTACTAAGAGAAATTAAAATACCGCGTCATATAAATGTCGATAGAAATAGCAGCATAACGGTTGTTGGATTTGCAGACGCCAGCGAGAAGGCTTACGGGGGCGTTGTATATTTCCATGTCCAGAATAATGGTAGAAATTCGATTAGCCTCATTAGTTCTAAGTCGAGAGTCTCCCCCCCGTAAGGTTGTCTCTCTGGCGCGCTTAGAGCTTTGCGCAATATTAGTACTCACCAAGCTTATTACCACAGTTATCGGCGCATGTAGGGATAGAGTTCACATAGAAAGAATATTTGCCTTTTCCGACTCCACCGTCGCCTTATGTTGGGTTCATTCTTCACCCCACCGTTGGGATACGTTTGTCGCGAACCGAGTGGCCAAGATCCAAGACGAGTTAGAAACGCGGAACTTTTATCACGTGTCCGGTAAGGAAAACCCTGCCGATTGTCTATCCCGGGGACTCACCCCGATGCAAATAATGGACCACCCGCTTTGGTTCCATGGACCTTCTTGGGTTTACTTGGATCCCTCACAATGGCCAATAACCGATTTCGAACCTTCGTCAGTGTCACAACCGCCGGAAGAGAAGAGACAAGCTCTAGTGGCGAACGTTTCGAGCGAGGTTTCTCCAATCATTGCTCTGGCGAACCGCTTGTCCTCTTGGTCGAAATTATTGCGTAGCGTAATTTACGTTTGTCGATTCGCGAAGCTTTTACCGCGACGTCCGTATGTCTTAGCATCCGATTACAACTATGCCGAGTCGCTAGTATTACGTGAACTTCAACGTGCGCACTTCTCTGAAGAAATTACAAGATTACAATCGAATAGAGCTTGTAGTCGCGCCTTTCAACGCCTTAAGCCATTTTTACAGGATGGGATTGTAAGGGTAGGTGGACGCTTGTCCAACTCGCAATTGAGTTTCGACCAACGGCACCCTATAGTTTTACCGCGTAAAGACCATATCATGAACTTATTAGTCGATTATCATCATAAATTGAACTCGCACGCTGGCCCCGATTTATTAATGTCGATCTTGCGTCAGAATTATTGGATTCTTTCTGCATGTAGTTTAATACGCAATCGGGTGCACAGATGTATAGCTTGCTTTCGGGCACGCCCCAAGCCGTCATTTCCGGAAATGGCGGAACTTAGATCTTGTAGAGTGATACAATCGGTAAAGCCCTTCACGCACACCGGGTCTGATTTTGCTGGTCCGTTTAAGGTCACGCTCACTCGCGGGCGTGGTATAAGATCCACAAAGGCTTACGTCTGCATTTTCGTATGTCTAACTACTCGAGCAGTGCATATAGAACTCGTTGGTGATCTAAGCACAGCAGGCTTTATGGGTGCATTTAAAAGATTTCTATCGCGCAGAGGCCCTGTAAGTAAATTATATTCGGATAACGGTACGAACTACGTCGGTGCAAAACGTATTCTATCGGAACTACACGAGCTCTTAGCTAGCAAGTATTATAATTCGGAGTTCGCTCACATTCTAGCCGAGAACCGCATTGAGTGGTCTCTGAACGTCCCAGCCGCGAGTCATTTTGGGGGCAATTGGGAGACTAATATTAAAAGTCTAAAGAGCCACTTATACCGAGTAATAGGAGATCAAATTTTGTCCTTCGAAGAGCTAAGTACGGTGCTCGCTCAAATTGAATGCGTAATGAATAGCCGCCCACTTTGTCGGACGTTATCTAGTGACCCCTCGGAACCGCTGGCTCTAACTCCAGCACATTTTTTGACTTTAACGCCTCTAAGGTATCTGCCCGCCGCGGATATGGATGAGAACAGACTTAGCATTTCCACACGCCACAAATTATTAGATCGGTTAGTGCAATCGTTTTGGAAACGATGGAGGATGGAATACTTGCATACTTTGCAGTCTCGGCAAAAATGGAACACAGCGACAGAGCCTTTAGCTGTAGGAACCGTAGTTGTGCTCACTAAGGAGAATACGCCGCCTCTCCACTGGCCGTTAGGAATCGTCGAGGAGGTCTTTCCCGGTTCCGACGGAGTAATTAGGATAGCTCGCGTTAAGACCACGGTTGGGTCTTACCTACGTCCTGTTATCCGTTTGTGCCCCTTGCCTCTTCCATAATTTAAATTAGCTTTCTAGACTGAAATTGTAGTTTAATTTAGGTAATCTTAGCGTTAGTTAGTTATTTGTTAGTCGATTTTAGCTCTAGTTGTTTAGTTATTTTTTTTTGAAGGAAATCCTTCAAGGGCGGGGGAGATGGTTGCGCGGAAAACCATTCGCGTTTTTTATTTTGACGGTAGGAACTTGTAGAATCATTATTTCCTTTCCAAACAATATCATTCGTACCCTCCTATCGACACATCGGGGTGGTGGGGTGGGAGGGGAAAGAAGACGATTCTAGAACATCGCGTAATCACCCGAGCCGAGGATATATAAGACACGCGCGACCGATGCGCGAGCCTCTTCTCCCGCCGCAGTCGTCGTTGAACTACAACCTCCTCTTCCCGCGCGCTCGTTTGGAAACACCTCACTAGTGGAAACCGCTTTGGCCTGGAAGCAGTCGAGCTCCAGGAACCCGCCTCACCTCGTGTGAGATATCGTCGCGCACCGCCTCTCTCCGGAGTGTTCCAGAAGTCGCCGCTATAGTGATCGACAGGAAGAAGAAACCCCGGTGAGTCAATATTCCTTAATTATACCTGCTTGCTAATAATTTAACCCGCTCCAATCTGTGTTCTTTTTCCTAGTCAAGCAGGATTCCTTTCATCGATTCGACAAGTAATAGTTTAGTTTAAGGAAGAGCGAGTGCATTGTACCGCATGCTATAGTAGTCGCTTTACGTAAGCGTAGAAGCAATCGCATATACAGTCCACTTTAGTTAATATCTCGCGTAATAGGTTTGAGGTTTGACCGGGGAACTAGATTTTCGGCAGCCTTAAACACGTGGCTCCACCAATGTTCATTTTTAATTGACTTATTTCCATTAATTTTAGTTTTCTACAGCGTTTACCATCGTAAAGTCACCGGCTGGACTCTCTATCGTCGAATATGAATAAAAATGCAGATGCGTTGTAAACCTCATTATCGGTAAGAAGGGTCTTTATATCTCGTCACTTACAATACAAAACACAGTAGCATTATGCTGTTTATTTTACGTAAGTATTCTGTGAGAAAGTGGCCCTTCCCTTTTTGAATTGACCCATTCTTACTGTAACGTTACTTCACTACGTGAAAAGCTATAAGAATTTGAGATTTTCATTTGAAATTTTTGTAAATTGAATTTCCATTAAACGATTAACAGAACGTCCTTCGTTAGTGAAACAAATCAACAAAATAAGGTTAGTTTGAGGAGAAAATTTTGTTTATTCCGTATAAGCGTTTTTTTTTTATTATAAAAAAACGCTTTTACCTAACGGTTTTTGTCACGAATGCAAATTTCCATGAACTCTCAATAGAACGTAGTTACGCAAAAATGTTCAAACCATATTGGTGTCAAAATAAGTTTTTTTTATGAAAAAGCATCCTTTCGAATCCGCTACCCTATATCATCCCGTGGGTGTCGTAAGAGGGTGAAAGAGAAAATAAAACAGCGGATTGGTAGCAGCATCTTCCTAAAAATTACTCAAATTAAAAAAAAAAACTGCGGTTGCCTACCTAAAACTATGTAAAATATCTCCCATAAGATCTACTATTTATAGGGGAGGCTTATATTTAGTAGTAGGCATTTGATATGCTTTGTATGGAGGAATGATTATTTGGGATACAAAGTAAAAACATACATACATAGCGTCACTAGCAGCTGGCACAGCGAGTTAGCTTTGATTTTTTTTATAGAATAAGGATGACAATCGAGCACACAGTCCACTTGATGGTAGGTGGATGCTGTAGCCCATAGACATCCACATTTATCTTCAACTAAGGGTCGAAATGCAAATTTGTTGTCACCCTTGAGGACTAAGATGGAATGCCTCGATTCCAGTAAAAAGGCTCATCGGTTCCTACACTCACCATATGAAACACAGAAGTATTACCCTGCTATTTCGCGCTGGTATTCTGTAAGAGAACATTTATCCTGGATTAAGAATCAAAATGCAGATGTTTTGTCACCCCTGGAGACTAGACTAGATGCAATGCCTCGATTCCAATAAAAAAGGGTATCCGGATCTCTACACTCACTATACGAGATACAGCAGTATTAAGCTGCTATTTTACGTTGGTATTATATGAGAGCGTGATGCCACCCTAGTCAAGCCGACCCATTCGTGTTACAACCAGAATATAGCTGCACCGTGGCTCCAGGAATAAAATATGGGCCATCGCCTACACAATCGCCAAACAAACACCCCGTTAGTCACCTTTTACTACATGCTATGCAAGTAGCACGGTTGTATTGTTTTTGGTTAATGTCCGACATAAATTAATAGTTCTAACAAATTACGCAATAAATAAAATGCAAATTAACAAATAAATCAAAACAAGCAAAATAATAAAGATCCTAATTAAAATTATAAGGAACTTTTTGTGGCTTATATCCTTTTTACGAAACTGTACGTCGTTAACTGCAATCAAAAAGACACGAAATAAATTTTGTCACTGAAGCCACATAAGTAAAAAACCACCGTTTCTGCAAAACGTAGTTACAGCTTTATTGTCAAATTCTTTGAATAACTTCATTGAATCGCTTCCTAAATACATGAGCTACAATTGTAAAATAAGTTTAATTTTATAATAATCTCCTCCATCCCAAATTTCATTCACGGCGGCTATTCTCAACCACGACGAAACTAATTTCAGCCCGACCTGGGATTCGAAACCGGGACCTCATGTTAAGTAGTCATATCACTAGACTTACGAAGTCAATAAAACAAGATTATTATTCACGAGTGTTGACGCAAAGACAAATACAAAGTGGATTTCTCATTTGGACTATTCCCTCACTCTTTTAGTCCAACGGATTTACGTGCTTTTCCGAGGCACGGGGGTTTTCACCCCACATCATAACTTCTCTGCCGAAGCAACCCGGGGGATCCCCCACTAAACTCAACCTTTAGAATGCTTAAATCTGACAAGATCTCTAAAAAAACCCTCCTTCAAAAGGAGGGGCAAAAACTTCTCAAATCTGGACTGCTACTCCTACTGACAATTTCATGAACCAAAATATGACTTTAGCACAACTCGAGATTTGAACTCGGGACCATACTATCAGCAGTCGTGTTAAAAACCACTGGACTAATAAAAGCGAAGCAGAAATATAATGACATTTAAATAATATTTCCAAAAGGAAGTAAGAAATCTAATTGCCAAAGTGTTAACATCGGACGTGGGTAGGCTAGAATGATTAATTGGTCGTGTTAAACATTAACATGTAATATCTCCGACTCGATTGATAGCTTCCGACATTCGAAGCTTGTATGGTCGATATTAGCCAAGAGGACATCGATTTAAATATATAAACTAGAAAGCGAAAAGATTTTTAATTTGTCATAAATTTAATTACTATCATTATTATCTCTACACCACATCACAGTTCACTGATGAACATAGGCGTCTAATAAATGCCACAAAACACGTTCCTGAACCACCTGTATCCATCGACTTTCTGCATCCGAACATCAAATGACGTGTTACGGCTATGCTACAGCTATATTATTAGTGTGCCCGTTTGTGACCTTTATTGTATTAAAAAAAAAATTCAATCTCTACAAATATGGGTACTGTAAAGCAATAAAAATATCTGTCACGTATAATAATAAAGCCTCTTTATTCCTTAATAGAAAATAATTACAATACAACAATTATATGTACGCTTAGAAAATAAAATACAATATATATTTCAATTAAGGACCCCTCTTTGGTTAAAGGCCTTCTCCATCTTTTCGCACTCTTTTCGGTTCTGTGTCATTGTTAACCAATTTTTTCCTGCTGTCTTTTCAATCTCATCGACCCATCTTTCTTTCGGTCTGCCTTGCTTGCGTTTGCCTGCTGGTTCTGTCCACATGTCACTGTCACGTATATTTTTAGTTAGTTAGTAAACATACAGCGTCGCTGGTCACTCTCCTCGCTATTCTAGCGTGTGATGATGTCTAAGCCTCTTGATGAAGTGCAGAATGTTCAGTGCAGCGATGAAGCATCAACAAATTCTATCTGTTTTAAAAATTTCAGTACGGGAACAATAAAATGTACGATGAATTTTTAAATTTCGAACTATAATGGTGCTGAAGATTGAAAGCTCGAGAAAAGCAATAAGCTTTACACGGGAGACGTCCAGGAATGCGGCAGTCTGCCCCGTCCGACCATTTGAGTCTAGTTTCGGTGATGTTAGTGCTGTTAACAAGTTGGCTTTTACAGCTTCACCGGACTCAGAGCTTGCAACTTAAAAATCGGTCTATGAAAAAGGAAGGGTTCTGATGATGATGATGATGATGGTGAGGATGGTTATTATTTCCAACATTACATTCATAAGGATCTGCCGATGCGAGTTGTTAGTGTACAGTGTACAGATAAGTTACCCGCCGTCCAAGCAGAGGTAGCGAGCGGGTCCCGACTCTAACGGGGCATACAATTCGACATGCGACTCTGTACTTCTATCATTGTGAAAAATTATTTGCAACGTTCAAGCTCGTTTTTAATTTTTTCATCATAAGAAACGTGTTACATCGGAAATGTAAAATAAGTTAATAAATTAGTTTCATTTTAAGAAGTAAACTGAATCAGTAAACGAAGTACTTTGAAAGTTTGAGGTCAAGCCTAAGTACGAAATGGTTATGCCTTACAAACCCAAATAGATACAGCTGAATCGTGTGCGTGCCTAACAAATTACCTACAGATAAACATCATAGCAGCCGCATAGAAAATCATGTCATTCTTACAACGTTTATTGTTATGGACACACACAGCGCTGTACGCTTGATTAATGGAGTAGAGTTAACAAGAAATTTTGCTCTGTAACGACTTTTAATTGCAATCTATTAGCTTTTATTTGCAATATATTGAACAGTTTTATTACTAATAGGTATACCAGTATTAAAACTTCTAAAACCTCCAGACTGAATTTCGGTCACGGCCGATCTTAATGGAGACATCTGCGCAGAACAGGATTACAGTGCAAGAGTGTGTGCGCAAGCACCCTCTATTCATTCAAGTCCGATGGGATAGTATAAAAGGTGTTATTATTCTAAGTTATAAAATATAAAAGTCATCATTGGACTACAACTTTAATATTTTATTCTTTTCTTTATATATTAATATTACGTCAAAAGTATCCGAATTTGAGATTTTTCAAACCTTTTATAACTCGGAAAATATTAACTTAATCGTAAAAAGCCTTAACACTTTTTTATTCGTATTTCATCAAAAATATTTTAAAAAAATATTTTTATTCTTTTACTTTATGTATTTTAAATGGGTCAAAAGTATTCGATTTTGGGGATTTTCAAACCTAAAAATTCATAACTTTATCGCAAAATGATTTCTTAAATTTACGCGAACACTACACCTTGAATAAAACTAAATTTACGGATTTTATCGCGTTTATTTCACTACTTTTACTTATTTTTAATTCCCGACGTTTCGGGTGCTTTACAGCAACCATGGTCACGGGGGGGACTGAGATGTTTGACGTCCCAATGTCATAGTTAGTCCGGCTACCTTCAGTTTTTTGAATATTAATTTTTGGTCCGATTTACGCAAAACGAGCTTATAGTATCATGAAGTCTTGCAGTGGTATGCTTAGGTTTGGGTTTAATTTTGTTAATTATAGGATCCCAAGCAGGTGGTAGCACCCATACATCTTCTCTTGAAATTTGGATGTTTTTTAATTTCAATAGCCTCGCGTATCATCCTTGGTAGGAATCGAATGGTTTTAGAAAGCACGAGGGATCTGTGACAGAAAACATCTAAGTAAATAGTAGTAAGTAGTAGTAAATTTAGTTTTATTCAATTTATCGTAAAAGGTCATAGGATGGAAGCTTTTTTACATACATACGTATTTATACATAAGCACTCACGCCTGTCACCCAGAGGGTAGGCAGAGACTACAGACTTCCATTTGGTACGATCCTGACCCACCTTTCTAGCACGGTAATATTATCTCTAACCTCTTCCACATCCATATACCTGCTCGTCGGTAAAGGGTACGCTTAATTTGGCCCCTTTTCAGTAGATCACCAATTTGGTCGACAAACTTTCGCCTAGGGCGTCCCTTACCGACTCTGCCTTTCACTTCTGCAACATAAATTTGCTTTGTCACTCTTTCCTCATTCATTCCTTCTACATGACCAAACCACCGAAGCATCCCTTTCTTAATCCTCGTCACCAAACTCTTCCCTTACCACACTCTTCCCTTGTTACACAATTTCTCACCCTGTCACTCAGAGTCAGCCCTAACATACTCCTTAACGACCGCATTTCTATTGCGCTTATTCTACTCTCGTTCTTCTTCTGCCATACTCAACTTTCACTACCATACGTTAAAGTTGGGACTAACACAGCATTTTGAATTGCCATACGTGCCTCTTTTGACACATTCTGACTGCACAATAGAGTGTAGAGCACCATTTCCTCTATTTCCCGCGTTCACTCGTTTTGATAGTCATGCGCTAGTTTCTCCTGGACTAATAGACAAAGATTAGAGGTTGGAATGCCATTCGGTCCCTGGTCATGACTGTGTTTAATGGTTATTGTAGAGAATCGGTGACCCTTTTTACTGCAAACGAGGAATTCCATCTTAGTCCTCAGGGGTGACAACGAATCTGTATTTTCATTCTTAATTGAGGATAAAAGTAGATGTCCATGGGCCACAGCATCCATTTACCATCAGCTAGTTAGCAAATACAGTTAATAGAGTGGTAAACTTTACGTGGGAAAAGCTTAATAAATACTTGGGGCAAGGCAGCAGAGTGGATGTTGAACTCTCACAGGTGAAAACCTCATACTATCTACCATCAGTGACAAGAATCCCGGGATATTTGTTGGGAATTACTCGAAACCATATTGCATATTCAGTATATCCCATCAAGTATATATTGCCCCCAGCAACATCACATTGCCATTACATAGCAATTGTCCTTATTATGCATTTGGGACCCACATTTACAACTAGGGGTCAAGAGGAGGAATACAACTAACGCCTTGGCAATGATCACCTAATTTCTGAATCCTGATAACTCTAATGATTTAGTCTCTGCCCGAGCCCTAACGCGAGCACATCTTTACATGTATAAATCTTATTAAAATGTGACTAGTTGTGTCTAAATAAAACTCAAGTCAACATTAATTCTGTAACGAGCATTAACCTATTTATTATGTCGACAGACCAACAGGGATTTACATAACCATACGAAACCCGTGGACGATGTATTATAATCTCTTTTAGACAGCCGCGTAGCTTAGCGATCAGTGTACGTGGCTTGTTGCAGGCTCGCACAATAAGAATCCTAACCGATGTCAATATTTGAGTAGAAATATCGTGTATTGTTTTCCCAATCTGTATGTAGTATTTCGATTCTCTAACACATCTCCTTGATGAAGTGGATGCCTGTAATCTGGTTCACGGTCACGTTCACTTGCAGCATTAATTGGCGTTTTTATTACGTATGACAAATGAGCACACGGTGATCTGATAGTAAGTGAATATGGAGTCCATAGAGGTACTTATTATCTCTTAAGAGTCAAAATGCAGGTAATTTTTACCCTGAGGACTTCTATAAATGCCTCATTATTGTTGCCAAGTTATTGATATGGCCTGCAAATCATTGTTCCACTTGTATGGATGTTTGTCCATGTGCAATTTAGAAGCATATAATATAACATAATTTATGAGTTGTACTGCAAATAGCAACGATGGGCTTAGTGGGGAAGCGTGCTATTTTCGACCTTAATTTGCTCGTTAACCTAGAGCAAAGGGAGTAGGCAGCTTCTCGGTACTTTGCAGGATTTCGGAGAGCGTGCGCAGAAATTACTTGCCTTAACTCCTCTCTTCCTTTTCCACCAAGGCGATACGTAGCCGTATCGACAACCACGCATTCTAACCAAACAGTTTGCTTCATCTTTTATAATGTGTACAGCAAAGGAGTGGCATAATTTGCCGGCGAGTGCCTGTCCGTCAGATTAAAATATAATAAATATAGAATAAGGTGACAAACGAGCACACAGTCCACCTGACGGTAAGTGGTTGCTGCGGCCCATAGACATCTACATCTATCTTCGATTGCAAATCAAAACGCAGATGTGTTGTCACCAGTGAAGGCTAAGATGGAATGCCTCGTTTCCAGTAAAAAGGGTCTCCGGTTCTCTACACTCACCATACGAAACACAGCAGCATTAAGCTACTATTTTACGCTGGTATTTTGTGAGAGCGTGGTCCTTCCCCGATCGTGCCGACCCATTATCATATTCCATAATTACACGAATTTCTAACGTATCCACGATGACGAAAAAGATTCAAATGCGATGAAAACTTAACAATTATCAATAAACGAATGACTAATTTTGAGAAAAAGATTTTTTTTCTTTACAATAAAATTAATTTAAAATTAGAATTCATAGCCAAACAAAAATTATTTTTAATTTGAAATGGCCAGTACTGCAGAACAGCAGTTTCACAGTTTCTGCCTATTATTTAGCCGTTTTACGTTACTTAGGTTACACATTAATTGCTTTAATAAAAAAAATACAGTAGAATTCATTTTTTCTTTTCGTCTTGAATTTAAATAGTTTATCGCTACGGGGTCAAGCCATGCCACACCTTTAAAAATGTTCCATAGACCAAATTTTGGTCACGTACTATGGTCTCAACGGAGACTTGCCTTTTGCGCAGGACAGGATTATAGCATCCATGTACTCTGTTCCCTTGCTCTAATAGTTCGATAAGACGGCAATCCGACCCGACCAGAGAAACATCAGGCGGAGCACCAACGGTTTTACGTGCTTTCCGGTGGACTGGGGTGAAAATCATGATCAGCGGCTGCGTTTACCACAAATAGACCAAGGAGGCATTATGCTGCTATATTATGGTTGTAGCACGCATGGGTCAGCTTGACCAGGTAAAGAGCATGCCTTCACTGAATAATAGCGTAATATAAGTTATTGCGTAATGATACTGCGTTTTGTGCGGTGAGTACTGGTGACCCTTTTTACTGCAAACAAGACATTTCATCTTAGTTCTCGAGGTGACAACGCATCTGCATTTTGATTCTTGATCAGGTGGACTATGTGCTCGTTTTCCATCCTTGTTCTATATAAAAGGAAGTTTTACGTACATAAACATAAACATGAACAAACATCGAGATCAGGAATTGAATATATATATATATATCTCAAATCCATCCACCATCATTTCTTTTTTATAAGATAGGGAGACAAACGAGCACATAGTCCACTTGGTGGGAAGTGGTTGTTTTTTTTGTTTTGTTTTACATTTATCCTTGATTACGAATCAAAATGTAGATGAGTTATCACCCGTGAGGACTAAGATGGAATGCCTCGTTTCCAGTAAAGAGGGTCTCCCGTTCTCTACACCCACCATACGAAACACAGCAGCAGTAAGTTTCTATTTTACGCTGGTATTCTCTGAGAGCGTGGTCCTTCCCTGGTGGAGCCAATCCATTCGTTCTAGAACTATACTACTAATGTAGCTGCAGCATGGATCTACCACGTTTTTATGGGATGGTGTTATGAAAATCATACTCACTTTCATAACACCATGCCATAAAAAATTGCAAACTTTGAAAAAAAAAACTGTATATTAAACTGTATGTTACAAACATAACATGTAACATTACGAATGATTTATAAAATGCAACTGAGCTCGCGTCATGTTTGGTTGATTTTAATTTGTATAAGGCGTTAAAAATAATTCTGTACACACCGACATGCGAACAGACTTGTCGTAACATTGGTGGGTCATCATTAATCTTATGTTACGTTCGCTCTACCGTCGTGATTTTTATGACATTCGAAAATATCTTACAAGTGTTTGAAATTCTGGGTGTTAAATGTAAATTATTACCAAATATTTATTCATAATTTACTTCTGTATATTTCTTCTTTCCAGCGACTTACATACTAAGCATTTGTGGAATAATTAGGTCTTCCCCTACTAGATGAAGTGTCTAAGTTACTATTACAATATATTTAGTAATGTGGTAGAGTAAAGGCACCTGTAATAATTACATCTCATTTTCCATGTATCAACAATTACTGTCACAGCCTATTAAAGTCTAATACTGAACATAGTTCTCCTCTATAGATTGCCTCATAGAAGGATATTTTCCATGTTTGCCATAGTTGCCACGCTTGGCAAGCAGGTTGGCAACCGCAGTTTTTTGTAATATTTAGTCGTTATTAGGAAGACCATGTTGCATATCTCCTGATCTATTTCCCTCTGTCGCTTCTGACCACACCACTCTTGCCACTACACGATTAAGGGGAAGATAATATAATAATAATAATAATGTCCTCCAGACCGAATTTCGGCCACGGCGGCCTGCCTGAACGTAGGGTGGCCATCGGCGCAGGACAGGATTATAGTGCCGAAGTGTATGCGCACAGCACAGGTGCACTCTCTATTCCCTCACTCTCAAAATCCGATGGGTCGGTAAACCGACACGACCGGAGAGAGATCAGGCGCAGGACCAACGGCTTTACGTGCTTTCCGAGGCACGCGGGTGAGACACCGCCAACTTCCTGACTCCGGGCAGCTACTGAGAATTTCTTGAAAAACTCAATAATTGATTTTTTGGCCCCACCCGGGATTCAAACCCAGGACCTCATGATCAGCAGTCGCACTACTACAACCGCTAGACCAACGAGGCAGTCAAAAAAGAAAATATACAGACTGGGTCAACAGCGTGATCGTGTTCCAAAAAATATTAGACCAACAGATAATTCCAGTAAATAAAAATATGCTGTCACTTCAAAGGACATTTCTTCACAGTACTTTTACTGGTTCAGTTCCCTGACACCGTAGTTCAATAGTGGATACTGATAACCGACTTAAATAGATATAGATAAGGCCTTAGTGGAAACTGTTCGGTGAAGGGTGCAACGAAGAGCGCAAGGGGGCGTGCGGCGTGGCGTCAAGACATACAAGTGCCGTGGTAGCTCAGTGGTTAACGCTCGCTGTAAATATAACAGAACGCGAGTAACCCGGGTTCGATCCCCGCCGGCACCAATGAAATTGTTAATTGCAATTTTAAGTGCTGATTTACCACGTGCTCGGCGGTGAAGGAAAACATCGTGAGGAAACCTGCATGTCTGAGGAATAAGAAAAAAAAATATTTCGAAGACATGTGAAGTTCGTCAACACGCATTTGGGCAGCGCGGCGGACACACCCTTGCCCTAAACCCTCTCAGAAATGAGGGGGAGGCCTGAGCCCAGCAGTGGGACGTATATAGGCTGTAACTTTACTTTACTTTTAACTTTAAGGTCTTAGTGTAAACTGTTCGGTGAAGGGTGCAACGAAGAGTACAAGGGGGCGTGCGGCGTGGCGTCAAGACATACAAGTGCTGGTGTATAAGAATGTGACGTCTACTGAGTGTTACTCGCACGAGTTGTATGGATATCACGCCGCTTCGCCAAACACTCCGGTACACGCTAAGTTCTTTAGATAAAAATAGTTCATCATACAACTCTTCCACTAAAGAAATCTAGTCAAAGAATCAAGACATATTCCTGTTATCATACCTTAAGACAAAGTTGGGTTGTCTTATTACCCTTCAATGGATCCCCGTCACTCTCCACTTTTGAAGTTATTCATCTGGGGCATGTCTACCTATCTATTTCTTACTACAATCACTATGAAGCTCTGCCATAAAAAGTATTTAACTTTAAAATATAGTTTTTTTATATTAAAGCTAAAACCTGTATACATATGTTGTGTCCAATGTAAAAAAAATATTTAAAAAAATTCATTCATAGTAATGTTTACAATAAAACCTTATACAACTTACACAAACACCTTCAAAATCACATAATTTTAATATATTCCTATATCTCGTTAGTCAGTCATCAGTTAAAATGCTAATATTTCGCAACTAAGCGATAAATGTGTTATAAGTTAAAAGATATAATTTGCAGCTCTTAATAGCGATCATTAATTAAGTGTTTAGAGCTTCTGACTAAAGTGAAACTTGCGTTATAAATGGCACACGTTATATTCGTTAAAGGTGGAGTTTTATTATGAATACTAATAGGCCTCCGAGCAATAATGGACGATAAATAACTGAATTTATAATCGTAAATTATTTAAAGTATAATGTGACAATGAAATTATCTTATGAAAAACCAACATTTAATTGATTAAATAAATAAAATCATTCTGTACTGATGACGTATGGTAATCCAATACAAGTTGTACATAATATTATAACTAAACACAAATATTTTTTGAATATCATAAAAATTCGAAAAAGTGAAATAATCTGATAAAAATTCAACATTTAATTGACTTAATAAATAAATTGATTGTGTTCTGATGACGAATGGTATTTTTTTTTAAATATAATAAGAATAACAAACAAACACACTGATGGTAAATGGATGTTGTGGCCCATAGACATCAACATTCATCCTCGATTAAGAATCAAAACGCAGATGCGTTCTCACCCCTGAGAACTAAGATGGAATGCCTGGAATGAAATGAAAGGGTCTTCGGATCTCTACACTCACCATACGAAAGTTTAAAATTAAAACATTGGTCTTGTAAATCAAAAACAAGTGTATTACTTTAAAAACTTCAAAGAAAAAGAAATTCTTTATCAATAATCTCAAAATTATTATTTTTTTAAACTATTCTTTGAAATCTTAAAAATATATTTATCTTTATTTTTTACGCAGGTATTCTTTGAGGGCGTGGTCCTTCCCCAGCTGAGTCGAACCATTCGTGCTACAGCCACAATATAGCTTGGCGTGGCTTCTATGTCAAACACACCTAGACCTCCCCCACAGATTGCCTCATAGGGGGACTATGAGGCAATCTGTGGGGGAGGTCTATGTTCAGCAGTAGACTTCAATAGGCTGTGACGGTAATGGTATCCTCTTACGCCGCTATCATACGGTAGATCATGCTGTTATCCAATAGATATTTAAACTTGGTCTCTGGTTAATTTTCAAATAAGAGAATACACTCTCATTTCATAAACGTCAGATCTTAATAATATTTAGACCAGTAACTAGAATTGTTACAAATTTGGCCGTGGAAGGACAAGGAAAGATCTCCCGCCGAGCAAAGTATTCAGTCCGAGGAGCAGTCAGCGCGCCGTGTGGTAGTACGGAACTATTCACCAGATTATATACACCGGAGTACTTCGGATAATGCAGTGTTGGTACCGACTTTGTTATATGGCAGCGAAACCTGGGTATGCCAGAAAAAGCATAAAAGCAAGTTGAATGCAGTGGAGATGCGATCTCTTCGTAAAATGTGTGGCGTTACCTTAGCCGACCGAAAGCGAAACGAGGAGATTCGCAATATGGCAGGATTGAAAGATGACCTTATCACAAAAATTGATAGGGGCGTACTCCAATGGTTTGGGCACGTTGAACGAATGAGTGAAGACCGAATGGTGAAGAAAATATATAGAGCGAAAGTAAATATTAAAAGGTGTCGAGGTAGACCGAGACTAACTTTCGAAGACCATGTGAGCAAATTGCTCGAAGAGGGGAGGGTCAAGAGTATTTCGGATACCTAGACGTGCATGTATGAAGAAGTTAATGAACCTGAAGGAAGCGAAAGAGGTATGTAAGGATCGTGACACTTGGCGATCTGTTCTCTCTGGCTACCCCGTTAGGGATTGTGCGTGAAGATAAGTAAGTAAGTAAGGAGTACTTCGGAAATATCGACAGTGTGATTTGAACTTCAGTTCGTTTCACTTGTTGGCATGACGACACCGCCGCCATCTGGTACGTTTGCCATTTTATTTGTCAAATGATTATTCAATCCTTTTTCAGGCTGATAGCTAACATTAATGATATAAAATAAAAAATAAATTTCTAAATAGAACTACATTATGTTCATATTGTATGTCACGTAATGAGTCTGCAGTTTTTCATGGAACTTTTTTATAGGAGTAAGGGTATCACTCAAAACCCAACGGTGACGGACTCTAGGGCCGTGTGAGTTGGCCATTACCGCTGTGTTGAGTGGAATGAGAGTAGCCATGAGGATTTCCCTACCTAAAAAGGTTACCCTTATATTACCTATATCTATATATGATGCCAGTTCATTCATTTTATGTTTTCGGTCTGATGAAACCACAGATGAAGAGAAAGCTAGAATAACCTCAAGCAGGCTGCTTGTTTCCATTGAGATTGGCCGCCGTGACCTAAATTCAGTCATGTCAATACAACCATGGATTGCATAACCACTTACCATCAGGTGGTCTTGGTGTAAGTTTGTTTGTCTGCTAAATATCATAATAAATTTCCTGTAACTACAATATTTCTTGCAAATAAATTATTATTATTATTAACACATAACAACCAGCTGAGTTGTGATTGGATTCGCGTCTCTGATAATTCTTCTCATTTAGATCTTCGTGCATAAGACGAAAAGACGAATGTCTTTGTTATCATATCATATGCACAACAAAGATTTTTTTTTAAATTTGCCTGTCTGTCTTTCCTTCCGTATACAAGGAAGTGTCTTTAAGGCAAAAATGAGTAGACCTTTGTCTAGTTAAGCCCGTATTTCCTGCTTACCTTCGTTTCTCGTTATTAATAAGTTGTTTTCCATAAGATGCTACTACTCTATTTCAGGCGGCCTTTGTCACGTGAATACTATGGTGTAGTGGATTTTCTTAAGCCGTCACTACACGGCACAATTTACAGGTTTATCTCATATTTAATATGTGCACCTAAAAGATAAACTTAAAGACACATGAGTCGTGATGCGACATGCCGACGGACACGCACAAGAGGCTAGTAAATATTTACTTTGCTATGATCCGTATGAATTGCAGCGTTTGTTGACTTCTGTGATTCCGCGCAAGTGTTTACACCGATACTGGAGGCTTGTACAAATATTTTTAGAATTCACGCTTGCAGATATGTAAGAGTATTGACTTTCTTTTTAAAGTGACAAATATGTCAATTTGACAGCGTAGAAGTTTTGTAAGAATATTCACTAACCGTCCAGTGTCCTAAAAGGCGACAGAGGGAGACAAAGCAGGAGTACAGCACCTTTTTTTACCGACTCGAAAACATAAACTGCGATTGCCAACTTGCCTACCAAGCGTGGGAACTATGACAAATGAGACATTCTATGTGAGAAGCACATATAATACTATACGTGTATACGTATAGTACGTATATTTCACGTGGTAGAGCCATGCTGCAGTTATATTAGTAGTATAGTTGTAGCACGAAAGGGTCGGCTCGACCGGGGAAGGACCACACTCTCACAGAATACCAGCGTGAAATAGTAGCTTAATGCTGCTGTATTTCGTATGGTGAGTGTAGAGAACCGGAGACCCCTTTTACTGGAAACGAGGCACTCCATCCTAGTCCTCACGGGTGACAACGCATCTGCATTTTGATTTGTAATTGAGTATAGATGTAGATGTCTATGGGCCGCAGCAACCACTTACCATCAGGTGGACTGCGTGCTCGTTTGTCACCCAATCCTATAAAATAAAAATAAAAAAAATACAAAGATAATAGAACGGGGGAGTGGGCGGAGCCCGTGTACGTGTAGTCACTAAAATGTTACTAACATGTCAATTCACACGTATCAATGTCAAGACGAGATGTGTTTTGACATAATAATACTTACTTTACTTTTACTTTTACTTATCTTCACGCACAATCCCCTAACGGGGTAGCCAGAGAGAACAGATCGCCAAGTGTCACGATCCTTACATACCTCTTTCGCTTCTTTAAGGTTCATTAACTTTAGATAGACATAATAATCGTTTTCAAATTTCGCATTTAAATTATTTAGAAAATGCCAAATTGGACACTATTTAAAATAAACATGTATTAAAATTTAAACGACTTTTTAATGATGATTTTGAACATTAATCAAAAGTCTAAAATGTGTAAATTCACTCAGTCTGTCAACACAGCGAATCGGGTTTGTAGTACTGATAATACGGCGTAATTGTTCGTATGTCTACACCTGGCGACGCCGATCCTCATATAAAATAAGGATGACAGCCATTATATTGTGTATTATAGTATTCTTTGGAGAAGCCTACATCCAGCAGAAGACTTAAGATAGACTAACGGTAACTGTAATTGACAAATGTTCACCTGATGGTAAGAGAATGCTGCGGCCCAGACACCTGCGTCCATCTTCGTTGACGAATCAAATGCAGTTGCGTTGCCATGCCCAATTACAAGATGGAATGCTACTTTCCCAGAAAAAAGGTTCTCAGGTTCTCTAAATTTGAAATGCAGCAGCATCTAGCTTCAGTTATACAATGGGTGCGTTCGGCAGAAAAAAGCGCTAGCAAGCGCTTGTAAGCAAAATGGCGATCGTAAGCGGTAAGCGCTGTCAAATCGTAAGTAGCTATTTTCCTCCAGGACACGATGTTAGTTTTAACCGGGGGAATCTAACCTAATTTAAATATATGTTTGTAAAGTATTCATATTAAAAACTTACCAATCATGAGTTTTTAATAGCATGTATATGTTTATTCATGTCACTATATTACTTAAAACTAATGTTGCACAAAACAACTTATAAACTCTACTTCAAAACAAACAAATTAAATAAGCAAAATGGCGGACTGTGTCAGCGCTACTGAAGTAGCAATTGTGTCCTGGCCGAAAACTATTTTAGCGCTTATAAGCGCTTGCTAGCGCTTTTTTCTGCCAAACGCACCCATTGGTATTACGTGTGAGCTTGGTCTTTCCCCGATCGAACCTAAACTTTCATACTTAGTGCAGCCATAAATACTAAGCGTAATTGTAGCAATAACGAAAATGAAGACTGATTTTTGGACTTTAAATATGCAGTTTCAAAGCTTTTGATCTCCACGATAAAAATGTAAAAGTAAACTGCTAACGGAAATACTTAATTACTTTATATTACATATTTCTTTATTAAAAATTAATGAGAATTGATGGCTAACACCAAAAAAAGACCCATGTCATAGGTCATAACTCCTGACGATTAATTTTTACTTTTATTTTTTATTTTATGGAATATTTAATAAAAAATAAATCCTGAAGATTAAAAGGAATACTTCAAAGGCGATCTACTACTGTGCGAGTTACTGGCAGTTTTATTCATCGCACGACTTATTTTAGGATACGGCTAACACAAGCAAATTTTTCTGGACCGATACGACTAAGGGTCATTCAAGAAAAGAGCATACTCCTTCTTTAAGGGAAAGCCCTGCAAATTGCAAATTGCACCTGCAAATCACCTGGTGTTGCAATTGTATTGTTCCTAAAAAGTATTATATTCTCAACTTTTGCAGCATCCGTCCTTCTTCCGTAGATGTCGTAATTGGTGTTATGGGAAATATCAGAAAGATCTTAATGACATACCTATAATATTCCGACCATTGCGAAGGGCTTCCGACAGATAACGAAAAAACCAGCCCGTTTACGCCAAATTTAATATCCAGTACGTTTAATGTTACTAGCCACGCTACAGCTGTAGCACGAATGGGTCTGCTCGACCGGGGCAGGAAAACTCTCTTACAGAATACCAGCATAAAATAGCAGCGTAATGCTGCTGTGTTTCGTATGGTGAGTGTAGAGAACTACTATCCTTTTTTACTGGAATCGTGGCATTCCATCTTAGGCATTTGCATTTTGATCCTTAAATGAAGATAAATGTGGATGTCTATTGGCCACAGCATCCACTTACCATCAGGTGGACGTGTGCTCGTTTGTCACCCAATACTATAAAAAAATCCAGAACGTTGACCTCTCGTTTAGCTCTAATCCTCACTCCAACAGAATGGGGTCAAGTCCAGAAGTAAACTTTTACAGGCTGATAAAAAATAAAATTCTAACCTATTGCCTTTATATACGGGCTTTCTAAGGCACCAAGCGTACCGTTAGTATAACTAGCACAGTCAATTCTAAAAGAAGAAGAAAAGGAGTGGTCATCCTTTAACGAAAGAGAATAGGCGAATTGTGTATGAAGAGATTTAGCACTTATTGCAGATTGGATCAGGTGACGTTAACAAAATTTTACACGAAACTTTCCTGTGAGAAAATTTTCGCATTGGCCGTCACTGATGGTTTGCGTGAATGGTGGCATGATATGATTGCCAAATTTGAAGCAGGAGGAGGCTGTTCTCAGCCTGCTTACGACATTATTACAGGTGATAAACCTTGAATTTATCAACACGATCCAGAATAGAAACGCCAGTCGATAGTTTAGCTGCTTCAAAATGAACCAACGCCTACTAAAATGAACGATCGAAAAGCACAGGGAAGATTTCGATCGCTATTTTTTTCTCTTTAATGGGATATCTGGCGCTTGATACTCCGAAGTAGCGTCAATGCCGAACGGTGTAATACTAAATTCTGGCCCGAAGTTTTTATTGCTCTGGGCAACAATGACCGAACACAGGACTCCAAGAACTACTGTTTCACCATGACAACGAATCCGCGCACTCAGCGCCCAAAACGATGAAATTCCTTGACAGCACAACGGTTAAGGTTTTGAATCTCTTTTTATTACCTTAAATAAAAAAGCCCCTGATGGCATATAGTTTTCATCACGGGAAGATGAGCTTGCAATGGAAGATTCAAGCAGACTGTAGAAGAGAGTAATGGTACTGATCTTTAAAAATATAATTAAAGCTTTGGCCTTAAACTTTCTTAAGTTTCTGAGTGGCCCACGTTAAGTTATACAGCCTTATTACAAAACGTGGGTTATTTAAAGTTACTTATTAAATATACCGTATAAGTATGATTTAAGTAGTCTTTCTCCCTAAAAGAAGTTCCTAATCCACGGCGCAACAGTCTGCAAAATTTGACGTTTGCTGTCAAATACCAAATGGATAGCAAAATTTTCACGAGCTACTTTATATATTAGATACAGACTCTAATTCAGACTTGACAATAATTAAAAACTACTTTCTTGTTATAACACGGAGAGTAAAATAAATTTTGTTTTGTAATAAATTTTAAATGAACATTTAATATAATTATCTATTAAAAAACGTAATATTTCTTTTGCTAAATCTTCTTTTTATGTTTTATGTTATATGTTTTTTCATTTTAATAGCCGTAGCTTCTCTATCTTTTTTTTACATGGCAAGTATCATAAGTATTACGGTAGCTTAATTGTCGACTAACACATTCTCAACTCCGACACAAAATGATTTATGTTATTATCTTCGCTTATTTAAGATCTGTCATGTAATTAATGGTATTTCCTCTTAACACTCCTTATTCAATCAACTTACAATAAAATTGGCCTTTAAAATAAAATATATAAGAACTAAAATTGCATTTGTATGTTAAATTTCAATGAATGATTACATACATAATTGGATTTGCAGTTAATATGCAGATGTTACGTGACGTGCATACCTTATTGCAATAACAGTAGGTTCATTTCGCGACTTATACGATTTCACGAGCAGTAGCATGCCGGTCCGTGCGTCTAAACAGCGTTGCCGCCTCTGAGAGTTAAATGAACTTAAACTTGACCTTTAGATTTGTTGCGAACACAATTATAATTTTATATCTACACACCTATTGACGCTTGGAGTTAAAGTTGAACACTCTAAGCTCTCAAGAACGAAAGAGATGCAGTATTCATCTTTCTCCTAATCTGTGTCACCTTTCACAATAAATACAACAAAATCTAACTATCTTGTGCTTTTAGTATGCAATAGATTGATTTCAGAAATCCCAGTTATACTCGTACGATTGGTAAAATCTTTTTGTTGCAGAATACACATGAACAAAGAATTTTGTATATATATTTTTATGCAAGTAAGGAATGACCAATAAACAAGTAAACAGTTAACCTGATTGTAAACGTATTTAAACCGACTTCAAAAAGGACTCAATTCAACTGTATGTTTTTTACCTCCAAACTTTTTCTAGGTGAATCGATTTTGATGATTCTTTTATTTTTATTTTTAAGCTGGTGCTTCTCGTGTGGTCTCATAAATTTGATGAAGAACTGACCAGTAGTTTTTGAGTTATGTTCAATAATACGTATTTAATTAACTTCGATTATGTTCTCATTTTATTTATATTAAAAACGGTTGTACCAAATTTAATAATTTTACCATTTACGTGACTTCTAGACACCTAAATCAGCTATCCTCGATTATTTATCTCAGGGCTAAAATGGAATGTCCTGATACTAAGAAAAAGAGTTTACGGTCACTAACCATAAGGAATACCGCGGAATTATTCTGATATTTTACGTAGCTATTATGAGAGAATCTGTTATTTTTCCAAATAATCCGAAAGAAAAGAAATAGAGAGAAGAAAGAGAAATCGTAAAGTAAAAAGAAGAAAAAGAAAGGAAAAACCTCCCGAAATGCCAAATATACAGACTGATGATGGGCAGCATTATACCTTGCTCGAGGCGAGGGTCTTGACTCTTCAAATCTAGTTTGCTTACGAAGTCTATAACTAGCCTTTAGTATTTAAAGATATGGCTGACGACGACTATTATAGTCGAAATACAGGTTGAAGTACAAATAAAAATTACACATATCTCTAGAGCAAGTTAATGTAACAGTAGCTTTGATAGTCCTGATACAAAGAATCTATTGTTAAGGTATATTTAGCGTTCATCATCATCATCATCATTACAGCCCTTCACAAGTCCACTGCTGAACATAGGCCTCCCCCAAGTAATGCCACAAAGCACGGTCCTGAGCCACCTGCATCCATCGACTTCCTGCATATCTTACCAGGTCGTCGCTCCATCCAGTGGGGGGTCGCCCTTTATACTACGCATACTGGTACAAGGCCGCCACTCGAGAACCTTTCTTCCCCGTCGGTTATCGGTTCTTCGAGCAATATGGCTGGCCCATTGCCACTTCAGCTTACAAATCCGTTGGGCTATGTCGGTCACTCTGGTTTTACTGCGGATATCCTCATTTCTGAGTCTATCACGCAGAGAAACTCCGAGCATAGCCCTCTCCATAGCTCGCTGCGCGACCTTGAGCGTCCTCATACGGCCAGCAGTGAAGGACCACGTCTCAGATCCGTAAGTCATCACTGGCAACACGCACTGGTTCTACAATCTAGTTTTAAGATTGAGGTATACCTGACGAGCAAAACGCTAATCGAACGCTGCCCAGCCAAGTTGAATCCGTCGATTAACCTTTGATTTAGCGTTATAATATTATATTGACATTTTACTTTTAGCTGGTTTCGGCTCCATTAACAAGTAACGAATAAAATGGAAAGCAGTCTGTGTTGAAAATTTAATAGCATAGAATAGAATGATTTTTATTTCATATAATATATTATAACATAATACTTGTTGAAAGTCATTTTTTATTTACCACTGGTTCGGAAAAAATCTCTGTCCTGGGAAGAAACAGTATGAAACGAGCGGGATTTTTTAAACATTAATCACTTTACAATAATTTTGTACAATTTTTTACACGAATTTTAAACAGAACCAGCATGGTGGCGATCAATTCATTCCCAGGGGTTATCATGTATTCCTTGATATTATAATAACCTATTTGTACAATTTTTTCTTAATAAAATTTTTAAACTTGTTTAGTAACAAATTTGGACATTGTCTGGGGTTTTGTTGTAAAATCGTATAGATTGCTTCATAGATAAATTACTAATCCTGTGGAGTAACTGGCATTACAAGCTAATTTTTGTTCTTAGTGTTTAAAGCATGAACATCTCAATTCCTATCAAACTTATTTATGTTTTTATGTACATACATTACATTTTGAAGAATATATTACCTTACCAAAGTTAATGTGTTTATTTCTTAAAATTTTCAATAAAGGACTCTTTACAATTTAACTTATAAATCGCCCGTATGCCTCTCTTTAGTAAAACAAAAATAGTGCATGTAATGTAAATTTCAACACAATGGCACACACACCAATCTCAATTTTCTTGCATCATAGCACACTTAATTACAATTATACGAAGCTCCTTGTCCTAGACATTCTTAACAATTTTAGTACGCCGCATTCCATGCCAGCATCACAATTTATCCAAGCTCGCAAAAAAAATTTTTTAAGGAGCAGTATACATGGCAACACTGTATCAACCCGTCCGTCAATGCTATTTCATTACGTTTTTTGTGCCAGCCATCACGGTGTGTTTTTATAATTTTTGTTGTAAATATTAAATATGTTTAGTGTAAAATCAAATGTTTTGTTCCAAAACCTACTACAAATAAATTTATTACGTATCTGCGTGCTAATAATTGGATTATGTACTTGGGAAAGGAAGATATTCAAAATGGAGTCAACCGATCAAAGGTAAACAAAAATCCTATTGTTCGAGGTAGGTGCACGTGTATATAAAATAAATAAAGTTAAAACATTTATTAAATGATAGAATCAGATTCACTGTGCGCATTTATTAACAAGTATGATAAATTATCGAACGAATTCACTATTAAGATTTTATAACATAACCTCGTCACTGCATAATATGAAATAGTAAATAGGTACTTTAAACCTATAAGTGTGGGTTGAGATACGTTGTACAGAGATACGTTGAGAAATTTTAAGTGATATATATTAATGTTTTTCTTACTTTCATTTACTTACGTTGGGCAGTCGCCATTATCAGTCATTGGGCAAGATTATTCCCACTTTTGACATGCACGTAGTTTCGGACAGTATTGAAGAAATAGGAAAAGTATAATACTGAGGAGATAGGGATGCAAAAACAAGCACTATTGGTTTGAAACTGCGGGGAAAAATATCTAACATGAGTTATGTAGACGCTATATACAGACCGTTATAACTATCACTTAGAATATGTATGTATACATGTATGTATACATGTATACTGAAATGCCATCAACATCTTGTTGGACAGGATTTTCGGGTAGACATTATGCGGTGCAGAGAGGTAGTAGCAATTACTGTAACCTTAAAATTGTTGGGAAGAATATCTAGCACAAGTTATTTAAAACGCTATGTACAGACCAATATAGCTACCATTTATGAGGATAGACGTGGTTAACTGTTTAGACCTTAGCGCTATCACTTAGAAGGTAGGCAGGTCTTAATTCACATATAAAATGCTAGCATTAGTGGAAGGACATTAAGTTGGACTACGACTTGGAAGAAATCACTGCAGGCTTTAAACCGTTACAGATATCACATAGAGGATAGATAAGGTTGACTTCAAATCTTAGAGCTATCACTTTGAGGTTAGACAGGTTTGAATTGACAAATAAAGCACTACCACTTGAAGGAAGACATTAAGATGGACTACGACTCGGAAGAAATCACTGCAGGCATTAAACTGTAAGGAGCCGTGGTACCTCAGATGGTTAACGCTCGCTGTAAATATAACAGAATGCGAGTAACCCGGGTTCGATCCCCGCCGGCACCAATGAAATTGTTAAATGCAATTTTAAGTGCTGATTTACCACGTGCTCGGCGGTGAAGGAAAACATCGTGAGGAAACCTGCATGTCTGAGGAATAAGAAAAAAATATTTCGAAGACATGTGAAGTTCGTCAACACGCATTGGGGCAGCGCGGCGGACACTTCCTTGCCCTAAAACCCTCTCAGAAATGAGGGGGAGGTCTGTGCCCAGCAGTGGGACGTATATAGGCTGTAACTTTACTTTACTTTACTTTTACTTTTATTAAACTGTTTAGCTATCACATAGATGATAGACACGGTTGACTATTCAAATCTTAGAGCTAACACTTTGAGGTTAGACAGATTTGAATTGAAAGCAATACCACTTGAAGGAAGACATTAAGATGGACTACGACTCGGAAGAAATCACTGCAGGCTTTAAACTGTTAGAGCTATCACATAGAGGATAGACACGGTTGACTATTCAAATCTTAGAGCTAACACTTTGAGGTTAGACAGATTTGAATTAAAAGCAATACCACCTGAAGGAAGACATTAAGATGGACTATGACTCGGAAAATATCACTGCAGCCTTTAAACTGTTAGAGCTATCACATAGAGGATAGACACGGTTAACTATTCAGACCTTAGAGATATCACTTTGAGGTTAGACAGGTTTTGAATTAACATTAAAGCGCTGTCACTATAAAGTAAAATATTGTGCGGTACTGAGATTTAGAAGCAATCAAATAAAGATAATTAGTGGCATAATTTTTATTACAAAAGGGCTCAATATTATGAGTATAACATAATGAAGAACTTGTTACAAGTTATAGAAAAAGTAAGTTATGTAAAAGTACTAAAAAGTTTCATAGGGATTTGGCAAAAGAAGTTCAAAAATTGTCAACATAAGAAAACCCCCACATGATCACTGGACATCAAGGTAGCAAAATGTATATACCAATTACCAACATACCAATAATTAAAAAATCGGGGCAGCAGACCCGGAAATTATATACCCTGAGATTACAACTAAACTTTCTTTAGATATCAGAAAATCCTGATTATGGAAAGAAATAACTGCTATAAATAATCTTAACTTATGTTTTTATTAAGGTTATGTAAACCTTTAACATCCACGAAAAATTGGCAGAACAAGTTAGAAATAATAACTAAATTCTGGGACAAAATTACCCGGTGTGTAAGGGAGAGTCAGTTTACTAGTCCTTAAAATGGTTAATTCCCAAACAAATGGGATTTAATAGATGATTTTTAAATCTAAAACGTAATATTATTACATATTATTTTGCAGACACATAAAATAAAATAAAAAGCTACATAATATGACACCCCTCTATCAGGAATTTTGGGGGTTGGTAGGCGTATTTTGCAGTCTATAAAAGCCCACAGCTGCACATAGCTGTGGGATTTTATAGACTGCAGTGGATGGATGGATAATATGACATGAAAGTAAGAAAAAATGTGATATGAGAACTGTTTTACCTTGATATTGAATATCAAAAGGTTACAAGTTTAAATACACTTAAAATATAAGTAAGCAAAAAGTAAGTAAAAAATAAGCATTTAAGTTGTTTAGGAAAATCTGAAAGATTGAATCAAACCTATTATTCAAATTATATCCCTTGTGATATATTTGGCTCCACACGGTGCTAATGAAACCAGATTTGACAGATATGGAAAACAAAAATAGTATGGTAACCATCAGATTGAATTACAACAAATTTGTTAAATTATTAAAGAGTAATAAAAAGACAACAGATAGCCTGTAAAATTTTTCATGACTTAGATTATTGTCAATTTTAAAAAACTAACAAAATATAATTAAAAAACTCAGTGAAGAAGGTAAACAATAAATTCTTATTATTGATATTATAAAACGAATATAATGTAATTATTATTATATAATAATTAATATAATAAGACGAGAAAATAATATAAAGAAATTTCTGCTGATAGGCATTCAAAAAACATAATAAAATTAAACATAGGCATTGAAATAATACTAGTTTTTACGGAATTTATCGCGTATATTTTAACTTTTTAAATACCCGACGTTTCGAACGCTTTACATACAATCATGGTCACGGACAGGACTGAGATGTTCAACGTCCATATGTCATAGTTAGCCGCGGTTACCATAGATTAAAATTTAACTTTTGTTCCGATCTATGCAGTATGAACTTATGGTATCTTGAAGTCTTGCAGTTGTATGCTTGGGTTGGGATTTAATTTTATTTATTATAGGATCCCAAGCAGACGGTAGCACCGAGCCATCTTCTCTATTGAAATTAGGATGTTTTTTGATTTCAATAGCCTCGCGAATCATCCTTGGAAGGAATCGGTGTTCTTTAGCGAGGATCTGCGGTCTATCAAATCTGATGTAGTGACGGGGGCGATCCTGTACGTGTTCACAGACTGCAGACTTCCCGGAGCGTCGATTCTTCACGTCAGCTATATGTTCTTTAACGCGGGTTTTTATTGATCTTTTAGTTTGTCCTATGTAGGAGAGACCACATTCACAATCAAGCTTGTACACTGCTGCATCTTAAACATAGGCACATTGATGCATTTGAGCTTTATTATGTAACTTAATATAACCTAAGTTACAAGAGAGAAAGAAGTGTTAGCATCATTAGGTTTTAAATAGAATGATGAGTTGTAAATGCATCAATGGCCTACAGCGGTACATAAAATATCAATCTAGGAAAATTAAAACTTACAATTCACTAATTAAAACAGTGGTAAATTAAACAATCAAAAAGAAATTTAAAAATTATTATAGTAAAATATTTTCCTATTGTAAGATATTAAAAGGTTATGAAGAGTTAAAAATAAGTAATATGTAAAGGACTTAGTAAATATGGTAAGTAATAATTTAAAAAATAAGAAATAAAGATCGATTTATTCATTAAAATTAAGTATGGTATCATATCTACCATGTTATTATTATTACCTTCATATAATAAAACTAGGTATGGTAAACGCACGATAAGTTATGCTGACAGACGCGTATACTGATTACCAAAATATGTTAGCCACAAAAATAAAATTGTTGTGGTAAGAGGAAATTGTGCAAAAATACTTAAGAAGTTATAAAAATTTTATGATATGAATAGTGACTATTTATATATTTGTGCACAACCCATGGAGAGAAGCCAATAGAATGACACAAACTTTGGGTCCTTAGTCCTTCATTGAGAGGAAATTACATAGATATTATTGAATATGAAAGTAGTAGATATACATATAATTTTGGAAATGATAGAATACAATACAAAACTTTAAGCAAAACAATATAGTTATATAGTTATATAATTATAGTAAAAACAACGCTAGATCAATAAAACTTAAATCTATTATTGAATCAGCAAATTTAAAACTTCTTCCTACTTCTGCCACACACTTTTTCCCGAACTGTGCCCCTTCTCTTCTCGACATAATGTTTGTGTCTTTACCTGACCATGTTCTTAAATTTGGGCAACATGCTGCTGATTCTTTTTCCTATCACGACCTTTTATACTTGTCATACAAAATCCGTCCCCCTAAAGCTAAGTCAAGGATACTACTTCAGCGTAACTTTAGTGACTTGGATTTGGAGCAGCTTTTAAATGACGCTGTAAAGATTGATTGGAGTGTAGTTGTCAATGCGTCTACTGTTGATGAACAGGTTGCTTTGTTCAACTCTTTGTTAATTTAGCTTTACGACGTTCATGCTCCCGTTCGTCCAGTGCGTGTAAAGCATCCTCTCTCTCCTTGGCTGACCGATGATATAAAAAAAATTATCCACATTAAAAATTGTGCCAAAGCTAAATACAAGTCACTTCCTACCGATTTGAATAGAGAGAAGTATAGATTAGTACGGAATCGTTGCAATAATCTGTGTAGAAAAGCACAACGACGCCATATCCATGAATCAGTACAAGATCCTGACCCTGCTAGGGTCTGGAAATTTCTTAAGTCCTTAGGAGTTGGGAAATTACGACAAAATGTCACACACCATAACTTTGATCTCAATCAACTTAATTTGCATTTCTCATCTTCGTCTTGCATTAACGATAAAGCAAAACATAATACTTTGGACTCTCTTTCAAAAGCTCCCACTCCGGACACCTCTGCTTTTAATTTTAGCCAATTTAACAGTTGTGATGTTAAGAGAGCCATAATGTCCATCCATTCAAATTCGATTGGTAGAAGTAATGCAGTCAGCATTAGTCGGAAAATGGTCATCCCTCTCATTGATCTCCTTTTACCTATAATCACGTCTATCCTGAATAATTCACTGAATTCTGCTTTTTTCCCTTCAGCTTGGAAAGACGCATTTGTAGTTCCTCTTCCGAAAAAGTCAAATCCCTCTAGTTTTTCTGATTATAGACCTATCTCTATTTTGCCTTTCTTTTCCAAAGTTCTAGAACGTCTTGTGCACAATCAATTAAGCACCTATCTTTTAAAACACAATCTTTTAAATCCCTTGCAATCCGGTTTCCGTCCTGGCGATAGTACGACTACTGCACTTTTACAAATCACTGATGATATTCGGTATGGTATGGAGAAACAAAAGCTTACCATCCTCACGTTGCTTGATTTTAGTAACGCATTTAATACTGTAGATTTTGATATCTTGTTAAGCATCCTATGCTCTCTCAACATATCTCCAACTGTAGTTGACTAGTTTCGAAGTTACTTGTTTGGTCGCCGACAGCGAATTCAGGTGCAAGAGGTCTTTTCCACCTGGACTACTACAGCTGCTGGTGTACCATAAGGTGGCGTGTTGTCTCCTCTCCTTTTTGCAATTTTCATTAACTCTATAAGTCATAATTTGTCCTCTTCCTACCACTTATATGCTTATGATCTCCAAATCCATACTCAGTCCTCTCTTGAAAATCTATCTAAAGCAGTTGACACTATTAACGCTGATCTGAATTGTATTTCGAATTGGAGTAAATGTTATGGTTTAACGATTAATCCTAAGAAAACTCAGGCCATTGTCATCGGTAGTTCTAGATTAATTGGTAAAATTGACTGGTCTTCCCTACCCCCTATTATACTTGACTGCACTCTAATCCCTTACTGTAACAAGGTTAAAAACCTGGGGTTGTATCTTGACTCCTGTATGTCTTGGACCTCACAGGTTAATGAGGTCAGTAGAAAAATGTTTGCTGCGTTAAGCTCTTTACGTAGATTACGTCATTTTCTTCCCACAGCAACTAAAGTTACGCTCGCCCAGTCTCTACTTCTGCCTATCCTTGACTATGCTGATATTTGCTATCTTGACATTACCGAGGAGCAGCTTAATAAGCTTGAGCGCATTCAAAATTTATGCATTAGATTTATATTTGGGCTTCGCAAATATGATCATATCTCCGAATTTCGCAAACAGCTCAAATGGCTCCCGATCCGCCTTCGCAGGAATACTCACATTCTCTCCGCGTTGTATAGTGTGCCGTTTGATCCTTCTACTCCTCTTTATTTAAAAAACCGTTTCCAGTATCTTTCTCTTACCCATAATCGGTTCCTTCGATCCTCCGTCAATCTTTCTCTCTCTCTACACCTTTGCACTCTTCTTCCTTTTTCAAGCAATCCTTCACCGTAACCGCTGTGCGACTGTGGAACTCCTTACCTCTCCATATTCGTCGTGCTAAATCTCTTCACTCTTTCAAAATTCTTGTTAAATCGTATTATTTAGAACGCTATTAGAGAAATTACTTTACCTTTCTCGTACTTTTTACATTTAATCTACTATATGATATTTTATATATAACTTTCAATTATTTTTACTTGTATGTATTATTATATTTTTTTATTATTATTATTATTATTTTGTATGCCCCCTTCTATTTGTAACGTTTGTTTGCAACATTCTTCTACGCAAAGGTTGTCTGGAAGAAATCACTTTCAGTGATAAGACCGCCTATTGTACATACTTTAATTAGTTTTAACTATATTGATGTTTCTGTATTGTGGTGTATAAAAAAAGAATAAATAAATAAATAAATAGTTATAACGAATAATAAACTTACTACAACTAAATAATACTTATGGTGTACAATTTACTCAGAGTTGATAAAACCCCTGCTTCGTATATTAACAAGATAGAGAGGGTTATATTCATTAATTATTGAGGATTCAATACTTGAAATTAAATAAAAATATGTAAATTAAACATACAATCTAAAATTGAGTCAAGTAAACAAAGAACAATCGGAGGAAGTCTTTCAAGTCTATTCAACAAAATCATAAAGCAGTTTCAAAAGCTAAAAATTGATCAAATTAGTAACGAGAAATAATAAAATTATTTAACTATATACTTAACAATGGGATTCTGTAGACATGACCCAGACACCATGGCAGTTATATTAGATGGAGGGACGATTCTTCTTTTATGTATTTCCTCTAATGTCTATGATGTCAAAAAAAAAACAATTGAGTCAAAAACCCTAGGTTTTTGTTTTTTTCAGTAAATGTAAAAATTGAATTATTTATTTTGAATAAAGTAACAAATTATTAATAACACTGCCTATATAATGATAAGCATACTACTGTGTGATATTGCAGTCCATCTCATACACATCATAGGTTACTATTAGTGAAGCATTTTGTAAAATATGGCACTCCAAGATTTACTCCAAAATTCATATAGTGAACTCTCCTGTGTCAAATACAATAAATTATAAAATAATAAAATTATTAATTCCATATCGTACCAAATTGTAGTAAGTGTAATGAAATTCCTTACTGGGCTTTTGTGCCTTTTACTTAGGTTTATAGGAGTTATAAAAATAGACTTAATAATAAGTTACTTTTAGATTATTAACTACAGAATATTGCAATAAATATTGAGAACACAGAAATTTACAAAAACTAGTAACAAGCTGATCTGTGATGAGTTACAGGTTATAATATACGTACATTGTAATTCAACAAATATTACATTTATTCAAAGGGGAGCTCAGATGTATAGTTAAGATATAGATAGAATTTCACTTCCACAGGATTTGTATGGGAAAAAATAAACGAGAAGGGGTTGAGGCTTTCTTGTGAATATTTTAATAGAAAACAGAACACAAGATAGTGATAAATTTAACCCACTTCGAATAGTATTTCTTAAGTAAGTTAGTACATTATAAGATGTTAATTTAAAATTTATTATACATTAAACTGGAATAGATATTCCAGATTGTTTTCTTTTTCAGTCATAATTCTTCTACAGGGCAACTTCTGCTGCAATCAAGCTGGCCTTATGTGTATAAGGAAATGTTATAAAATAAAGATAATTTATTTTATGTTATTAATTTAAATTTATGGTATACAGACAATATCTACAACATTTTTTATAAAATAAGGAAAATTGCAAATTTCCATTTATTGTTATTATAAATTCGCAACCCTGTCTTCAAACATTTACAATTGTTAAGAATGTCTAGGACAAGGAGAGAGTATAATTAAATGGTTATACGAACTTACCTTAAGTGAAGTTCAACCATAATTATACGAAGCTCCTTGTCCTAGACGGTACTCCCGGGCCAACCCTCCCTGGGTTAGGGTTGCTCATCTAATTCCTTGCTTTAAACATAATGAAATTGCATTGACGGACGGGTTGATACAGTGTTGACATGTATACTGCTCCTTAAAATTTTTTTAGCGAGCTTGGATAAATTGTGATGCTGGCATGGAATGCGGCGTACTACAATTGTTAAGAATGTCTAGGACAAGGAGCTTCGTATAATTATGGTTGAACTTCACTTAAGGTAAGTTCGTTTAACCATTTAATTATGGTGAACTGTCAATAAGTTTAAAGGAAGAATAAAAACTTGCTGAAGAATCTACTTTTTTTCCATTTCAAGCTCTGCACCAAATTTAATGTGCTATTTTCAACAACATTGGCCATGGAAGAAAGATGCAAGAAACTAAATTGAAGCCCGGCGTACAACGCTTAGGTAATATTGTCAGAATGTTCGCATACCGTAGGGGCGTCAATAATAATTCAAACTTGTATATTTTAAAAAAATCCTGCTGAGGTTTTTACGGGGTACCGGCTTTCTGGGTAGGGTATAGATATTTTCAAAATCAGTGGCAAAGGAAAAATAACTATTAATATGTATATTGTTGAAATCTTTATTCATTAAATATTCTACATATACATGGTATCTATACGTGGTAGAGCCACGCTGTAGCGATATTATGATTGTAGCACGAATGGGTCGGCTCGACCGGGGTATAACCACGTTCTCACAGAATACCAGCGTAAAATAGCAGCTTAATACTGCTTTGTTGAGTAGTGAGTAGTGAGTACGTATGGTGAGTGTAGAGATCCGGAGCTCCTTTTTACTGGAAACGAGACATTCCATCTTAGTCATTAGGGGTGACAAGGCATCTGCGTTTTGATTCTTAGTCGAGGATAAATGTAAATGTCTATGGGCCACAGCATCCACTTACCATCAGGTGGACAGTGTGCTCGTTTGTCACCCTTATTCTATAAAAAATATTCTATTCTATAACATTTAGCATGGTAATTACACAATCTCCTATTACTACTGGAAAGGCAAACAACCAGAAAGATATAGTTTGCTATGGATGAGGTGTACGGAGAAATATATTATTTTTCCTCCAAATCACAACTTCGCCGAGGTTCAGCCTGCAGTTTGACCGACAAGACACTGGTATCCGAGTATGAAAAAATGCGTAACCTAAGTTGACAGACAGTCACGTGATGTATATAAAGTGGTTAAAGCAGTGGCGTAGCTATGTCACCAAGGGCCCCGGGGCAAAAATGAAATTAGGGCCCTGTTCGATCAATAATAGTATTATTAGGGCCCTATTTTAACAAAGCTAAATACATAAGGCGCAGGACAACTTCATCATCAGCTCTATCGACAACTGCAGGACATAATAAAACAAAGCTACTTACTACCTCACCGGCACGGAAACTTGGCCACTCGTGAATTTGCTGATTATTTGCACTGAAACGTTTTTTTAACAGTAAATTAACGGTAGATGCATTCAATAAGTGTCTCTAATGGTTTTAGAACATAGAAATTTAATGTTTACTTCACCGAAATTTTTCTTTCCAAGATAACATGTTTTCACTAAAATTAACATCTTTCCATTGTCACTTTAAAAACACTACAAAGTTAAAAATTAAGTCTGTTTCTTTATTGTCTATCAGTTTTAATATCGGGTGCCCTGATAACCGCTTGCATTCGATCTGGCATGCTTTGAATGATGTTTCTGACATCAACTTGCGGTATGCTGTCCCAAGCGGCCAGCGCTGCATTTCGGAGCTCATTTAGAGTTTGTGGCGGTTTGGAGCTGGACTTTATCTTTCTTTTGAGCATACCCCATACATGCTCAATTGGATTTAAGTCCGGGCTACGAGCTGGCCACTGTAATTTTTGTATTCCAACCTCTTCCAGATATTCCTCTACACAATGTGCGACGTGCGGGCGTGCATTATCGTGCATGAGGAGGAATTGGTCGTGTCCAATGAATCCCGAATAAGGCATTACGTGCTCCTGAAGAACTTCCTCGATGTATCGAGTAGCTGTAAGCCGATTATCGACGATGACCAACTCTGTACGTGCGTCGGAACTTACACCTCCCCATACCATTATTGAGCCTCCATGGAAACTCACAGTTTGGGTGGTGGTAATGGGTAGAAACCTCTCTCCTCTCTTTCTCCACACTCGTTCTCGACCGTCTGGAGCACGTAAAGCTATTCGACACTCATCTGTGAACAACACTCTAGCCCATTGCTCGTGGGTCCAATTGACATGTTCTCTTGCGAACTGAAGTCGGGCTACTCGGTGCTGTCTGAGAAGTTCTGGACCTCGTGGTGGTCTACGAGTTTTCAAATTCACTTCCTCCATTCGTCTTCTCACCGTACGCTCACTAACATTAACGCCTCTTGCGATTTGGAGCCGCTGGCGTATCTCAACAGCGGTCAGGTAGCGGTTTCTCAAAATCTCCATAACAATAAAACGACCGTCCCGGGCCGATGTGCACCTTACGCCCCCACTGCCTGGCCTGCGGGTGTAGCGGCCTGTCTCCTGGTATCGTTTCAGTGAATACTGCATTGAGGACCGTGGTACGTTAAGCACAATAGCAACTTCACGCTGTGTCAGCCCTTGGTCAATTAATGCTACTGCTTGTGCAACTTGTGCTGGTGTTAATGGCATTTTTATTGGCTTTAAAGCACCTTTAGTTATTTAATTAAGACACAAGATCACAATAATTGAATAACCTTACAGTAAACTTTTCACAACACACAAATTTAAAATGTGAACTTAGTCGCTCAAATGACCCGATTCAACTAAAAATTAAAGAATTCGTCATGGTGCACTTAAACATAATGAACTACCCTCTTGAACTTGAGGGTAAACATTTTTTGACATACTTGCATAACAAACATTCATCAGAAACACTTAAAGCTTTTGCTATCGCGAGATAACCGCTTGGCAAAGTTTCCGTGCCGGTGAGGTATGTAGTATGTGTATCGTAGCAGTTAATATTTATTTGTGCTTCCTTGTCTATACATATATACAAAAGAGAATTCCCTGAGTGACTGACTCATCTACTAACGCACAGTTAAAACCGCTATACATAGAAACCTTAAAATTGGATAGTAGCTGCCTTTTATGACGTAGGCATCCACTAAGAAAGGATTTAGGAAAATGCAACCTCTAAAGGGGTGAAGCAGAGTACTACAGTATGTATGAAACTTTTTATTTTACAGGACGATTGACTTATTAATACTTACTAAAGGTAGGTAGGTACTCTGTATATGAAGTAAATGAATTCGGATTAAGCGTTTTTAAAAACGACCCATTAACCCCCGGAAACAGAAAAATTAATAATTTTTTTTAATTTGAAAATTATTGCACACTCTGGAATTAAAAATAGTAAAATTAACTTTTTTTTTATAAGCCAGTGCTTGACCACAACCCCACCTGGTGGTAAGTGGTGACGCAGTCTTAGATGGTAAATCGCACTGTATGTAACGTAACAAAATTCTTCAAAAATCTGCTCTTAGGGTCTTAAAAAGTGGGTGCAAAGTTTTCATGTAAAATATTATATTAATACGCATATCCTGATAAGCTAGACGTAAAAATGAAAATAGCAATAAGTACATATTTATAATCGAAAATTAGTAGCTTGTAACGGTGTAGTTGGAGTTGGTAAAAATAGTTGTCTACATTATAGCATTAGGTGATAAACCTGTAAAGATAATTGTATAGTGGGAAATAAATAAATAAATAAAAAATCTGTCAGTAGCTGCCTTGTATGACGTAGGGCACTAAGAAATAATTTTGAAAATTTTTACCTCTAGTAAGAAGAGTGGGCGTTACCATGTAGCGGCGGTGTAAGAATATCTAATACCTCATATCATCCCACATCATATCACATCCCGTGGGTGTCGTAAGTGGCGATAGGGGGAAACAAATCAGGAGATTGGCAGCAGCGTCTTGATAATAACGACTAAAAATAAAATACTGCGGCTGTCAACCCGCTTGCCACGCGTGGCAACAATGGCAAATCAATCGTGGCAATTACGGGGGAGGTTTATGTTAAGCAGTACTTTAATAGGCTGAAATGATTGACAGCTCAAACCGCAGACTCAAACTGAAACGTAGAAGCATCAAATTGTGAGTATATTATACATTTATTATATATTAATATATTTTTCAAAATCCTTTGTACGTGGTAGAGCCAAGCTTCAGATATATTATGGTTGTAGCACGAATGGGTCGGCTCGGGGAAGGACCACGTTCTCAATGAATACTAGCGTAAAATAGCAGCTTAATGCTGCTGTGTTTCGTATGGTGAATGAAGAGAACTGGAAACCCGTTTTACTGGAATCGAGGTATTCTATTTTAGTCCCCAAGAGTGACAACGCATCTGCATTTTGATTCTTAATCGAGGCTAAATGTAGATGTCTATGGGCCACAGCATCCTTACCGTTAGGTGGACTGTGTGCCCGTTTGTCACCCTTAATCTATACAAAAAATATCATATCTTAGTTAATGCCTACGTAATAAAAGGAAGCTTTTATTACCTAGGCATTAACTAAGATAGGATTTTGAAAATTTCAACCTTTCAAAGGATGAAATAAGGTGTTACCTACAGTTTGTACGACACTTTTTATTTTAATTTACACAAAACTTACTATAAGTACTCTGTTCGTTAAAATAAATGAATATGTAGTTATTCGATTTTTGAAAGCAAACCCCCCTTACTTACTTCTTTAAATCTACGCAACCACACAACGTATTTTGATACGATTTTCACTGTTAGTTACAGAGTTTTTACGGTAAGTTAGTATGTATAATACATTTAAGTTTATAGAAGAGAACGTTCAATATTTTGTATCTTAATAAATATGTTAATTAACTTAAAATGTTAAAAGTAAAAAAATTCTTTATTTAACTAGGATATTATATAACCTTTCGAACGTCGTTCATGGAGGCCGAGGGGCCCCTTGAGCTTGGGGGCCCCGGGGCACTGCCCCGCCTAGCCCCAAGGTAGCTACGCCACTGGGTTAAAGTAAAAAGATAAGTTACGGCCTATATTACATTATCTAAGCCTTACCTAGTAGTGGGCGTGTAAAGGATTCCATGACCCCATTTCGTTCCGTAGGTATCGTAAAGATCGACTATGAAAGATCTAATGCTATAAGACCTCCTCCCATTTCTGGGAGTGTTATGGAACAGATAGTCCATCGAGTACGATGTGATATAACGTGTGTAGTTCGCTAACACGCACTGGAGCAGTACCTCAGTGCGTGTTAGCGAACTTCACACGTTTTTACTTCACCACGAAGTAAGTCATAATTTATATTACATAATTGGGTGGTTAACACCACAATTAATTTGATAATACATCATATATTTTTTTTTACCTTTTATAAGAAACATATTTCTTAAACCTTGGTCAATTTTAAATAACATTAGATTTTTAATATACAAAAAAGTCGGTTATCAGGCTCTGAAAACAATATTATCATTATAATAAAATCTTATAAAAATTATAATGAGATGTTTGTTTTGACAGCTCAAAAAAGTATTTAAATTGACTGTTATATCAAATAACTAATAAGCTAATTCAAAAATTTTTGATAAAAAAGTTTTAAGGATAACAAAGTTTAAATATAACCGGTTTTCTATTAATACTTAAACGGTATTTCATATAAATACAGTTAGAAGGTCACATTTATATATTTCACAACAATAAATCAGCTTTTGCTCTTTGTTCGAAACGACGTTTTAAATCCATCGCGATTAAATTTAAATAATAATAAAATGTTCTTACATCTTGATGATAAAGAACTACCGATTAAATGTAAGAAGAAAATAGCACCATCAATTAAGTATCAGCTTAATTCCAATTTTATGTATTGAGTTCAAAAATTCGACATTAAGCCAAATTTACAAGAAAAAATTTATGTATAAGGTTATCTTAAAATAACTAACGTGTCTGCATGTCAAAAACCAAATAAAATAATTGATAATTTAGGCGAAACAAATAAAAGAATATACATGGGATTAGATCGCTTAGAAAGTTTTGTGAAACTAATTGTCATGGTGAATTAGTAGGTTGCGCAGGCCAGAGTTGATCGCTTGTTGGTCACAGCAGTAAAGAATTTTGGCAAACATTTGTTAGTATACCATTGGGCATTAACACATTTTTTAAAGAAATTGACACAAGATACCCCGTCAAAGTAAAATAAAAACTAGCGATGTAAATATTCCCTGCGATTTCGCATCACTTTAATTTGGTAGTAATTGGTTCCTTTTGGAAAAGCTAAATCACGAGTGCTTCATTTCTTGATCGAATGGAGGAATCCAAGATGTAATGATGTCGTAAGCATGCCGAGACGAGCCTGCTTCAAATATCAATTTCAGTATCCATGTGATCCAAAGTGAACTTTCCTCATCACGCGAAGGTGTTCGGGTGAGTTCTCGTGAACGCAACCCATCTAATCTGTAGTGATCAACGGTAGTTTAAGACTACATTTGTGATTATAAAAAAACATCGCGCAAAACGCTCTAGAAGCTTTAGCTCGTAAAAAATCAAAGTTAAAGTTAAAGTTACAGCCTATATACGTCCTACTGTTGGGCACAGGCCTCCTCTCATTTCTGAGAGTGTTTTAGGGCAAGGAAGTGTCCGCTGCGCTGCCCCATTGCGTGTTGGCGAACGTCACATGTCCAATTTTTTTATTTCTTAAACATTCAGGTTTCCTCATGAAGTTTTCCTTCACCGCTGAGCACGTGGTAAATCAGCACTAAAAATTTCGATTAACAATTTCATTTGTGCCGATGGGGATCGAATCCGGGTTGCTCGCGTAATTTCTCAATTTACGAGTACAATAAGCGGTTAGCCCATGAGCTACCACGGCTCTTGAAAAATACGAAGGGAAATTCGAAATTGGAACATTCATATTTGTAGATAATCGTATTTAAAATGAATTATAAATGGCCAATTTACAATTACAAAAAAAGCCAATTACAAAAAATAACTTATTTCTCAAAAATATTCGTGGCCTGCCGTTCGCCATATAATTTTAAAAGCATCGAAATATTTTGTATAAGGATATTAATCCAATTAACCTAAAATTGATAAAGTTTTATATGGGCAATAATTATTAACTAAATGTTAAAAAAAGAAAAATATCCAATATCATAAATAAAGTTATATCCTTATTACCTACACGAAAAAGTCATTTGATTGTTTAAAGCTTAGATCACACTATCAAATCATTAAAAAACTGCCTTGTAGACACAAGTGGAAGACTTATTACATTGTTTGTTATAACATTAATCTATAATTAACTTTATCTAGTTTAGGTATCGACTGTATTGTATTTTTCTGCATAGCTTGTTACGATGTCTTCACGTGACCTTCAAATGCAACTTTGTAAGCAACATGCTTGTTTAATAAACTAAATTACTATTAAAAAATATTCATCATTTTCATTCATAATTACTGCTGCTTTCCCACCGCTTGACATAAGCTTTCCTATTCCCAAAAATTCCTCCTCGGATCCTCCTCGAATCACGATCCTGTCATGCCACAAAATCTAGAAGGAGACTCATCTACCCAAAACTACGCTTGACCATACGAGGTTTCCACTAGAAAACCAGTGAAGATTCCTTTTCCCATTTCTAACAGCTAAATTTTCATATTTTCAAGTAAAATTATTAATTTAACTTTAAGTTATACATATATATACATATATATATATATATATATATATATATATATATATATATATATATATAATAACGATTTCAATGCAAAGTTTTAAGGTTTTTACGTGACGAGTCGTGTTAAACTGAACACATGAACAGTTTTCTCAAGATTGCCAATTTGCTGCAATATTGCTACTACAATACAGTCTTATAGATATTGAAAATAATTTTATAACGTGAGCTAAATCTTTGTAAAGTTATAAAATTAGAACATGATAGGGACAGGGCGCGACGCGCTCTTTAGATGTTACCTCATCTATCCAACTATACGGTAAGATTAGGAGTTTATGGATCATGGAGTAATCGCTAAACAACTTCGCATCTCTTGTGATCGCAGAGACATCACTGAAAAGTTATCACTTGGTAATCGTAGTACAGTCGATTTTATTTTTATAGAACTACTAGCTTGTCAGGCAGACGTTGTTCTGGCCTTTTTGACGACCTTTTGTCATGTCCTATTAAAAATCCCCAGAATTCCCCAAAAAAATATTGTGGGTCACTCATGGGCAAAAAAAAACTACCCTATCTCTCAATTTGGACCAAACTGCACTCGATGTGTAAATTAGATTAAAATTGGCAATTTAGGAGTCCATCGCGGACAAACAACGTGACACGTAATTTATATAATATATTAAGATCTGGTTTACCGAGATCCACGTCTTAAGAGGCCGTTTCAGGAAGGAGAAACTATTTGATTACTAATATTTAGAAAAGAAAACTTAAATGCGGAAAGTATATAATAGCACCTTTTTATTTCAGAAGGATATCTGATAATAATAATTTTACAACAAAAATTGCATAGTATTACTATTGTTGTTAATTAATTTATAGTTGCATTTGGAAATTGAAATTTAAGGAATGTTATTGAATTTAATTGAATTGAAGGAAATTTTATATGAAGATAAAAAGTATTATGTTATAGTGCTCGAATTGTATGACACGTTAATCACAAATAAGATTAAGAAACAGTTGAAAGCGATATAAGTACAGCTATATTTTTCTTTAAAAAAAAAATAAAGGAGCCCTGTAAAATTACATTTTAAAATCAACTACGCAGAGCCAGAGTTTTACTAAACCTCATCCATCCAGGACGATTGTTTCATGTTTAAAAAATCGTAGAATGTATTCCGGGTCTAAGCCATAATAATCGGCCATTTTATTGTCGTCAAACATTCTGCGTGTAACACTATATCGGTATCAATATGATAATGAAGAGAGTGTCTGATGTTAATAACATTATTAAGCTGGCTAATGGAATAACTTAGCAATAATTTATACTTCATTGTATAAAAGTCTGACCAGCGATTGTAATGGATTGAAGATTAGGGTGCCATCACATTAGTGTGCAGAATTTATTTTTTATTACTTCATAAACTAAATATAAGAGTAAAAGGAGTTGAGCTTGAAAAGCTGGTGACTAAATCTTTACAAAGGGGAGATATTTGCCATACTTAACATGCTTTATAGGCGAGTTGGCAAAGGTTTTTTTTTTAATATTTTGAGTATTTATCAGGAAGATTCTACTGCCAATCTCTTATTTCATCCACAATGCACAATGATCCCTCTTACGGCACGTACAGGGTGAAATGAGGTAGTAGATTTTCTTACGCTTCCTCTACGCAGCCCATTTATTGAGACAATATATGGGATCTATTGAGGCAATATATGGGATCTATTGAGGCAATATATGGGATCTATTGAGGCAATATATGGGATCTATCGAGGCAATATATGGGATCTATTGAGTCAATATATGGGATCTATTGAGGCAATATATGGGATCTATCGAGGCAATATATGGGATCTATTGAGGCAATATATGGGATCAATTGAGGCAATATATGGGATCTATCGAGGCAATATATGGGATCTATTGAGGCAATATATGGGATCTATTGAGGAAATATATGGGATCTATTGAGGCAATATATGGGATTTATTGAGGATATATATGGGAGGCATATACTTATATTCAGCAGTGGACTTTTGATAGACCTTAAGGAGAAAATCACCGTGTAGTGGCGGTATAAGAATGTCCACTACCCCATATCATCCCATGGTTGTCGCAAGCGGTGACAGAGGGTAGAAAATTAGGAGATGGGCAGCAGCCTCGTTCTAATAATGATTAAAATTAAAAAAAGCGGTTGCCAAATTGCTTATCAAGCGTGGCAAATATGGCAAATATTCTGTGAGGCATTTATGGGGGAGGCCTATGTTCGGCAGTAGACTTTAATAGGCTGTAACGCTGACGGTTACAATGAAATATTTTTGTAAAGAAACTTAAAATACACTACCTTTGATTATCATTAATTAATGTTACAATCATCATCATCATCATCACAGCCCTGCACAAGTCCACTGCTGAACATAGGCCTCCCCCAAGTAATGCCACAAAGCACGGTCCTGAGCCACCTGCATCCATCGACTTCCTGCATATCTTACCAGGTCGTCACTCAATCTAGTGGGGGGTCGCCCTACACTACGCCTACCGGTACGAGGCTGCCACTCGAGAACCTTTTTTCCCCATCGGTTATCGGTTCTTCGAGCTATATGGCCGGCCCATTGCCACTTCAGCTTACTAATCCGTTGGGCTATGTCGGTCACTCTGGTTTTACTGCTAATGTTACAATGTAGTTAAAGAATTCGGAAGTATTAATAAAGATTTATTTTCACACTAGCTGTTCCCCGCGACTTCGTCCGCGTTGAATTTATTACGATTGTATTTCATTGTTGTTTTTTTTTTGACGCGGAACCCTGATTCTTTTTCTCAAATAAAAGTAGCCTAAGCTAATCCTTATAACATCAGCTATCTGCCAGTGAATTTCCCGTCAAAATCAGTATAGCTATTTCGGAGTTTAGCCGGAACAAACAGACAGACAGACAGATAGACGGACGGACAGGCAGACAGTCAAAAATTTTAAAAATTGTTTTTTTGTTGTAAGTACCGTATATAACTTCATATGCATTTTATTTATTTGTATAGATAAAGTAGTATCTGCCTACCCCCCCCTGGTTTACAGGCATGAGTGTTTATGTATTATGTACTTATGTTACTTTTAAAATTCCTCCGTGATGCAAGCAAATTTAATAATTACGAATTTGTCACAGCAGTGTACTTCTAAAGTTTTAGACCGAATTATTTAATAATTCAGGAATGAGTTATCTCTTAAATATCTTAATTTAAGGGTAAGAAAGTGTTATGATTTTTTTTACCGACTTCAAATAGGAGGTATTCAATTCGACTGTACGTTTTTTTATGTGTAACCTCATAATTTTTCTCTAGACGAATCAATTTTGATGATACTTTTTTTATCTGAAGATGGTGTTTCTCGTGTGGTCCGATAAAAACTTAAGATCTGGCCAGTAGTTTTTGAGTTATCTTTAATAATGCATATTTAATGATGATGTTCTTATTTTAATTATATTGAAGTCGGTTGTACAAAATTTTTAATTTTACCACTTGTTCTATGTTTGGTTTGTAAAACATGTTAGGCGGATTTTAGTTAGACAGGTCTTTTAAAATAACCAATAAAACTGAACTGAAAAGTAAAAGTAATTTTATCAAACTGAAATGGCGGATAACTACAGCCAACTTCAAATAAGAAAGACTACATATGCGTTATTACGTGTGAGGATTAAGATGGAATACCTCACAGCCTGTTAATATACTGGGTGGAACACAGCAAGCACTAATATTTGGCACCAGACATGGATAAGAGGATGGTTCCTCTCTAACGGACTCCCAGACAGAAGGATGACCCATAAACATCTACATTTATCCTCAATTAAGAATCAAAATGCAGATGCGTTATCACCCCTGAGGACTGAGATAGAATGCCTCGTTTCCAGTAAAAATGATCTCCGGTTCTCTACACTCACAATTACACAGCATTATTAAACTGCTATTTTGACGCTGATATTATGTTAGAGCGTGGTCCTACCCCGGTCGAACCGACCCATTCGTGCTGCAAGCATAATATAGTTTCAGCGTGGCTCCAAAACTGTAAAAACTGCTTTTAAACATCATATATAATATATACTATATAAATATCATTATCAGTATAATATTGCCTTTTTTATCAACCGCTTTTTAACAGCTTTTCGTGACGACTTTGTTGAGCAGTGAGTCAACGCTTGGCTAAGCGTTTGGTTGCGACTTTGCGGGGATGCGTGTTTTCAAGGCTTATAAATAATTGTTCCGGGTCTGTAAAAGCCTCCACAATACAGAATAATATCTTAGTGTGAGGGTTTAACTTATTTTTAAAATATAGATATTCTTATACCGTCACTGTAATGTAATTTAATGTTTAATAAACTTGTGTGACTTTCAATAAGTATTTCTTATAATCTATATTGAATAAAAATTATTCTATTTTATTCATCACCACTCACCAGGTATCAGGTGCGATATTAGTTAAGCACTGGCTGTTAGTGGGTAAACAAAAAACAAATGAAAACCGTTTAAAAGCAGTTAATTAACACTGACGTATTATTGACAAAACAAATAACGACAACGATTGTTGAAGTTATCTGGAAAGCTGAGGTCATCCGAGGCATGTTCATAAAAACCAATATTTACTAAAGATTATTATACCGTCTCAAGTATGTACGCCGTCACAGAGATTTCATGTATAAAATAAAAAAGAGAGAAAGTGAAAAATCTAATTTATATTGATGATAACTTATTGCTCATAAATTGAATCAGGCGTTAGTTTGTAGTTAAAAGTAATTCCTATCAATGATTCGCTCGCGTGGAAACAGAAACGGTGTCATGTATTTTCGTATGGGAGCTTTTATTTTCCCTTTTTAAAATGTATTCCATGTGTATCCAATGTAGGTCTCGGTCTTTCTGTATACCAAATTTCACAACTAGAAACAAAATATCGTACAAACTTTTACTTAAAATATAAAAATAGTTGTATACATTATATTTGTAGCACGAATGGGTCGGCTCAATCGAGGCAGGAATACGCTCTCACAGGCAGGACCAGCATAAAATAGCAGCGTAATGCTGCTGTGTTTCGTATGGTGAGTGTAGAGAACCGGAGACCCTTTTTACTGGAAACGAGGCATTCCATCTTAGTCCTCAGGGGTGACAACGCATCCAATTAACTTTAGCTGGACTGTGTGCTCGTTTGTCATCCAATGCTATAAAAAGTGCTTAAATAATAAATTGCGTAGATTAAAATTTTAATTGTAAACAGCAAAATGCAATAAAGGGCACTCTTACCTATACACTAGGATTCTACAGGACATTTTTGCTGATGCCGCTATGGTTACGCAAAAAATGCATGTGGTTCGAGCCGTGATTGTAGTGGTGTTGAGTTTGGTGTCGGCAGAGATAGTGCTGCGAAGCTGCGATTGTTACAGGGAGAGATGTGCATTTTTGACACGATCCTGACACACCTCTCTCGCTTTCACATCCATATGTCCACATATTCATACTATATACATTTCAATTTCATTGAATTTTAATATCATTCCTACTTTAAAAATGTTGATATATAATACTTACAATAATTTGAATTACAACAGTGTGGGAGGACCTTTTCTGTCCCAAAAAAAAAAAAAACATTTCGTCTATACAAAAGACGGTCCACGAATCGAACTGGTTTCGATCGATTTAATCGAATACATTACTTTCGAATGATTAATCGAACTCCGTGATCGCACATACTGTCGACGATATTGTACCGTCGTAATCATAATATATTATTGTAAATATTTTGAATTTTATACTCGTCAAACCTTAATATTACTGTTTTTTATTACAAATGTAACTGTATTATGAATAAATTTAATACTGAATAAACTGTAATCAATTAATTCAACAATACATACATATGTCAGCACCGTACTACCCGCATTTACTGATGTCCTCGCACATTGGCAAGTACGCGACGTACACACTATTGTCTACAACTTTTGTAGTTTTTCTTCACCTACTAGTGTGAAACGGTACAGTAACATTGATCGCTCGGATCGCTATGGAATCTACATGTGGTAACATCCTGCATATTCGCAAAGGAAGACGAAAATAAAATTCCAAGAAAAAAAAGATTCTGAATTCACAATATTAATTAAAAAAGGCAGAGTACGTTGAATATTAAACTTTATTTAAAGACATATTAGATGATGATGAACGATTTTTCAGATATTTGCATTTACCATACAAGAAATTTCAATAATTTTTACTAAAACCACATCTTTCTATGGAAAAGATATCAAGATTTAGAAGTTCAATTGAAGCAGAGGAAACACTTGTTGTACAGAACCGGATACTTTTTACTGGAAACGAGGCATTCCATCTTAGACCTAAAGGGTGACAACGATTTTTGATTCTTAATTGAGGATAAATGTGGATGTCTATGGGTCACAGCATCCACTTACCATTAGCTGGACTGTGTGCTTGTTTGTCACACAATGCTAAAAAAAGTTATATATAAACTGCAGTAAACAGTTACTATCAAATGGGCTGTAAATTTTTTAGTCACATTTGGACACATATTTGGCGCAAATATAAAAGCAAACAGCAGAATATAAAAACAAATATAAAAGAGAGAAATGTTTGATTTTATGTAGTTATCAAAGTGCAACTTACTGAGAATAATAATTAGAAAAAGCAATACAACTTTTTTATTTACGGTTTTGGTGATTTTACCACTTTTTGAAGTCATATTATTAATCCCTCCTGTGGCCATGGTTGCTATACTGGGTGATTGATTATTATACAGGTAAATGATTTTCAAAAATAAATAAATAAATAAGCCTACGGCACTAATATATTGCAATTATTTTATTTTACATTAACATATAAAATTGATCTATCTATAAATACTACTAAATATTTTAATTTCGATAGAATCGTCGATCGAATTTTTTTTTGTAAGTACCAATAATTGATTTCAAATTATTAGTATTTATTGATAGATCATTATATATTAATGTAAAATAAAAAATATCAGTGCCGTAGGCTTCTATTCCGTTCACTTGGTACAGCCTATTTTTTCAGACGACGGTAAAAAAGTTAAATTACTTTTATTTCATGTGTAGTATTCACGTAAATACGAGTATAAGAAATCATTATAGTACTATCTTCATGCAATGTCAAACTGTCATTAAAATCTAAAAACTGCATTATGTTGCAATACAATCATCATAATATTATTTAGAACTTTATTACCTAACAAATTTATAGTCTGCTAAGATCGATAGGCGGGTTATAGTATTCTAGTCTCTGCCTAAAGGTCTTTGTTAACGACAATGTTACAAATAATATATTAATACCATTTTATAGTCTTTAGTAGGTTTTGTTCATAAGTGTACTTACAGCCCGTGATCGTAACTTATTGTGTGGCGTTCCGAGAAACGCTATTCGTGATATACTAATTTGTAACAATATTTAAATATGTAAAATAAGATCTGATTAACTACTAGCGACCTGCCCAGACTTTGCCTCAATGGTAACCATTTATGTGGTATATTTGATTTAAGATAGTGAAGCAAGCACCACTTATTTTATCAAGTTTTAGTTTATTCACAAAAAGAGCAAAGTTATGAAGTAAAACTTCTTTACGCACGCTTGGGGAGTAAGCTGGCGAACGCAAGTAGTTACGTTGTCGTCAGAAGTGGTACAAGTACGACGCTCGTCGACTCACGATCCAAAAAAAAAAAGGTCTTGGCATGCTCGGATCACGAATCTGCGGTCTATTTTTGCGTAGGATGCACGGTTCCGGAGATGTGAACTCAGATCAATTAACTCTTATCTAATTGATATCCGGTGAAGGCCTCCACCGTCATTAGCGCTCCATTGTTCTTATCTATTTATCTATTGTTCATTGAATACCGTCATTATCTATTCTTCCTCAGCGTGGTGCTATTGTATTATACTCCTTTGTTCCTATCTACACTAATCTGACTCATCAATAAAAAACATTACCTAATTTTGTAAAAATTTTTATTTACAAAATATAAAATCTTATTACTTATTATCTATAAAATAGGAGCGAAACATCTCATCCACTAAAATATCGTTTTACAATGTACTCGTATTCCCTCTAAATATACTCGTAAAACTATGCATTGAACATCTCTGAAACTTATATAGCAAATACATTAAGCAATATTCGCCACAAACCGAAGTCCACTCATTCTGAATCCTATCAACATTCCAGTTCCATCTTTTACAATTTCTTTTTAAAAACTCTAGATGATATCGTACAGGTGCTCGTCCGAATGAATCAAAATATTGACCGACGTCATTCGTATCGATATATAAAGCTACCCAATGTGACCCTGGTTTATCATCTGTACCCAACAAAATGACCTCCGTAATTTTGAATACAGGCCTTCAATCTGCGCGGCCAGTCGTCTACCGCAGAACGAACGAGGTGCATGTCAATATCGGCGGCTGCCTTAATCAAGGATGTCTTGAGTGACTCCAAATTGGGATGAGACTTTGAGCACGCCTTTTCCTCCAAGTGTTGCCATATCTTGTAATCTAACGGATTCAGATCTGGACTGGAGGAGGGGCAGTCTTCGTGCCGGATGAAGTCGATTTCACGCGCCGCCAGCCAGTCTTGTGTGCTCTTCGCTCTATGAGCTGACGCCGAATCTTGTTGGAATACCCTGTGCCTGTTATTGAACATGGTATGAAAAACAGGTTACACAAGGTTCGTCAGGACTGTATTTTGATACACAACTGCATTCGTTTTTACACCTTTCTCACAAAAATGTACCTCTGTTAAGCCCCAATAAGAAACTCCCAACCATACCATGAGCGAGGATGGAAAATGACCTCGTTGGACACGCGGAATACGGTTGCTCGCTTCTTCATTACTGTGTCTGTACACCTTATCATTTTGTTTGTTGTAGCTTTCTTCTACGGTAAAAAAATTTTCATCCGAAAAAAGAATTTCCCGATATTTTTCCCGCGTACCGCTTCAACAAAGCGCGGCATCTCTTCAGTCTGTCTCAGGTCCACAAGACGAGCATTCAAACGATGTCCTGTTTTTCTTCGATATGCCCGAAGCCCTAAGTCTTCATTTAACACCCTTTTCACCGTGGTTCTGCTTAACCCCATCTGAAGGGCCAACAGTTTCTGCTTACGTTTGGGATTTCTTTGAATTCGCGCCTTTACAGCTTTTATCACTGCTGGAGTTCTAACAGACACACAGACAAATTTTTCAGTATGTCAAAAATTTGAATTGGCGCGTAACCGCAACGATGCAACGCAATAACTGCAACTCTTCTTTAAGCGTCCACTCCATATTTAAAAATGAGTAAAATTCTAAAAAGTATACAGTTTTATTTTCATGAACAATTCGAATTCAATAAACTTTTTTGTGGCCAGCATTCTAAAAGAAAAGTTTTTACTGTGTGACAATACTGTTACGTGCTCCAGTCAACGATACACTAGCGCCATCTAGTGTCAGGAACGAGAGCGAGGGGAGCATTGAGAAAATGACATCACAAATCACTTAACCGACAGCGCCTAGTCGAAACTCGAACGCTCGGTACCTTGCGCGTGTTTACTTGAACATTCTGGATATTTCTTTGCTGCGGTCACGGACTGTTGAACTCGACGACACAAGCGAAGCCTCGGAGCGGAATTAAGTGAATTAGTGTGTTTAATCATTAGTGTTTTTAGTTTTAATTTGTGTAAAGTAAATTAAAGTGTTAATTTAGGTAATTTTATCGGCAATTTTTATTGTCACGAACCTCAAGCTCGTAACAATACTTATGACCTGACTCGAACCCGGGGATCGAACCCGGGTACTGTGAAATTTACAGCTTGCGCTAACCATCTGAGCTACCACGGCTTAATGATATACACACACAATATTTAAATATAATTTGTTAACACTAAATCATACACACGTAAGAAAATAACAGAAAGAAAATTAAGTTTGTCAATAGAATAAACACTTAAAATTGCAATTAACAATTTAATTGGTGCCGGCGGGGATCGAACCCGGGTCGCGTACTGTGAAATTTACAGCTTGCGCTAACCATCTGAGCTACCACGGCTTAATCATATACACCCACAATATTTAAATATAATTTGTTAACACTAAATCATACACACGTAAGAAAATAACAGAAAGAAAAGTAAGTTTGTCAATAGTTTAAACACTTACATCCATGGCCTTTGATGCGTTGAAGTAACACAAATGTAGTATTGATAGATCCACTGCGGCCACGTACTAGCGTATATACCTAGTCAGGTCATAAGTATTGTCACACAGTAAAAACTTTTCTTTTAGAATGCTGGCCACAAAAAAGTTTATTGAATTCGAATTGTTCATGAAAATAAAACTGTATACTTTTTAGAATTTTACTCATTTTTAAATATGGAGTGGACGCTTAAAGAAGAGTTGCAGTTATTGCGTTGCATCGCTGCTGTTACGCGCCAATTCAAATTTTTGACATACTGAAAAATTTGAATATAACCAAAATATTCGTTTATCGTACCATCAAACGATACAATGAAGACTCTAGTGTAGATGACAGGTCAAGAAGTGGTCGCCCTCGGTCTGTTAGAACTCCAGCAGTGATAAAAGCTGTAAAGGCGCGAATTCAAAGAAATCCCAAACGTAAGCAGAAACTGTTGGCCCTTCAGATAGGGTTAATTAGAACCACGGTGAAAAGGGTGTTAAATGAAGACTTAGGGCTTCGGGCATATCGAAGAAAAACAGGACATCGTTTGAATGCTCGTCTAGTGGACCTGAGACTGAAGAGATGCCGCACTTTGTTGAAGCGGTACGCGGGAAAAAATATCGGGAAATTCTTTTTTCGGATGAAAAATTTTTTACCGTAGAAGAAAGCTACAACAAACAAAATGATAAGGTGTACAGACACAGTAATGAAGAAGCGAGCAACCGTATTCCGCGTGTCCAACGAGGTCATTTTCCATCGTCGCTCATCGTATCGTTGGGAGATTCTTATTGGGGCTTAACAGAGGTACATATATGTGAGAAAGGTGTAAAAACGAATGCAGTTGTGTATCAAAATAGCTTTATATATCGATACGAATGACGTCGGTCAATATTTTGATTAATTCGGACGAGCACCTGTACGATATCATCTAGAGTTTTTAAAAAGAAATTGTAAAAGATGGAACTGGAATGTTAATAGGATTCAGAATGAGTGGACTTCAGTTTGTAGCAAATATTGCTTAATGTATTTGCTATATAAGTTTCAGGGATGTTCAATGCATAGTTTTACGAGTATATTTACAGGGAACACATTGTAAAACGATATTTTAGTGGATGAGATGTTTCGCTCCTATTTTATAGATAATAAGTAATAAGATTTTGTATTTTGTAAATAAAAATTTTAACAAAATTAGGTAATGTTTTTTTATTGATGAGTCAGATTAGTGTAGATAGGAACAAAGGAGTATAATACAATAGCACCACGCTGAGGAAGAATAGATAATGACGGTATTCAATGAACAATAGATAAATAGATAAGAACAATGGAGCGCTAATGACGGTGGAGGCCTTCACCGGATATCAATTAGATAAGAGTTAATTGATCTACACATTTCCGGAACCGTGCATCCTACGCAAAAATGGACCGCAGATTCGTGATCAGAGCATGCCAAAACCTTTTTTTTTTAGGATCGTGAGTCGACGAACGTCGTACTTGTACCACTTCTGACTCAGTGCGCCAGAACTGGTACAACGTAACTACTAACGCATGACGAAAGCGTTATGAAAAGTGTGATCGAGCGAGGTGAACGGGAGTTAAGTAGGGGATATAAGCAAAAGAGAGCAGTGCGCGCGCACATTTTCTTTCTCTCTTTCTCTCACAACCAGTTATATTTCGTAATTTTATTTCCTTTTGAAGAATTTTATGAGTTCAAATTTTCTTATATTTTCGCGAACACTAAACATTGATTAAAACTACTTTTACGGATTTTATCGCGTTTATTTATGTTATTTTTAATACCCGACGTTTCGGGTACCTTCCAGCACCCATGGTCACGGGGGACTGAGGTGACTGACGTCCCGCTGTTAAAGTTAACTCGGAGTACCTTCAGCTTTTTAATTAATGTCTTTGGTCCGATCTACGCAGAATGACTGTGTTTTGAAGTCTTGCAGTGGTATGCTTGGGTTTAGTTTTAATTTTATTAATTATAGGGTCCCAAGCAGGTGGTAGTACCCAGCCTCCTTCTCTAATGAAATAAGAATGTTTTTAATTTCAATAGCCTCACATATCATCCTTGGTAGGAATCGATGTTCTTTCTTGATTTGTGGTCTATCAAATCTGATGTAACGGTTGGGGTCATCTAGGATATGATCGCAAACTGCAGACTTCCCGGAACGTTGATGCTTCACGTCAGCTATGTTTTCTTTGCGTGCGTGCGTGCGTGGTGCGTGCGTGCGTGCGTGCGTACGTTCGTGCGTACATGGGTGCGTGCTTGCATGCATAAATCTTTGTATAATTTAAACGTGAGAGTCATACTGCAGTTATATTTGTAGTATAGTTTTAGCACGATTGGGTCGGCTCGACCGGGAAAGGACCACGCTCTCACAGAAAACCAGCGTAAAATAGTAGCTTAATGCTGCTATGCTGGAAACAAGGCATTCCATCTTAGACCTCACGGGTGACAACGCATCTGCATTTTGATTTGTAATCGAGGATAGATGTAGATGTCTATGGGCCGCAGCAACCACTTACCATCAGGTGGACCGTATGCTCGTTTGTCACTCTGTCCTATAAAAAAAATTGTATACTAAAATACATTAATAATGTCAAAGCCAGAATTGATCCGAATGAAAGTCCGTGGTCTCTGCCTACCCCTCTGGGTGACAAGAACTTCATTTTTTTCCTTGTACACAAATGTTTAAATGACTATCTTAAACTTAATTAAGGAAACATAAATTTTAAAATTTCATATGAAGAATAAATCCAAATATTTTGTAATTGTTTTACGGTGTTGATGGTAATGTAAGGTTCAATCGTCCTCGGCATCAAGAAGATTTTTATTGCAATTTTGAGTGCTGAATTACCACGTACTAGAAGTTGAAGGTAAACATTGTGAGAAAACCTGCATATCTAAGCAATAAAATATTTCAGAGGGATCTGAAGTAAACGTGCTGGAATAAACGCTCAATATCCCTCTCAGAAATGACTGGAGATTTTTGCTCAAAAGAAGGTCGTATATGTGTTGCACACTTTACTTTAACTTTACTATTTAATGATATGAAAAATACTAAATAACTTTCTATAAAAGTTAATAATATTTATCTTTAAATTGAAAAATCACCACGGGTGCGGCTGCAATCCTATAACGACAGTACATTAAGCTTTAATGTATGCCATTAACATCTTAAACGAGCACTATACTTTACTATTTGGACAGTTTGATGGATACGTCGTTTATCACCTTAGATGATTTAAAACTTAATTTGATAACATAACCACTTTACTAAGATCTCTGGTGACCGCTATATATACATGGAATAGTGTAGGTCCTGTTAAGTTTTCTCCTATGTAAATATTTCGTTTTAAGATGTATTTCGAAGCTTATCGTTCACTGGTTGTATACATTAATTTATGTGTAGGATTTATATTTGACAGGCGTTATATGAGTGAAGATTTTAAATGTTCTGACGAGGGAATTAAGTTAAGTAAGCGACATCTATTTCTATATTACAGAGAGTGGCATGATGTTGTCAACCCTAAAATTAATAATACCACCATTAAAAGTAACTAAGACTATGTTCTTGTTCGATTTTTTTGTAAGTTTATGGATCGATCACGCAAAAACTACCTTAAATATTTTGATAAATCTTGACTATATTATCGATTACAAACCAGAATGGGACATAGGCTATTGTTTTGTTTTAAAAAAATGAGGTTTTTTTTAAATTCATGGTACATACTTAAATTCACCAATAAAATTTAATTTCTCGACGTGCGTAAATAGGACTGTAAGATATACCTACTAACGTATTGGACTTCTTAACTTCAAAAAGTGCGCGATACAGTATATATCTTATTATAGGTATACTTACTAGTCTTATTTATTCTACGCATTGCTATTATACCAGCAACCTAGCGTTTGATTTTATTTATTATTTAGCAGTTTCGATGCAATTAACAAATCACAGGGTCAAACTTTAAAAGTAGAGGGACTACATTTGGTTATGGCATATTTTTCCCATAATCACCTTTAGGTACTAAATTAGCTCACGTGTATGTAGAGTCCAAAATCACCTTTTCGATGAGCGAAACAAATATTTTTATGTAATCTATAGTAATATAATACACTTCTATTACAATCAAGCGTTGTGTAACTCTCAGTTGAAATAATTAATCGGGCTTTAATTAAATGCGAGCAGAGTCGCAAGTAAAAGTTAGTTATGTTATAAACAACGCCTTTAGTACTTCATGCTTATATACCGTAGTGTTAGATTATAACATCATTAGTATAAATACAAAATATCAATTTATTAATACTTTTGATCTAAAAGAAACTACTTTTTTTCTGGATCAATATATTATACTAAGTAACGTTCCATTTTATACAAATGAGAAATATGGTGAGAATTAGGACTTTATGACTTATATTCCAACCTTAAAACATCTTTAAAACACTAGTGCCTAATATATATTTTTAAAAACATACTTAGAAAAACATATTAAAACATAGAAAAACATATTAAAAATACGCGCACATGTACAAATCTACGTATCGTTGGGAAATAAGTAAAAAAAACATTGAGTACAATAAAAAAGTTAATGAGGTGCTTTTAGAAAGATTGATGATGTCAGATCTATTTACCCAAAACGATTTATTTACAGTTTTAAATTGTAATATGGTAGGTAGTCAAAGTTCGAACCAACCAACGAAATTTTATTCGTGCAAGATTTAGCGTAACCGTGAAGAGGTGGTATAAGAATATCCACTTCTATCATCCCGTAGGTATTGTAAGAATATGAAAACTGAAACAGGAGATGGGTAGCAGCACCTTCCTTATAACAACTCAAAATCACAAAAAGCTGCAGTGGTCAACCCGCGGGCAATATATGGAGGACGACCTATATTCAGCAGAGGACTTTTATAAACTGTAATAGTAGCGACGTGGAGTAATTTCAGAATGAATCGACACAGAGATCGTAAAAGAAGAAACACTTCATTCTATATTTACATAACTTTTCAAATTTATTATAATTTTTTTATTTTACATGGTAGAGCCGTGCTGTAGCTATATTGTGGTTGCAACACAAATGGGTTGGCTCGACCGAGTAGGGCCACGCTCTCACAGAACACCAGCGTAAAATAGCAGCTTAATGCTGCTGTGTTTCGTATGGTGAGTGTAGAGAACCGGAGACCCTTTTTACTGGAAACGAGGCGTTCCATCTCAGTCCTCAGGGGTGACAACGCATCTGTATTTTGATTCTTAATTGAAGATAAATGTAGATGTCTATGTGCCACAACATTCACTTACTATCAGGTGGACTGTGTGCTCGTTTGTTACACTTATTCTATAAAAGTAATATTGCATAGTCTTGGCTTTCAAATTAACTTTTAACACTTACGAGGGCGGCACTGAAAATTTCGGGAATCAAGGAAGCGACACAAGATTACTATTTAAAAATGTATTTATTGCTTTTCGAAGTATTCTCCGCGAAATTTGGCACATTTTTCCATACGATGGAACCAATCATTGAAGCAACCATTCCATTCGGATGTTGGGGTCTCCAAAATGGCCGTTTTGTAGGCGTCCACAGCTTCTTCGGGTGATGAAAATCTCTGTCCACGCAATTTATTCTTTATTTTAGGGAAAGTTTAGAAATCATTAGGGCTTAGGTCGGGACTGTACGGCGAATGGTCTAATAATTCTGTTTTCTTGCTCTAAAAACTCTTTTGTTCTGTGTGCGGTGTAAGAACTCGCATTGTCGTGATGGAGCATGATGCGGCGGTTGCAGTTCTCTTTACGGAGTTCAGAAACGACCTGTATCAAACAAATGCTAGCATACCATTCTGCATTAACCGTTCTTTGTCCCTCAAGAGGAATAGTCGTAACATGGCCGGTTTTGGAGACAAACGTGGCCACCATTTTTTTTTGCAACACTCCGTGAACGAACAATTTTTGTTGGCTTTAACTCATTTTCGAACACCCAAACTCGTGACTGGTTTTTTGTTTCGGGTTTGTACGCGTATATCCAGGATTCGTCACCTGATATGATGTTGTATACAGCATTTGAGGATCCTGCGTGGAATATTTCGAGAGTTCTGACGCACCAAGTAACGCGAGCCGTTTTTTGCTCTTCACAGAGCGAATATATATATAAATATCCATCGGGAAAACAACTTTTTTACACCTAATTGTTCATGCAAGATTATTTGTATTTGACTCATGCCAATGTCCAAAGTTGTCTGAATTTTGCGGTATGTTACATGTCGATCTTCCTCAATCAGCTTAAGCACAGCATCAACGTTTTCTTGGGTGACTGCAGTTTTTGGACGACCTTGACGGGGGTCATCACTGAGCTTGACACGTCCACGTTGAAATTCAGCAAACCAGCGATAAATTGTGGTTTTAGATGGGGCTTCATCACCAAATGCAGAAATCATTCGGTCAGCACATTGTTTTTGTGTTAAACCACTTCGAAAGTCATAATAATTCATCGCTCTTGAATTTTCTCGAGTCAATTCCATTTTCTCAACGACTAAACAAGTTTGACAAAACCTTGTGACAAGACCGAGAATCTTTTTTTAAATAAATAAATGGTATTTAATTTTTAAAACCAAGGAGTTTTCAATTAAAAAGATTTTAATATGACAGGAACAGTGGAAATATTCCATTCCCGATACTTTTAATGCAGCCTAGTATGGCATGCTATTTAAATTTGGTTTTTAAATTTGCTGGTTATAGGTTAAAAATAGTTGTGACATGGTTCATCAAAATTGAAAACAAAAATATGACTAGGCGGTAGGACTTCTTTTGTACCAAGGAGTCTAGTTTCGTGCCACCTCCTTGCCTATTTCTGCCACCAAGAAGCATTGCATCTACCACCGGGTCCAGATTTCAAAAGTAAAAAAAGCAGTAATAAAACTCGTCTAATTTCTCAGCCGTGACAACGCGTCTCTGGCCTCTGGCCTGGCTTAGTACTTAGTCTTGCTAAATGTGAGTCTGGCTGCTGGAAGATATCTAACACACTGATCACTGGCACGGCCACCTCTCTTATTAAAGAGAACAATGGAATAGTAAATGTTTGCGATGCTACATTTGTACGAATTTTTGTAGAAGAATGGTAACAAATGAGCACACAATCTACCGTGTGGTAAGTGCATGCTGCAGCTAATAGACACCTAAACTCTGATTTTTCATTCCGTAGAATTCTGACAGCTATCATTTTTTGACATGTCAGAGATTACAAACCTTTTTGGCCGGGCACATTTTTCAATTTCAATACGTGTCTGAACATCTGAGTCTATACATACATTTTATTTGTTAGTAAATGTATCCATTTTATTAAGTGCGGTACTCTACATGGTTTTACGGCGAGTGATAATTACGTCCCTTTTCATTACAAACAGTAAAAAATGCACAAGTAAAAATAACATATTTTTATTAAAATCTTTAGTCATCATTAATACTTATATCACTATCTTCATCATCGTCATCATCGCTGACATGAATTATTAAAGAGTCTGCGACTGTGTCAATGAAATCGTCGAGAGTGCACATCTTATCTTCTTCTTTGATTGTATGGCTGATACATTCTTGCCATTTATCAGGAGTAATACTACTTATACTTTCCAGTAATAGTTTTTTAACTTCCGCCATTTTAAAACTTCTGTTGTGTCTTGCGACATGCCCCTTCACTTGAGCCCACACCAATTCAATAGGGTTGAGCTCACAATGATATGGGGGCAGTCTAAGCACAGTAATGCCTTGTGCTGTGGCCATCTCGTCTACAATACACTGTTGATATTTGTATTTCTCCTGACCCACAATTTCCAATAAATTAACTTTTTAGCATTTTTTCTTCAAAATTTAAATTTTTTGAAGTCAACCACGCTTGGATATCGCCTTTTCTCCATGCACTCGTTGGTACTTTTTCGACCTTCCTCGAATGATAGGGAGCATTATCCAACACTACTACCGAGTTTGGTTTTAATTTTGGAAGTATTTTTGTGAACCACTCCTCAAATACTTCCCCAGTCATCTCCTTGTGGTAATCTGCCAAGCCTTTTTTTGCCTCAAAAACTAATAAACCATCTTCCAAAAATCCTTCTTCGCTCCCTATATGGCTAACTATAAGTCGCCCCCCTTTTGCCTGTTGGTGCCTTAAGCCCTGTTGTCAAGCCATCGAGGAAAGCTTGTCGTGAAGATTGAATGTTGGTATCACACCACACTTTATTGACGGTATGTCCTGAAAATAAAAATATATTTAATATTTCACTTATACATGAGGACAGTTATATATGCATATAAATTGAAAAATATTACCTGTAAACATGGATTTCTTTATTTATTTATTCATTTTGGTAACAAAAATTTATTAACAAAGTTAATTTAAGTATTACATAAGTACAGAATTCGATTTCCGACTAATACTTTGAAGAAAAGATAGGTTATAAAAAGTTAATTACCACATAATTCAATACTTGCCTTCGTTTACCCACGTTTCATCCTGGTAATATATAAGCCTGCCTTCTCTTCTATATTGTTTAATTTGGTGCAAGTATTTTTGACGCCATAGTACTATCTCCTTGCGATCTGTTAGCGCACTTCGACGTTTGCGACTTGTGTATTTAAAATTTAAATGCTTCAATACTTTTCTTAATGTTGATTTCGACATAACAGGCATGTCTGGATCACCAGTTATCTCTTGGTGAATCTGAAATAAGCATTTACATTACAGTTAAAATGTAGACAGGCAACACAGGTTAAAGTATAGTTTTAAAACAATGGGGGATGTCAGCAACGAGGTGTTAAAGAATTAGCAATAACTTTACCTTTTCAATAGTCGGAATCTCGTTCCTGTAGAAAAACGCGTGAACCTTTCGTCGAGTTGCGGCGAAAGTGAATTCGTCAAATTTTTGTATGAAAGATAGTTGAGGTCCACTCTTTTTCGGCTTTTGAAATTCTTTTGTGTCTTTATATTCTTTGGTAATTTTATAGACACTTGACAGACCCACGCCAGTCATCTCAGAAGTCTTTTTAGCACATTCCGTTGCACTCCAATCAGTTGTTTGCGGCCAATTTTCTATATTATATTTGTAAATATTTAGAATTATGGTCTTTTCGTTGGGCGTAAAAGCACCACGAGGACGCTTCTTTCTGGGAGAAAGAAAGTCTAAGCCTTGTGCTCTGTCAGATGGGGCTGCTTCCCGGGAAGGGCCAGGTTGTGGCTCCATAACGTTTATAAAAATCAACAAACGATCACAAAACGAAAGGTCAACAAGAAAAAACTTAACAGAATAACAGAAACTTAACAAATATAACAAGATAATAACAACAAATAGCAGCAAACACCGAGAACACATGCGCATTCGAGCATTCAAAGAAGTCGAATGAAAATCAATCAATGTGACAGACGCGACGTGACAGCTAACATTTTTTTAAAAGGTTTTTTAAACCTGGAATTAGTAGACAGTGATGCCAGCTAAAGAATAAAATATTAAGTAATTAAAGTTAATTAGATATATTGTTCGTGATATTGAAATATTTGTTATTTTTGTATTAGGTGACTTGTATAAGTAAATATTTAGATTTACCTTTTTGTAGGTGAAACATAAAAAATACGTAGCATTTTATTATTTATTGCCCTCAAATGGTTCAAATTTGTCTCTTTTTCGGTGGAGAACTTTTTTTAGTAGCAACACTTACGAAATGTCAGAATTCTACGGAATGAAAAATCAGAGTTTATACATATATATTTTTTTATAGGATAGGGTGACAAACGAGCACACAGTCCACCTGATGGTAAGTGGTTGCTGTGGCCCATAGACATCTACATCTATCCTCGATTACGAATCAAAATGCAGATGCGTTGTCACCCGTGAGGACTAAGATGGAATGCCTCGTTTCCAGTAAAAAGGGTCTCCGGTTCTCTACACTCACCATACGAAACACAGCAGCATTAAGCTACTATTTCACGCTGGTATTCTGTGAGAGCGTGGTCCTTCCCCGGTCGAGCCGACCCATTCGTGCTACAACTATACTACTAACATAACTGCAGCATGGCTCTACCACGTACAATCCTGGATTAAGAATCAAAACTTTCACGTTGTCACTTTTGAGAAATAATATGGAATGCTTCTTCTGTAAAAAGGATCTCCGGTTCTCTACACTCACCATATGAAATTAGCAGCATTATACTGGTATTCTGTGAGAGCGCAGTTCCCCATTAGTACTATAACCATTCCTGCAGTACGGATCTACCAAAAATTACATACGAGAAAATATCCCCTAAAATTCTACTCTGTAGTCTGAAGTATTTCGGTACTCATTAAAGATTGAATAAATTTTCAAACCGGCATAATGTTACATTTAAACTTTCATTAAGCTAAACGTATGACTGTATGAATAAACGAACATTATTATCTAAATGTAAAATTTTGTGTAATATACTCGTAGTTTACTTTTCTGACGACATGCGCACGTTCTGTTAAATTTTCCAAACGCGCCGATTCTATTGTATTTTGTTTTCTAATTATAATTTGGATTTATATTTATATTTGATCTCTCATAGAAAAACAGAACTCTGTCCAAATGATTCTTTAAATTCATACCGAGCATTACTTAGAAATAATGAAATCGATCTCTAAGCGTCGTACCGACACAAGAATGTGTTGGGTGCTGTTGCCAAGAACTACTGTCTTTTATCTCATTGAATTTCTAGATGAATTTAGTCATGAATTGTACGAATGGTAAATACCTAATGGCAAATAAATATATAAATAAAATAAAATGCTTTTATCTTTACCAGAAGTTTTCATAATTAATACAAGGGATAACTTCTTTTAAGTACTTACGCACCTGTTCCAGAAGCAGCCGCTCTTCAAAATACTCGTAATATACATATAATATATATAAGTCAATTTAGGTTACGCAAATTATGAAACTACATTAACTATACATTAAATTGAAATTGAAATTTAAGATAATATACAATATAAAAATTTAATTTTTTTTAAGGATAAAAGTATTCTTTGTTTTAAGAAAAACATAGCAAAAAATATACTTTTAACCCTCCAAAGAGCTTACAACACTCGTAGTTACTCGTATGATCACCGTATGAGTGGTTCAAGTACAGAACAGTCGTTCAACAGTTGCCGAATGGCAGATCCGAACCCAAGACTTTCCAAGTTTAAGTTCTTCGTCTTCTTTACAACATATACATAATATATAGATTTAATCAATTTCCATTACACCGGATACTTTACTACAGGTATTATATACTCTACACTTTTAATCACGCGTAATATGTAATTTCAAAGCCAGTAAACTAAACTATCCCGTAAACTACTACTATTCTAATTTGATTAATAAAGCGCTAAACTGGCTGTGACTCTGACAAAGGGTCATGTCATTCGGGAAGCGAAACTAAATTCTTTGTGCACTTGATAAATAACATTTGAGTCTAACTCCACTCTTTAAAAGTCAATTTTTATGACATTGTCATGACATGCCACCATTTTAACATTACTATTTTGTTTACTTTAAGGAAAATTTAAAAAATAACGCTATCATTACATATGTAATCATTATGGTTAAATCAATAAAATAAATGGCTATTAAATGTACTGATTTTAACAAGGCACTTGAATTTAGTGCTCATTTCAAAGCGAAATGTCGGTTTGATAGTCCTACACTTTACGCGCATATGTATTACTATTGTATAAAACACTGTTTTAAGACTCGTACAATAATCATATTTTTAATAAGCGTCAAAAGTTTTTACACTTCTTTCCAATGAATAAAACTACTCAAACCTAAATGAGTTAAGCGACACTAATGTTCAATAATTATAGACTAAAGAATAATGAAACAGAATGTCTCAAAGCTACGAGTCACGACGAATTCGGCAAGTCAGCGTTTTAATTGACGTCCCGCCCACGCATCTATGAATGATACTTAATTAAACATCCACACAAATCAATATGTTTGCCTTTTTTCCTTATAGACAGTGTACGCCAGACAAAAGTCTAATCAACAGATTAGCATCTGAAAGTTAACTCACACTATAAATATTCGTTACGTATCGCATAAGATACTCGTTGAACTACAACGACTAACGTCAGGTGTTCAAAATTTGTGTTCTATGAATTTAGAATCGCAAACTATCTGAGAGGACACGTCACTGGAGGCCGATATATGAGGTTATTTTGAGCCAGTACGCTTGGTAATAATCATGTTATCTAGCGATCTACTCGTACTGTTTATAAACAGACAGACAGACGTTACATGATCGCGTACCACTGGTTCTTTGAGCATGTGTTCATCTTCTGATATATTTTATATACAATACCTTTCAGTTTGTAAAAGCTGGATACAAATTAGTTGAGAACTTGATATCAAATATATTTTCATCTTTACTGTCAGTCTATAACAGTCCACTTCTAAAAGTCTCACTTGATTGCAACGCTTAGCAAGTGTATTGGCGATTACCAGATTTCTCGCAACTTTGATGCTCGCAACTTTGATGCTCGCACCCCGCTGCTGGTCTAGATATTTTACATAATAGGTGCGTGATGATGAATTAAGAGAATCAATCACCCCTTATTTTAGCCATGTTCGTTGCGTGTCGTTGAAGGCGACTAGAGGACCATAAAGATCTTGTGGCTTCCGTTACATGACGGTATTACCATTTTATTAACCCTAGATAAAAATACCTAGGCTGGATCTTGTCAATCTGCTTTCCAAGCTTTTTTTGTAGGATAGGGTGACAAACGAGCACACAGTCCACCTGATGGTAAGTGGTTGTTGTGGCCCATAGACATCTACATCTATCCTCGGTTACGAATCAAAATGCGTTGTCACCCGTGAGGACTAAGATGGAATACCTCGTTTCCAGTAAAAAGGGTCTCGGGTTCTCTACACTCACCATACGAAACACAGCAGCATTAAGCTACTATTTGACTCTGGTATTCTGTGAGAGCTTGGTTCTTCCCCGGTCGAGCCGACCCATTCGTGCTACAACTATACTACTAATATAACTGCAGCATGGCTCTACCACGTAATAAGCTCGACGATTAAGGCAAATTCAGCCGTAGACTTATGTTATTGATGATGAACAAGAAAATATTAGTAGAAATGTTACACTATAAAAAATAATATGGCATGAAAACCTACAAGAATTTTCTGGAATTTCCACCACACGTTACAAAAACAACACAAATGTAAAATATAAACGTACAGAAGTCTATGAAAGTGATAATACGAATGTTATATTCTCGTCGAAGGCTACTCCAAAACGTTAAAAAATATAGAGGCTCTCCCTAACCCAACCGATTTGATGCTAATAAGGTCGATAGACAAAGATGCGATAAGCTGGGAATCGAACGAGGGCCTCGCGATGTAAGTTACATGCTCTGACCACTACTTTATAAATTCTAAATATTAATATCGTCGCAATGTAATGCGATATTTTTTATTAGGGTAAAAAACGAACAATCAATTCACCTAGTAAGTGGATGCTGTGGCCCATAGACATTTACATCTATCCTAGATTAAGAATCAAAATATAGATGTCATGTCATCCCTGAGGACTAAAATGCAAGCCTCGTTTACAGTAAAAGTATCTCCGGTCACTATACGAAACACATCAGCATATGCTGTTTTTGACGGTGGTATTCTGTGGGAGCTGAGAGTGTGGTCCTTCTCTGGTCAAACTTGTACTATAACCATAAGAAAGCTGCATCATGATACTACAACCTAATAATATTTTTTTTGTTACAGAAATGGTAAGGCTGGATAAATAATAACGTCCTTGACGTCCTACAACAATGACACTGTAATCCGATCTACCAATATTTACACCATTATCAGCAGTACACCGACGTGTGCATACAGGAATTTCTATTGTAAATAAAATCTGCATGTGCCATATGACAAGACGATCTTTGTTTAGCCGCATTCCATACAGATATGTTGTCATTTGATTCAAAACACCTTTTTACGTCTCATTGGATAGTGTTATTTAATATCACTTATTATCATGTTTTCTCTTTATTTACGACAATACATTTTACAAATCTGTCAATAGATGTCGCTGTAGTATTTTAAATCGCGCTATTAAGTGATAGCTTTGAAACACATAAGGTATTGTTGAGAATGTTTCAATGTCACCTATAGTTGCCACGCTTGGTAGGACTCCTATACGGAGTTTAGATTTTTGTGATGTCGAGGAGTAGTAGCATCTACTTCCTTGACATTGAAGTTGATGATATGATGATTTAAGATAATACTTATTTTTGACATCTATATTTTATATCAGTGATAGCCGCTACAAATCTACAACACTTTTACTACTTTTACTTATGTGGCAGAACCCATATTTCTTATTTTGAAACTGATCCTTTTTCGAGTAACGGTCAGATCAGGACCAAAGTAAAAGTATAATCAATATCAAAAGTATTTTATTCAGTTTGTATCTAAAGATCGGAACTCCAGTCTTTGTCTAAGTCTTCATTTTTCGTCTACTTCTTCTATATTTTGAAATTATAAAGGCTAACAATTTTTAAACATTCAACGAGTCTAAATTTTTGAATAAACTGGCAGAATATTCTTTTTAGTAGCTCATTTAGCTATGTATATAAATCTGTCTGTCCGTTAGTCCCGCTAAAACTCAAAAACGGCTTGACTAATTTTGATGAATTTTTTTGTTACATGTAGGTTTATGTACAGGTATATATAAGACTTACTTTAAATTTCTTTCTATACATAATATTATACTGTATAAAGTTAATTAAGCAAATTAAATTAAATATTTCAGCGGCTCCTAAATCAAAATATACAGAGAATTAATACTAGAAACTCTGGGCTCATTGCTTTTTTCTGTTGTTTTATTTCTATATTTCTTTATTAGATAAATCCGTTTGACATTTATAATTAATAATTAAATGGAATAACATTGAATGGCTTTACTAATTCATTTATGATTGGATAAAAAGAAGGATAAACGAAATCACAAAATAGGTCTTCAAAATATAACCAATGGATGTAAAATGTGCGAAAGTAAGGTGTGAACTGCAATTGAGAGCGCTATTGACTGAAAACTTAAAATTAAATTAATATTTCGTTAATTTTAATTTCTCCACTGTTGTTATTTCAATAATTAAAAGGGAATATAACTTCTCGTCACAAGTTAATAGCTAAAGGCGGTTCCGCTTATATGCAACTTAACAACCAAATCACGCAATTTTAAACTTGCCTTATAGTGTGCAGTTCATGTTACGTAAATAGTTTATATTATGTCCGCGCAAAATTCTGCTAATTCCTTACATGGTAAGCCTCGACGCGATGAAAATCGTTAAGAAATATTTGGTTCGAACGTTTGGTACGAAACTACAAATTTTAGTGTTCAGTTTTTATTATTTTCGACAAGTTTTCTGAATGTTTATATTTCTTTTATGCTAATAAAATTTAGGGCACAAAGCAACACCGGAAATAAGCACCAGAGTATCTTCGTTTGAAAAAAGGATTGGCGTACGTAGAATTGACGAAGACGGCTAACCCTAACCGAGTTGAGATAAGCCTAAGTACTGCAGTATACTTTTATATGAGTGTCTCTTTCATAGTAAATAAAAATACTGTGTATACATTTATTGCTTAGTGATGGTGTAAGAATATCCACTACTCCACATCGTCCCGCGAGGGTCGTAAGAGGCGACAGCGGTTAAAAATCAGGAGATGGGCAGCGTCTTCCTAATTACGACTAAAAATATTAAACTGCGGTTGCCAACCTGCTTGCCAAGCCTGGCAACAATGGCCAATATCCCTATAAGTCAAACTTTTGTGGCCGTGAAAGGAAAAGGGGAGATCTCCCGCCGGGCAAGTTGTTCTGCCCGGGGAGCGGCCGACACTCCATATGATAATTCGGAGATGTTCTATATATACTGTTTATGATTCGGAATGTTGATAGCGCGATTTAGGCTTCGGTGTGTTTTCGCTTGTGGCGGCGACGACAGCGCCGCTACACTTTCATAGATTGAGACTTATGCAGTGGACTTTAATAGGATGTAATAACGGTATTCATATTTATAAAAATAGTTTACGAATCTACTCGTATTATAAAAGTAAAGTAAAGGAAATTCATTTATTCATTAAAGATTTATTGCACAATAATGAACAAAGGCGGACTTAACGCCTTAAGGCGTTCTCTACCAATCAACCTAAGTAAATTTGCAGACTGGACACAGGCCTGCTCTCATTTCTGGGATAGTTTTAGGGCAAGGAAAAGTCCGCCGCGCTGCCCCAGTGCGTATTAACGAACTTCACATGTCTTCGAATTTTTTTTTAATATCTCAATGATTCAGATTTGAGCCAAGCACCTGTTAAATCAGCAAGTCAAATTGCAATCAACAATTTCATTGATGCCAGCGGAGATCAGATCCAGTTGCTCGTGTACTGAAATATTTACAGCGAGCGTTTAGCCCCTGAACTAATCGAATTTCTTTGAAATCTAAAAGGTTTCAAACGAGTATGAGGTTCACCTAATGGTAAGATACTACCGCCACCCATAAACAGCTATAACACCAGAGGAATTGTGGGTTCGCTGCCGACATTTTAAAAAGAAGTAAGTTCTTTCCTCGGTTTTATCGGTCCAAAAAATCGCAGAAAATGGCTAATTCCACAAAGAAGTCGTGTGAGGAAGAAAACTTCCAGTAAATCGACATGAGAGATGGTCGAATTTGGCAGCCCGCATTAATCTGGAAAATTCCTTAAAACACTTATGTGGTAAATGCGATAAAAAGTGAAAAGACATATTTTTCCAGCGCAAGTGTGTACCACCCACCAGAAAGAACACAGTTGTCAACCATTCAGGATTATCCTCACTGGTTGCGATCAATTGGAAGAATCAGGCACTGGGATGCCGCATATAATATGATATAATATAATCAATATCCCCGTGTTAAACATCATCTTCGACAAGTTCTACATTATCACTTGTTTCGCATGGTGAGTGAAGAGAACCGGAGACCCTTTTAACTGGAATCAAGGCATTCCGTCTTAGTCCTTATGTGTGACGACAGGATAAATGTAGATTTCTATGGGCGCAAGCATCCACTTAACATCAGGTGGACTGTGTACTCTTTGTCACCCTTATTCTATATAAAAAATATTTATCACCTCGAAATCAAATTTAATGATTGTTTCATGTGCACATATTTGAATTCTTACAGAAATAAGCTCCGCGAAACAATAAACGTTTGTCAATAATGTTTCACAATCATTAATGTCATTTGATTAATATATGATATTGTAAAAAAGAATTGAATTGAATTGAAGTAAAGAACTATATTTTCTAAAAATTTTAAGTATATACAAAATGAATGGAACGACCCGTGAACGGAAAAACATTTTTTTTATCCACTGAGCTTTATTAGCTATTTACTTATTACCTGTGTGTGTGTGTGTGTGTGTGTGTGTGTGTGTGTGTGTGTGTGTGTGTGTGGTGTGTGTGTGTGTGTGTGTGTGTGTGTATGTGTGTGTGAGTGTGTGTATGTGTGAGTGGTGTGTGTGTGTCGTGTGTGTGTGTTTGCGCGTGTGATTGTGTGCTCACGCGCCTGCGTGTGCGTGTGCGCGCGTGTGCGTGTGCCTGTGTGTGTGTGTGTGTGTGTGTGTGTGTGTGTGTTTGCACGTGTGTGCTCATGCGCCTGCGTGTGCGTGGGCGCGTGCGCATGCGCGCTCGCGTGTGCTGGTGTGCGTGTGTGTGTGCGTGTGTGTGTGTGTGTGTGTGTGGGCGCGCGCGTGCGTGTGTGCGTGCGTGCGTGCGTGTGCGTGTGTGCGTGTGTGTGTGCGTGTGCGTGTGTGTGTGCGTGTGTGTGTGTGTGTGTGTGATTGTGTGCGTGGTGTTGTGTGTGTTTGCGCGTGTGTGTGTGTGTGTGTGTGTTTGCGCGTGTGATTGTGTGCTCGTGCGCGTGCGCGCTCGTGTGTGCGTGTGTACGTTGTTCTGCCCTTTTGGACGACCCTTTGTCATGTCCTATTAAAAATCCTTAAATTCGCAAAAAAATTGTGGGTCACTTATGGGCAAATAAACTATCTCTCAAGTTGGACCTGTGGATAAGTATATATATATTATGTTATTTAATTTTAAATAAACTTCTGAAACAAATCAATTTGATTACTTACTTTTTCTTATGAACGAGAAATTAAAATATCAATATAGAATAATGTTTTAGATCGAGTGCTATCATATATAGTCACTACAAGTGTTGTTTGTAGTTGAAGAAATGTGGTACTTGATGACAAACATGGAGAAAAGTATCCAAATTTATATAAGGATTATAGCACAGATCTCAAAATATGAAAGCAAATACATTATGTTTTATTCGCAGTTACTTAAGTTATTGAATTGCCTATAAAGGTACGTATGTACATATAAGTAATACAACGAAAATTATTACGCTTTTTTAAAATTCGATAAGTCTACATGTACTTAATAAAGAATGCCACCACCGAGGGTTAGGTATGCGTGTGGCACTCTTTTCGGCAATCTTTTCTCTCTTTTGATTTTTTTATAGAAGAGGGGGCAAAGGAGCATGCGGCGCACTACACTATTACCGCAGTCATTGAAAAAGGCCTACATAATATCATCATCATCTTCATACAAGCAAAATATAGTGCAACAATACAATTCCATTCTAATACTACAACAAACACTTAAACTGTAGATTAATTTGGTTGGCCTCGGACTTACAAAATAAGTCCTCTCTCAATGTCACCGATAGTTTTTGTGTATTTATTAATATTCAAGATCGTAATCTTAAATGATTGTAATAGCTTATAATGTATTCGAACCGTGAAGAAAAAAGTGACAGAGTTGTTCGACGAAGCGCATATGCCTATAACTAATGACAATGTTTTTTATCATTGTACATGCTCCGCATAGACTTTCATGCTAATCGGAATATTTGCGCAACGAGGAAGGAGATATATAAATATCATAGAACTGACTTACATATATCTAAAAGACGTTGTATATTGTTAAATTATTATTGATTTCGCTTTTTCAGATTTTTAAATGAAATACTTTAAATTCAACTTTTAAATACATAATTATGTATGCTAATTCCAATGACATGTTGCAAGATACTTTCTCAGTAATTTTTAGACTCTAAAGATCTTATTAGATCAAAGATATTAGATCTTAATAAATTAATAATTTGACTGATGTAAATCATTTAGATTATCCATTATATATTACATTCCACAAATACTCAATCAACAATTATCGATAGTTCTAGATTAGATGCTACCGTTGACTTTTTTCATGTTGCCCTCAATAGCATTCGCATCCCTTTTCTATCTCTTCTCTACATAGTATGAAATAAAGTCGCATCCCGCCGTCTGTACACTTAAATCTTTTAAACTACGCAACAAATTTTGATTCGGTTTTCATCAATAGATAGAATGATGCAAGAAAAAAGGTTATACTATTATATATATATATATATATATATATATATATATATATATATATATATATATATATAAAAAAATATATATGTATATATAATGTGTAGATCCGAAAATCACCTATGCGAATTATTTACCTAATTTTAAAACTATATCTAAGACAGGCCCGATTAGTCAGCACGTGCACCATATGACATTGGTTCAGGTACTGACAATAAAACCTGTCAGAAAACGCCCTCAGGATACCATTGGAACTGGCCCGCACCCTGCGCACCAGGGATGTGCATCGTTTACGCATGGTGGTGTAGAAACAATCCACACGAGCATCCGCGAACATACCCGACGCATTACAATAACGAGGCAGACCCAACAGCACCCTGAATGCATTATTGTATTGAACACGCATTTAATCTGTAGCTTGTACCGCCAAAGATACAAAACGGCAACGTCGCGGCTGCTTCGGCCAATCCGATTGTTTATCTTATCGTTTGCTGTGCTCTGATTGGCTCATTTAAATCGGATCAACATTTTCCGTAACCACCGCAAGGTGGATTTGTATATCGGATCAACTTCGGCAAACAGTCTCGTGAGTGCAGATGTTGATCCGGTCGGAGCCACATTAGTTAATAGAAATGCATGTTGGATCAAAAAATGGCGCCGGATCAACATGCGTTTTCGGATCAACAAAGTGCTCGCGTGAAGTCGCGTCTGATCAACATTTACCGTAAAGATATCTAATAAATAAAAAAAAAAAATATATATATATATATATCGATATCGGATAATGCAGGATGTCAAAAATATTAATCAAAAGACAACTGATAATACGACGTAATTGGTGCTATGTGTGCTCCCGGCGACGCCAATCCTCCTACAAAATAAGGTTGAAAGACATTTTATTGTGTATTATAATATTCTATGGGTTAATTTTACCGTGTAGTGGCGTCGTAAGTGTAGCCACTACCGCAAATCGTCCCATTTGTGTCATAAGATGTGACAGAGATAAACAAACTGGGAGATAGGCAGAAGGTTTTTATAATAACAGATAAAAATATAAAAAACTTCGGTTGCCAACCCGCTCGCCAAGCGTGACTACTATGTCTCGTACGGGGATCCCTATGAGGCTATGGGGAAGGCCTATAATAAGGAAAGTCCACTGCTGAACAGCAGAGTACTTTTGGTTCATTGGTGGACTTGGGTTGTAACGGTAGTGATAGCGCTATATGTCTAAAACATTTTTCCAGGTTTCCAATTCGCGCAGAAATACAAAAACACGATTATATTGATAATGAAAGTGGTCAAGTAGAAAGAATGAATGAGGAAAGAGTGACAAAGCAAATTTATGTTGCAGAGTCGGAAAAGGACGTCCTAGGCGAAAGTTTATCGACCAAATTGTCGATATATTCAAAACGGGCCAAATTAGGAGTATCCTTATCAGACGAGCATGTATGCGTAGGTATATGGATATGGAGGAGGCGAGAGAGGTCTGTCAGGATCGTGCCAAATGGAAGTCTGTAGTCTCTGCCTACCCCTCCGGGTGACAGGCGTGACTGTTTGTGTATGTATGAAAGTATAGTATATTTTGTCGTAACTTTGTATTACGAGAAAATTTACCATACTTTCATAGACAGGTCATATAAGGTTACAACTACGCTTAAAAACACTTTGAACTTTTGACGCCTTACCTTGACAGAACTTTGAATAACAATATTTTAATAAAAGTATTGTATGAAAACAAAAACGTTATAATTTGCATAGACTTTAAACCCTTAACTACCTCCTTGAATGTAATAATTAAATTACAATACCAATTAATGCAAGAACTTCTTAAATAACTTTGTATACTTAGTTAGTCTGCTACTTTACAAAAAAAAAGAAGTAAAGTTGTAATAGTTATTAAAAAAAACTTCTAGTAAAGAAACAAACATCTTTTTAGTTTATTCTATTTCATTTTATTCAACAACTCTCCTGTATTAGACACTCTCATTGCTTAAAACGAATCAATTGTTATATCAACACGTTTATTTAATAATACACAACCTTGCTTATAGCTGTTGACTATTTCTTGCTTTAATTAAGTATTATCTCAAAAGAAAAAAGATAATATCTAACAAAGAGATCTCTTAATAAAAGAGAAAAAGCAACTTTGATTGCCCAAAATATATATTTTTAAAGCCGACATAATTTAAAGGATGTCATATAGAAAATTTGTGTCAAAAGTAACTCACAAACAACGTAAATAAGTTACAAACAAACAATACGATTATTTTGCCCAAATAAAACCTTAGTTCGAACTTCGCAAACAGTATATCAACCCGTTTGAAGTTTAACAAGATGTTTACAAACTACGTGTAACAGCTCACTGTCAGAATCAACTGCAAGCCTTAGCAATGTACTAAGCTGATTGGCATGCTAATATTTATTTTACCGATTATTCTAAAATGAAGCAGGAATTTTAAAACTGAAAAACAATGATCGTGTTATAATAAGAATCGAGTTTGCGAATTCTTGAGTATATTTTATCACGTATTTTAATCTCATTAGTATTTTATGCGAGTTCTGAGAAATCGAAATTAAGAATTCAGTAATAAATTCAAATATTCACGTGCTGGTATCGTTACTGTTAGCATATCAAAACTCAACTGCTGAACACAGATGTTTATAGATTCCTTTATATATTGATTTATCTCATATATAGTAGATAGTTTACGAATCCTCGACCGGGGAAGGACCACGCTCTCACAGAATACCACCGTAAAATAGTAGCTTAATGCTGCTGTGTTTCGTATGATGAGTGTAGAGAACCGGAGACCCTTTTTACTGAAAACCAAGCATTCCATCTTAATCCTCACGGGTGACATCGCATCTGCATTTTGATTCGTAATCGAGGATAGATGTAGATGTCTATGGGCCACAGCAATCACTTACCATCAGGAGGACTGTGTGCTAGTTTGTCACCCTATCCTATAAAAAAAAGTTGCCTCAAAGAGGAATATTTGCCATAGTTAGCAACTAGCTTTGTTTCTGTCGTTACTAACTACACCCGCGGGGCGACATGGGATAGTGGATATACTTACACTGCCACTGCGTTAGTACTATATTTTTGAGACGAATGCACAGGTGGAATAGGACACAATATTTCATAAAAAACTGAAAAGACCGGTGATGGACAGGACCGTCAAAGAACCGAAATCTCTTCCTTTTTCTTTGAGAAATTGTCATGCTTTTGTCACTATACAAATGATTTTTGTAATATCATCAGTCAGAGGCCGAATCTTTAAATGACGGACAACTCATATAATGCAGCAAAATATATTTTTGTATAATGTATAATTTGCCTTTGATAAAAGACTGTCAGAATGAATAGCTTCGTAAAGCGCTTGCTTATAGTCCCATGATGTCTTTACGCAAACGTGACGCGACTGGCACAATTCTATTCTATTATTTTTACATTCATTCAACAAAGCTTTGAGATGTGGTACCGTAGGGTCTGAACGCTCACATTAATGTCAAAATACACAGACTTTGCTAATTGTTGTTAAAATCTCTCTAAGAGCGCAAAAACTACGCAAGTATGTATTACTCCATATTCAAACTTGTCATACTAATTATAGAAATAGTATTTTTATACCAGCTTTGAGGTTATTTAATAAGTAATCCGAAAACAACAAATAAGACTTATTCTTTGATAGTACTACGGAACATTAAATGTACTCCTACAAGATTTTTTAAGTAGTCTGTCTGTATGGATTTGTTGTAAATGTATTCTGCTTATATATGAAAGTTCTTTATTGGCATATAAGTTTTAATGTAGCAATCTAGATTGTAAATATGAAATAAAATAATTGCGAATTTGAGAAACATGCACGTTCGGAAAGAAGTTTCTTCGTATTGTAGGCTCTTTACGCACTTTCGACGGGTGCCGGCAACTCGGTAACGGCGACAGTGACTTTCTATCAGTTGCCAACATTAAAATCTAGCTCCCGTTGTAGAGACCACTATAATCCCGTTAAAACCCCTCAAGTAGGGATTATCGAGTTTTCATTCCCCCTAAATATTAAAAATGAATTGATTTAATATCTTGATACACAGATTATTTTTCAGAATTCAATCTAAGAGAATAACCAACAAACCAAAATATATACATATGATAAATTTTAGTAACCCCGTTAAATAATCCGTTAACCGTTAAAAAAATTTTTCCCGTCGCCAAGATCGCTGATCCGTCAAATCTGACGGGAAACTTGTCAAGTTGGCAACACTGCTTTCTATAGTTTAAATGGATGTTAACGCACTTAGATGTCGGTTGCCCGGGCGACTCGGCGAATCGCTGCGCAGTGGCGACACACGAGACTGCCCGAATATACTTGGAATACTGTCGCTTTGCTCGGTGGCAACCAGTCGACAGTGCATAAAGGCATAATACAAATTTAAGACATTTTTTGTCAAAGTTCAATTTCATTTAATTATAATATAAATGTGCCATTATGTTCGATAACTTGTTGCCATAGTACATTGTTGCCATCTTGTAGGTACTCAAATAATCCCGTTGCCAAAGAAATCACGGGATTTTTGATCAAAAAAATCCGACTGGTAATTTTGACAGTCCCCTCTAGATGCCCAAAGAATTCTGTAAAGACTGATAAAGGTGAATATCTGATGGTGCAAGTTCAGTACTATATGATGGATGCATAAACACTTCCCAACCAAGCTCTCTCAATTTTCGCTGAGTGGCCAAAGATGTATGTGGTCGGTGTTATCATGATGAAAGACCGCTCTTTTCTGTTGATCAATTTCAGCCGTTTTTACTCAATTTCTTGCTTGTGTCTCTTTAGTTGTTGGCAGTAGAGAATTAAATCGATTTATTATTTTTTGGTACTGTACCGGGTTCTGTGTAGAAGCACCGTTAGAATATTATTACGCGCTCAAGTCGACGATACACTAGCGCCATCTAGTGTCAGGAACGAGAGCGAGGGGAGCATTGAGAAAATGACATCACAAATCACTCAACCGACAGCGCCTAGTCGAAACTCGAACGCTCGGTACCTTGCGCGTGTTTACTTGAACATTCTGGATATTTCTTTGCTAATTTAAATAAGTAGGCGCTGCAAGATGCGATCGGGGTAGAGTTGAACTCGGCGACACAAGCGAAGCTTCGGAGCGGAATTAAGTGAATTAGTGTGTTTAATTATTAGTGTTTTTAGTTTTAATTTGTGTAAAGTAAATTAAAGTGTTAATTTAGGTAATTTTATCGGCAATTTTTATTGTCACGAACCTCAAGCTCGTAACAATTGGTGTCAGAAGTGGGATAAAATCATGCCGATTTTACCTAAGGAGGAAACGGAGGGTGTCCGTACCCGAAGGCAACGCCAGCAGGAGACGGACCAAAGGAGATTTGGTGGTGCAACGCCGCAGACGGCGGAGGGTCAGCCGCCGGCTGCAGGCCCGCCAGTAGCTCCTGAGGGTCAGCCGCCGGCTGCAGGCCCGTCAGTAGCTCCTACATCTGCAGCAACTGACTTAGGTGCTCTGATGGCGATGCTACAGGAGCAGCTGCAGCGCGGACGAGAGGAACAGGCCCGTCTGTTGAAAGAGCAGCAGGAGGAACAGGCTCGCCGACAGGAGGAACAGGCCCGTCGGTTGGAAGAGCAGCTCAAGCGCGATAAGGAAGAGCAGATGCTCCTCATGAAGGACCTTCACGCTACCTTCGGGAAGGAGGTGAAGGATAAGGTTGCTCAACATGAAAACCGCCTGTCGGAAGCTGAAACCCGAATTGACCAAGTGAACAATCGGGTTGACAACGTAATGGCTGACATGAGGAAATCACTTGACGAACTCAAACTTGGGGAGCGAACTACAGCTCCCGTAGTAGCTACTACACCTTCGCTACGTGGGTTCAAGGTGCCACCATTCGATGGGACTTCTTCCTGGTCAGCCTACAAAATCCAGTTCGAGGCTGTTATGAAGGCGAACGGCTGGAATAAAAGTCAGGCCATGACTGCTCTCACACTAGGCCTGCGCGACCAGGCCTTAACAGTTCTGGAAGCTCTCGGTGAGGAAGTGACTTATGAGCAACTTCTTGAGGCATTGGAGGCGAGATATGGCGACGCTCACCTGGAACACGTCTTTCGTGCGCAGCTTAAAGATCGTGTGCAGCGCATCAACGAAAACCTGCAGCAGTGGGCTCTAGAAGTGGAGAAGCTGGTGCGAAAAGCATACCGGTCTGTACCTGCGCTCATTGAAGGGAACCTGGTGCAGACATTCATCGACGGCATCCGCGACCTGGAAGTCAGAGCTGCTGTGAGGCTCGGGCACCACGAGACGCTTAAGGACGCCTTGGCCCATGCACTGGAAGTGGAAGCCGTGCGGCAGGATCATCGTTCCCATCGCGTCAGGGAGGTTGCAGCAGCTACAGTTCGCGACCGCAACAAAGGATACAGCCCAAGGTGCTATGGCTGTGGGGAAAAGGGCCATCTTCGATCCAGCTGCCCTAAGCGAACCCTAGAAAGGGAAGGTGAACGATCCCAGGGGGGTAGTGCAGCTAACGACACTGCCTGGAGGCGACAGGATCATCGTTCACCTCACGCTAGGGAGGTTACAGCAGTTACGGTTCGCGACCACAATAAAAGATACAGCCCTAGGTGCTATGGCTGTGGGGGAAAGGGGCCATCTTCGGTCCAGCTGCCCTGAGCACACCCTACGAAGGGAAGGTGAACGGTCTCAGAAAGGAAGTGCGGCTAACAGCACCGCCCAGCAGCAGCAGGAATACGACTTTACTATCAGACACTGCAGCGTGAAATCTCACGGCAACGCAGATGCATTGTCAAGAAGACCTTGTCCTGAAGATTGCAACCATTGTAGTAGGCAAGAATGTAAGGAGGTGGTATCCGTGAGGATGCTCAGGACAGACCACCTCAGCAACGGGTGGAAGGACAACCTACGACATGCACAGCAGGAAGATCCGGACATCAAGCCGATTCTGGGATGGATGAAGGCCCGTGCTACCAAGTCTAAGTGGAGGGACGTCTCAGCGATGAGTTCAACCACGAAAAGCTATTGGGCCCAATGGGACAGCTTGCTGATTCAGGATGGATTCCCGTGCCGTAAATGGGACAATGGTCGAAGAGACAGCTGTCGTTTGCAAATGGTTGTCCCTAAAGCTAAAGTGCCGAATGTTCTACAGTTGTGCCATAATGGTCGTTCAAGAGTCCATCTGGGAGTTAAACGAACTCTACTGAAGGTCCGAGAACAGTTTTACTGGGTCCATTATCGTGACGATGTCGAGGATTGGTGTCGTACATGTACAAGTTGAGCGGCCGTGCGGGGACCTCGGACACGTAGTAGCGGAGCACCGAAATTGTACAATGTTGGTGAACCACGGGATAGGACAGCCCTTGACATTGCGGAGCCGTTACAGAAAGACGCAAGAGGGACTCCTAAGATCGTCCATGTGAATCGCTTGGCGCGTTATTATGGGGCCGATAATGCTCGGGACGAGCATGTCTTAGGAGGGGGCAGTGTTACGCGCTCAAGTCGACGATACACTAGCGCCATCTAGTGTCAGGAACGAGAGCGAGGGGAGCATTGAGAAAATGACATCACAAATCACTCAACCGACAGCGCCTAGTCGAAACTCGAACGCTCGGTACCTTGCGCGTGTTTACTTGAACATTCTGGATATTTCTTTGCTAATTTAAATAAGTAGACGCTGCAAGATGCGATCGGGGTAGAGTTGAACTCGGCGACACAAACGAAGCTTCGGAGCGGAATTAAGTGAATTAGTGTGTTTAATTATTAGTGTTTTTAGTTTTAATTTGTGTAAAGTAAATTAAAGTGTTAATTTAAGTAATTTTATCGGCAATTTTTATTGTCACGAACCTCAAGCTCGTAACAATATGCACAACCCGATAATTATCCCGTGGATTTCGTAAGAAGCGACAGAGGGAAACTGAAACAGAATTGTGCATAAAACGGCTAAGTACAGGAAAAATACTCTAGAATCCTAGACTAGGACCTCATATAGAAATATTTATATAAACATGCTGAAAACAGATCCTGAAAAATAAATATTTCCAGCTGAGGCAGAATAATGAAAAGAATGATAAAATTTCGTTAGTAATCCGACAGCATTACCTATCTCAAAGAAAAATCTTTCAAGCCGTTGGCAATAATTTAAGTTACACGCGGATAAACACTTAAATAATAGTAATGTCCTCCAGACCAGCTTTTCCTTCATAGCAGCCACAATGGACACCTAGCTACCTGCACAGGACAGGATTGTATTGCGCGGGTGTGCTCGCAAGCATTTATTTACTCTCCTCACTCTCACAGTCTGATGCGATTATTAAATATTAAACTACGAAAAAAGCAAAAAAGACACGCCTAGTAAATTTTTTTATAGGATAGGTTGACAAAGGTTTGCCACACTTATTCTAAAAAAAAATATTACAAACTGAGACGTAGAGTAAAATTACTTTAGCAAACGATTCATAATCATAACACAGTGGTTTTTGACACGTTCTAACATTCATTTTATATGTTCGCTTATAATTTCTTTGGAATTCCGAACATACTAGATATAAAACATAAACTATAATCTTCAACTTCCATGTTTAGATATAAGTATGTCTTTAAAATCTTCTTCATTAATTACCAAGATTATACCTTAACTAATATTTGTTTATTTCATGCGTCAGTTCTAATAACATCATATGTCTACGCATTTGAAAGCAAGTTCGTTTATTTGAATTGCTATGTCAAAGTGAAATTATTATTGGTAATTATTTTGACAGACAACAACCGCTCCTCGTGGAGGCTCGTGACGTCGAAGATCTAAGCTATACTATATTGATATGTTAGTTAAAATATGGTTTCCATCCATAGTCAGTTCGAGGCACAATGCCCTCTTTTAAATTACTTCTAAGAAATTTCTGAGAAGTCTGTTTAGCTTTTTTGCATTTCGCAATGTGTGCGAATAACGTTTGGGACTTCCTGTTATTTTTACGAGTACGTTTTATTATACATACGTTTAAATGTATGCTTTGTTTAAAGATTGCTAAGAATATCATCTTATTCTATTAGACTTGTTCGTTTTAATGCTTTCAGGTTTTAGAAACCGCGGATCTAGACTCACAAATTTCTTTATTTTATAAAATACCAGAGGCCGCTTCGACCGCTACCAAATTATTTCGTCGCGTAAGAGTTTTTATATAAAAATGATTACCGTGAACTTGTAATAATGTTATTCTATCCATGTTCGGCCAAAGTGAACTTATAAACACTATTACGAGTTATGAACTGCAAAAATTATAGTTGAAATCGTGTTTCGCTTTGTTTGGACGTTTGACGTTTGTCTTATATACGCACTATGCAGTTACCCGCATTGTGCTCAGCCGTACGGCTAACCGCAAGCAATAACATATACGCTTGAACGAAGTGGTTAATTCGTTCAAGCATATACGTAACATTCCACTTATATATCCGATCGGAGGTCGCTCGGAGGGCTGCGTCCCGAATGACGGCCAGCCGGACGGTTGATATTAGCACCTAAATGAATCAATATCGATGATAAGGTGATATTTTTTTTTTCTAATATTGGACAAGGGTGACAAACGAGCTCACGGTCCACCTGATGGTAAGTGGTTGCTGTGCCGCATAGACATCTACACCTATCCTCGATTGCGAACCAAAATGCACATGCATTATCACTTATCAGCCGTGAGGACTAAGATGGAATGCCTCTTTTCCAGTGAAAAGGATCTCCGATACTCTACACTCATAATACAAAACACAGCAGCATTAAGCTGCTATTCTTGGCCTGTATTCTCTCATAGCGTGGTCACTTAAAGTTAATGTTTTTTTGTATTAATGCCATATTATTAAGGTATTGAAATATTGTTTTTAGAATAAAACGAATTATACGGATTTTATCGCGTTTATTTTTTACTCTTTTTAATTCATGAAGTTTCGGGCACTTTACAGCAACCATGGTCACGGGACTCAGGTGTTCGCTAGTCAAGAAGCACCTGTTGTGGCCACAACAGCCACAAGGTGTGCTTCTTGACACGACTCTTGTGATAGGATGTGTATCGAGTCATTGAAAAGGTGCTCTATCATATCATAATTCTCAAGGGTTCTTTTTATTCTACAGCGGTGATCATTCTGCCATACAATGTTTACTACATTTATAAACTTGTTTATTTTATTATAAGATTTATTTACATTCTCTATCGATACGATAAAAAGTCTTTGTATATTATTTTGTTGGGGTGACAAAAAAATTAAAAAGTTATTTTAAATGAATTAATAAATGATCTGTAATTTACGATTAGGTATAAGAAAAAAAAACCTTAGGGATAACAGCGTAATTTTTGTAGTTCAAGTAAGAAAAAAGTTTGCGGTCTTGATGTTCGATTAAGATAAAATTTAATTGCAAAAGTTTGAAATTTTTGGTCTATTCGATCATGAAAATCTTACATGATCTGAGTTCAAACCGGTGTAAGCCAGGTTGGTGTTTAGATTAATAAAATATTTTAGTACGAAAGTATCAAATATTTAAAATAATTTTATTTGGGGGAATTTTAATAATAGGTTAATATAATGATTTCTTATATTTACGCAAACATAAAACTACTTTTGCTGATTTTATCGCGTTTAATTTTAAAACGATAAATCTAAAATATGTTAATCAATGAATAGATTAAAAAAAAATAAAAAACCCTCTAAAAGAGCCTGTGCCAAGTGTATTATATACCGTATCTTTTTAATTTTGATTATTCTGTAGTCTCTTTAATAATTAAAACTCTAAAACTCTTACAATTAATGTCATTAACCATTTCACTGTCCCATGAGTCATATATGAACATTTAGATTGTTTAACTATTGTGTCTATTTCGCGGACAGGGAAGTTGTTAACATTATAGTCAGTTTCACAAAATCCTCTTTAAAATGTTTGTGTGTCAGTCTGTCTGTTAGACACACAGATCTATTTGGGTTAATCTTAGAAATGGATAAACCGATTGCAGTAAACTTTACCAGATGGAGAGCGATACGAAGAATGATTTAGGCTATATTTTATGCGAAAATCTTGAAGTATTTCTTGTGCATTCATAAAGCTGATAAAATAAATAGTCAAAAATATAGATTATATTTCCAAAAAATATCTAAATTGCACATTAATATAAACTGTGTAGTGGCGGTGTAAGAATATCCACTACACCATATCATCCCGTGGGTATCGTAAGAGGCGACAGAGGGAGACAGGCAGGAGATGGGCAGCAGCATCTTCCTGATAACAAATCAAAATAATAAAAAAAGCTGCGGCTGACAACTCGCTCGCCAAACTTGACAACTATGGCAAAATTAAGCGACAGTAGCCTAATGGCAGGGCGCGGACCGCGAACTCAAAAAGGTCGTGGGTTCGAATCCGCCATTCGACCACTGGCGTGAACCACTCGTAACACAAGCAATTTAAGACGAGGTCTTAGCACGATTTCGAATTCGTTTTTCACCCGCGCGTCCCGCAGCGGGCGGAGCGCAACCGGATGTCGGAGAGCGCCGCGTGAACACAGTTGCGCAAAGCAAGCAGACAATGCAGAAGATAACCATTTTTTATTTTATATGCCAAAAAAATGTACAAAAAATTACGAGAATAACCGTGTTTTTAATTTTTTTTTCTATCTTTAAAACTGACCGAGATATAAAGGCGCAAAGTTAGCATTTTCGGTCTAAGCCGCGGGCCGAGAGCGACATCGTTGATGACGTCACGATATCCATCTTCGTGCGAGAGACCCGGCGCGCACTTAGAAAATCAAAACATTTACTCAAAAATGTGCCCGTCGTGCGCGGATTTACTTGCTATATATTTTTAACAAGAAACATTATAGAACATGACACCATCTATTAAATATTGTGCTGTGTCTCAATGTAAAAATACGGCCACAAAAACACCTGAAGAGTTGTTTATTAATGTGCCTAGAAACCCTACCATCAGAAATAAATGGACAAATGCTATGAGAAGAGCACATCCTTTAGGACCAAACACGGTAGCATATCGTTGTGATGATCATTTCGATGTAAGTATTCAGATAATAATAATCTTCACATGATAGCTCTTGGTTATTGGTAGTAAATGCTTTCTATTAGGCATGTTGATACCTACTCGAGTCGCAGTGTTTAAGTAACTAACGATTCAATGAACCTTTCCACGCTTAATGATCATTATAATTTCGGGAGGAAACAATACCTAATACCTACATATTTAACTAAAACTATTTCAGTGTAAATAAACATCCAAACTTGGGTAAAGTACTCACCTATGTAATGTAGATAAGTCAATGACCTGTAGTGAGTTCGTAAGTTTAGATACCTACCTATATTTGCAGTAAATTTTAAAATGTTTATAATACATATAAAGGTTAAAATATGGAATATGTTAACAAACGTTTTTATATTTTTACAATATTTCAAGCAAAAACTAAACACATCGCAGAGCTGTTCAAATAATGGAAGAAGTTTGATTATGAAGTGGAGCACTTAAATTTTTTTTCGTGTTGTCCTATTTTTATGTATTACATAGTTGGTACATATTTTAAATATTGATGAAATATAAATTACGAGGTTCCTTATTTTTTATAGACTTTAAATAAGTTTGTATTTTGTTCTAGGTCGAAAACGATATGGAAAACTACGTGAAGTACAAACTAGTTGGTGGTCCCCTCAAACTTAAAAAAGATGTTTTGCCTCACAAGTTTGCTTGTCAAAATCGGTATACAGAATAACCACAAAGATCTTTACTATCAAAACTAAAAGCCAAACCTAGGTCAGAAACAGTTGCACATGCGATTGCCACTACTTCACAAGAAAATGAGCATAGATATGTTGTCGATCTTGTTACTACTCTAGATGATAATATTGACATTGATCCCTTGCCTGAAGAATATATAACTACGCTTTTAATCATAATAATAATGCGACCCTTTTTCTATTAATATTGAAAACATCTGATTTTTGGATAAAATCATATTTTATACACCGAAGGTATATTTGTAGTAAATTTCTTTATATACAACATGAATTTTTTTTAACCATAAAAACCACAAAAAGGTCAGAGTACACTTATGAAGAATAAGAAAACAAAACTAGTTAGAGGCAGATAGTAAGTAGGTAGGTAAGGAATGTTTACGTATTTTTGTTATACTTATTCTTATCATTAGCAAATGAAATCCAGAAGTATTAATGTAATAATGGGTACCTAGGTTATAAAACATTATCTTATTCTTATGCGTATTTCAGCCGCGACAAAATCTTTGTTTCTTAGAAAATATTCCGCCACCATCATGTCACGGACTATTGAAAGGTTGTCAGATTGACCTTTTGAAACCCTTCTTCCATCATTAAATACTTAAAAACACCAGAGCGCACGAGGGCAAAAAACTCACCCGCGAAATATTACTACAAACATTGATTTATATAATATATAAATCAATGTTTGTAGTATTATTAAACTCAATGACTACAAACGTATGATCGGCGCGCTGGACCGTTACGGCGGCGCGGCCGCATGGAATCGATGACGTCACGCGCTACTCGCGGGCACGGGCGAGATTTTAAAAATGTACGTAAACTTTCCACGCTTATAACTTCGGTTATAGTGCACCGATCGATGTGAAATAAAAACTAAAATTATGTGTTTGGTCTAGACATTTTACCTACGTACTTAAAAGTTTAATAACCAAATAAGCCAAAACAAAATGAGCCAAAACTCGGCACACCTATTAGTACTCGGCGACCAGTTGCAATAGCGATTACCAAAGTTCACCTTCAGGTCACTCCGTCAAGTCCTGAGGTAAAAACTCATCATACCTAACAAAACGAGCCCAAACTCGGCACACCTAGTAGTACTCGGCGACCAGTTCCAATAGCGATTACCAAAGTACACCTTCAGGTCACTCCTTGAAGTCCGGAGGTAAGGACTCATCATACCTAACAAAACGAGCCCAAACACAGCACACCTAGTAGTACTCGGCAACCAGTTCCAATAGCGATTACCAAAGTACACCTTCAGGTCACTCCGTCAAGTCCGGAGGTAAGGACTCATCATACCTAACAAAAAGAGCCCAAACTCGGCACACCTAGTAGTACTCAGCAACCAGTTCCAATACCGATTACCAAAGTACACCTTCAGGTTACTCTGTCAAGTCCGGAGGTAAGGACTCATCATACCTAACAAAACGAGCCCAAACACGACACACCTAGTAGTACTCGGCGACCAGTTCCAATAGCGATTATCAAAGTACACCTTCAGGTCACTCCGTCAAGTCCGGTGTTAAGGACTCATCATACTTAACAAAACGAGCCCAAGCACGGCACACCTAGTACTACTCGGCGACCAGTTCCAATAGCGATTACCAAAGTACACCTTCAGGTCACTCCGTCAAGTCCGGTGTTAAGGACTCATCATACCTAACAAAACGAGCCCAAGCACGGCACACCTAGTAGTACTCGGCGACCAGTTCCAATAGCGATTACCAAAGTACACCTTCAGGTGACTCCGTCAAGTCCGGAGGTAAGGACTCATCATACCTAACAAAACGAGCCCATACTTGGCACACCTAGTAGTACTCGGCGACCAGTTTCAATAGCGATTACCAAAGTACAGTCCGGAGGTAAGGACTCATCATACCTAACAAAACAAGCCCAAATTCGGCACACCTAGTATACTCGGCGACCACTTCCTAACATTACCAAAGTACACCTCTCCTCAGTCCATAGGTAAGGACTCATCACACCTAACAAAACAAGCCCAAACTCGGCACACCTAGTTCTACTAGTCCAGGTGTTCCAGTATTAGTTACTGAAGTTCACTTTCAGGTCACTCCACCAAGTCCGGAGGTAAGGTCTTATCATAACTGACAAAACCAGTCCAAAGTCCACAGCTAACTTCTCAGTGCCAGCAGAGGGCCCCCAGTGCAAAGCAGTCTCTAGAGTAGGTATTCGTATTTCGTAACTAAGTCTAATTCATTGATTTATATATTACACTATTTTTTTTGTTGTTTTTTTATTGTTGTATAACTCAATGGTCTAATCACTCTATGTATCTAAGTATATTTTTGAGGTGTAAGAAATCAAAAACAAATTCGATCTTTCAAATTATCAAAATAATTTTATTTGACTACGATTCCCGCAGCCAACCGTGCGTACACTTGTGTGCGTGACTCATGTTAATGTAATAGTTCGATTCTATACCTATATCAATATTGTAAACGCGTCCTTAAAAATTCTTAACGTAAATACTGCGGCAAAAAGAGCGACACGTCTCTACAGCACCAGGCCTCGGCCGGCAGTGACCATGACTGCACTGCACAGGCGTTTACGCATACATCCGTACATATTATTTCAGAAATAAGAATATGCAATTTAAAAAAAAAAAAACTATTAGTTGGACTAAAAAGTTAAAACACTATAACGTTAATATGTTGAATGTATAAAAATCTGACAAAAAATCAGAATGATTGCATGTATACTAGTATGGTTTTTACTAGTTAAAAGAAATTTTTAGAGGTATGTTTGTGATTTTTTTTCTATCGCATTAAATTAGTGGTATCATGTTTTCAACACACTATCTAAATAGCACATATCCTGGACAATATCATATATTTTTCTGGGTTTGTTTACTGCAGTGGATCATATACTTTGAGGCATTATAAAACTTGGGTTTAGGGTCATGCCTCGTCTTAAGCTTACCACGAGTGGTTAAGGGGAATATTAGTAATGTTTATAGCGGGTTTTAGAAAGGGAATGGGGTGTACAGATCAAGTCTTTTCCATGCGCATGATTGCGGAGAAGTTTTTGGCCAAAAACCAGAAAGTTTTTTGTGCGTTCATGGACTTGGAAAAGGCTTATGACAGAGTGGACAGGAATGTGTTATGGCAAACACTGAACTCATATGGGTTGAGCGCTGGTTTGATACAGGCATTAAGGTCTCTTTATAGGGACTCTAGTGCTTGTGTCAGGATCAATGGGGTCTACTCGGACTGGTTTGGCATCCAAAAAGGTGTCAGACAGGGCTGTGTGGCTTCCCCTTGGCTGTTCAACCTATTTATGGACCGGTGTTTGCAAACTTTGAAAGATGAAGAATGTGGGTTAAGAATGGGCGAATTAACCGTCAAATGCCTTTTGTATGCCGATGAGCAAGCCATAATTGCGTCATCGGCGGCAGAGTTGCAAATGATGGTTACATTAATGAACTGGGAATTAAAAGAAAGGGGAATGAAAGTGAACGCAAGTAAGACGAAAGTGATGGTTTTTGAAAGAGAAGAAAGCAAAACGGTATGTGAAATAAGAATAGAAGGAGAGTTGATTGAGCAAGTGGATGAGTTTGTGTATTTGGGATGTGTATTTAGCAGAGATGGTAGATATGATAGGGATATAGAACGACGAGTAAATGCAGGGAATAGAGTGAATGGGGCACTACACTCTATTATGAAGAACCAGAATTTGTCAAATCAGGCACGTATGGTAATTCATAATGCTGTGTTAGTCCCTACTTTAATGTATGGTAGTGAAAGCTGGGTGTGGCAGAAGAAGCACGAAAGTAAAATAAATGCTGTAGAAATGCGGTCTTTAAGGAATATGCTAGGGTGTAATCTGAATGACAGGGTGAGAAATTGCGTGATAAGAGATAAATGTGGTATGCAAGATGATGTTGTGACCAGGATTAAGAAAGGAATGCTTCGGTGGTTTGGTCACGTAGAAAGAATGAATGAGGAAAGAGTGACAAAGCAAATTTATATGGCAGATGTGAATGGCCGAGTCGGGAAGGGACGCCATAGGAAAAAGTTTATCGACCAAATTGGCGATATTTTGAAAATGGGCCACGTTAGAAGTACCCTTAACTGACGAGCATGTATGCGTAGATATATGGATGTAAAGGAGGCGAAAGAGGTATGTCAGGATCGTGCCAAATGGAAGTCCGTAGTCTCTGCCTACCCCTCTGGGTGACAGGCGTGAGTGTTTATGTATATGTATGTATGTATGTTTATAGCATTGTTAATATTCTTTTAAACAAAAAATCCCCAATATTAGGCAAACTATGGCGGAGGCCTATGTTCAGCAGTGGGCTTTTATAGGATGTAATGATGATAATATATTCCACCCAGGCGAAGTCAGAGCGTGTCACAAACAATCTCTTTTTTCTCAAAACCAATATCATCTCTATCACATCTTAAATATATAATTTCCCTCTATTCTTATCCTTAAAACATATAAAAACTTCTTAAGCAGAATGTTTATGAAACAATTCATATTTTGTAAAGTATCGTTGTTGAATAAGCGTTATAACAGCGCCCCCTCTCATTACACAAATATACTATGTCACAATCGTACACCTAAGTCAAAATGGTTGATATTATTTAGGAGTAATGGTACCTTTGAGCTCGACAGATTGTGAACATAAGCCTATGTTCACAATCTGTCGATCTCTAAGTTATAGGCTGTTACTTTACTTTTACTTTACGTTTAAATATAACTATTTTGGCAGAAAAAACGTAATGATTTTAGAAATCATAAGATAAAAAGTTGCAAATTTTAGTCGTAAAACGCCGTTTAAATGTATTCAATGTAGTGTTTACTTATATTTTAATGAAACATTTGCATCAAGCGGTAATGGATTTACGAGCACCGTGGTGGATATTACACATACAATAAACAAACAAACATAAACAAAACCAAACCGGCAGTGGGCTCACAAAAGCTCGCTCCAATTTCGACGTACGATATATATCTTTTTTATGGTTCCGTAATGGTTGTATTTTAATTATGTATTGTAAATATTTATGACCTTATATTCCTGCTAGAAGTCTTAAATAGATTTTTAACTTCCCTTTAGGAAAATTGAAAATTTTCAAAAAATCGGGAAGTTATTGTTTTACCCCGTTTTTCGAAAATTGAGTTTTCATCAAATCTTGACGTTTTGAGGTCACAGGACCCTATGTGGATGTTTGTAAACCTCTCATAACTTTTGGACGGCTTGACCGATTGAAATGAAACTAAGCGGAATTCCAGTGTTTCATCATACATACTTAGATTTCTTATAAATTTTAGCTAATCTGGACTTGTAGATTTTGAGAAATCTCAAAAATAAAAATTTTGTAAAACGTTTTTTGGAAAAACTCTGGATGGAATGGAATAGATCGATTGCAAAAACTAATCAGCTTTTAACTATGAAAAACTACGTCTATCGCCGCTGGTCCGGTCAAATTCGGTTATAAAATGTAATCAAGCTGTCGAATATGATGTTTAAAATACGATATTTGGAAATGGAATTTTGGAAATGGCTGTATTTACGGATGAAAATGGCTTTGTAGCAATAGTTAGATCACAATACGTACAATCAGTACGTATTGCCAGTAATGAAGTAGTTCTTCGGTAATAGTATGAAGTAGCCCAAGTTATAGCCATGCTGCCGCAATGGCTACATCTTTCATGTTACAGGTTCGACCGGGGTAAAGCACGCTCTCACAGAATACCAGCGTAAAACAGCAAAATTAAGCTGCTGTGTTTCGTAAAGTAAGTGTATAGAACTGGAGACCCATTTTATGAGGCACTCCATTTTAGTCTTCAGAGATGCTACGCATCAGTAGTCTTCTTCATGTGAAGTTGACTGCAATTTTCCATGGACTGCAGCTTACCGTTAAGTGGACTGTTTGTCACTTTCGTTTCATTAAAAAATTGCTTAACCATGTTTAAAAAAATGTTGATGGTGATAATAATAATAATAGACTAGAAAAATAAACCAATAATTTCAACTTAATAGTACTTAGCCTATATGGCGTCCGTTTTGTTTTGTAAAAGTTAATATAGCAAAATAATTCTTGTAGTAAAAAACTTTATCTAAAAATATTTTGTAGTAGAGAAATAAAATAATCAATTTTTAAATTAGTTCATACAGTAGACCGAAATCGCAACCGGTTTTGGGATTCAGTCTTAATTTTAGCACTACATTGCTGTTAGCCTTAACTTGATATTGCTTGGTAGAGCCACGCTACAGTTATATTACAGTTGTAGCACGAATGAGTCGGTTCGACCGAGGCAGGACCACGCTCTCACAGAATACCAGCGCAAAATAGCATCGTAATGCTGATGTGTTTCGTATGGTCAGCGTAGGAATCGGTGTTCCTTCACCTTAGTCTTCAGGGGTGACAACACATTTGCATTTTGACCCTTAGTTGAAGATAAATGTGACTGGATGTGTGTGAACTGTGTGCTCGTTTGTCACCCAATGCTATAAAAAAACTTGGTAAGTATACTACTTCTAACTTTCCGTGATTCTCTTGATATCCTTGTCTACGCTGCCTATTTAACAAGTTTTTAATCTTCCCCGAATTCATCGTCTTTCGGGAATAGTTACTATCAGACTCTTAGGTGTTCTTGCGTCGCCCATTTATTGAACAAAATCATCCTATCGCAATCTGTGCACTTTTATACTTATAAGGTAGTTCGTGGTTGTTACAGCGTCATCTGCCATTTCCTTTCACCGCTCCAAACATCTCACGTAAGGACTTCCTTTCGAAAACAAAAATTTAGAAAAATTGACCCCACAAACTTAAAAAAAAAAATGTATTTGTATTATTTTTTGTACAGAACCCTAAGCAATTTCGCATCAATCTGTCTCGTACCCAAATTTTATTTATTGGCGTAGGCCGTATCGTGTTACAAGTCAGGAACGCGAAATGAAACTGTATTAAATCCTTTCGAGAATAATACACTGAATATATCAAGTGTGTTGCTAATTTAACCGCTCGGGTCATTGTCCTTTCGACAATTGTTTGTCATTGACTTCACGAAAACTATAAGCGTGTAGCTTAACTTTTTGATGTATCAATGTAAAAACAACGTATAATGATTTTTTGTCTTGTTATCAAAAGTTGTTTATACTCATTATCATATTTATTAAGGCTTTTTACTCTAAACGCAGTAATTAAAAAGTTAGCAAATTCAGTCACTTCTGAATGGTTTTGGAGCAGGATAGAAACCTCGCCGTAGCTTCATACGAATTAAAAGATTTCACACGTTCTCTAAGAAAGTGATTCAATGCAATTAGAAAATTCACTACCACACATCCCGTGGGTGTCGTAAGAAGCGACGGGAAGAAACGAAATAGAAGATAGGCAGTCGCATCGCGGTTGCCAACCCGATTGCCAAGCGTGGCAGCTTCGGCAAATATCCACGACAAGTAAAAACCGATTTTAAATAATAAAAAATGCATAGCGTACGTAAAATTAGTTGTGTAATCTTCGATGGGGTAAACAAAGAAAAAACAGCAGCGAATTATTTAGACCTTATTTAGCAAAAAAATATGGATTTAGATGGAAAATTGTGAAAGGGGAGAATGGTAATAAACACATCGTATCGTATCGCCCATTCACGATCACAAACCCAATATCCCGTTAATTGTCTTTTACGACATGCTAAGCAAATAACTTAGTAGTCATAGTAGTATCATAGTAGTCATAATAGTAACATAGTAGTCATAGTAGGAACATAGTAGTCATAGTAGTAAAAACAGTAGTCATATATACTAATCTAGCAGGAACGTAGTATCATAGTAGGAACATAGTAGTCATAGTAGTAACATAGTAGTCATAGTAGTAAATGTCAACACTATAATGCGGAACGTAATATACTATAATCATAGTAGTCATAGTAGTAATATAGTAGTCAAAGTAGTAACATAGTAGCAGTAGTATATAGTAGTCTATATAACATAGTAGTCAAATAACATAGTAGTCACATTATGATTTCTTATATTTACGCGAACACTATACATGATTAAAACTACACCGCATTTTTACTTTTTATTTACTTTAAATACCCGACTGCTTTCCAGCACCCATGGTCACAGTCCCCCGTGACCATGGGTGCTGGAAAGCACTCGAAACGTCGGGAATTAAAAATAAAAGTAAATAAAAAGTAAAAATAAACGCGATAAAATCCGTAAAAGCAGTTTTAATCATAGTAGTCACATTGTTTTTTGTTATATAACTTCCACGTGAACATGGCACTTAAAATTCTCAGATCCACTGTCACCGTTACAGCGTACTTATATTCCACTGCTGAACATAGGCCTCCTCCATAGATTGCCTTATAAGGGGTATATTTTCCTTAATTACGAGTACCACGCTTGGCAACCAGGTTGGAAACAATTTTTTTTTTAGTTATTATTAGGGATACGCTGCTGTCCATCTCCTGGTTTTCTTCCCTCGTCGTCTCTTAAGACACCCACGGGACGATATAGGGTAGTGGATATTTTTACACCGCAACTGCACGGTAACCAGACCAACATGGTATCAAAAGTAATAAAATAATATCCATATAAAGATTTAGAAGTCGGGGCATTAATTCTTCTATGCATGTCATATGTAAGGACGGACTTCAGAAGTTATTATATAGAGTAATTTGATTAGTACCCGGATGACTGATGATGATTTTTTTTTTGAAATTACATTTATAAGTTACATACTGATGAAACATAAATAATATTTTTGATCTTATTGACAGAATAGAAAAAACTGAACTGGTTATTTGAATAAAAAATCATGAGTGCAATTAGTTTTATTAAAATTTTCGTATTTTTAAAAAATACTAAAAAAAAGGTCTTAAAATAATATATTTTCTCACAAAAGAAAGGAACATGGAAAAAAAGGAAATAAGTCGAACCAGAGACAGGACGCGAATCACGGAACTCAAATATCACGCCCGACCGACATCCCACCTGAGCTATTACGATCGTTATTGATTTGTCAAAATTTACCTTCTTATTTGATGTGTACGGCGCTGGTGTCGCAAAAGAAAGCACGGTACGTTTTTAGTTTCAACGTTTTAGTTCTGAAAATTTCGGCCTTTAGAACCAACCCCGTGAACGACCGGAGATCAAAGTGGAAAATGAAGAATTAAAGGCTATTGCGGAAGCGTATCCATCACAAAGCACTTCAAAGATAGCTGCAGACTTCGGGGTAAGTGATAAACTGTATTAATCCACATGAAGCAAATCGGGAAAGTAAAAAAACTTGAACGATGGATACTTCATGAATTGAGTGAATCGAACTTGCAAACACGCGTCAACTGCTGTGTTACTTTGCTCAACCGACACAAAAATGAACGGATTTTAAATCTAATCATTACTTGTGATGAAAAGTGGATACTGTACGATAATCGGAAGCGCTCGTCGTAATGGGTGAACCCTGGAGACCTAGCCAAATCCTGCCCTAAACGAAAATTGACTAAGAAAAAGTTATTTGTGAGTATTTGGTGGACAAGCGCCGATGTCGTTCACTACAGCTTTCTAAAATCTGGCCAAACGATTACGGCAGATATCTATTGTCAGCAACTGCAAACCATGAAGGAAGAACTAGCTGCTAAAATACCGAGATTGGTCAATCGCTCCAGGCCACTGCTGCTTCACGACAACACAAGAACTGCGCAACAAACAACTACTAAGTTAGATGAGCTACAATTGGAATGTCTACGACATCTACCGTACTCCCCGGACTTTGCTCCAACAGATCACCATTTTTTCCGGAATTTGGACAACTTCTTAAAAGTAAAAAAATTCAACTCCAAACCGCCTTCAAAGAGTTTATTGATTCTCGCCCCCACGGTTTTTTTTAGTAAAGAGAGCAATGAACTTTATTTTTATAGGATTAGGTGACAAAAGAGCACACAGTTCACCTGGTAAGTGGTTGCTGCGGCCCATAGACATCTACATCTATCCTCGATTACAAATCAAAATGCAGATGCGTTGTCACCCGTGAGGACTAAGATGGAATGCCTCGTTTCCAGTAAAAAGGGTCTCCGGTTCTCTACACTCACTATACGAAATACAGCAGCATTAAGCTACTATCTACTATCACGCTGGTTTTCTGTGAGAGCGTGGTTCTTCCCCGGTCGAGCCGACCCATTCGTGCTACAATTATACTACTAATATAACTGTAGCATGGCTCTACCACGTGGTAAAATAGATAATAACGGTGCATACTTTGTTTAATTAAATATATTTTAGGAAAAAAAATGTCTATATATACCTCCCGTACAAAACGCCAATTTCATATGTAAGAACCTATTATTATGTTGAACGGTTAAGACATTAAACATGCTATCTCGACTCTGTTATTTGACCATTTTCTTCCCCACTGATAAAACTGAGTTTCAAAGTCACAATAATTTTAAGAGCTGATTGCTGAGCAGTGAAGGAAAACATCGTGAGGCAACTTGCATGAATACGGAAATGTATTTCGAGGGCTTGTAAAGATTACCGATTCTCACCTTTGCTAGCAATGAAAAGCTAGACCAGAATGGTAGTACTTTTATTTACATATTTGAAACCTGCACGAGCAACCGATTCAGTCTACAGAAATTGCTAAATATTACTTGATCGTGTCGTATTTCATCATTGAGAGCTTTAATTACTTTTTTGCCACCAGGGCTGCCACTTTGAAATGAGGTGAAATATTTAACAGATCTCAGGGCGGGGAAGTAAAATTATTAGTATAGTGTAAAGGTTTTTTATTACTTATATACTGGCTGACATTTTTTACCGTCTGGAAAAAAATATGGTGTAACATGTGCACAGAGTAGAAGCAGCCTTTGGCACCTATATTTAAAAAAAAATAAAACAAAAGTTTTGAATTAAATCAATGAACTAATTAAAATCCATCGAAATTCAAATCATATCCACCATACTTTACGAACGACAATAAAACAATAAATTTAGTCGGCATCTTTAGCCTCGTCACTTCACAGGGTCACAAGCTCAATGGCAAAGTAATTGTTCCAAAAAATTTCAAACGTTTAATTCAAAATTTTTGTTTTTATTTTTTGTAAAATATCAGTGCAATAGGCTTTTACTCCGTTCACATGTTACACCCAATTTTTTTTCAGACGATAATAAAGGTTGTCCAGTATATTAGAAATTGATACTCAATAATACGAATATTCTTAAAGTAGTAGAATTTAAAAAGAGTTAAAATGTGTAAAAAATATAAAGTAAATTACTGAAGCATTGGTTTGTATTCGTATATAAACTAGAAACTTTTACCGAAACTGTTCAATGATTACGACAATGTGTGATCATCACACACTGTGTGACAAATAAATTCAGCTGTCACGAGCAGCAACATCTGATAAGCGGAAGCTTATTAGACCTCATTACCCATTAGACTTATATTTATGTTCTATATATAGTTTTATAATTCATAAAAAATTATTACGCCCAAAAAGGGGTTTTGACGGGAATTTGACTGTTAGGGGGTTGAATATAAGTTGAATACAAGTTGAGTACATATTAATATATAATAATAATGGTTGAAAATAAAAGAAACATGCCCAATGTCCAAACATTTAAAAATCTTATAGTGAAAGTGTATGTATAGTTATAAGGTATAGTAAAAAACCTGTAAGTTTAGAAAATAATGTTATATAGTAATTTTTACGATTTAAACGCTACGAAGCCCAATAACTATTAGTCACTTTTTAGGTTAGGATTTGCCGCTACCAAATAGGTAATAAACAAAAAAATAAATGTGCTAGTACTTATTATTAACTTATCTACATCTCAGTTTTGATTAATCTGTACTACAAAAGTACTGTACAAAAGCTAATAAAGAAATATTTACTGATTAAATGAAACATAAAATAATGTATAAAACTCAGAAACAGAGTTGAATAAAGTTGAGATGCGTTCAAAATATGGTAATACGTTTACCCTTGACGTAGAATAAGCTTAAATAAAAATTATAGAATATTTTTCCTTTGTTTATTGCGATAAGCGTAATTAATTTACAATTCAATTACTTGACTGAATTTTAAGATTTATTTCATTTCTATACATAGTCAGGTAAAAAATGGGCATCTTTCTTTGATACATAAAACAATGCGGTTTCGTACATCTTTGCAAACAATTTGTGCAGACAATAAAACAAAATAAGCGCATCACTGGTGCTTCAGCGCCTTGAATTACTATCAACGTCATCTGTCTGATGGATTAAGCTGTCGCAGAAATATCCCTGAAACTTTTTAACTTAAAATACATATTTCGAAGAATTTTGTGAACAAATTATTAAAAAGGATAAATTCCGACTTGACACTGGCAACTCACTAATGGTACGAGTGCATAACCAAAGAAAAAAATGCCAAGAAAAGGAGAAGAAAGAAAGTCCATAATGCGTAATTTATTTGCGTATAAAAAATTATAACACGCTGCGATTCAGTTACGAATTTACCTAACATATTTAACATAGCAATTAAATTTGATTGCTACAGGTTTTTTTTAAGTTAATTACAGTGATGACGGCTGATAAGACGACAGCCGGGTATGCTTTTTTATCGAAGCCTCTTTCTTTTCGTTCTTAAATGCAATAATTTTTATTTAATTATTTAATATGTTTTTTTTTAAATAAAATTGGCCTTATGCTTGGAAAAATAACACGTTATAACACTACCTACTAAAGGCTAATAATTGTGTGGGTCATATATTTAAGTGACAAGTACAAAAAGTCTTATTATTCCAGTTTTTACACAAATTATGATTTCGGGATTGGAATCCAGATCGGGTAATTTTTTTTTAATAAAATGGCAATGAGAAATGAACTTACATTATAGTTGTAGCAGGAAATGGTCGGCTTGACCGGGGCAGGACCACGCTCTCATAGAACACCAGCGTAAAATAGCAGGGTAATGCTGCTGTGTTTCGTATGGTGAGGCAGAGAACAGATGACCCTTTTTACTGGATTCGAGGCATTCCATCTTAGTCCTCAGGGATGACAACGCATGTGCATTTTGATTCTTTAGTTGAAGATAAATGTGGATGTCTATGGGCCACAGCATTCATTTACCATCAGATGGACTGTGTGCTCATTTGTCACCCAATGCTATAAAAAAAATACAAGCTACCCGATGGTAAATGGCTACTGCAGTCCGTGGATACCTGCAGCCAACTTTAAATAAAGACGACTAAACATGCATTGTTGTCTCTGAGGACTAAGATGGAATGCCTCAATTCCAGTAAAACGGATCTCTGATTCTCTACACTCACCATACGAAACACAGCAGTATTAAGCTGCTATTTTACGCTGATATTCTGTGAGAGTGTGGTCCTTCCCCGGTCGAGCCGACCCTTCCATGCTACAACCATAATACTAGCTACCTGCATGGCTCTACCACGTATAGCACACCTACTCAGTAATCTGAACAAGGCCACAACGATCGTCTATTACATTTACAGTCCACCACAAAACCTACAATATCGTATTGCGACCTTGCCAGAGTGTTGCGGTCTGCGAGAGTCGCGAGACTGTTTACAAATTCCTTATCCATTTAAGGGCATCAAGTTGTATTGTGATATGAAATGTTGAGAGTTTCATGCGTAAAAATAAATCTCAACTGTTATCAAGGGCAAAAACGAAAGCGGACTGTGACAGCGTTACCGCGTAGTGGCGGTTTAAGAGTATCCACTACCCCATTTCATTCTGTACTTGTTGTAAGAGAAGAGAGGAAAACTGACGAGAAGATTGGCAGCAGCAGTCTTCCAAATCATCATCATCATCATCATCATTACAGCCCTTCACATATTCACTGCTAAACAGAAGCCTCCCACAAGAAATGCCACAAAGCACGGTCCCGAGTTACCTGCATCCATCGATTTCCTACATGTCTTATCAGATCGTCATTCCATTTAGTGGGCGGCCGCCCTACACTTCGTCTACCGTAACGAGGTAGTTTACTTAGTCCTCAAAATAACAACTAATAATAAAAAATGCCCGTGTCCAATCCACTAGCCAAACGTGACAACAATGGCAATGGTCCTATCTATGAGGCAATTTATGGAGAAGGTCTATCTTCAGCAATGGACTTTATATAGGACGTAACGATAACTGAGATATTCGTTGTTTTTCTTCTTCATAACCAAACTCTAAAAATCCACTATAGTCAACCAAATCTAAGAAATACCTTTTGACATTTCACATTAATAATTATAAGCGACAGTAGCCTAATGGCAGGACGCGGACCGCGAACTCAAAAAGGTCGTGGGTTCGAATCCGCCATTCGACTACTGTCGTGAATCACTCGTAACACAAGCAATTTAAGCTTACCACGAGTGGTTAAGGGAAATATTAGTAATGTTTATAGCATTGTTAATATTAAAAAAAAATCATTCCGTAATAACTTTGCATAAGCGTACTCACACGATTTAAAATAAACTTTTACGTAGAATTATGAAGTTATCTATATTTCATTACAAAGTGTATAGTTTTTACCACTAATTTAAATTTGAATCTTTCAAACAAAGCAAAATAGAATAACCACCAAAAAATCATCCGTATACTCACACGAAACTTTTACTAAATTATGAAGTTATCTATATTTCATTACAAAGTGTATGGTTTTTACCACTAATTTAAATTTGAATCTTTCAAACAAAGCAAAATAGAATAACCAGTACCAACTTTTTAACTTGACGTTGTTTCAATGATATGTCGCTATGAACCTTATCCTAGTGTTTGGTTGAAAATTCATTGTTATGCGAATAATCGGCAAATATATTCAAATAATCGGTAAAAATATTCAAATAATCGAAACGTAACTTTTTATGTATTATTTGTTTAATTAAATTTTTATTTTTAAAATTTCCTAAATTACGTGAGTCGTGAATAAAACAAGTTCATTTTTTTTACTTTGTCAACGTAAAGTGAATTAATCTGAACAACGACAGTTCAACTAGTTGAACTGAAAGTGATTGAACAAATTTATTTTTAATCTAGTTTCAATTTCTATAACTTTGTCTCTAGAAACAAGCAGTAACAAAAAAATCGAACTGATAAATCTTATGTTTTAAATTATCCGTTTCTAATTTCAAACCAAAGTGTAAATGATTACCAATTCTAAGTAATCGATATCGATTTTTTAAGAATTGATTATTGTACGCTCCCATTTTTGGTTGGCATGCTTGGTGCAATAAGTCTGACAGCTGTCAAAATGTATTTCTTAGATTTGGTTGACTATAATGGACACGGGACTCTCCCGTTTAATGGAGAACTTGCCTTAATCGTCACGCTTAGCGGACAGATGGACGGTTGGAGTATCAGACTTCACACATGGTAAGTTATTTGAAATTCCCATCGTCTTATCATCCCTAAATGTTGATTGTGATTGCCACGTTGGTCTAGTGGTTGTAGTAATACGACTGCTGATCACGAGGTCCTCGGTTCGAATCTCGAGTCGGGCCAAAAATCAATTATTGAGTTTTTCATTCAAGAAATTCTTGCCCGGAGTCAGGAAGTTGGCGGTGTCTCACCCACGTGCCTCGAAAAGTACATAAAGCCGGTGTTCACGCGCCTGATCTCTCTCCGGTTACCGTTCCATCGGATTATGAGAGTGAGGCAATAGAGAGTACACCTGTGCTTGCGCATACACTTGGGCACTATAATCCTGTCTTGCGCCGATGGCTAGTCTCCGTTGAGGCTGGCCGCCGTGACTGCAATTCGGTCTAGAAGATTATTATTAAATGTTTATTGTAAAGTTTCTCTCATCACACTGATTTCTTGAATTTACGCGAATACCACGTTTTGAATGAAACAGATTTATACATACTCTATCACGATTATTATCTATATTATAATATGTATTTTATATTATTTTTTTATATTCGTGACATGTTGAATGTAGGTTGCAATACCTAAGATCACGGGCAGTACCGTCTTTACCATAAGGGCACACGGGGCCCGTGCCCAGGGCCCCTATTGTCACGGGGGTCCCCGTGATGATAGGGCCCCATCAGCGTTATTCGCTTATAGCTAATATATAGCCCGGATCTTTTTAATTTTCGGCAACTTACGTATTTATAATCTATGGGATAAAAATATCATTTCGTACTGTTTAATAAAAATAACTTCAAAAGATTTAAACCACAATTAATAGATTTTATAGCCAATAATTGTTACGGTCCTTATTTGTAGACAATTGAAGCCTAAATTTTAATTTAATAAATAAAAAGAATACACGTATTGATATTATTATAGAATATGTTCCTTTTTTGAAAGAAAGTTTAGCAAAGAAGCATTAAAATTTTTACATTTTCCTAAGAAATTATCAACCCCGCTATGAAATCTGTCAAATATTTTAGCATATTGTAAAGTGGCGCTACCCTGGTGGCAGAAAATGTCGTGGATCGGTCATTTAATGACATATAATTAGATTTTTATACTATAATAAATATAAGATCAAAGCAGAAAAATGTTTTTGTCATTCACTTTTTTTACTTTCCAAAAGGGCCCAAATTCTTGTGTGCCCTGGGCTCCGGTATGGTCTAAGACGGCGTTGATCACGGGGGAACATTTTATGTCAAAAATGAAGTAAGCGATGCATTTCTTTAAAGATTGTCCGATACTCACCGTGCTGAGCAAATGCGTCAGTGAGCGTATTGTCGATATCCTCATATGGTACCGCCGTTCTCTGAGACTTGGTTTTATATAATGTAGAATGCATAAGTGGCCTAGTTTCACCGAAGCGCCGGTACATAAACAATTGCAATTTATGTATGTATATAAACAATCCTTGCGTGGGTGCGATAAAACCCCACGACTGTCACCATCAACACAGACGATAGCTATCAAAATCTCCATTAGGAAACTAACGTCTATCGCTCGCCAAGAGCATGTCCAGGGGCATCGTAGTCCTTCTCGAGTTTGTACTACTGAGTGTTCACCATGAGCTTAAATCGTTAGTTGAGTACACTGTGAGCAGTTTGCACTAAGAGTAAAAGCCGCTATAGTCACAAGAGTTAAAACTACCTGGAGGCATCTTTACAGATATTATTTTTAATAGCAAATAGCAAAAATCATAATAGCGGATATAATATCATGATTTTGGTGATAGATAATTTGATGCTTTTTAATATTTATCACATCACTAAAATTATCTAACGCAATAAAGCTATCGTCAAGTCAGTCTCTTTCGTAATACAATACAAGTCGACAACGAAGATACCCGAGACTATCCAACCACTATCAAGTATCTAAGAACTAAATAAACAACGCAATAAAAATGATACAAATCAGCCAAACGAAAAATTTTCTTCTAAAAAACACAAAAGAGAAATTCAAGTTTCGGATTGGCTGCTGAAGCTACGTTAGATTCTTGATGACGTTACTAGTCTAAACATTATACTGATGATCTTTTATTGCCATCTGGAAAAAAATAGGGTGTAACAAGTGAACGGAATAGCCTATGGCACTGATATTTGACAATTTTTTCTTCACATTATATATTATGAATTTGATATATCAATCTATCGATCTATCTAGTAACATAACCTATAGGTTATGGTAAGGAAATATCTCTACATAGATACATACTTCATAAGTACATTAATTATTTTATATCACATCAGATCAAATTACTTTTAAATTTTAAACATTAAATCTGAGTTGACACCATATGCTCAGTGTAATTTACTCGTATTTTAGTTATTTGGCATTTCTTGTAATGTAAAGCTGGATTTTCTTTTGACAAACTTTGATTCTTTGACAGGAAACTTAAGAAATAATTAACAAATATGACGCATAGGTACGTATCCGTATGTATTATGTTTGTGAATATTAAAACTACTTATAAAACTAAACAAGACTTAGCTGTTAAACAAAAAGACAGCGACAACCCTGCAACAGAATGCATTTAAGTCTAGGGCGGTGAGGGAGTTATCCTACTATTCTGTTTTTACTATGCCTTTGTCAACTCTAACGACACCTACGGGACGATATAAGGAAGAGGATATTCATACACCGCCATTACAACATGTTGCTAGTGTATGTAAGACAAAATCGAAAACACTGTCTTTAGGCTAACGTATTAAGGCTCCGCATTCGTCCACCGAATGCGGCAGCCATTGAGGCGGAGCTGTACGAGGGATACAGAGCGGCGAAGAACGCCCTCCGGGAGGCTGTCCTGCGGGCCCGGGATCGGGCCCGTGAGGAGATGCTGGAGACTCTCAACAGAGATCCGTGGGGGCGCCCTTACAAGATGGTGCGGGATAAACTCCGCACCTGGGCCCCCCCGCTGACGCAAAGTCTCCGGCCCCAGCTCGTGGAGGACGTGGTGAGCGCTCTGTTCCCTGCGCGACGGGAACATCCACCCCCGCCTATGGCTCCGCCACATGCGGTGCCGGAAGCGGACCACCAGGACGACGACGACGACATCCCGGAAGGGACCGGGGTAGACCTGAGAGTGGCGGTACGTAGGCTCAAGGCCAGGAATACCGCCCCAGGACCCGATGGCTTGCCTGGCAAAGCCTGGGTCCTGGCCTCGGAGGCTCTCGGGCCCCGACTGGAGGGGCTCCTAAGCGCATGCTTGGAGAGAGGCCAATTCCCGCTTCGTTGGAAGACGGGGAAGCTGGTCCTCATTCGGAAGCCGGGGCGCCCTGCGGACTCTCCGTCCGCATACCGGCCCGTGGTGCTGCTCGACGAGGTGGGCAAGCTCTTTGAAAGAGTCATTGCAAACCGCCTCGCCGAGCACCTTGCGGGGACGGGGCCGGATCTTGCGGAACACCAGTTTGGTTTCCGCAAGAGGCGCTCTACGGTGGAAGCCATCATGCGCGTGAGAGCCCTCACGACGGGGGATGCAGTGGCCAGAGGGGGGTTGTCTTGGCGGTGTCTCTTGACATCGCCAACGCCTTCAACTCCATGCCCTGGAGCTGCATTAGGGAGGCACTCCGGTATCACCGGGTGCCGACCTATCTCCGTCGTATAGTCGGGGACTATCTGACGGACAGGGCCGTCATCTACCCCGGTCGCAACGGTGAGTGGAACCGGCGAGAGATGTCGTGCGGTGTCCCACAGGGTTCGGTTCTGGGGCCACCTCTGTGGAACATCGGTTATGACTGGGTGCTGCGCGCCGACCTCCCTACCGGCGTCAGCGTAATTTGCTACGCTGACGACACGCTGGTACTGGCACAAGGGGGGGTCGTACGAGGCGGCGGCGGAAACTATGACACGCGGGGTTGCGATAGTCGTTGAGAGGATTCGGCAACTGGGTCTCGAGGTGGCTCTGCACAAGTCCGAGGCCATGCACTTCCATGGTCCTCGGAACAGGCCACCACCGGGATCCTCAGTAATGGTAGGAGGGGTATCCATCGGCGTCGAGTCGACGCTGAAGTACCTAGGACTCGTCCTCGACGGCCGATGGAACTTCGTTGAGCACTTCCGACGTTTGGCTCCCAAACTGGAACGGACCGGGGCTGCCTTCAGGCGACTCCTGCCGAACCTGGGGGGGGCCAAACGCCTCCTGCCGGAGGCTCTACGCGGGGATCGTGCGATCCATGGCCCTTTACGGGGCCCCGGTGTGGGCGCGTGGTTTGGCGCGGCTTGCCGTCCACCACCTGAACGCGCCCCAAAGGGTGGTCGCCGTTAAAATGGTTCGCGGCTACCGCACGATCTCCCGCGAGGCGGCGAGCCTCCTTGCCGGATTGCCGCCATGGGATCTGGAGGCGGTAGTCCTCGCACGCCTGCACGAATGGCGCGCGGAGGCACTATGCCGGGGGGAAACCCCGCTGCCGCGGCAAGTTGTCGCGCAGCGGACAGTCTTCCGGCACGATCTCATGGCGACATGGAGAGAGCGACTGTCGCAACCCCGTGCTGGGCACGCCACTATAGCGGCGATAAGACCCCTCTTTGAGGAGTGGCTTGAGAGACGCCACGGCATCCTCACCTTCCGCCTGACTCAGGTCCTCACCGGACACGGTGTGTTCGGGAGGTTCCTGCACCGAATCGGGCGGGAGGAAACGCCCGGGTGCTCCCACTGCGAGGATGGACCGGAGGACACGGTGGAACACACCGTGGAGGTGTGCCCTGCTTGGGCGGAGCACCGCCGTGTCCTCGTAGCGGCGATAGGCGGCGGCGACCTCTCGCGTCCGGCCCTGGTCGAAGCCATGGTCCGGAGCGAGACGGAATGGGATGCCGTCACCACCTTCTGCGAAGCAGTGATGCTAGCGAAGGAGGTGGCGGAGCGGGAGAAGGAAAGAGCAGCAGCTTTCCTCCCAGGCCGCCGCGGGAGACGCCCCGGGCGTCGGGGGCTACGTCGTGGCCCCCGGCCACCGTAGGCGCGGGCCTGTGGACGGCGAGCAATGGGTAGCTCGTCGTCCGTCCGTCTAACGACGACAGGCCGTGTCGACGGCGCGTTTTGTTCCACGCGCGCCTCAAAGAGCTGTCAGCAGCGTGATGGGGCCCGCAAGGGCCGACGCCTGCCGGGGCTGCGGGCTATTCGAAAGAGATACCGCGGCTCCGGAACGTAAGGGCACTGAAGGAACACGGATGGTTTTTAGTCAGTAAAAGTCTGACACTCCCTTACGCTCCACCCAGAGCGAAAGGGGTCATTAGATGATTTTCCATCCGCAAAAAAAAAAAAAAAAAAAAAGGCTAACGTATTAACCATCTACGACTTTATCAGCGCTCAACTTCGGGTGGGATCTGGGCCAACGCTTGACCTATTTCTGTAACTTGTTGATTATTTACGAGTATTTTAAATGTGTAGAAATACCTTATATATATATATATATATATATATATATATATATATATATATATATATATATATATATATATATATATATATATATTTATATGCTTACATTAAGATAAAGGAACAAGTCTGAAATACTAAGTTACACATGTGAACCTGTTTCTAGTCATTGCGATATTTCATAGCAGTTATACCTTAAGGCCTCATACATACATTTACATAGATAATCATGTTACCTACTGGACTATCAGGCTATAGAAATTATGGATCCGAGTTAGAGTTCTCCCAATACCATTCACACTACCTTACTTACAGCTAAACAATGTAAATAACATTTATAGGATAATTTTCACAGGACAGATGGTTTTTCCGAACTAGTGATAAAAGTAAAATGATTTACAATAAGAATTACATGTAAGTAATTTATATTAAATAAAAAATATTCTATTCCACTCTATACGATCAAAGGAATAAAATAAGAGCTTCTGTGCAATGCTAGAGAATCGGGGGAAAAATATATTAAACAAATAAAATATTTGTGCGTTGATAGAAAATTAGGTGATGTGATTTAAGCATAGGGTTAATCGTTACCAGGCGGAAAAATAATTACGGACAATGCTCGTTATAAAATTAATCTTACCGCCATTGCAAAACGTTACTAAAATAAACCAACTATATCAATCAACAAATAAACGTAGTAAAGTAATCAACAAATAAACTTAGGCGCTCCCAATATGTTAGAAATATCGACTATATTAATTTAAGGTGATTGATAAAAAATCTAATCCAATTCAATTCATTATGCGATACCGAATTTCACTGCAGACGTTGATAAGCTACGCCTACCTTTATGAGACGCGATTAACACTTTTATAATATTTTATAAGTTTTATAAATAGAAAAAAACAGTTCACATTACTTAATGAGGCTGTAAATAGTCTTCAACTGGGTTTAAAATTTATAGAGATATAAAGTTATATATTTAAGTATAGAAAAACGTTACGCCGGAACTACACGGTGAAATGACCGTGTTGTTACTATAATGTCCTCCAGACCGAATTTCGGCCACGGCGGCCTGCCTCAACGGAGGCTAGCCATCGGCGCAGGACAGGATTATAGTGCCCAAGTGTATGCGCCAGCACAGGTGCACTCTCTATTCCCTCACTCTCATAATCCGATGGGACGGTAAACCGACACGACCGGAGAGAGATCAGGCGCAGGACCAACGGCTTTACGTGCTTTCCGAGGCACGGGGGTGAGACACCGCCAACTTCCTGACTCCAGGCAACTACTGAGAATTTCTTGACGGAAAAACTCAATAATTAATTTTTTGGCCCGACCCGGGATTCGAACCCAGGACCTCATGATCAGCAGTCGCACTACTACAACCACTAGACCAACGAGGCAGTCACTGTGTTGTTACAGCATAAGCAAATACATTAAGAAAAGGTGTCATTTGAAACGACAAAGCATCACAACATCTTCCTTACCGTGAGTTTGCACTGACGCGATTTTCACAAGAAAACATGTTTTAAACACTGTTTTCCGTCAATGTATCAAGAAGATTTTGCATAGTCAAAGAACATGTTGTAGAGAAATATGTTTGACAGTTTATTGTACATTACATATTTTTACTATATTATATCTTTATAAATACAGAAACAAAATGTTTGAAAACAAATATGTAGAAATATTGTCATGTTGAAAGATAAGTTTGAATATCTGTTGAAATTTTTACACAGTTTTTGTGAGTGCGAAGCGAACGCTACCATCAACAAAACATGTCGTGTGATTTATTTTATGCGATTTGTTTCAAAACATTACGTGTACTGTTATAACAATTCGAAATAATAAAAAATACGGATGCCAACCAGCCTGCCAAACGTAGCTGTTGTGACAAATAAGTCTTTATGAGACAATCTATATTCAAAAGTACACTTTTGATAGAAAACAAGAAGGGTATGAAATTTTTTGTTTATTATATAATATAAACGAGCCGTGGTAGCTCAGGTGGTTAACGCTCGCTGTAAATATAACAGAACGCGAGTAACCCGGGTTCGATCGCCGCCGGCACCAATGAAATAGTTAATTGCAATTTTAAGTGTTGATTTACCACGTGCTCGGCGGTGAAGGAAAACATCGTGAGGAAAGCTGCATGTCTAAGGAATAAGAAAAAAAAATTAAAATATTTCGAAGACATGTGAAGTTCGCCAACACGCACTGGGGCAGCGCTGCAGACACTTCTTTGCCCTAAAATCCTCTCAGAAATGAGGGGAGCCCTGTGCCCAGCAGTGGGACGTATATAGGCTGTAACTTTACTTTACTTCACTATATAATATAAACTATATTTAACCTTAATCAAACTATTATAGTATTAGTAATTTTAAATTAGGTTTACGAGTGATAGTTATGAAAAGTCATTTAGAATATTAAACTACTTAATTATTTTGATAGTACCGATGCAAAAATTAACTGCAACAACCAATGATCTGATTTCAGTATAAAAAGAAAACTGTCTGAATAGATTACCATGGATCCCTATAGATATTTTTGTAATAATATTAATAATATTAATAATATTATAATTGATAAGTGTGCGGTCCTCCATGTTGAAAGCGGATGGGTTGCTAACTCTGAGGGCATAGACATATCTATGCCCGTCAACTTAAGGAACCTTTCCGAGGCTGAAACATACCGATACCTGGGTATGTCACATAACATCGGTATCGATGAGGCTGGTACGAAACAGTCAGTTTGCGACGTGTTTATGCACGCTTGACCAAAGCGCTTAACAGCCTTTTGTCCGGTGAGAATAAGACACACGCATATAACGGTTGGGTCAAGCCTGTCCTTATGTATACCTTTGGCATACTCAGGTGGACTCACACTGAACTTAACACCCTGGATAGAAAAGTCCGCACTACCATGACGTCCCATAGATATCCATAGATCATCCGAGATCGTCGGTAATGAGGCTGTACTTGCCGCGAAAGCATGGTGGGCGCGGATTCTTGAGCGCGCTCACCATGCATAATCGTGTATAAGTGGTAATAAGTGTGCAGCCTCCGTAATTACTTCCTGGCGAGATCGGATGATACATTCTATAAAGACGTCATTTCTTGTGATAAAGGACTTACCCCTCTATCCTTAGCCAACGAGCAATGGCAAGAGCCGGCAGTTCAGAGCATTTCCGACCGGGAGGCCGTATGGAAGGAGAAGGAGCTCCACGGGAGGTTCTACAAGGGAATAGCAATACCCCCTGGCTACGCTTCGGTGACCTCTTCGGGGGAAACCGAGGGTTTTGTCTGTGCAATACAGGATCAGGTTATTAAGACCAACAACTATCGGAGATACATCCTACAAGGATGGCACCGTCCACATCTGTCAAGCTTGTCGCCATCCCGGGGAGTCACTTAGGCATGTCATCTCCGGTTGTTCGGCGCTTTCTAACTCTGAGTACTTGCACAGGCACAACCTAGTAGCCGGAATTCTACACCAGGAGCTCGCTCTGAAGTACGGTCTCGTGGACCGAAAATTGCCGTATTACAAGTACTTGCCGGAAGCCGTGCTCGAAAATGACCACGCCAGGCTCTACTGAGACCGGGCCATCATCACAGACAGGACTATTCTTGCGAATAAGCCTGATATTGTGCTAATGGACCGGGCACAGTCAAGGATATTTTTGATCGACATTACCATTCCGTATGACGAGAACCTCGTGAAAGCCGAAACAGATAAGCGAACAAAATATCTGGACCTGGCTCACGAGGCGACCGACATGTGGGGTGGTCTGCCGACCGAAATTATTCCTGTAGTCGTTTCTGCAAACGGGCTGATCCCACTCAGCCTCTCGGGTCATCTGAGGCGACTGGGACTCCGTGGCGGACCGCTCCGGGCTCAAATGCAGAAGGCGGTGCTCCTCGATACCGCCCGCATCGTCCGCCGGTTTCTTTCCCTTTCCCCCTAACCCTCGGCCGTTTGGTCTCCCCTGCCGAGGGCCTCCATCTGGTTGGGCTTTTATTTATTTACGTACTTTTATATTTATTTTATGTTATTGATATTTATGTTTTCATTTTCATTTATAATTATATATTTATAGAACCCAACCAGATGGGAATACTATATTGATACGCGCCATATTAATAATAATAATATTGTTATTAGTATAATATCGTAATGAACAACATAAAACATAATACTGTGTAGAGTATACAATTCAAATTAACCATCAAAAATTAACCATCACACCTGATGCAATAAACGCAGTAATTTTCATTTGGGTCATATACATTTTTTAATTTATTCATATTTATTTTTATATCAGTTCATTACGAGAACAAGTATAACACTCTTAAAGTCTAATCATAGAAACGAGAAATTAAGCGTAAAACTAAAAAAAAAACTTAACTTCAAAGAGCTTGGTGAAGGTAAGTTGCTAATGTTTTGAGTAAATAAATATTTTGTATTGTTTATTGATTTGATTGATCTACATATTTCTATTTTTAATATTATCATTAAATCCTAAAATATGGATTAAAAAGTATTGTCTAACAATTGAAATATCTGGAAATAATGATGTTAATGTAAATTTCGAAATTCATACAGACGCCGTTTTTATCCTATCGATTTTCAACACCTTTCATAAATACTCAAACGAACTTTTTTACATATTATCATGAATCAAACCTACGACTTAAAAACACGGTTCCCACGAAGATAAAAATGGAATTCTTGAAATATGATTTGTAAATTAAAAAAAGAGTTTTAAATTTAAGAAATATTTTTAAAAGTGTTAATTGTGATGAATATAATAAAAGTTTTTTATTTACCCAGTTGCAAAAACATACACTGTGTTAAGATGACATTCCTTCATAGTTTCCGACCACAAAGTTATATTTTTCAACTTTTATCATCTGCGTAGAATATTTACAGTACGATTAGTAGACTTAATACATGCTTAATGCGTATTAAATAGGTCTTAGTATTCCTAAAGAAGCGTGTAACCTTAGCTTCCGCCAACGCATGGAAGTTACCTACATTTATCATCGGCTAATATCTAGTCCGTATGGGCGGACCACTTGCCATCCACTCATGATAGGCGAATAATTAAACTCACTTAGAAATTCCATGCAGAAAAGTTGCGGATATTTTATTCTCGTATGACGATAACGAAGTTTAGAATCGCCACGTGTGCCAAAGGAACACCAATTGCTGCCACGGATCCACGAGAAAGGTATAACGCTTATCATCATGTAACCCACATATCATCCCGTGAGTGTCGTAAAAGGCGACAGAGGGAAAGTGAAATAGGAAATAGACAGCCTCTTCCTGACCCATCCATCCATCCACTAAAGCCTATAAAAATCCACTGTTGAACTGCTCCTTGTTGTGTTGCCTTAAACGCGCGTTTCTGGCCCCCATCGGCATCAAATTGTACCTATTTTTAAGTACGATTTTCCACGTGCTCTGAGGTGAAGGAAAACATCATTACATCAATGGTGTGAGAAAATCTGTCCGTTCAAGGAATAAAATTCGGGGATGTGTAAAGTCTACTATCACGCACTGAAGCAACTCGGCAGACTCTTTACTTCATTACCCTCTAAGAAGTGAGAGGCCTGTGCGCAGACCTGAGACGTGCAAGTGAGAGGCCCGTGCGCAGACCTGAGACGTGCAAGTGAGAGGCCCGTGCGCAGACCTGAGACGTGCAAGTGAGAGGCCCGTGTGCAGACCTGAGACGTGCAAGTGAGAGGCCCGTGCGCAGACCTGAGACGTGCAAGTGAGAGGCCCGTGCGCAGACTTGAGACGTGCAAGTGAGAGGCTGGCAGAAAAAACGTCACGCTGCTTGGCACAGACTAACTTTATTTTATTTTTATGCTGTGCGGTTAGCAATTTCTAACCGTAATTAGAAGTTGACGCTTTTACCGAAACCGATTAGAATGCGATTTCTATTAGTACATTCAATTTCAATTTCTAGTAATACATCCAGAATAAAATGTTCCCTGATGTTTTCTGCAACATCAAGGCACTTCATTCGAAACTTAACGTCATCCAATACTATCTGGCGACGGCGAAGCCGGCCTCGCTCTTTGTGACCGAGACACAGGTGTCCTCTCCGATTGATACTTCGTACCTGTCCTACCCAGGGTACAGATTAGAACTCTTCTTTGTGCTTTGGCCTGGAGTTTGCGTATACGTCAGAGAGGATATCTGTTCTCGATGCCTCGGCAGTTTTGAAGGAACGGACCTGTTCCCTTGGCTGCGCGTAGACAGCGACGACCATACACGCGTCTACGGGTCCCATAGCGGTAATGCCGAAACAAACCGACTAATCGACCACGTCCAAATGACTACAGATTCCTTCTAACAACAGATTCCATCAACATAGATCTTGATACTTGGCGATTTTTACGCCCAACATGCCGAATGGTTCACGTTTAACCGATCATGCGGCAGTTCTGTTTATGACTTTGCGTTGGCATATGATCTGACACAGCTGGTTACTTCACCTACGTGGATTCCAGGTGTGGAAGATCATACACCGTCCCTGTTGGACCTTCTGATGACCCCTCATCTGGATGGATATCAGATTTCCGCAGACGTCCCCCTCTATTCTTCGGGTCATTGTCTGATCCGGAGTGTGGTGCTACTCACGCTCCTTTAGCAGTTGCGTTTTGCAGGTTGTCGCCGTGTTTGGCATTAGAGTTCAGTGGAATAGGACGGAATGCACTCCAAAATTAAGGAGTAGTTACTTAATAAGGGGTCTCACCTTTGAGTCTAAGATTAAATAACTAATAGTTTATATTCTTCAAACCGGAACAAAGCTTAATAGTGGATGCGTGTAAGGATCTGCGTAGTAGTCGAAATGGGTAAAAAATGGTACCTTCCAAGCGAACTCCTTGCCAAAAAGCAGTCAAAACGAAAAGGGTACGGATAACCACTAGTAAACACTTGGTTGTTGTGAACCTCCACAAATAAATCAACTTCAAAACCTTACGAACGTTTCTTTTATAAAACTCAAGTGACAAATGAACTATCAGTCCATCTTTTTTTTATAGGATAAGGATAACAAACGAGCACACAGTCCACCCGATGGTAAGTGGATGCTGTGGCCCTTAGACATCTACATTTAACCTCGCTTAAGAATCAAAATGCAGATGCGTTGTCACCCTTGAGGACTAAGATGGAATGCCTCGATTCCAGTAAAAAGGGTATCCGGTTCTCTACACTCACCATACGAAACACAGCAGCATTAAGCTGCTATTTTACGCTGGCATTCTGTGAGAGCGCGGTCCCATTTGCTGCGGTAGCCACTTACCATCTGATGTTGTGAAGTGGCTACCGCAAATCCATGAACACCTGTAACCAACTTGAAATAAAGGCTACAGACTATGCGTTGTCAGTTGTCACCTCTGAGGACAAAGCCAACGTAATTAAATATGGGTACGGTTGCTTTCATGATTCATTTCTTCAAATAATTTCAACTCCTTGTACACAACATAATAACATGACACTTGAACGACAGAAAACCTCGAACATACTGCAAATAAAACACAACTCAAAATTCAAATAAATTGTTCTTTTAAGTGCAGAGAGGTCGCGCCTCGCGTCAAAATGCACTCGATGCATTGAAACGTGACTTCTATGAATGCGCCTGTGCAGGACAATACTTTACATTGTCGTGTGTAGGCATTGCACTTAGGGATGCCAGCTATAAGAGAATAATGTGTTAATAAGGGCTGCAATTAAAAATGACCAGCATTTCCGAAGAAAATAAATCGTTTAAGGGGGTGATATGTTTCTACTCATCTGCATATGGCGCAGATAACTATAAACACTAGTATGCTAAAATTCCACAGACAATACATATACATTACACAGACAGATTGATAATGCTGTTGGTGTTACCAGTTGAAAGTAGGTACGCACTATTCGCTCACCAACCATTATGCCCAGAATCGTGAGTACCTATGGGAAAATCTTAAAAAATACATGGAAATTGACGAATTCTTCAAAACTTCAAATACTTAATTAGACTTGGAATAAAATGCCTGATAAAGAAAGATTTTTTGTTCAGTTGCTTTCTTTTTTATATATGTAGGTTTTTGTTTATTTACTTAATTTATTTTTGTTCATGTAAAATATATAAGGAAAATAAATTTCCACAATTCTAAATGTACTATTTTCCAGCTTGGATACTGAAATTCTTATTTTTAGATTTCACAGGTTTCAATCAATTATAATAAGGTTTGAGATATCTTTATTTCTCATAAGAATTTACAACAATTCATTTACATGAGAAAGTTTAAAATAGGTACATACAAATACAAATAATAGTCTTATCCTAGGCGTACACTAATATATCGAATCAATTTCACTCAAACACATTCAGTTGTAATTATACATTTTTTAGCATTTTTTTTTAAATAAAAACATAATTAAAAGCAAAACCAGGGTCACTATAAAAATATTGCTGATAATTTTAAAAACATATAAAATTCGGTATGTTATTATAATGATAAAATCCATTTTGCATTTCTGTGTAATGCCTTTATTATAGCAGAGAAGGCAGTACACAACAAGTTGCATTAAGTTTAAAAACATAAACCAAACTAACTATATTAAGAAATTTAAGAAAATCTCTCTCGGTTCTCCAGTAAATATTATAATTATATCGTTAAAAAGGCTCTAAGCTTACGAGAAAACAAATCAGTTTTGAATATTAGAGTCAAAGCTAAAAAGAAAATAATAAGAAAGGACTGTAGAGTATGCTCAGAAGGTACGACTTTCAAGAATTCGAACCGATGGAAGGCGAAAACCATTTTCATAAACTACACAATTTTATATCTACTTTGATGAAAAGCAGAGTAAGCATAATCTTGTAACGGAAACAATAAGAAAGTGCCCGTACCATAAATCAACTCACCAGTTTTTAAATCTTGATAAAACAATTGACAATGAACTTGACTTCCCAAACTAATTGGTATCAGATACTCGTACCGAGCACTGTCTAGTATCGGTACCAATTTCACTCGTACCAAAACTTCACCACAACACAAGGCTCGAATGCAAAAGTAGCGATGCAAAAAACATCAACAAATTATAACGTTAGTTTGATGAAGCGTCACTGAAACTCAACAAAATTCACTCTTTCCACAGTTCTGAACGTTCAAAATCGAAGAGATACGTATTGTTTGGTTTTTAAAAAGAGGAAAAAAGAATCGATCCCGCGCCGACTCACATGAAAACAACGGAACGGTCGCGCGAGCGCAGACCGATCTAAAACTGATCAAACCGGTATGAAGTCACCGAGTGTGCGCGCGTCGCCGAACCGGGCTCGATCATGCACGATACCGCTTCATACTTCACGACAGTTTCCAATTATTTTATGCAACATAACATAATATTAAATTTATTCTCATCCAGAAATAAATGAGACACTTTTAGATCACCACCACAATTCCTGAACTTAATTGTCATCCAGCTAAGAAAGCTGATCTACTACTTTGAAAGTTGCATTTGTAGTAGGATATAAATTTTGTAAGGAAGTGATTTTAAGATTCCGGGTGAGGGAAGCAACTGATGTAGTAATTTATCAAACTGGTTCCCTGTTACCTATATTCGCTTGATAGCACTCCGCTAAGGCTATTTTTGGACATTCTCCCCTCATTAGATTTTTAAAATAGTGTTTCCTTGATCTAATTTTTGGTACCTATATCATTATGAATGATAATTACTGTTACCTTATTTTCGATTCCAATTATGTATAATATACTCTTTCCAATTTTTTCCATGATAAATGTGAAACCATTCGTTTCAAGCATTTACGCCTCAAATTTTGAAGTTACCGATTATTTTATCTTTGCAATAAAATATTTATCGAGCGACGTTTGTAATTAATACTTTTTATATGTTTTTAATTAACAGTCATAAGGTTATGAGGATCTTTTAGGTACACTCTTTACGGCTTTAACGGTAGCTTTTGATCTTACAGTAATTTCGACTGATATTTATTTTATTTAGTTGAATAATACGAATATATGAGTTATACGAATATATAGATAGTTAAATTGGTTTACAATAGTTATTTTCTTCTTTTTTTATGGTCCGTTAAAGTTGACGGCTGGACTGGCCTTTTCTGTTATAAGAAGAAGTCACGTACGTGGTAGAGCCATGCTGCAGTTAGTAGTATAGTTGTAACACGAATGAGTCGGCTCAACCGGGGAAGGACCACGCTCTCAAAGACTACCAGCATAAAATCAAAGCTTAATACTGCTGTGTTTCGTATGGTGAGTGTAGAGAACCGGAGACCTTTTTTACAAGAAACGAGGCACTCCATCTTAGTCCTCGGGGGTGACAACGCATCTGCATTTTGATTTGTAATCGAGGATAGATGTAGATGTCTATGGGCCGCAGCAACCACTTACCATCAGGTGGACGAGCATACAGCTCGTTTGTCACCCTATCCTATAAAAAAAATTTGTCCTGACCGTAGCGCTTGACACTGTTTCCCGCCGTCAATTCAGAAATTTTACGCCTGGCGTAAACAAGATTTCGATTATACCGCCATCTATCGGAAGCCGTAAGACCATTTGGCAATTCCCATAGTCACCTCTTATTTACTCATGGGACAGAAAAGGATGATAATTTTTTTGCGCCACCACCGTAAGTTAGACGGGCATTTTACTGGAAAGTTTTAGAATAGCAGTTTTATCAAAAATCTAAAAAAAATGTTAATGTAGGTATAACAAACTCTTCAATTTTCATTCAGAGTCGTGTATTGATAATAATAAAATAAAATAAATGTTCCTCCTTCATAATATTGCTGTGCCCGTCAGGGTCTATTGAGATACCATAAAACTATGTAAGTAACACCTTTTGTAACCTATGGAGTGCAATAAAGTTATTGAGTATTGAGCCTTGGGCTTCTCATCTATTTTTCTATCATGTCTCATATTCGCCGATGTAGTCGCAGATGGTAGCACCCATATCAGAAGATGGCTCGGTGCTACCATCTGTTTGGCAATTTAATAAAATTAACAGACAAAAAAAAACAAAAAAATTGTGTTAATAGCATTCAAGTAACCTCTTGCAAGGATCTTCAAAGATAAAATAACCTCCTGAAGAGAAAGCTGAAACGAAGGTTTATTTGTATAGATTGATTGTTTATAGATTATTATAAACAAAAAGAACGCGCACAGAATATTTCAATGTAATAATTTTGACTTAATCTAATCTGTACATGGTTTTTAGCTGTTTTTAAAGGATTTTCACGAATAATTTTTAAGGATATGCATAAAAATACTTCATAATAAAGACTATAGGGGCTGCAAAATGTTTATATATACCATTTCTAAGCTATTGCATAGCTTCTATCGCGGGCCTTGAGCGCGGGGACCGAATCCAGAAATTCCGTAACGAAAAAACCTAACGCTCCCCACTCCGACGGGCACGGAGGTGTGGCTTGAAGGCCGTGCATTGTCTAACGTCGTTTTTTTTTCGGCAGTTCTTCGACACGGTGTTTGTGTGCGTGCAACTAGACGTATTGTACGACTCTACGAAGCTCGCACGAATCGAGACGAGCTGCTCCGAAATCGGACGAATACATAAGCAGCTGTTTATGAGAAAGTATATAGGTGTATAGGTATTTATGTTCAACAGTGAATAGCTGTACTTGTAAAATTTGTGTATAAAGTGTTTTGAATATGAATGAACAAAGTGCATTTATTATTTATTTATTTAATAAAAGAAAAAAAATTGTTTTCTTATCGGTCACCACGCTCAAAAAGTGTAACTTGAATTAATATCAAAGAAAAAGAAATACTGCATAAATAAAATAAATAAATAATTATAATTGCATAAGTTGATACAAAATGCTATGCAATAGCTTTACCGCGGCAGTCCCCGAGTGCCACACGTCTTTCTTTTTTTTGTATTATTTCGAGCCTTAGAACAAAAGTTTAAACTTTATCATGTTAAATATAATTAGTCCATCACTTTTTCCCCTTTTACGAATTATTGCAAATTATTCGTAGATACACTAGAAAACGACGTGACTCGATGAGCGTTTCTTTTTCGTTATATAGTCTTTGCTTTTTCGTGTTGCTAATTTGGGCACGGAATTTAAAAAAATGAGTCTAAGAAAGCATAATATGCCAACTTCATATACTTACTTAGATGTAAGACCTACATATAACAGTACATTATGTGGGATTCGTGCACACATGTATAAACGGAACACAATAAGACCTATTTTATCATTGACAATAATAAACAAGTCAAGAGATTGCAGGCTTTATCATCGGTTTATCATCGTCTAATCAATTATTGACTTTGCAATATTTTCGCGGGACGTAGCCCGTGGCGCCAATACATTATCGAACGTTCAACCGAGATATTCTTTTGATGTTTATCGGTCATGAACTTAGCGAAACTTGGACATCGATACGTCGCCGGAATCTGGCCTCGTGATATGATTGAAAGATTGCATTCTCGATGTTTAAGATCGTAAATATTATATAAGTGAGATGCCGTGACTGAAGAAAATAATTCTTCTCGCATGACTAAGCTTCTTTAACCAATCGTTTCATTTTTTGATGAATAGAAGCCTAACATAATTCACATTATAACAGTTAAAGCGGTAAATATTTTAATTAAACGTCGAAGATGAAGAAGTCAATTTCATTGCATATTTTATGACACTTACTAACCTAAAGTTTTTTATATAATTTTTTTTATTTATAAAATAAGGGTGACAAACGAGCACACAGTTCAACTAATGGTAAGTGGATTATGGCCCATAGACATCTACATTTATCCTCGATTAAGAATTAAAACGCAGATGCGTTTTACCCCTGAGGAGTAAGATGGAATGCCTCGTTTCCAGCAAAAAAGGTCTCCGAATCTCTACACGCACCATACGTAACACAGCAGAATTACGCTGCTATTTTATGCTGGTCCTGCCTGTGAGAGCGTGTTCCTGCCTCGGTTGAGCCGACCCATTCGTTCTACAACTATAATGTATACAACAATTTTTATATTTTAAGTGAACGTTTGCACGATATTTTGTTTTTAGTTGTGAAATTTGGTACGCAGAACGAACAAGACTTACATTGAATACATATGGAATACATTTTAAAAAGAAAATAAAAGCTCCCATGCGAAAATACATGACGCCGTTTCTGTTTCCACGCGAGCGAATCACTGATAGAAATTACTTTTTAACCACAAACTAACGCCTGATTCAATTTATGAGCAATAAGTTATCATCGATATAAATTAGATTTTATTAAGCTGATATTTTACGCTGGTGGTGAGAGTCCTTCCCCGGTCGAGTCGACTCATTTCTGCTATAACCATAATATGTGTGTTCCAAAATGTGAAGCTTGGCCTGCCTGCTGAACATAGGCCTCCCTAAAGGCATGATGATATAGCACTGTAATATTAGGTGGTACGTCGATAAAAACATACAGTGATCCGATTGCGTACTTACATATTTACTATAATCGAAGACGGGCTTTTGTGTGGGATGACCAATATAGTGATTTAGTCACAATATTAGTAAAATGAAAATATTATTAATCAAAATTTTTATTTAAAGAACAAGAGAGGGAGATAAGAGGCACCATAAATTATGTAGTCTGGCTTTAGTTGTAAATGAGAGCTTAAATTCTTTAAACTTAATGTCCTAGTGTTATTTCAAAATATAATTTAAACATAAGCATAATTCGCTTACTACGCTAGAGTTAAACGTAGGCGCCATTGGTTCTCAGAAATCAATCAGACATTGCTCAGTCATTGTTATTGTATATATCTCGGTTGCTTGTTTTATTAAGAAGTCGGTAGTATTCAGATCGCTCACTCTCATTGCTGTATAATGCCTTCAAAGTTATAAAGACCTACGAACTTACGTAAAATGCTTTGATTATATAGACAGGTAAGTATATAATCAAAGGTGAAATGCATATTGATTTAGGCAGCATTGTCATCTTTTTTTTATATAGAATAGGCTGACAAACGAGCACACAGTCCACCTGATGGTAAGTGGTTGCTGCGGCCCATAGACATCTACATCTATCTTCCATTACAAATCAAAATGCAGATGAGTTGTCACCCGTGAGGACTGAGATGGAATGCCTCATTTCCAGTAAAAAGGGTCTGGATGACCGGCGGTCCACCACTGTGCGATAAAAAAAGAATACATATTAACAATTCCATAACCATTACAAATATTCCCCTTAACCACTCGTGGTCAGCTTAAACTGCTTGTGTTACAAGTGGTTCACGCTAGTAGTCGAATGGCGGATTACCCACGACCTTTTTGAGTTCGCGATCCGCGTCCTGCCATTAGACTACTGTCGCTTTTAACTTTAAAAGAAGTTTTCTTCCTCGCACAACTTCCTTGTGGAATCAACTACCACCAGAGATTTTTCCGGACCAATACGACTTAGGGACCGTCAAGAAAAGAGCCTATTCCTCTTTAAAAGGCCGGCAACGCATCTACAATTCCCCTGGTTTTGCAGTTGTTCATGGGCGGCGGAAATCACGTAACATCGGGTGAGCCGTACGCTAGTTTGCCCCCTCTCCTATAAAAAAAAATACGTGTGGCACTCGGTGACTGCCGCGGTAAAGCTATTGCATAGCATTTTTTATCAACTTATGCAATTATAATTATTTATTTATTTTATTTATGCAGTTAAGTCTTTGATATTAAATCAAGTTACACTTTTTGAGCGTGGTGACCGATAAGAAAACAATTTTTTTCTCTTATTGAATAAATGAGAAGTTAATATTGTTTAAAATATTTTTAATATCATACAATACATGTAGGTTATTCAGGAATTTTTATCATTGAGTTACCAGCTAGTGTACACGCATACGTCTAGTCGCACGCACACAAACACCGTGCCGAAGTCTGCCGAGTGCCGAAGTCTGCCGAACTGAAACGACGTTAGACGACGCACGGCTTTCAACGCCACACCTCCGTGCCCGTCGGAGTGGGGAGCGTGAGGTTTTTTTCGTTACGGAATTTCTGGATTCGGTCCCCGCGCTCAAGGCCCGCGATAGAAGCTATGCAATAGCTTAAAATTATTACAGTCCTTCAAAGTCCACTGCTGGACATAGGCCTCCTCATAGACTACTTCTTCAGGAGAATAATTGAGATACGACGGGTTGACAATGTTTTATACATGGTAGAGCCACGCTGCAGCTATATTACGGTTGTAGCACAAATCGGTCGGCTCGATCGGGGGAAGGATACCGGCTCACAGAATACCGGCGTAAAATAGCAGCTTAATACTTTTTTTTTTTTTTTTTTTTGCGCCCGAAGCAAATATGGGCAACCCTCCGGAAAGCGGGGGAGGGAGGTGGTGAATGCTCATAGCATACCACGCAGCCGGCTGCGTGGTTATGTGGCGACTTTTACCCACTAAACACCACCTTTTAGGAAATGGCTTAACGATCTGACTGGAGATCTCTAAGCCGTATACGAACGCGACCCTCCTTGGCAGAAAGGAGGGCGCAAAGCTTAATACTGCTGTGTCAAAGAATATATACACTACGCGAACGCGGCTGTGTTCCGTATGGTGAGTGTAGAGATCCGGAGACCCTTTTTTGCTAGAATGCCTCATTCCATCTTAGTCCTCGGGGTTGATAACGCATCTGCGTTTTGATTCTTAATCGAGGGTAAATGTAGATGTCTATGGACTACAGCATCCACCTACCATCAGGTGGACTGTGCGCTCGTTTGTTACCCTTATTCTATAAAAAAAAACGCTGATTTTATTTTACAGTTGTTATAAAGAAGATGCTGCTGCCTATCTCCTGATTTGTTTCTCCCTTGCTGCACCCATGGGACGATATGAGACAGTTGACATTCTTACACCACCACTGCACAGTCTACAGGATAATATTAATTTGATGCTGGACTCCAACCAAGTCAAAAGCCCAAAAGTAACATGATTTTTTCTATTCATATGTTAATTTGCTTCTTACAAATTTCTAAGTTAATTTAATCAAAATAAAGAAAAGTTGCTTGTTGCACTTATTTCGTACCAATTTATTGTTTTTTACAAGGTAAATAAATAATATCGTGGTCGCAAGCACGACGACGGTCACGAGGCACCGTGTTCGAATCCCGGGTCTGGAAAAGTCAGTTACGTTTATCTGACAAGAAATTCTTAATAGCAGCTACAGTACGTCTTAGATCATGACAAGAGTTATGAAGTCGGATAAGACGGATAGATTGCCGTCCCATCGGATAATGACAGTGAGGGAATAGACCTACATTCGTATGCTACACACGTGCACTGTAATATATACTATTATATAATCCATTAGTTCAAATGTATCATTAATATAACGAACTTAGTGCTGCTAACATAGCTTTTAATACAATAAATTATTAATAATATACAATAAAAATATAAAACCCGATGTATGGAAGTTTATTAAATATATATAAATTTATTAAACTTCCATAGTATATTGTACTAAATAAACATTAAAATGAATTAATAAGTATGTATACATAATACCGTTTTGCGCAGATGACCAGTCTCCATTTTGACTGGCCGCCGTGAACGAAATTCGGTTTTATTATTATTACATTTTTTATATAAATTAGTATATATAAAAAAAAAGAAAAAAAAAAAAAAAAACAAAAAAAAAAAAAGGGGAAAAAAAAAAAAAAAAAAAAAAAAAACCCCAGTTAAGAAGTGTTATTCCAGTCACTCGCCAGACGAAACATAGCAGCACTATGCTGCTATTTCTCGCTAGTATTCTTCTCAGGTCGAGCTGACCCATTCGTTCTGCCGCTACAATATACTGCAATAGGTATGGCTCTACTACGTTTTTTTATAGAATAAGCGTGACAAACGAGCACACAGTCCACCTGATGATAAAGTGGATGCTGTGGGCCATAGACCTCCACATTTATCCTCGATTAAGAATCAAAAAAACTAAGTTTCCAGTAAAAAAGGGTATCCGGATCTCTACACTCACCATACGAAACACAGCAGCATTAAGCTACTATTTTACGCTGGTGTTCTGTGAGAGCGTGGCCCTTCCCCGGTCGAGCTGACCCATTCGTGCTACCACCATAATATAGCTGCAGCGTAGCTGTACCACAAGCTCTTTTGTTTATTTACTTTGCTGGTTTTTAGAAAATTATAATTTTAAAATAGACCCAGAAATAATCTCTCTAATAATATTACTTTCAGCTTCTGCAGTTACAAGACATTTGTGTAATCATCGAGTCTCTTACATAAATACTAATTAATAAAATAACTAAATAAAAACTTACTAAGAAAAACTTATGGGTGTCCCACATTTGTTAAGTCAAAATCCCATCCGTTTGAAATAAGTATTCATTCATTGAAATAAATGTTTATTCAATATGTTCTCAATCATTAAAAAGTTATCTGTCCGGGAAAAATATACAATATTGTCAAACTATTGAATGTTCACATATGACTCACGGAATAGTGAAATGATTAAGAAATAAATAATAATAGTGTTATAAATAGAACCGATAATAATTGGAGGACTATGGTCTGTTTTAACAGTAGTGTACCGATTATTGCAGAGTAAGCCGGCAAAAATAGAAAGCCTGAATAGATGCTGCGGGTTTAGTACCAGAGTATGCAACGGTCTATGGGTGGCCAATGTTCAGCTGCAGATTTGTGTTACATTACGTATATTATTAATGTGTAACAACCACATCACCATATCGCGGCAATCCACTCTCCCGCGCCTTTCCCAAAACCTAATGCGTTTTAAGATCCGATCTTCGACTTACGCACAGTTGCTGCAAGCCGTCTTACGCAGATCGTTTCTCCATCTAGCAAAGAAGTGTCACTGACTAAGTTTATTAAGCGCGGGCTCCACTCTATAATACGTCTACTCTAACGGTTATCACTTATGCTAGCTTAGTTATTAGTTAAATCTATACATATAATAAACAAAAAATTATAATCAAAAAATTGCCGAGTACTGGCGGTTATGAATATCCACTATCCTATATATTCCCGTGGGTGTCGTAAGAGATGACAGAGGGAAACAGGCAGGATATGGGCAGCAGCATATTCCTGATAACAGCAATTACGCTGGTATTCTATTAGAGCTTGGTCCTTCCCCGGTCGAGCCGACCCATTCATGCTACAACCATAAACAGCGCACGTGCACTACCACGTATAAAACAGCTTGAGTTACAAAAACGGTTTGAGTGCCTAGAAGACTGCAATACAGTGAACGATATGAATGATAAAGTACTAAGTTCTGTAAGACCCGCCGCAGAAGGACACAAAAACTCTCCGATCAGACTTTTAATCTCATGGCTGTTAAACGGAGGCATGACCCTAAACGCAAGTTTTATAATGCCTCAAAGTAAATGATCCACTGCAGTAAACAAACCCAAAAAAATGTATGATATTGTCCAGGATATATCCTAGTTAGATAGTGTGTTGAAAACATGATACTACTAATTTAATACGATAGAAAAAAATCACAAACATACCTCCAAAAATTTCTTTAAACTAGTAAAAACCATACTAGTATACATTCAATCATTCTGATTTTTTGTCAGATTTTTATACATTGAACATATTATCGTTATAGTGTTCCAATTTTTTAGTCCAACTAATAGTTTTTTTTTAAATCAAATATTCTTATTTCTGAAATAATACGTACGGATGTTTGCGTAAACGCCTGTGCCAGTGTTGCCGTTTTAGCGACATTCTCGCTAGATCTAGCGGATTTTAACAATGTTTAGCGGATAAAAAAAATCGTTTTAGCGAGAAATAATTATTTAGCGACTTCTAGCGACATTTGCACTTTTTAGATGGCGACTTTTTTTATAAAGTAATTTACTTCAAATAAGTCATTTACCTAATGTCCAATTTTGTAATCTACCGTTGGTAACACTGTATATATAATATAAATTCACGGAAATTCCCGAACATCAACTAACAATTCCATGTCGTACATTCACTTTCATCTATTTCGATATATAAAAATGCAGAAGGAATAAACATATTCGAAGATTTATGTAATTTTTCAATAATAATATTATCACTACCGCACTCAAATGCAGAATTTGAACCCGTATTTAGTGCTATGAATATAGTTAAAAGCAAACTGCGAAATAAGCTATCGGAAAAAATCTTTGAAATTCTTCTAATAGTTTCAGTTTCAGATAAGGATTAAAAAAAGAATTGCGCAACGTATGATATTCCTAAAGATGTTGTCAAACAAGTCGGTAAGGGAAAACCAAAGATGGGAACTGGAGACATTGGCGAAGCTTCAACTTCCGCTGAAGTTCTTTTTGAAGATCTGGATCCATACTTCGCTATCAATTTTGAAATTTAGGTACAAGAACGTACTGAGCTAATTGTTTTATTTTTAGTAAGATGACTAATGTTTAAACGTACTAGTTTAAAGATTAAAGATTTATTTTTTTACAATTTTTTTTATTGTGTACATGAATAATTTTTATTTTGGTTGTCATGTCATTAACCTACACTATAAATAACTGATTTATATGAAATAGAGTCCGCTCTTTTTAAGGTTTTTCTAAATTTATACATTTAGATTTTCGGTATTCATTGTATATATATACCATTTGGTAAGATTTTTTCAGTTAGCCCAATGGTAGCACGAAAATGTACCTAGGGACATCTAGCGGATTTTAAGAAAGAGAAAAATTCTGTTTCTGGCGGATTTTTTCTGTTAGTCTAGGGACTTTAAAATTTGTAGAACGGCAACCCTGGTAAACGCCTGTGCAGTCACTGCCGGCCGAGGCCTGGTGCTGTAGAGACGTGTCGCTCTTTTTGCCGCAGTATTTACGATTACGTTAAGATTTTTTAAGGACGCGTTTACAAAATTGATATAGGTATAGAATCGAACTATTACATTGACGTGAGTCACGCACACAAGTGTACGCACGGTTGGCTGCGGGAATCGTAGTCAAATAAAATTATTTTAATAATTTGAAAGATCAAATTTGTTTTTGATTTCTTACACCACAAAAATATACTTAGATACATAGAGTAATAAGACTTAGTTACGAGGTACGAATACCTACTCTAGAGACTGCTTTGCACTGGGAGCCCTCTGCTGGCACTGAGAAGTTAGCTGTGGACTTTGGGCTGATTTTGTCAGTTATGATAAGACCTTACCTCCGGACTTGATGGAGTGACCTGAAAGTGAACTTCAGTAACTAATACTGGAACACCTGGACTAGTAGAACTAGGTGTGCCGACTTTGGGCTCGTTTTATTAGGTATGACGAGCCCTTACCTCCGGACTTGACGGAGTGACCTGAAGGTGTACTTTGGTAATCGGTATTGGAGCAGGTCGCCGAGTAGGTATTACTAGGTGTGCCGAGTTTGGGCTTGTTTTGTTAGGTATGACGAGCCCTTACCTCCGGACTTGACGGAGTGACCTGAAGGTGTACTTTAGTAATCGGTATTGGAGCAGGTCGCCGAGTAGGTATTACTAGGTGTGCCGAGTTTGGGCTCGTTTTGTTAGGTATGACGAGCCCTTACCTCCGGACTTGATGGAGTGTCCTGAAGGTGTACTTTGGTAATCGGCATTGGAACAGGTCGCCGAGTACTATTAGGTGTGTCGAGGTTGGGCTCGTTTTGTTAGGTATGACGAGCCCTTACCTCCGGACTTGACGGAGTGACCTGAAGGTGTACTTTGGAATCGGCATTGGAACAGGTCGCCGAGTACTAATAGGTGGGCCGAGTTTGAGCTCGTTTTGTTAGGTATGACGAGCCCTTACTCTACTCTACTACTACTACTAGTACTAGTACTAGTACTAGTACTAGTACTCGGCGACCTGTTCCAATACCGATTACCAAAGTACACCTTCAGGTCACTCCGTCAATTCCGGAGGTAAGGGCTCGTCATACCTAACAAAACGAGCCCAAACTCGGCCCACCTAGTGGTACTCGGCGACCTGTTCCAATGCCGATTACCAAAGTACACCTTCAGGTCACTCCGTCAAGTCCGGAGGTAAGAGCTCGTCATACTTAACAAAACGAGCCCAAACTCGGCCCACCTAGTAATACTCGGCGACCTGTTCCAATACCGATTACCAAAGTACACCGTTCGAATACAGTTCGTATTGAAGAAGTGATCTGGCGGAACCAATGCTCCAAAGTCTTTGCCAGAAATCTGTCTTCCAGAAAAAGCCAATTGTGAAATCTGAATACCAAGTATGGCAGCATCGTGTCCGGGACACCTGAGATTTTGAGTGAGATTGAGAGGTTCTGTGGGCTGCCGTACACATCATCGTTAAAGCCACACACAAGTGTGAGTGATATCCCGGACGTCAGTATGAGCGAGATTAGAATGGCTCTCCAGCACCTTAAAAACGGCAAGGCTCCAAGCGAGGATGGAATTACAGCGCAGCTTCTGAAAGCGAGTGGAAAACCGGTAACTGAAGTCCTTCAGAAGCTCTTTGATTATTTCCTTCATGGCGTAACCACTCCAGAGGCGTGGAGCAGAAGTGCGGTAGTCTTGTTCTTCAAGAAATGCGACAACGCTTTCTTCAAGAACTACAGATCCTTCAGAGCCGCATCTACGTGCTGTTTTCGAAAAATTTGACGACTTCCAGGCTTTCGAACGAGCTGGTTTCTGAAAGGGCTTTAGTACCATATACCACATACATACCCTTCGGCAAATTGTACAGAAATCCGAAGAGTACAATCTGTCACGTTGTCTTGTGTGGACTTTTTTTTTTTTTATAGTCACCCCCCCTCAATCATCATAAATGATTGTTTCCAGTAAAAAGGGTCTCGCTACACTCTTTCACTACTAATATACTGCAGCATGGCTCTACCACTCAAGAAAGCCTTTGATTCTGTTGAAATTTGGGCGGACCTCTTCCTTACCGCTCCGAGTACAGAACCGGAGTTCGAAACCTATTCAACTGCAGAGAGGTGTAAGACAGGGTGACGTTATATCCCCGAAACTCTTCACCGCTGCATTGGAAGACGTTTTCAAGCTACTGGACTGGAAAGGATACAGTATTAACATCAATGGCGAGTACATCAATCACCTTAGATTTGCCGACGATATAGTCCTTATGGCAGTATCACTGGAGGACTTAAGCACTATACTCAATGATCTCAATAGTGTCCCCCAACGGATAGGTCTCAAGATGAACTTGGACAAAACAAAGATCATGTGTCACCTCATCATGTCACACATATGCCAGTTGTTGTTAGGAGCACTAAGCTCAAAGTTGTTGACGAGTACGTTTACCTCGGACAAATAGTCTGTCTTGGTAAGTCCAACTTCGACCGAGGGGTCAAGCGACGGATTCAAATCGGCTGGACAGCGTTCGGGAAATTACGACACATCTTCACGTCAGGTATACCTCAAAACCTGAAAACGAGATTATACAACCAGTGCGTGTTGCCAGCGATGACTGATGGATCTGAGACGTGGTCCTTTACTGTTTTTCCTATTTGTTTCATGCTAATATCCACAATGGCCGACCCAATTATGATGTCGTTTTCTATGATTTATTGAGATAAACTTGGACTATTTGAAGTTTACTTCATAAAAATCGGTAGACCAATATAACATAATATGTCAATTTTAAATTGCATCTCGAGCTCATCGTGTCGTGTGCACGAGTGTTCAACAGCGTGCAAAAGAAATAGCGTTGCTCGACTGCTTTATCGACATTGCTGACAAGACAAAAGAATTTATGTTAAAACAGTATAATTTGTAAAAGTTTGGGTGGTGTTTTGGTGCTCCTATAGCCAGAACATAACTACCAAAGCTACTGTAATTCAGCCAGTGTAAGCCCACCAAATGTATCTAATATTAAACATTCGCCCCGGCAGCCCTTGGAATATTTAATAATTCATACATATTGCCTATAGGTTCATGTCAAATGAAGTAGCACAACACTGTTAATTTTGTCTTCGCTTATTACGCTCAAAAGTTATTAACTTAGCTGTTTGCACTCTGCACCCACAATATCTTCTCTGCTTAACCTGGAGGTAGACTTGTAGAAAATGCCCTGTTGCATTAAGTCCGCCTTTTTGTACTTGGTGTGCAATCAAAACATAAATAAATAAATGAACAGTATATAATAGTAATAGGTGGTAAGACTCCATTTTTGCTTATGAGCCCGCCTGAGTAAATAGCAGCGTTTCCAATGCTATATTCCGTAGGTAGGGTAGGTATAGAGAACCAGGGTAGTTACAGTCTGTGAGCCATTCCATCTTAATCCTTAGATTTGACAACGCATTTTTAGGCTCTTTGGGTCAAGATAGCTGCAAGTGTTCATTTACCATTAGTGGGTGGTAAGTTCCGTTGTGACTTCAGTTTTATAAAAAAAATGTATGTGTAACGCCTAGGTATTTAGTCGCCCGTGTTTGCAGCAACCAATGCTGGAAAATCATTAGATACGGCAAAGCTAAGCAGCTGGTACACCTCGTATGGCTTTGGTTTGAGATCACAAATCCTGACCCTCCAACTATATATCCACTCACCTACACTGTAGTCAAATAGATGTAATAACCATACAGGCGCACAATGCTAGTTGGCATGTTAGTTAGCATTGTATGCCTACATTTCTTTACTGCCCACAATGTCCAAAGCTCCATAGTAAAAAAAGATTTACTATACCTCATTTACAAAGGCAAAATACATGGTAGGTGTTTCACAACGCCGTACCTACCAACAATAAGCCCATACTTAGCTGCACTTTAGGTTAAGTCTTTTCTGCAAGTGACAACAAGAAATTTGCAGTTATTTTAACAATTTAAGACTACAGTGTGAGGTGAATATTTAGAATGCGATGAGTCAATACCTGCCACTTATCTTTTGAGACATGATAACGACATGTGTCCCGAGTCTCGGCATGGCCTAATTTTTTTGCTCCCTTTTACCTTTTTTATCAATACATTTATCAATAATCTAAGTATATTCTGAGACTCTTTATCGGATATATTTTTATGGATGCAGCGAAGATTCCCGTAATTTATAACATGTTACAAAGTAAAGCGAAGACCTTCGCGTGTATGATGCAACACTCGAAGGTCTTCGCTTTACTTTTGCTTTTTGAGAATCTATGTTCCGTAAGCGGAGAAGTGAAGTTTTCAAAAATAATATAATTGAGGTTATGTCTGTATGTATTGCCCAGGTGATTGAAGACAATACTGAGAAGATCCTTGGGAGTACGAATTAAGGAATAGTAAAACACAATATTTGAGTTTTTTTTTCCAATGAAATAAAAACAGAAAGAAGTAAACTCAATTATTTAGGTAATAGCTTGGCCCCGGCGCTTTGGGAAGTGCAGAACCATAATGTACTGTGACGGCGGGCGGGCTCTATTTTTCCTCAACGCCTTCAGCTATATATATACATATATATATATATATATATATATATATATATATATATATATATATATATACAGAATGGGTCCCACATATATGCAATAAATGAAACCACAAGTAATACTAGTCCGTAGAGGTGTAGAAAAATTAAATATTAAATTAAAACCCGTAAAATAAAAAAGGAAATTTTCGAAAAAATAAATATTAAAATAAATTCAGTAAAATGACCCCTTAGAAGAGTGACAACGTTGCACGCGGGTGGCACGCCGACAAAAGACACTTATTCGCAATACCAATAGTTGCACTGCGTGGCAACGTCGCTTTTTAATTCAATTCAAGTTCATTGAATCATACTTAGACCCAATTCTATAGAGTGTTCAAATTTGCTTAAAATTAAAACTACCTTTTGACCTAATTACTGGAACGATTACGTTCATTTTTTGTATATCGTCAGCAAAGGCGATAACAAGTATATGGTTTCATTTATTGCAATATGTGGGACCCATTCGATATATATATATATATATATATATATATATATATATATATATATATATATATATATATATATATATACCAACCAACTAGTTATACGGATATTTTACTTCAGAAACAGAAACTTTTTTATTCAATATAGATTGTAAACAATAATTATTGAAAGTGACTTTTTTCATTTACCAATGGTTCGCAAAAAAGGCTTCTGTCTTGTGAAGAACCAGCAAGAAACCCAGTGGGACCATTTTTTTTTTCAAATAATAGCTTATTTATTTATTTATTTATTTATTTATTTATTGACACACCAACAGCATAACATACAAAACATTACAATAATCTTCGTCTTATAAATAGTTTGGTATGCATGCCAATTACTGGTGCATACATCACTCTCGTTAGAAGACATTAAATTAATTTAAGTTCAAAATAAATTTCAATTTACAAATTTTGAGTTGCAGCAAATTAATAAGTAGAAATCAAAAAATCAAAAGTATAACAAAAAGAAGAAATTTAGTAGCATAAATATTAAATTACAAATCTAATTTACCAACAAAAATGTGCGGTAAGCTTTTTTTTTAGATTTGTCACTGAGTCATGAAAAATATCAAAATCTTTAATGGACGCGGAAAATCGATTGTACTCAGAACACATCCTTGATAATGGAGAATGTTTTAGAGCATTTGTTCTACTTACTGGTACAACAAGTATGTTAGTGAGAGGATTTCGTGGATATCTGTACGGGATTTTGAAATTTATTTCATTAAGCAATTCACTGCATGCCATCTGTCCTGACAACAGCTTTTTGAGGAATGTTATATCTAATATTATGCGGCGATTATAAAGTGACATCATTTTAAAGTGTTTCAGCCGCAAGTCATAGGTGGCCTTATGAGAGATGCCGGAAGTGTGATATGTCAGGTATCTAGTAAAGGATCTTTGTAGTCTCTCCAGACGTTGAGATGGTGCCGCGTATTGGGGACTCCACACAACTGATGCAAATTCTAGTTTGCTGCGAACCAGTGAGTTATAAAGGATTATTTTGGTTTGAGGAGAAACAAATCCTTTGGTATTTCTTTTAAGGAAACCTAACATCCTGGCCGCTTCTTTTACAGTTTTGTCCATGTGCACTTTGACCACCCGCTTTCAGAAGCTCCGCTGTAATTCCATCCTCGCCCGGGGCCTTGCCGTTTTTAAGGTGGTGGAGAGCCATTCTAATCTCGCTCAGACTGACGTCCGGGATTACATCGGAATAGTATCGGATAAAACTTGCTCTTGGAACGTTACTCACACTTGCGTGTGGCTCCAACGATGATGTGTACAGCTGCCCATAGAACCTCTCAATCTCACTCAGAATCTCAGGTGTCCCGGAAACGATGTTGCCACAATCAGTCTTCAGCTTTGACAGTTGGCTCTTACTGGCAGACAGATCTCTGGCAAAGACTTTGGAGCCCTGGTTCCGCTCGATCGCTTCTTTAATACGAGCAGTATTAAAGTTGCATAAGTCTCGCCGCATGCATTTGGAGATCTGTCTGTTCAGTTGCCTGTATGCTGTCAAATCTGTTGACGATTGCCTCATCTCCCGTCTAACAGCCATGAGATTAAGAGAGTGATCAGAGAGTTTTTGTGTTCTTCTGCGGCGGGTCTTGCAGAACTTAGCTCCGACCGCATGGACAGTTTCCACGAGCTTGTCATTCATATCGTCCATTACATTGCAATCTACTAGGCACTGAAAGCGGTTACGTAACTCGAGCTGAAAGTTTTCGGGATTCTGGATTAGAGCACGAGGGGGGACGGAGCGTTGACTTCATTAGACGAGACCTCTCCAACTTAACGTTTAAGTTCAGTGTGCCTCTAACCATTCGGTGATCGCTGCCAGTTTTCACCCTTGCGATCACTGAGACATCACTGAACAGTTGGCGTCTGGTCGTCATAATGAAGTCAATCTCATTTTTTGTCGAACCGTCGGGGCTCGACCAGGTCCACTTCCTGTGGGGCCTCTTCTCTCTCAAAGAAAGAGTTCATCATAAAGAGTCCCTCTTTCTCCATAAAGTCGGCCAGCTGCTGGCCCTTCGGTTCCGACCCGAACCGAAAATGACCCTAATGAACTATATTGATTCTCGGTAATCTTAACCTATATAGTGCCCCAAAAATGTTTGTAGACATTATTGTTACTTTTTTATACAGAAGAGGGGGCAAACGAGAATGCGGCTTACCTAATGGTAAGTGACTACCGCCGCCTATGAACAACCACAACACCAGGGGAATTGCAGATGCGTTGCCGCCCTTTTAGAAACGAGTAAGCTCTTTTCTTGAAGGTCCCAAGGTCGTATCGGCCCGGAAAAGTCGCCGGTGGTAAGCAATTCCACAGAGAAGTTGTACGAGGAAGAAAATTCCTAGTAAAACGTACAGTAGTGGACCGCCAAGCATCCAGATGGTGAGTTTGGTGAGGATGGTATCGTGAATTTTGACGCGATGTGGGTTCGTGAATTTTGGCGGCGAACAATAACAATCCAGACAAATAAATAAAAACCAAAGCAAGTGAATCAGAAGCTGTGCGCTGATGCAGTCAAAGGAGCTGGCACTGGGGTGCCCCGGCCCAGAGATGAGAACAGTATTCCATGTGAGGCCGAACTTGCGCTTTGTAAAGTTTCAAGCGATGTGTCGACGTGAAATACTGTCTCACTCTACTGAGCACACCAAGCTTTTTAGAGGCCAATTTGGCCATCCCCTCCAAGTGACCACGAAACTGCACTACTTTTTATCATTTTGCAACATATGTGATACGCATTGTGTTTTTAATATAATTGGAAGTAATTTGATGTAGTACTTTCAAGGGTTGTTGATTGTGTTCTTGACTGTATCGCTGAGTCAGGTGGTATTGTTAATATTGACCCCTATCATCCCCCGCTAGACGTAGAGATAAAACTAAATTCACTTAAAAGTAATGAATATATTGAACTCAGTAACTTTGATCCAAAAACTGACTGGGATTGAATAAAACTATTATTTACGGATTTAATCGCGTTTAATTTGTTTTTACTATCCCGACGTTTCGTAACAGTTGTTAAAGTAATTAAACGCGATAAAATCCGTAAATAATAATTTTATTCAATGTGTAGTGTTCGCGTAAATTTAAGAAATCATTAACTGACTGGGACTTTAATAAAGCAGTTTTTTTCTGTATGATCAGATGGTTAAGGCAAATTCTGACACTGAACAGCTGAATTTTACAAAATACTTAACAATATCTTAGATATTTGTGCACCCAGAAAACGGAGATCAAAACTAAATTGCAAATGTTACCCAGTCTGTTTTTTTTTCTGATATCATTAAGGATATTAATCGTAAAATAAGACTTCGTCGCCAATGGAAAAAACATGGTGACATATATGTTTATAATTCTTTCTCCAGATTACGCTCGAATTATATATAATAAGTAATTTATAAAGAACCCCATTGAGTTAGCCTACAAATCAAACATAATATTTATCGAAAACGGCATTAAGACTGACCCAAAAATATTATGACAGCACATTGGTAACCTAAAATCCAAGGGCGGTTTCGTCCCGAAGTGACCTATAAAGACAAATAATTCTCCTGCAACGAAGCAGCCGATGCATTTGTGCGCTATTTTACAAGTGTATTCCTGTCGAACAACCCCATTCTAGATCCCAATCAAGTAACTATCTCTAACATCGCATGGGGCAATATACACAACTTTACACAATCGGAAGTCAAAGCAGGTATCAACAAATTAAAACCCGGTAATTCTGTTGGTCCCGACAAGTCCCTTATATATTAAAAAGATGTAAGGAACATATTGCGCATTCCCTTTGTCATATATATAACCTGGTTCTGCACAGTGGCACTTATCTTGAACAGTGGAAGCTATCTCGTGTCAACGCCATTCCAAAAACTAGTAACAGGTTCTCTGTTGAAGATTATCGATCCATTGCGATTCTGTCATCCCCTGCCAAGGTCTTTGAACATATTGTACATAAGGTTATTTACGAACAGTTAAAATCCTATTTATGCGACGAACAATAAAGTTTTCGACCTGGTCGCTCAGTAGAGACTAATCTTCTTTCACTTGTGGATTACATTTCGCAGAGTCTAGATAAATGTAGGCAGGTAGATGTGCTATACCTCGATTTTACAAAGGCGTTTGTTAAAATGAACAATGACATACTGTTATTAAAGTTATGCCTTATGGGATTGACGCTGAAACTATTATCCCTTTTTTCAAGTTACCTTCGCAACCAACGCCAATATGTTACCCATGGTTGTTTCCTATCTCAGTCATACCATACTCACTCCGCAGTTAGGGATCGGTAATCGGACCACTCCTATTTTTTGTTATGTTAAACGCTCTTGTTAGCGCCGTTAAACGTGCTAAATGCTTACTTTACGCAGACGATTTAAAACTGGTAGTCGAAATAAATGTAAATGTCAATCACAGTCATTTCCAAAGTGATACTGATCGAGTTCACAAGTGGAGTATTGACAGTAAAATGTTTTTCAACACGAGTAAGTATTATTATATGACCTTTAGTCGCAAATTACTGCCTCTACAAGCCACCTATACTTTAGGAGATACTATACTGACGCAAGTGACAAACATAAAAGATCTTGGTGCGACTTTTGATTGTAGTTTAACTTTTCATGCACGTATATCCACCTCGGCTTTCGACTGTTATAAACGCCTCGGATTCGTTTTGCGCAATACCTGCGAGTTACAAAATACAGGAGTAATCAAACAATTATTTAACACCTTAGTGAGAAGTAAATTGGAATCAGCGGTATGTATTTCGAATTCTTATGAGTCTAAGTATGTTCTGACCATCGAAAAAGTTCAAAGGCCTTCTTACGCTTCCATTATAAAAGAAATTACGGATACTACTCGTTCTTATATCCCACACAATTTCTGTTGGGTACCTTAGGGTATAATTCTCTTGCAGTTCGTCGTTCTCGCAACCTACTTATCATTGCACATAAAATTTTAAGAGGCGTAATAGATGCCCTTGAACTTGAAGAGATAAACTTGAGCATGGGTGCTCAGGCTGATCCGCGTATTCTGGGGGGGGGGGGGGGACAAAATTCCGCTCAACACTACAACTGCTTGGGGCAAACGGAGCAACAAGACCAAGGCGGCCCCTGCCACGCTGTCCGTGAATTTCTGCAATATCAGGGGACTTCAGTCTAACCTAAACGCCGTCCACTACCATCTCGTGACGGCGAGGCCGGCTCTGCTCTTTCTGACCGAGACGCAGGTGTCCTCTCCGGCTGATGTCTTGTATCTCTCCTACCCGGGGTACAAACTTCAACAACACCAACACTCCTTTGTGCCTCGGGCTGGAGTTTGCGTTTACGTCAGAGAGGACATCGGTTCTCGACGCCTCGGCAGTCTTGAAGGTTCGGACCTGTCCATCCTTTGGCTACGCGTAGACAGCGACGACCATCCGCGCGTCTACGGGTGCCTCTATAGGTCCCACAGCGGTAATTCCGAAACAGACTGTCTCTTCGACCACGTCCAAATGGCTACAGATTCGTTGCTACAGCAGATCCCCTCCGCAGCGATCGTGATCCTCGGCGAATTTAACGCCCCCATCACGCCCCACCGAATGGCTTGGTTCACGTTTAACCGATCATGTGGGGAGATCTGTTCATGATTTTGCATTGGTATATGGTCTGACACAACTGGTTACTTCGCCTACGCGGATTCCAAATGTGGTGGGTCATGCACCTTCCCTGTTGGACCTTCTGCTGACCTCTCACCAGGACGGATATCAGATTTCCGTCGACGCCCCTTTAGACTCCTCGGACCATTGTCTTGTCCGGAGTGTGGTGCCACTCACGCTGAAATCGCAGTTGCATTCTGCAGGCTGCCACCGTGTTTGGCACTATAGGGCATGGGATGCGGTCTTCCTTTGCATCCTACCCTTAGGGGCGGGTTTGCTTCTCGCCGAACGATCCCAACGTTGTTGCGGATTCTGTCGCTGATGTGGTACTTCAGGGTATGGAACTTTTTATTCCTTCCTCTGTGGTGCCCATTGGAGGCAAATCTCAGCCGTGGTTTGGTCGCTCCTGTAAAATAGCATCATGCTATAAGCAGGAGTGCTACCAAGCCTGGGCTGACGCATCAATGTTCCGGGATGTAAACACCAGAGCTCTAAAAAAGAAGTATAATTCCGCCTCTAGGTCCCTCAAAAGAGTCATTGCCAAGGCAAAGTCAGAGCACATAGGCAGAATTGGCGAGAAACTAGTTTGCCGTCCTTTTGGAACCCGTGCATTCTGTCTCTCGCCAAGGCTGTCCAGGGGAATTTCTGTCAGCCATCTCTTCCATCTCTGCACAGGGAGGATGACTCACTGACACATATCGCAAAGGAGAAAGCCGATCTTCTAGGCTCTTTCTTTGCGTTCAACTCGACTCTCGATGACGGGGGGAGTACGCCGCCGACCATCCCGCGGTGTGAGTGCTCCATGCCGGAAGTGCAGTTCACACAGTGCTCGGTTCGCAAAGCACTCCTCAAGTGAGTAAGAAAGTGGTGTTTTCAACTTATTTACGATTTTGAGAAAGTAATGATATATAATTTGTATTTGTTCTCTTAGCATAGTTTATACTCATGTGCCTTTCCAAATTATTAATTACTGTAATTTAATTAAAAACCGTTGCAAATAAATAAATAAACAAAAGTTTTAATAACAGTGACGCATAAATAAAAACTCATCAAACGCTGTTTATGAAAAACAAAAGGCTGGTGCTTTACCTCAGGCTAGCCATTGGTTTCTATCATTTCATCGTGTATGACCAAGCCGCGTTGGAAAAAACAACAAAAAACAATTAGTAGCCGTAATTATAAAAACAATAAATAAACTTTTAAATACACCTTTATTTGATTTATAATTTATATTATATTTAGGTATATTTAGGTATATTATATTTAGGTTAAAATAATGTTTACATCAATTATAATAAAAAATAATTAATTTTATTTCGATTCTAAAAATAAAATTAATTCTATTTTAAATTGTACATAACTTAAAAATATTTTTATGATTATAGAAATTAGTAAGCCTGAAAAGTATGAAAACGCGTGCATTGGTTTTTCTTTACTGCTTTGTTTTATTTTAGTCTAAAATGCGACTTATTACGAAATAATGTTCTTATATAGCACGCGATCTATCCAATGAACGACATGTAATATAATGTGCAAAGAAAAATAACGTGCTGTAAAACTTAACGCGCTTACCGGCCTCCTACACGCTTTCTTATAAATAGCGCGCTATAACATAGCGTATTTAATAGCGCGCTAGAAATTTATAGTTTATAGTCTGTAGCGTGCTATTGATTTATAGTTGTTTTGAACAACTTTAGCTACTTCCCTCCGGTACGCCGGTGGCCCGTGTTGCCCTATGGCTTTAAGATAATATTATGTTAAATTCGTAAAACATTTAAAACGTGGTTTGGTTACTGCTACCGCGTTTGGTCACGTTTTTTGATACAATATATTTTATTGTGATTTTTTTTTTCAAAAATTATGTTTAAAAATTTAAAATAATTTACGCACGCATTTTAATATTTAGGTATTTGGTACACCGTTACTGCCATAATAATACCACAAAAATATTATGTGTGGAACAACCCATTGCCCCAGTTAAGGGGCTGCCGTTTCAAAAGCTTGACTGCAGATTATTTCTATTTTCCGAAAGTTCAATACCACAGTGGTCGTAACATTAAAAAAGTAGGCAATAGTATAATTTACAACAAGGTAATTTTGTGGACAAAGTACAAATCAGATTAGGCTGTATGGCCTAAGAATTTTAACTGTTCTAATTGGAGAATCGTAACAATAACAATTGTCAAATCAAATCTTGCTACATATTTATTTATCTATGAATCAAATGTTCAAACCAAACTTCAAAAATTCATTGGGTAAACTTTTTTACGTTTTATTCATATCGTTGGAAATTGAATGAAATCTATAATTAAATTTAATGAAAATTCTTTTAAAACTATAACTAATAGTAGTTACAGGTAGTTAAACATCTTCCTGTTTCTTTTCTGGTATATTCATATTCGAATAGTAACTGTTACTTTTAGGTGTGGCAGGATCATAATTCTTGTTACAAACGATATACTCATAATTCCATAGAATTTCTTTGTAACATTTCAATATGAACTTCAAATTTCAGATTAAGTTCACTTAAAAAGTAAGCAGACTACTGAGAAAAAGGGAAAATGCCATTGTTAGAATCATGTTGGTCTCCGTGTATTTGGTCTTCGACTGTGAAATCAGGCTGCAGAGCTGTTGCAGTGTACACAGCTGCGATGAGCTTAATATTAATAATATTTATAGCCTACCAAATGGATGGCGGAGACTCCACACAACTTTGGAATCCATTGTTTGAAGCTGATGTTAGAGGATGTAAGTCTTTTAAATATCCTTGACTCCATTCAGTACCATGAGTGTTGAAGTGTAGAAGTCTAATGAAATAAAAGCCTACATGATCAAATATTAGTTATTAAAGTTATATTATTTTACACTTATGTAATTTTTTTATAGTGGTGTCTCAAACGGTTTTAACAAAGCAACAACATCACAGTACTTTTGTAAGCTATCTCTGTGTGTATCTGTTCAAAAGATAGATATCGTATTATATAGCCACAAGTGCTAACAGAAAGTTTTGACATGTTTATTTCTGAATTTCAATTAGGATTATTCTGATTTCCATTACAAGCAATTTTACAGTAGGTTCAAAAAGTGACTGTCAAACTATTTTATAAAACAAAATACTTCTAGAACTTAAAAACCGCTTAAATTTTATTTTTTATTGTAAGTCATCTTAAATTGAGGCTGAAGGCATTGCAGTTACGGGTTGGGTTTACAATTCGGTTGCCTAAATTTGAAGATTCTACTCACTCTCAAGAGTCAGTGTGGGGGGGGGGTTAAGGGGGGTGTATCTGAAGCACTGTTATTTGCTGCCGGAGCAGCGTCAAAGTATTTTTAATTATTATTTAAAAACATTGGTAAATGACTAATTAATTACGTTTTTGACGTTTCATCTGTCAATGTCATATCGATATATAGTACTGAATCGATATTTCACCCTAGAGAATCGAGATCAAAACTTTTTCTGTTTTATTAAGATTTGTAAAATTATTTACAATTAGTTGAATATACCCTAACTCGTAAAGAATGACGATTTTTAATTCAATCATTCAATGTTATCTGTACTTTATTGTATCTTTTGATATTGTAAATATAAACTTTTAAAGCAAATCAAAAAAAGATTGATTTTTGCGAAATCTATCCTTATGATATTGATTTTTTGTGAATCGATTCAATGAATTTCAATTTGAATCAATTTAAAAATGTGTAAAATTAATCGTTAGGCCTGCCATTTTGTTGACAGTTTTTCGTCATGCCGTTGCTTCAGAGTTTCATAATTTTGGTGAATAGTGGAATATTTGTGGCGGTGGCATACTGCTAAATATCGCAAAGATCCTTTCTTACAAATGATGGCAGCCATAAATTATGTTTATAAATTAAAGTAGTTATAAAATGTTTTGGTGTTATATTGGGTGCAATAGCGAGCGAACCGAGCCTAGGACCACTCAGAAGTAGGAGCCCCATGCAGCGGGGCTCCGCTTACGACCGGGCTTCCCTCGGCTGCACTACACAAAACTAAATAAAAAAAAGTAGAAAATAAAGTTAAGTGGTGTGGGGCTTCCGTCCCCCAACTCTCTCTCCCCATAAATCAGGTTAAAATTGTCATAAAAATTACGAAACATAACCTCAAAATAGATTTTTAAAAATTTATAAAAAAAAAAACTAAGCACGTCCGGCAGGAAGGGGAAGTGGGGGGGTGACTACAACTCCTCCCCCTCCCCCCACATCACCCCCACCCCCTAATTCAGGCGACCGCTTTTTATGAAATTTTTGTGTGTTAGACTGGGTCCATAGATGGTTTAGAATCATATTTGGACAGGTTAGGTGGTGTTGACGAGATCCAGAAATCGCCCATGAGAAACCGATTGATTGCTAGTTAAACTAATTATATAAACCAACCAGTTTCATTTTAAGGCATCATCAGGGTATATAGGAATAACAAACATATACAAACATACCTGCAATGCTTGTATATTTAATAATTTTTATTAGTTTTATAATAATTTTTAAAATTAATATTGTGAAACTGGTAGAAATATTTAAACAAATCAGAAAAAGTAATAGTTTGTAAAAAAACTGTTTATACATGCACCTTCTAAGTAATAAAACTGATTATCATGGAAAAACAATGTTTCTTGTATATAGGCATCAGGCATGAAACTAACAATTCCTTGTTTTCAGCTTTACAGGTTTTTGGCATAATCTTCATCCTAATTCTCATTATTCTCATTGTGTCCTCAGTGTTAATGGCAAGTATTCAAGTATTTTAAATGAAACATATTTCTGTGTATCAAATTTTAGTTCACATCTTTACTCTATTTTCAAATGCCTTGTTCCAAACTGTAACCTTTTTTAGTCATTTAATCTAACTTTTTTATTTCCATTTCCAGGTCATAGGAATTGACATTTGGATGAGAGGCTATATATTGCCATGGCTTATTACTATGGGAATCATAATATTGTTTCAGTTTATTTTTGGTTTATGGCTCCTTGGCGGATACTACATTTATGTAAGTAATTTTAAAATGTTATAACAAAGGAATTCAAAAAACTTATATATTGGTGATTTTACAAAGGCACAGAATCAATAATAGTTCTACAAATCAAAGGAGCGCAACTTCTGTAAAGTTGCACTCGTTTGATGTTGACTGCTTGCCGAAATTTAGTAGCCTACATTATTATTATTAATAAGATAAATTGCACATGCAAGCTAAATAAAACTTTATAGCTGCATGCGAGTGTCCATATTACTTTGCATATTTCCCCCCTCCTAAGTCAATGTCAACAAAGAGTAAAAAAATGCATTGTGAAATGTTAATCAAGTTACTCAGGTGAAGTACCTATTATGACTATGATCGACTGACCATATTTTCGCACCTATGTGAGTTCTGCAATGCCCAACGTGTTTAACTTGCAAGGCCATTCGTAGGGAATCTTTGCTAGGAAGTAACAGCAAATAAAGCAAAATACGATTCCTAACAGAAATGTGATCATATTCTACTTAGTTAAAATCTTGTAAGTAAACAAAGTTTTAATTTCAGTATTTTGTGTCATTATAACTTAAAATTGTTTAATTACAAGAGACAGATATAGGTATGTAAGTAGATACTTGTGTAGTTAAGTAAATTTCAACTAAGTTTTGTAATAATTAATAAAGTACGTAGTTATTACTTCTGTAGATAAATTAAGTACCTAAAAATGAAATAAATTCACCTATCATAACTTCCTACTAAAATCCTTCGGCAACTTAAAGAATGATATATCCTCCTCGCCCTTTTACTCCGCATCTGCTGAATTTCTTTTTCTTGAAGTATGTGTGAAGGGAGCTAAAACCGTTCTTGGTGTTTTATATTGTCCCCCCTCTGTTGATTACTTCTCCAGTCTCGAAACGATTCTGGAATCTTTAGGGTCAGAATACTCACATCACATCATCATGGGTGATTTTAATACAAATCTCCTGGCTCCGCACTCATCCCGTTCCTATAAGTTCCTTCAAATAATCGAGTCGGTTGGCCTTCATGTTCTACCTCTACAAGCCACTCACCACAATGCGGACGGGGAGGACACATGGCTCGATTTAATGCTAACATCAAACCCCACCTTTGTCTCTACTCATGGTCAACATTATGCGTCTGGTTTCTCCCATCATGATCTCATTTTCCTTTCCTATATTCTGAAACCTCCTAAGCCCTCGCCTAAAATCCTGCACTTGCGTAGTTTTGGCCGTATGGATGTAGAGAAGTTGTGTCAGGATGCTTCTAAAATTAACTGGGACACAGTGACAGCCGCTCCCACGGTAGACGAAAAAGTTAGCGCATTTAATAACATATTAATTAATCTGTATAATATGCATGCTCCTATTAAAAAAGTAAAGCTAAAGCGGCTGCCAGCACCTTGGATGACAACAGAGATCCGCGTTGTGATGAGGCGTAGAGACCGAGCCTTTCAGAAATATAGAAAAAAAGCGGTGTGAGGAAAATTGGTCCATTTTTAAAACTGCAAGAAATCGGTGTAACCAGATGATACGCAACGCAAAACGCCGATATATTCTTAACAACATCATATCCTCTTCCCCCGCAGATATCTGGAAGTTCCTTGGAACCATGGGTATTGGTAAGAAGTCCCATTCTGAGTTTCAGAGGACAATTGGTTTGGATGATATCAATCAACACTTCTCTTCACATACACCTCTGGATCACCAAACCAATTGTCAAACTGTTAATCAGATAATGGGTTTACCTCGTCCTAATATCGCTCCTTTCTGCTTCTCTCCAATAGCTACGAATGAGATCAGGAAGGTTATACTCTCCATTAAGTCTAATGCTATTGGTTGTGACAGTCGCCGTATGATTATTAATATTGTAGATCATCTCCTCCCTGCTATTTCCCATATAATTAACTTCTCTCTGGATTCTGGAGTTTTTCCGTCGCTGTGGCGTAAAGCTTACATTATACCTCTCCCAAAAATTTCTAATCCTTCTTTACCTAATCACTTCCGACCTATATCCATTCTTCCCTTTTTATCAAAGGTGCTAGAGGCTTGTGTACACAAACAGCTATCACATTTTATCTTCTCGAATAACCTGTTAAGCTCATTACAGTCTGGTTTCAGGCCGGGTCATAGCACTGTTTCCGCGCTCCTCAAAGTCACTAGTGACATTAGGGCAGGCATGGAGGAAACTAAAGTCACAGTACTGGTTTTGGTTGACTTCTCTAACGCCTTTAATGCCATCAGTCACGACATCCTATTATCAATCCTTTCACTTTCTATGATCTCATCTGAGGCTTTGGAGTGGTTCTCATCTTATATTCGAGGCCGCCAGCAGTCAGTTCGCATTGACGAGTCCTCATCAAGTTGGTGTGACTTGCATGCTGGTGTTCCTCAAGGCGGTATTCTATCTTCATTGTTATTTTCGATATTTATAAATCTCATTACCCCAAATCTTCAGTGTGCGTATCATTTGTATGCTGATGACTTGCAGTTGTACTCACACGCGAAGGTCGACTGTATATCTACAGCAATTGAGTCTCTTAATAGGGACCTAGAGTATATAAAGAACTGGTCTGATAAGTTTGGTCTTAAAGTTAACCCATCCAAATGTCAGGCTATAATAATAGGTAGCCAACGGATGATAAAGAAACTGGATCCCACAGCTTTACCACCGATCATTTTTAGCGGTTTTATTTTAGAACTGAGTAATTCGGTGAAAGACCTTGGATTGCACATTGACTCCACCTTGAGCTGGCAAACTCAAGAGTCAAATGTTTGTCAGAAAGTGTCGGGTATTTTGCGTTCTCTCTACCGCCTGAAGAACTTTCTCCCGTCCAGGACCAAGACGATTATTGTGCAGACCTTAATTTTTCCCATTTTTGACTATGGTGATGTGTGTTATTTTGACCTGAATGCAGAACTCTTGAACAAATATGACCGTCTTCTTAATAACTGCATTCGATTCATTTTTAATCTTCGAAAGTATGATCATGTGTCTACTTATCGCTCTCAACTCAACTGGTTACCCATTCGTCAGCGCCGTAGTCTACGTGCACTCACTACTCTTTACTCTATCTTGATGTCTCCTAATCCTCCATCTTATTTAACTCCTCATTTTCAATATCTTAGCTCCAATCATGATAGAGTTCTCCGTTCTAGTAATAACCTTTTGCTTCAGTGCCCCCCTTTTAGTACTTACTTTGTTCAATCATCGTTCTTTGTTCAATCTGTTCTTCTTTGGAACGCTCTGCCTTCCGAAATCAGGAGTGCCGAAAACCGGATTACGTTCAAGTCTAAAGTGCGAGAAATGCTCGTCAATAAAATGGCAGAATCAACTTAGCGTTCGTAGTTAGCAGTATTTAATATTATATTTAATATATATGTGTGTGTGTGTGTGTATGTATCAGGGATGTTGCGGATGCCGATTTTTTCACATCCGCGGATGTGAATGCGGAAGCGGATTTTTGAAGGTTCACATCCGCGGATGCGGATGCGGATGCGGATGTTTAAGATATTATATAAATATAGTGTATGAATGAAAAATTAAAACAATGATAAAGTAATTATTAACATTTTTATTAATGAAAATTAGTATTAAGTATAATTCTGCAATTTTTATTTAAGTATTTCACTTACTAATTTTCATATTAGTTAGTGAACCTAATGATAAAGTAATTATCAACATTTTTATTAATGAAAATCAGTATTAAGTGTAATGCTTCTATATTTTTTAACTTCACTTACTAAGTTTCATATTAATAAGTGAAGTTAAAAATACTTAATAACGAATTATACTGCCGCCTTTTCTGATTCAAGGAGGTTACGCAGAGGTTTGTAAATTAAACTTGCGCTACTAAATAATTGTTCGCTAGGAACACTGCCTGATGGAGTGAATAAAAATCTTCGTGCTATCGGTGGTAATATCTTAAATTCCTCTCGATGAACACTTTACCACTTAAGAGGATTTTCATCCACATTGAGTCTTTTTTTAGCACGGTATGAAAGTAATTCCTTTTTGAGTACAGCTTCAGTGCTACCATTTCCTGGTACTTCTTGACTCTCATCTTCACTTGACGAATCTAAATCTAAATGTAAACAAATCGTAAAAACAGTTCTTTTGAGGTCGCTTTTACAATTTAAACCTATTGTGATTATTATCATAGCAAAATGTGATTATTTATCACAAATATAAAAATTTATTAAAGATATAAAATTTTTTAGTGTTTAACATTAATTAATAAGTATAAAATTTAAATTACGACAAAAATAAAACAAATAACTAACCGACATTTACAAAGAAACTAAAAAACGAAAGGAACGAGTATTTCTTAATTTGGTCGGATTGTACAAGCCAGGTTTGTTTGTTTAAATTCTATTTTTTCGTAAAATGGGAAGGATTAAGTATCAAGACAGCTACGACTAAAGAAATGTTAAAAACGACATCACTACCTATTTAAATAATGATATTATGATAAATTTCTAGACTAATTATTTGCTAAAAAAGCGACGATTTTATCTTCTGTAATTGATTTTCTTTACTCATGATCTCATATTTGGAAAATTCTTCTGGGTGCATCGACTTTAGATGATTTTTAAAGAAAAGGTGGTTCGGCCCTTGCGAGAGTAGTTTTTATTGGATACTTTACAATCAGTCTTATCAAGGTCCTCTTCATTTGGTTCAAAATAATTTCAAATATTACTTTGTGTCGGTGGTGACATTATTAATTAACGTGTAAGATAATTTAACAATAACGGGAACCTCACTAGATAAATATAGAAAATTGTTTTAAAATGATAAGCTTTACCTACAGTAAAACGTATTAAACGTATTACCATAATGGCATTTACCTGACGATTTCCCAATAAACAATTATTTAAGTACACACAATGATCCACACAACAAGTAATCCACAGCGCAAACAAACATGTTATGATTTATTTACAATAAACAAACAATGCACCACAAGAAACGCGTCGGAACTTGTTCACCATGTTTTCGCTCCCATTGGTATTTGTCACGTGCAAACGGTACGCGCCATTGCTGGCCCCGTTCATTTCTTTCTTGTCACAACTTGTATTACATTCGCATCCGCATGAAAATCCGCATCGATTATTGCGGATGCGGATGCGGATGCAGAAGTCAAAATCTATGTGGAAGCTCCGCATTTGCGGATGCGGATGCGGATATTCGCAACATCCCTAGTATGTATGTATATATATGTATGTATATATATGTTTAATTTTATGTATATATACTTACATAATGTTTATATATGTAAATATTTATACGTTTATATATGTATGAGTTTATACATGTGTATATATGTATATATGTATTGTACATACTTCTTATTACACCTACCTCTTTTATCTCTGCACTACTCTAAGGTAGACTGGTAGATAATGCCTCAGGCATTAAGTCCGCCTATATACATCTAATGTATATATGAAGTTAAATAAATAAATAAATATATCTGAAACCTTTTGTAGGTCATTTAGCATCTATACATGCAACAGTTATAGTAGAAACGACTTTTTGCCATTACAATTGATAAAATAGGTAATATAGGTACATAATATATATAATTTTTAAATTACATTAAAATTTTTCAACTATTTCTCCTACAATTAAACAAACTAAACACTAAACAAAAACTATTTCAATAAGTATTTACAAAAAACTATTTACGTAAACAGTGTTAAAAAACTTTAACATTCAATCACCTACAACGTACCTATATTAGAAAGTACTCTGTGCTTATAACGCGCTTGCCCCGACTGTGTATGTTACCCTGGGTGCCTTGCGATTGTGAGTAATTATTTCACGCAGTTAGCAACAGTGACAGAGGGCTGACCAAGGTCCCTCTCTCCTCCAGTTTGTGTAGCTACACTGTCCTGGTTACATACTCAGGTTAATTGCAGATTGTTATTTAGCTGAAGCTTTATTATGTAATTGCTTGTTGTCTTAAAATAAACAAAAAGCCACCATATAGTGGTGGTGTACAAATATCCACTACCCCATTTCGTCCTGTACGTCGTGGGTGTCTTAAGAGTTGATAGATGGAAACTGAAACAGGAGATGAGTAGCAGCATCTTCCTGAATAAATATCAAAATAATAAAAACACTAATGTTGCCTACCAGCCTGCAAAGCATGGCTACTATGGAAAAGTCTCCTCTATGAGGCAATAATAGGGTAGGCCTATGTTCAGCCGTGAACTTTTATAGGATGTAATGGATGCATGGATGGATGAACAGACAGAAAACAACATTTTTTTAAATGATGATTCATGTCTTTATAACTTGGAAACAATCACCTGAAGTTAAGAGTAACCAGATATTTTGTTAGAACTGATAGATACTTTAATGTTTTATAATAAATACTGCTATTAGTGCAACCTACCTGCCAATGACCATGTCTCAACGAAAGGAGGCCCATGTTCAGCTGTGGACGACTGTTATGGATGTATAGATGAAATGGATATAATTGCTTGTTATTTTTAAAATAAAAATATTTAAATTTGTAGTTGCTCATGGATTAAAGATATATTAAATAACATAATATGTACATCTATTAAGATGTATATTTTTTTTATAGAAGAGGGGGCAAACAAGCATGCCGCTCACCTGATGTTAAGTGACTACCGCCGCACATGATCAACCGCAACACCAGAGGAATTGCAGGTGCGTTGCCGGCCCTTTAGAAAGGAGTAAGCTCTTTTCTTGAGGGTGGTAGACTATTCCACAGAGAGGTTGTACGCGGAAGAAAACTTCTTTTGAAATGTACTGTGGTGAACCGCCAAGCACCCGGATGGTGTGGATGGTATCGGGACGTTTGTCGCGTAGTGCGTTCACGAAATTTGGCGGGTGGGATTAATCCGAACAATTCCTCAGAGCACTCTCCATGGTATATGCGAAATAAAATGCAAAGAGATGCATCATCTCTTCGCAGTGCCAGTGAATCGAGTCGATCGGAAAGCACTCGGTCGTCGACGATTCGAGCCGCTCTGCGCTGGATGCGGTCAAGTGGAAGGAGCTGGTACTGGAGAGCCCCAGCCCAGAGATGGGAACAGTATTCCATGTGCGGCCGAACCTGCGCCTTGTAAAGTTGCAGGCGGTGTGCCGGCATGAAATACTGTCCCGCTCTGCTGAGCACGCCAAGCTTTTTAGAGGCCAATTTGGCCTTCTCTTCCAAGTGACCACGAAACTGCACGTCACTCGATATGTCAACGCCGAGGATTCCGATAGTGGCTGAGGCAACAAGGGGAGTGCCTTGAAACTGAGGAGATACGACAAAGGGGTTCTTTTTAGCGGTTAACGCGCAAACTTGTGTCTTCTGGGGGTTAAACTGGACTGGATTTAGTCGCCCCCAATCCGAGACTCTGTTTAGCAAAGACTCGACTCGAGAAGACAGACACAAGTTTATCCCGGCACTCGGAGACGTTTTCCCGAGAAATATTGGCTCGGCCGGTGTAAAGAGCATCACCAGTGCTGTCATCTGCATAGCAATGAATGTTACGGGTTTGCAACATATCATTGATATGCAGAAGAAACAGCGTTGGCGATAGCACGCAGCCTTGTGGAACACCAGCATTAATAGGCTTACATCATAGATAACAGCTAATATTCCATTCTTATATTTATTTTAAACATTTTCAGTTGGATGCTACATTTGCTGCATTAGTTGACTTCCTGTGGATGGCATATAATGTAAGTAGTACACAAAATTTATATGAAGTTTTTCCTTATAACTCAATGACATGTTAATAAGAAATTGCGATTGCAATTTCTTTGGAATTGTCTTTGGAAGACAAAAGGTCTTCCTCATAAATTTTGGGAATTTATGAGGAAGACCTTTTGTCAGTGGTAAAGTTTTGATAGTCTGTATGAATGTTAAATGAATGGTATATATTATACAGGGTTATTTTTCACAGAGTAGCCAAATTTTATATTTAAGTTCAAATATATAAATCATGATACACTGTTATTGCAGTTTTTGAAAATATGAGTTATACACTCATATTTTCTACATTTAGATGAAATTATCCCAAATTGAATGTGATTTATGGGCAACAACTATGCGTACGCGCGCTCCTCTGTGTGCAACTGAATGAGCCTTACGAATGTGTGCGTGCGTATTAAAATAGTAGGCGTTAGATATTTATGAATGACAATCAGTTAAAATAAGTGCTTTACCACATATTCTAAATTTAAGTAGTAAAAAAGGACAAAATGTTTGAGATTTTTTTATAATTATTCTGAACCTTCTCTGCAATTTTGGCCGTATGTTGCAAAATAACCCTGACAGTCTAACGTGAAATGTAAAAATTTCAAGTAAACATTATTAAAGGGTTCTGTAGACTTACCTACTTTATAACGTTAACCTTTCTGAAAATTATGGACTCTTGAAATACTATAAGAGTCTATAATATGTTATAGTTACTATAATATAGTATATATTAAATTAATTGATTTTTAGCTAAATTACTGTAAAATATGGAGACAGTACAAAATATCATCATAGATAATATAGTTAACTTTTTTTATAGAATAAGGGTGACAAATGAGCACACAGTCCACCTGATGGTAAGTGGATGCTGTGGCCCATAGACTGTCTTCAATTAAGAATCAAAATGCAGATGCGTTGCCAGCCCTGAGGACTGAGATGGAATGCCTCATTTCCAGTAAAAAGGATCTCCGGTTCTCTACATTCGCCATATGAAACATAACAGCATTAAGCTGCTATTTTACGCTGGTATTATGTGAGAGCGTGGTCCTTCCCCGGTCGAGCCGACCCATTCGTGCTGCAACCACAATACAGCTGCAGCATGGCTCTACCACGTAAAAAAACTGTTGAAAATAAAGACAGTGAAATTTCATTTGGATATTAAGTAGTATTCTTTCATACATCATCAGCGCGTAAGTCTACTGTTGCGCATAAGCCTCTTCCATTGTAGAGAGTTTTTTTATTGTTTTTATTTTTAGTTTTAGAATCTTAACACTGGCATTTTCTCCTGTATCGTGGAGATAGTGTACAAACATAAATTGGTATTCGAACCCGCGGCCCTGGACGCCATAACTCATTTTCTAACCCGGTACGCCACGGAGCCGTCGCCTTGTCGTGTTTGGCAAGCGGATTGACGATCGCAGTATCAGATGTCTCGAACTGACGTAAACAAAATGATGATTGGCCTTGTAGTAGTAGAGTAAGAATATCCCCCTACTTCATATCGGGTGGGTGTCGTAGGAGGCGAAATAGAGAAACTGAAGCAGCAGACAGGCAACAGCTTCTCCCTGATATCAACTCAATAATAAAGAAAGACGGAGTCTTCCTAATAACAAAGCTAACCCGCCTGCAAAGCGTGGCAACTATACCAAATATAACCATTATGAGGCAATCTATGTAGAAGGCATATCTTCAGCAGTGGACTCTGATAGGTTGATGATGATGATGATAATGTAAGCGAGGTGGTTATATCGTCATCTACCTAAAACCACAAGATCTTTCTCATATTCCTTTATTAATTCTTACTATAATAATAACAAACGGGATAATGGGATATAACAGGACGAACGAACTAGTACTAGGCAAGCATATATTTGCAAGAGGCTGTAGGATAGTTCTGGTTTACATTTTGTAGACTTATACTACTTTTATTAATTTCTGTACGCATAGCATAAACTTAGTATACCTCAAAACTTGAAAACGATAGCAGTCCAGTTGAATATTTTAATCAGTACCTAAATACTTTATATTATTTTTATCATAAGGATGTTTAATAGGCAGGAGATGGGCAGCAGCGTCTTCCTGATGACAACTGTGACGTAATAAAAAACTGCGGTTGCCAACCCGCTCGCCAAGCGTGGCAACTATGGCAAATACCCCCCAATGAACAAATACACAAACAGACGGCCCCCAGTCCCCGGCGGCCCCGCTATTCCTGGCTACGGTGGCGACCATGGTAACGGCGGGGCAGGGGGTGCTAAGAATCTCCGGTGGAGGTTCGGTTGCCACCTACGACGACTCGACCTGGCAACATATAACGCACGCACCCTGAGGACTGACGAGAAGATACTGGAGCTGGAAGAAGAGGTAGACAAGTTGCGCTGGCATATTATTGGATTATCCGAGGTCCGAAGAGAGGGGGGAGGACACGGCAATCCTCGAGTCCGGCAACTTGTTCTATCACCGGGAGGGCGACCATCTGTCCCAAGGAGGTGTCGGATTTATCGTCCACAAATCTCTCGTCAACAACGTTGTAAAGATTGGGAGTGTGTCGACGAGGGTCGCGTACCTGATACTCAGAATCACCAAACGGTATTCGCTGAAGGTCATTCAGGTTTACGCACCAACCTCGGCACATCCCGATGAGGAGGTGGAGGAAATGTATGAGGATATTTCCAGAGCCATACATTCCTCCAGAACCTACTACACGGTGTTGATGGGAGACTTCAACGCAAAACTGGGCACAAGAGAAAGCGGTGAGCTGAAGGTAGGGAAATTTGGAGTAGGGCAACGGAACCGAAGGGGCCAGCAGCTGGCCGACTTTATGGAGAAAGAGGGACTCTTTATGATGAACTCTTTCTTCCAGAAGCGGCCCCACAGGAAGTGGACCTGGTCGAGCCCCCGACGGTTCGACAAAAAATGAGATTGACTTCATTATGACGACCAGACGCCAACTGTTCAGTGATGTCTCAGTGATCGCAAGGGTGAAAACTGGCAGCGATCACCGAATGGTTAGAGGCACACTGAACCTAAACGTTAAGTTGGAGAGGTCTCGTCTAATGAAGTCAACGCTCCGTCCCCCTCGTGCTCTAATCCAGAATCCCGAAACCTTTCAGCTCGAGTTACGTAACCGCTTCCAGTGCCTAGAAGATTGCAATGCAGTGGACGATATGAACGACAAGCTCGTGGAAACTGTCCATGCGGTCGGAGCTAAGTTCTGTAAGACCCGCCGCAGAAGAACACAAAAACTCTCCGATCACACTCTTAATCTCATGGCTGTTAGACGGGAGATGAGGCTGCAATCGTCAACAGATTTGACAGCATACAGGCAACTGAACAGACAGATCTCCAAATGCATACGGCGAGACTTACGCAACTTTAATACTTCTCGTATTAAAGAAGCGATCGAGCGGAACCAGGGCTCCAAAGTCTTTGCCAGAGATCTGTCTGCCAGAAAGAGCCAACTGTCAAGGCTGAAGACTGAGTGTGGCAACATCGTTTCCGGGACACCTGAGATTTTGAGTGAGATTGAGAGGTTCTATGGGCAGCTGTACACATCATCGTTGGAGCCACACGCAAGTGTGAGTAACGATCCAAGAGCAAGTCTTATCCGACACTATTCCGATGATATCCCGGACGTCAGTCTAAGCGAGATTAGAATGGCTCTCCAGCACCTTAAAAACGGCAGGGCCCCAGGCGAGGATGGAATTACAGCGGAGCTTCTGAAAGCGGGTGGAACACCGGTACTTGAAGTCCTTCAGAAGCTCTTCAATTCCGTCCTCCATGGTGGCACTACTCCAGAGGCGTGGAGCAGAAGTGCGGTGGTCTTGTTCTTTAAGAAAGGCGACAACGCTCTCTTAAAGAACTACAGACCGATTTCCCTTCTGAGCCGCATCTACGTGCTGTTTTCGAGAGTCATTACGAATCGTCTCGCACGCAGACTTGACGACTTCCAGCCTCCCGAACAAGCCGGTTTCCGAAAAGGCTTCAGTACCATAGACCACATACATACCCTGCGGCAGATTGTACAGAAGACTGAAGAGTACAATCTGCCACTTTGCCTGGCGTATGTGGACTATGAGAAAGCCTTTGATTCCGTCGAAATTTGGGCGGTGCTACAGTCCCTTCAGCGGTGCCAAGTTGACTGTCGGTATATCGAAGTACTGAAGTGTTTGTACAGTAGGGCTACGATGGCTATCCGAGTACAGAACCAGAGCTCGAAACTCTATCCAACTGCAGAGAGGTGTAAGACAGGGTGACGTTATATCCCCGAAACTCTTCACCGCTGCATTGGAAGACGTTTTCAAGCTACTGGACTGGAAAGGATACGGTATTGACATCAATGGCGAGTACATCACTCACCTTCGATTTGCCGACGATATAGTCCTTATGGCAGAATCGCTGGAGGACTTAAGCACTATGCTCAATGACCTCAATAGTGCCTCCCAACGGATAGGTCTTAAGATGAACATGGACAAAACAAAGATCATGTTCAATGTCCATGTCACACCTATGCCGGTAGTTGTTGGGAGCACTATGCTCGAAGTTGTTGACGAATACGTTTACCTGGGACAAATAGTCCGACTAGGTAAGTCCAACTTCGACCGAGAGGTCAATCGACGGATTCAACTCGGCTGGGCAGCGTTCGGGAAATTAAGACACATCTTCTCGTCCGGTATACCTCAATCTCTGAAAACTAAAGTGTACAACCAGTGCGTGTTGCCAGTGATGACTTACGGATCAGAGACGTGGTCCTTCACTGCTGGCCGTATGAGGACGCTCAAGGTCGCTCAGCGAGCTATGGAGAGGGCTATGCTCGGAGTTTCTCTGCGTGATAGACTCAGAAATGAGGATATCCGCAGTAAAACCAGAGTGACCGACATAGCCCAACGGATTAGTAAGCTGAAGTGGCAATGGGCCGGCCATATAGCTCGAAGAACCGATAACCGATGGGGAAGAAAGGTTCTCGAGTGGCAGCCTCGTACCGGTAGGCGTAGTGTAGGGCGACCCCCCACTAGATGGAGTGACGACCTGGTAAGACATGCAGGAAGTCGATGGATGCAGGTGGCTCAGGACCGTGCTTTGTGGCATTACTTGGGGGAGGCCTATGTTCAGCAGTGGACTTGTGAAGGGCTGTAATGATGATGATGATGATGATGTTTAACGGGACAAAATAGGACAATAGGTTTATTTTTAGTCTTCATCATCATCATTACAGCGCCTCACAAGTCCACTGCTGAACACAGGCCTCCCCCAAGGAATGCCACAAAAAGCGGTCCGGAGCCACCTGCATCCATCGACTTTCTGCATGTCTTACCAGGTCGTCACTCCACCTAGTGAGGGATCGCCCTACACTACGCCTACCGGTACGAGGCTGCCACTCGAGAACCTTTATACTTCATCGGTTGCCGGTTTTTCGAGCTATATGGCCGGCCCACTGCCACTTCAGCTAACTAATCCGTTGGGCTATGTCGGTTACTCTGTTTCTACTGTGGATATCCTCATTTTTAAGTTTATCACGCAGAAAAACTCCGAGCATAGCCCTCTCCATAGTTCGCTGAGAGACCTTAAGCGTCCTCATACAGCCAGCAGTGAAGGACCATGTCTCAGATCCGTAAGTCATCATTGTCGTAACTTCCCGAATGCTGCCCGGCTGAGTTGAATCCGTCGATTGACCTCTCAGTCGAAGTTGGACTTACCTAGTCGGACAATTTGTCCTAGGTTAACATACTTGTGAACATCTTCGAGATTAGTGCTCCCAACAACTACCGGCATAGGTGTGACATGGACATTAAACATGATCTTTGTTTTGTCCATGTTCATCTTAAGACTTATATGTTGGGAGACACAATTGAGGTACTCCAGCGATTCTGCCATAAGGACTATATCGTCGGTAAATCGAAGGTGAGTGATGTACTCGCCATTGATCGATCGCCATTATCATTTCCAGTCCAGTAGTTTGAAAACTTCTTCCAATGCAGTGGTGAAGAGTTTCGGGGATATAACAGTACCCTGCTTTACACCTCTCTGCAGTTGGATAGGTTTCATACTCTGGTTCTGTACTCGGATAGCCTACTGTACAAACACTTCAGCACTTCGATATACCGACAGTGAACTTGGCACCGCTGAAGGGACTGTAGCACCGCTTAAATTTCGACGGAATCAAAGGCTTTCTTATAGTCCAAATACGCCAGGCAAAGTGACAGATTGTACTCTTCATTGTTTTCTGTACAATCTGCCGCAGGGTATGTGTGTGTTCTATGATACTAAAGCCTTTTCAGAAACCGGCTTGTTCGGTAAGCTGGAAGGCGTCGAGTATGCGTGCGAGACAATTCGTAATGACTCGAAAACAGTACGGCTCAGAAGCGAAATCGGTCTGTAGTTCTTCAAGAGAGCGTAATCGCCTCTTTTAGCCTTTATACTTTTTTTTTGATGCTACTACACGTGTCCGGTCTGGGTAATTTGCATCAGTCCACTGTGCATGTGTTTTCTATCGTATCGCTATTGAGTGACTGTATAACAAAACAGTTCCATTTCCGTCCGCTAGGAGCGCTGTTTAATATTACGGCGATACGAAAACGTCAAAAACTTATACTAAGGACACAGATCTCAAGGAGGTGGTAATAGCGTCATCTATTGGAAACCATGACGTCTTCTTGACATTCCCCTCACTCCTGACTTCTGACAGCGAAGAGATAAGATGTAGTTACGAATTTTCTTAAATTCTGAAATATGGGTCATTATTTTTAATTATTGTGATGCCTTGTTAATTTCAGATTTACTGTTGGCTGTGTGTCCTATCGCAATATCAGATAATATTGGAGATGCAGTCGCCGAATATTGAGATCTTAGTAGAGTACTAACAGTGAGTTTACTTCAGTTTAGTATTTTAAACAGTGTTAAGTTTTGAAACTTAAATGAATGCATTCTATGATTATTTATGGAAAAAGCTATCCGTCCAGATTATATTTAACTCAGTTAAGACTGATTCAACAAACTAAAAGGCAGCAGGATCCTATTTACAGATATGCATTTAAATATGGTGTAGATGTGATAAAGACATATTGCCATTTATTTGGAATCGGCTGATTTTATCTGTTGTATATATTAAATCTCATAATTAAAGTTATATGTCTCACAAAACTGCCCACCGATAAAATAAATTTATCGGAAATAAAGTGTTTTTAATATAACATTAATGTGTGAATTGGAAAAAAGAATGTGTATTTATTTATATTATTTGATATTGATATTTATAAAAGTTAATTTTTTCTTTCTATGTTCTATAATAACGTCTTTAATTTTATCAAACATCTAATAAAAATATTGCAGAAATTTGTAATTTGAATATTTTACAGTTGTTATATATTTATTTTATTTTGATTATATTTACTATCTTCATATATCTTATTTCCTAAAAGTATTATAAACCTTTTATTTTTCTCATAATATATAGTTATAATCTTAATTGGATATACTTAGTTTAAAAAACGATATCTAACTCTTAAGATAAAAATGTAACCAAACTAACCTTAGTATACTTTCATTTAAAACCAATTTGAGCAAAATTGAAGTTGATATTAAGCTAAGTTACATACAAATTGAACCATAATACCAACCCTGTTCTTCAAATGCTAGTATCTTAAAAATAACTCGAGGAAATTGGATCTTTTTTGTTTAACTAAGTCCAGTTATAATTATTACAAATAGGAAGATTTTATTTTCATATAAGTATAGTTTATTATATTTATGATTATGTTTTAAATTAACATTTAAATGTAAGTTAGTGACTTTTTTGTTTTTACTGTCCGTCCGTGTCTTAAAAAAATAAAGAATTTATAAAAATAGGCTACTGGAGGTGTAATATGATTACAATTGTTAGCCGTTTTAGTTTTATTAAGAAAGATTCAGTGGCATATATACTTGATTTACTAAAATTGTTAGTGTGTAAGTACTTTTTTATTAACATTGTGACCTAGCCGCATTTTTGTTATTGTATTTGAGTAACACTATTTTCAACCGATTTCAAAAGACGAGGAGGTGATTATTTCGACACCGAACGATAATGAACTTTTTTCTATGTGAATCTATTTTGATGACAATTTTCTTATTTGAAGCTTTTGCTTCTCATGCTCTCTCATTCTCATGCATTTTATTTAAGATTGTTCTTCTCATGTGGTCCCATAAAAATTTGATCAAGATCTGACCAGAAGTTTTCGAGTTATACTGAATAATGCGCATTAAATACACTTCGACTACATTGATGATGTTCTATTTTTATTTATATTGAAGTCGGTTGTACAAATTTTTTAATTTTACCACTTGTACTTTATTTATACCAATAAATAAGAAATTATACATTTTTATTACATACATTCTTGTAAATGATTATTTAGTAATGTAATTATGTATCTTTCTTAGCCATAAACATGTTAATGTTTTATATTTTGTACTATGTAAGTTATTAGTATTGTAAGGTAAAGTGACGTTAGGCGATATAACTAACTATTAATATTATTAACATACCAACATATCATAAATATATTAGTTTGTGAATGATATTATGTGCAAAACTGCCCGACAAAGAATCTTAATATGTATTAGCAGGTGTCTTAGACGTAGTTTTTGTCTTGTAATGTATTTTTTTAAGACTACGAATGTTAAAAAATGGATATGACATTTTAAGTGCAATTATAAAAAGTTTTAGTTTAAGATTTTGTACTTTATTGCAGAAGAAAATTCTGTATTTAAAAATTACGTCGCTTATAATCAGTATGACAACAATACCTAAAGAAACTTATTACATACTTCAAATTTCTACTTCACATCTTTATAGCAGTAGCTAGTTAGTAAAATGCCATTGTTTATTTCGCCTATCACTTTAACATTACGTTATTCAAAAATAAAATTCATAAAATACTTATCCGCTTGTAATTAAATTTGTTGTAATAAAAATTTATGCTTTGTTGCGTGACTCATATATACCTCGTGAATAATTTGTGAATACAGTATCGACTCGAGAACCATTCTTCCCCATCGGTTATCGGTTCTTCGAGCTTCGGATATCCTCATTTCTGAGTCTATCACGCAGAGAAACTCCGAGCATAGCCCTCTTCATAGCTCGCTGAGCAACCTTGAGCGTCCTCAAACGGCCAGCAGTGAAGGACCACGTCTCTGATCCGTAAGTCATCACTGGCAACACGCACTGGTTGTACACTTTAGTTTTCAGAGATTGAGGTATACCTGACGAGAAGATGTGTCGTAATTTCCCGAACGCTGCCCAGCCGAGTTGAATCCGTCGATTGACCTCTCGGTCGAAGTTGGACTTACCTAGTCGGACTATTTGTCCCAGGTAAACGTACTCGTCAACAACTTCGAGCATAGTGCTCCCCACAACTACCGGCATAGGTGTGACATGGACATTGAACATAATCTTTGTTTTTGTCCATGTTCAAAAAATGTTCAAAAAAAATATATTGTATATACATATTATGTTGAGTAATTTCTTAACTAAAACTTATCAGATAACCGTTTGTATGATGATATTGTGAATATATGAACATGTCAGCTGACTATATCTCGGTGGGAAGATTGTCAGCTGATGCCCTGAAGGGTGTAACACATGAGCCAGACAGGAGCATCTGTCGTCTATTTAAATACACCAGCTGACGAGGTTTCTCTTGGCATATTGCTAGCTGATTTTTTATTACAGAATCATGTCTATCAGCTGACACATTTTTATATAGAAGGAAATGCAGCTTTTTTATCTATCGCTTCTCATTTTGACAACTGTCAAAGTTATAAGTGATAAGTTATTATAATATCCTACATAAGCGCTGCAATATTTTACCTACTCGGTGCCTCGAAGATGGAACTTTGCGCGTCGTTCGAAAAATATTATGTTTTCTCAGAGGTGAAACCTATGTAGTTTAAATAAAACGTAACCTACTGACAAAATTTCATCCAAACTTTTACAGCGCTTTTTTAGAAACCAATAAGTATAGGATTATTAGGCAAAGTTTGAAAATATACAGTTGTGAGAGATTGAGTTTAAAACATCGTCGGTGAACTCAGTTTTGTTTCTGTAAGTAGTAAGATTCAAAACATTCCAAAATGATGAGAAAAAAATTTGAATCAATTTTAAAATAAAAAATTTGTGAAATGAGTAGATTATTTTACTAACTGGTGATATGATGTACCTAACTACAAGATACCAAATGAGTAGTAGTAGTACCACAAGCGAGTACCACAAGCGAGTACCACTCTTGGTTCGACTATAATTTTGACGCTGCAATAATGCAGAGTTTGGCAATAGTTTATTTTTACGAATAGCGTAACCACAGATGCTACAAAACACTAGTACTCAAGTATTTGATTGGGAATTTGGATTATTATATAAATTAGTCTACACTTACTACTTTATTTACCTTTAATTTGAAAATTTTTCATTGTATTCATTATATACATTTTTCATCTTAAAATGTATTGTTAAGTGCCTGATAGAAATGTAGTTACGTATTAGACTGCAAATATACTTAGTCAAGTAATAATTATATAATGATGAGTCATTATTATATAATGACTCATTATTATATAATTAATTTTGGTCAGCAATCTTTATTAAATAAATTATGGAAAATTATTGTTGAAAACAACTGACATTTTTTTAAATTTACATTGAGGGTTTCGTGTAAAAAGGAAACTGAGAAAAGTTTTTTCTTCAGAAGGATTATTAAAATGTAAATTGGTATTTATTCAACCCAAATATCTAACTCATTGATAATTCTTTTTAAAATATAATACTGAAGACTAAACGAACTTACAGTCCAACTAATAATGCGTCGAATGCAGTCCATGGCTTTAATCTAAACTCTAAAGTTTACTCACCTACTCACATGCATCTCGATTGTATTAAATGCAATTAACCTTTATCGATGCAAATAAAGGCTTATATTTTATTATCACTTAATAATTCATAAATTAATCACATTAATTTTAGTAATAAAACCCAACGAAACTAAGAAATATTGTTCGAATCAGAAAAAATGAATTGAATATTTTAAATGTAATAAGAGATTATATATGTATTATAAATAGTATAGTGTATTTTTGTACCTTACTTTGATTATCTTTTAAGAATTTAAATCTGAAAATCAAGCTGGGTTATTTTCGCAATAACTTTTATCTTAAGTGCTTAAAGTACAGTTTCAACTAATTGTTTAGAATAAGCTTTAATTTTTTAATCCGTCCAATACTATCGCCCAATTTATACACCATTTTTATTTCACCATTTAATATATACATGATGTATGTGCAAATATAAATTTATATAAAATATAATAAGTTTCATTTGTGTTGATTTTTATTATAATGTTTACTGACCAAGTTTATTTGGATTGCTTATTTAATTCCAGTGATAAGTGTATACTTAAAGGATAAAAGTGTTTATTTTACTCATAAAATGAATCTTGCAAACGCCATTTATTATGAAATTAATGAACATTTACTGTTAATTTTCGAACCTTAAAGAATGTATAGTTTGTGAATAAACACCGTGATTAATTGTGTTTTACCGTGTAATAAATTTTAATAATGATTCATATACAACACGCTGTTTTGTTATTTTCATCATGGTTTCCTGAAATTAATTTTGAATTTTATGGATTGTGGCAACACCTTTTTCCTAAATGCTGGTCCTAGAATAGTAAAGTAACTAACTAGCCGCTTACAGCTTACTGCTGATTGAATATAGAACTCCTTTATTTTTGTATTGGTTTAGGAGTAAAAAGAAACAAAGTGGAGCGCTGTACTACCCCAGCACGTGTTAGCGGCGTTTACTTGTGTCGAGTGAGCGCGGTGTTTCTGATGTAATATCTTTTTTTGTAATGGCAATGTTGTTTCACTAGTCAGTAGGGTTTGTGTTCAAAATCATCGTCATTATTTTAGCCCATCACAATTCCACATTTGAACATAGCCATCTTCCGAGGCACGGCCCGAAGCACGGTCCTGAGCCACCAACATTCACCGACTTCCTGAATCTCTTACCGTCACTTCGTGTAGTTGTGTCGCCCTACACTGCGCTTCCACTTTGAGGATGCCACTTGAGGACCTTTTTCTCCCATCAATTGTCGGTTCTTCAAGCTATGGCCAGCACATTGCCACTTCATCTTATTGATCCCTGCTCAAAATAGTTGTAATTTCCGCTATTAAGTTAGTTGGCACTTGACACAGTCTTAATAATAGTCTTTAGTTTTTGTTTCTCACCACAGAGTACATATGTATATATAGGTGTATATGTAGGTTTCTCATCAGATGGAACGCAGTAACGTCATGTTGTCTTTACTCAGTGTATGTGTTCTATTTGAATCTTAATTGGTCGAGCCGTAACTCCTAAATGATGTATCAATCGCATGACTTACATAGACTATATTATAGCGTCAGCATAAAATAAATATGGCGGATATAAAACCGTCAAAACTTGCGGATTAAAAATAATAACAATGAAATGTATGTATCGTGTCGGGTCACGTGTCGTTCTTATTAATTTAATTTGTTAAAAAATATGTATTATATTTTCTTTAAGTGGTTCGAAATGGAGTAGAATAATTTTGCAGCATTTAGCTTTCCATTTTCATTCGATAAGGTGCAATGTAAGTATCTTTAAGGCAATAATGAATAAGCTAGGTAGCAAGGTCAGTTAAGCGAAGTCAGTGCGCTTTTCCATCTTCGGTTACACCACTTACGATCAGGTGGGATTGTAGTCAAGATTTGGCTTAAAGTAACAAAAAAAATAGGATTAGCTTTTTTTTATAACAGTAATTCACCTGTTTCACAAATCGTGGCTTAGGTTGAGCCGGGTTGTTTTTAGAAGTTGCCTAGTAAACGATGATGGTGACCATCGTGAGATTTTAGCTGCTATAAGCCCAACATAATTCCGTTGCTCCCGCAGCGGATGATATTCATGAGGATTTCTCCATGAAAAAAAAGGTTCTGTTTCGAATCCAAGACACGTAACGAAACAGTGTACGACAATACCCATGGGTTTGTGTTCGGCGTGTTAGTATAGTTTTCAGCTGTATGTAATTCCGTGTTGGACAACAGACACGGTATCTTTGATCGTGTATTGAAAAAAATAAGCTTCTTATTATCTTTTATTTTCCGTCTTTACGTATCAAACAGTAAGATATACTGTGGCCCGTTGGATCTCTATAATTTTAATAAACTAAACTTATTATTAAGTAAGATATTGGCTTTAATTGCTTATGGTTATAGATACTTTGGTCTTTGCATTTTTGATGTGAAAATTAAAAAAATGAGCTTTTAAAAAGGTGGGAAATACAAAAACAAATGTTATTATGATTAGAAACTGTTTCTTGTCATATTATGTTGATTACATTATATTTATCTATATTTATCTGCCGGCCATGTATCTCAAAGAACCGATAACCTATGGAGAAAAAGGTTCTTGAGTGGCAGCCTTATACCGGTAGGCGAAGTTTAGGTCCCCCCCACTAGATGGAGTGGTAAGACATGCAGGTAGTCGATGGATGCTGGGGGCTCAGGACCGTGCTTTGTGGCATTCCTTGGGGGAGGCCTATGTTCAGCAGTGGACTTGTGAAGGGCTGTAAAGAATGAAGCCTGGAGTGTTGCTGTGGCCGAATCTTCTTCCTCATCAAAATCGTGCTGTACTGAGCCTCTTTCCAGTAAAAAGAGTGATATCTAAATCTAGATAACGAAGTTTCTCGAGGGCTGGAGTGATGTTAATTACACATGTTAATTTCGTAGTAATAGCAACCCCCATTCCATCTGCACAGGTATCAATAAAATCATTAACAGGTATTCAAAATCTGCCTCAGCGTGATATCAACATCTACTCTGTGTTGTATTTGTAGTTGTGTTGATGTTTTAGTTTTATTTTGTCTAAGTAGTACACAACAGATATGTATACAATTGTAGTAACTTTACTATGGTTAAGTTTGTTATATGTAGATAATATAACCAATTTCCGTAGTGGTATATACTTTTAGACACTTTAAAATCTATTACTACGGGTTTCATTGGACAAATGTCCAGCGCCCAGTAACGTATTTAGGCCATTAATTTACTTTTTTATCGGATTGAGGTCACTTATTTTCATCAATGACATCAAAATGCAAAAACCTAAATGCAGATGCGTTGTCACCTCTGAGGACTAAGATGGAATGCCTCATTTCCAGTAAATAGGGTCTCCGGTTTTCTTTCTACACTAACTATACGAAACACAGCAGCATTAAACAACTGGTATTTTACCTTAGTATATTGTGAGAGCGTGGTCCTTCCCCGGTCGAGCCGACCCATTCTTGCTACAACTTTTAATAGTACTCTACCATGTCTAAGTGATGTCCGATGTCTTTTATATATTATGATAATATATTATTTTAGGTTATAGTGTTATCATGATGATAAAACTTATAGCAGTTACGAAGTGATTTCACCAGACTCATACTATTCATCAGATTATATAGTTAGGCTTAGTCGGAGCAAGCATTTGTGTGAAAATGGCAAAATATTTTCGTCTTCGTCTCATTTCATTGTGTTGTAATTGTCCTTTGTCTTATACATTGCATTCTAACCTTGCTGATAGTGACGTTTATAATCGATTTTTCTATATTCGATTATCACTTGGTAAGAAATGAATATTCACAATCGATTACTAATCATTTATCAAGCTCCTGTAAAACTTTATTGAAACTTGCACCAAAACACATGAACAAATTTACAGACTTTTAGTTTAAACTTTAATATAGTTTTATGGGATTTGGATAATCAACATCTACTCTGTGTTGTCATATAAGGTTGCAACGTACACTTGTGGCATGTGTGGCAGTATAGCAATGTTTCCTACACAATTCAGTTAGAAGCTTCCGATTATTGGAAGTTGTGGCCACAACAATCCATACTATGTAGGTAGAGTTGTTTAGATGTGACCATTGTCTAGAATCGGTTAACACTATTTCTTTATTTGATGCAGTACATTCTTTTTAGTTCAAATATATGCGAAGTAAGCCAACAGCAAGCATATTAAGTGATTGCAGAGTTATTATCCGTTATATAAGAGGTTATTTTAGGGGGTATATGCTGAAAATTAGAAAATGAAAACAGTTACTTGAAAATTCTTAATAATTATTTTATTTTAAGAAATAAAATTTCTTTCATTTTCGTTTCATTGAATATAATAGAAAAATCTGAAATAAAAATTCAATTGAAAAAAATTTCAGTAGAAGAAAAAATTTAACGAAACAGATAATCGCTATAGAAGCCTATTCCCAATTTAATTATATTAATTACAGCTTTATTACAATTTTAATGATAGTTGCTTAAATTTACGATATACATATTAACGAAGCCTTTAGATAAACCAGAACGAAAACAAAACGTTTACTTGTATTGCACAGTAATAGAATACATTAAGAATTTAATTATTATTGTATAATATCTAATCGTTAACTATAAAATTACATACTTTTTTCACAGTTTTATTTAATGTCACGTGGAACTGGAATGATTTGAGTATTTATTTAAATCAATAAAATAATAAATATTTGTCATGATCAGATCAACAAAGGAAGATAGATAGAGCGCTGCGTACGTTTTTAGTATTGCCGAAAAATGCGCCCAGTCTTTTTTATTTGTTGGTCTAAGGTCATGATAAGACAAAAAGTAAAACCTAAATGATAATTTCAAAATGGCGAGTTCAATATTTGAACATGATTTTGGTGATAACCTTTGTATTCAACTTAAATATATGTTATTATAACTACAATCGAGAATACCAAAATGGGTTTCGATGTAATTCTTATACATATATAATAATAATTTACATGTTTTATTTTGCGTTATCATATTTATAACATCTATTTATAAAAAAAAACAAATGTAACAAAAGTCTTTGAGCTTGGACAACTAAAAATGGCCATATTCTAAACAATATTATGTACAATGAAATCTTATTTTCAATAATGAAATAATATACAACACCTAATTCCTACAATTTACAGAATTCAAGTCACATTTTATCCTAAGAACAGTCGTGAAATACTATTGTACAATAATTTACAGGAAAGCTTACGTTTAAAAAAATAATTGATATGCAACAAGCTATATAACATAGCTTCTATTTGACAATTCGAAAAACAATATCATTTGCTATGATTAAAAAAACATACAATACCTATGTATAATGGTTGAAATTTTGAAGAATAACTTAACATATCCAATCTTATTAAATAATTAATACCATATTTATTTTTCTTCAGTCATTTTCCGGGTAAGTCGTTGTCAAAATTAATACTAGACTTCTAAAATGTGTAGGTGCATGATGTATAACCCAAAATACGTCCATACTAGATTGAGTTTCCCGCCTATTGTGACCATAAATGAATATGTTAAATTATTAGTGGTCTATTTTCATTCCTAGTAAAAATCTTTGGCGGTAACTAAAAAGAGGAGAAATCAACATGTTGATGATATCCTTGTAAAAACTGTCCAAAATAAATTTTCATACGTGAAAGTTACTTAATTTTGAAAATAAATGTCTATGAAAATTTAGTATCAACGACGAAACAATTAAATAACCTCAGACCAATAAAGAAAAAAGACGGGGCGCTGAGTACATTTCGATTGACGCAAAAACAAGCCACATTTGCATCTAAAATATTTTTTGCAACCAACAACAATGTCATTACATATGTGTGCACTCAGAAGTGAGCTTTTAAGGTGTGATAAAGAAATAAAGGAAAGAAAGAAGAAAGATGAGTACGTGTCAAAAAATTAGCATGGTTTTTGTTTTTTGTGTCGCTTGAAATGTATGCAGCGCCTCGTCTAACTTCATTGGGCAGAGGTGGTAATAAAAATCCAAACCACTCGTCTATCTAATCAAAATGGCCGCAACTCCAATAATTTGGATTTTGCCGCCATTTTAGTAATCACATAAATTCGTGTAAATCGATTTAAAAAATTACATCGCGTTTTTTTTTGTTTTTCGCAGTACATGGCAGCCAGTGCTCAAATAAAATATAAAATATTTAATTCTGTCATACACCTTTCTACAATGCAATATGTTGTTAGCATGTTTTTTTGAATTACGAATAATAATTACTATTGTACTAAATACACCATAGCAAAAGATATTATAAAACGCCAAGGAAAAGTGTATTTGAATTTTCTGTAATATTATATTTTTAATATTAAGTACATATATGAGCAATGTTATATAATAGTAATTGCACATTTTGCAATCAAGCCGAATGAGATTACATACGGCGAGCACCAGTTTTTGGCACAAACACTTCCGATTGACACTTTCATTTATTGTTAATTTAAAAAAAAAACAATACATATGTGGATATTTCGGTTTCGTATATAATAAAGAAATTGCAAGGTTCGGTTGCTTCAAATTATCTAAAAATAAATCATGACCATGTCTCATAAACTTAAACGATAACAAAAGAACCGTTCGTAACAACGAATTTGAACAAATAATTCAAACAACGCCTTTGATTTGGCTAATGTTTAGGATCCAAAAAATCTATTATCGCGAATATGGCTATGATCCAGCGGAGTACCAATTTGTATTTGGCGGTGCTGTCTTATCTACTGATTGGTGCGAATGAGACGGATGCGTAGCATGCGCTTGGGGATGATAGAGATGGAATGATGATGGTGGATGGAAAAACTGAGATTGATCTAATGGCGACGCGTAATCTAACGCCCCTGGAACTGCCGAATAGGCTTGGGGCTTTAAGGGTAAAGGGGCTTCACCCAAATACGAATGCCTTAATGCATCGGAATAAGCGCTATTATCGTATGATATTGCATATTGCTGTTTATCTCTAGGAGAAACTGATCCGGGAGGAGTCATTGCTGAATGGTAATCACCGTAACTGGTGTAAGCTAAGGAACCGATTTCGGTGCTTTTATGACCAAGTTGCTCTCCGTAACCCGACCCCTCGCTTCCTGGTGGTGTGGGGAGTGGTCCAGTTTGGCCATCGCTAGAGTAATATCCACCTCCTCTTCCATCCCCTAAGAAGTTGCTGCGGATCACACTTTCCCTGTTCGCATAAAGTTGTCTTAATAACGCCGACGCTGGATTCGGAGTGTGATTGCCAGGTATCTGTCGATTGAGATGGTTTAGGTGATGATTTTGTGTGCCTATCCATTGAATCGTCGATTTCTGTTGTTGCTGTTTCAATAGAGCGTCCGTGGAAAAGTCTGTTGGCCTGTGTGAAATTTCCTTACCGTCCAACGATGGCAAATGTTTGGACATTGCATTCTCCAAGTCTCTAACTGAAGTTGCATCACTAGTCCCTTCTGGCATTGTTAGGTTTGTTTTCGTTATGTCTCTTTCAGCTGGAGATATTGCTGCGCCGGGATTAGAACTGCTCTTCCGTCTCTCATCGTCCCTTTCCGTGTCTTCTTCACAGTCGGTCGTGTGCTTTCGTTTTTTCAGTCTTCTTGCCGGCATCGGTGAGGATCTTTCCGTGTTAGTGTGGAGAGGTAATGGCTGGGTGTCGTTAAGTCTAGTTAGGTGTGTTACATCTGACGTTGGTGGTACAGTTGAAGCAGATTCGGAGTTGGTTGGTGCTTCGGTTCTTTCTGTGGCATGGCGCGGCGGTGGAGGTGGAGCTCCTGGAGTGTCAGAATCCGGTGGCCCGTTCTCTGGATCGCCTGTTGCTTCTTCACGTTTAACTCCTGGGACACTTTCTTCTAGCTGGCAGCAGTCCATTACCGTATTGGGATATTCGCGTCCGCTGAAAAAGAAATATATAAATTTATAGATATTGTTTAAAAAGCTGCGGTTGCGAACCCGCCTGCTAAGCTGCTAAGCACTGTAAAAACTGTTGCAAAATCCCCGTAGGGGGGTGGGATTTTGCTATTTTGGGATTTTTCTATGGGGGCGGTCTGCGTTCAGCAGTAGTCTCCTATAGGATGTAAAGGATGAATGGAATAGATATAATGTTTAAGTTTCTCTAGCTGCTTTTTTTAATGTAAACAAAACGATAGTGGTGCCAATCAATCTGAGTTCTTCCAAAATTTGAATGAATGCAATATTTATACACAGATCAGCGACGGAAAGCCAAGGTGCGAGACCTTTTTTTTATTACAAGGGTGACTAATGAGCTCACAGTCCACATGATGTTAAGTGGATTCTGTCCAGACCCATAGACTACATCTATCCTCGATTCAGAATCAAAATGAAAATACGTTGTCACCCGTGAGGATTAACATGAAATGCCTCGTTTCCCGTAAAATGGTCGCCGGATCTCCACACACACCACATGAAATACAGCAGTAATTAGTTGCTATTTTACGGTGGTATTTTGTGAGAGCGTAGTGTACCGCGGTCGAGCCTACCACGTATCTATCAATATGTGGTAGGCTCGACCATCTACGATCTAGCAATGACTTATATAAATCCTGCATATAACTGAGGTCCATATTAAGATGAAGAAGTTACAACTTCAAAATTACCTAATAGAAAACAGAAAAATAAAGGACCTGTTCTTAGTTTCGCATTTTGTTTTTTCTTTGTTATGATTTCTTATATTTATACATGAACACTGCACATTGAATAAAACAGTTTTTATGGATTTTATCGCGTTTAATTTTACTAATTTTTAATTTCCGACGTTTCGTGTGATTTGCAGCATACATAGTCACGGACTGCTGGCTCAAATTAAACGCTATAAAATCTATAAAATAGTTTTATTCAATTTGTTTATGTTGATAATAATAACCTAGTTATTTTGTTTCTATGTCTAGTTATGTTGTAACACGTAATAATAATAATTTTATTACTTAGTCCTTATTTAAAGGGTTTTAAGTTAATTAGTAAAATATCACTAAATCTATTTAGACTTACCTGATGACATAATTAACGCAAATGATATTTTGTTCTTCGGCGTTTTTGGACGAGCATACGACAGTGGCACACGTCTGCATCCAAGTGTATCCTCCCAGTTTGTTCATGAGCCGATAATAATGCGTTAACACTTGCCCTTTGTTCATTACTGCAACAATAATATTTTTAATATTAGTTTATTTACGACCTAATGCTTAACACACGCATCTAATTTTTGATAAAGTTATGAAGTAATTAGAGGAGCACTTGATAATATAGAACTTGAAAATATTTATTATAATTTAGTCAGTGCCAGCGGGGATCGAACCCGGATTGGGTTGCTCATTTACTGTGACATTTACGGCGGACATAAAGTTTTCTTAACCCCTGACTAACGGCTGTTATATAATAAGCCTTAAAAATATGCTATTTCGAAATTTCGGTAAGTATGCTGTACGCCGATAATTTGTGGGTAGTTTAGTATCTGTATTTAATTTTGTTGCACTAGAGCAATAGCTATATCATTACATTGCCCTAGTGGCATTATACTGAAAGAAGATGACTAGCGGAAAATATGCTACGTTTTATTATATGCTACGTATTAAACCTGTTTTCGTGGTCGAAATCCAATCGCCGCAAGAGTGACGAATGGTCAAAATCCACCTCATGACAATTGGATGATGTGGTCTATTGACAACTATCGTGTATTAAGAATCAAAATGCAGATACATTATGATCCCTGAGGTATAATATGGTATGTCTCGTTACTAATTAAGCGATTTTAGTGTTTTTAAGGCGAAATAGTATCGTGGTCAAGAGTGAGGAGCGGCGATATGCTCCTGTTTGGCCGGCCCACGCGCAATTTTATTGCACGTTATTTATTTGATATTTGTTTTTAAAATGAAATATACTCTATTATTTTAAAATAAGCCCATAATTCCTTCATGTATTAACTGGTGAACACATAGACAGAATTTAATTGAAATAGCTTTAATTACATTCGAATGAAACTGCTTTCTCCTTTAATGGACGTAGCTAAAATTGTAGATTTTGAGGAAACTGAGATCTTTTTGTATCGAGCCAAAATTTGTCAATAGTGTTTTGGTGTTTTGGCCATCATAATCAATAAGAAAAATCTTTAACTTTCATAATGATTTAAAAAAAGGTGAATTCTTAGTTTTTAGTAACTAAAAATTTATTTTCTGCGCACCTATAAAGCGTGAAAAATCTGCTTTTGGCGCTCATTTCACCTGTATGTAAATTAAAAATGATTTCAAGTGTCAAGTGATAATTTTAATTTTTTAATTATTTTTAGTCATCCTGAAATGAGTCTATTGAAATAATTTCCAAGAATCCATATTTCTAAATATAAATAGTTTTTGACCTTGTCCCCTGATGTATGAATGAATATTTCATTATAATTATTTTAGATCTTGGCAAGACATACCTATACTTCAAATAAGAATTCAAAAAAGATTCGTTTCCAAATGTTTTAAATAAAACATTAATAGGAGCATAGTTTACTCATCAATCAGCCCAAAGTCGATACGTAGACATAAAAGGGTATGTTAGCCGCAGTGACCCAAAGCCTTCTAATCTCGACCTTGAATTAGTACCCTAAATTGATGTTTGATGACGATATTATTCATATTGTTCTAAACAATAAATTCGATAAGCTTTGATGGAATAAGCCTCATGCTACACCGTAGAAATTATTATTATATAAAACTAGCGTTCAAGCCCGACTTTTCACGGGTGATTTCTGGATTGATTTTTATTCGATTTGACTTATCGAATAAAAAGTTAATTGCTATGACTTAAAAAAAATCTCTTCCATAACAGAGAACATTCTCTACACCTTTAACACTGCTTCTTGTGGTTGATTTGGTTTTTTCGTTTATTTATATTTTGAATATCTGAGACGATTAAACTATGGTATAAGATAATCCATCACCCAGTTTAGGCCCGTGAGTGTTGTGTGGTACCTAATTATGGAAAATGCCTGTCAGATTTCATAATTTGATATTATCAACCGTGTAGTGGCAATGTAAGAATATCTACTACCCTATATTGACAAAATTGTGGCAATCTCCCCCCTAGGAGGAAATTTATAGGGATGGCCTATGTTCAACAGGGGACTTTTATAGGTTGTAATGAATGGATCACAGAAATCTAAATAATAAGGTACTTAGATTTCTGTGGAATGGATAAATGACAAATCTTTCCCGCAATGGGAGAGTCTTGTATTAAGCAATGGACTGTTAAAATAAAGAATATCTATCAGATCAACAAAGAAAGAGGACACAACAATACGTACCTACATTTCAAATGACGTCGAAAACAAACCATGCAATCACGCACACATATGCATCTAAAATAATATACAACCAACAACTTGGGGTATGTTCCGAAATGTTTCCAGTATACTGGCGAATGCAAGTGACGTCATTAACTGACGCCATATTCGATATAACGAATCACCAGTATGACGTCATTTGAATTGGCCAGTATACTGGGTTCTATTTCGGAACATACCCTAGATGTTGACCATACGTAGTGCTCTGTCTCTCTTTTGTTTGTTGGTCTGTCTCTCTCATATGAAATCTAAAATGGCTGAGTTGTATATAGGTTAACAGATTTCTGATATTTGCAAGTCTTTACATTAAATATTCATCTATTATGATAGTTTTTGTGATTTTTTTTTCTAATAAATTAAGTTTTCGTCGTAATTTAGGATTCACGTTACTAAATACGTAGAATTGGTGGTTGCACTGCGATTGGAGACAAGTCTATCACCACACTTATAATTAATTGCGGACAGAAACAATGTGAACGACACGTGTATTGTGCTACGTGAATCATTAGTGCCGAGTCAGTTTTTGGTTTTGTTGTCGCATTGTTTATTGTCGGTTGGCGTTTTGAACTGATGCGCTTGGACCTCGTCCAAGGGGCGAAACTTTAAAGGCGCCATTTGTCGATTGTTGTAGCTCATTGTTGTGGTCCACTACATCTTTTTGCGTAGGTATTTTAAGTAAATCTACGTAATTGTTTTATGTTTATGGCGATAACGAAAATTGGGTATGTGGAATTATGACTATTATTCAATTATTTCATTTGTGGCCGTGGCCCCAAATTGTGGAAAAGGTGAGATCTTCCGCCGGGTTAGGTGTTTTGCCCGGCGAGCGGCCAACGCTCCTTGTGATAGTAGGGACGGTGCGTATTTACGCGACCAGGTTATTATACCAGGTATTTACTTGCATACTTGCAAGTAAATACCTGGTATAAAGTAAAAACCGCACCAGTAAATACCTGGTAAAGTCGGCACTTATCCTACCGCCGACCCAAAATACTCACAAGAATTCAAAGTATTTGAATGTTCTTACTCTGTCGACACTCGATACGATTCTGCGTCTTATATATATTAGATTACGGATCAATACTCTATCAAGGTATATTTACTTTAAAGGATTGGAAGTATTTTTTTGTAAACGCGATTGTGTTCTTTATTTGTATACAGTTACGGATCAATGTTCTATGCAAGTATTTTTCTTGCAACAAGGCTTGAAAGTTGGAACCTTTAAAAGTTTCGAAATATTTTTTTGAAATGAAAATATTATTATGCTAGGAGATTTTAGTGGAAGGGTTGGGGTGAGGAGGCTTGGTTATGAAAGGATATTGGGAACGTTTGGTGATGAAAGTATAAATGAGAATGGTGAAAGTCTCCTCACCGTATGTATGGAAAAGAATCTTTTTGTGACGAACACTTGCTTTCGCCACAAGAGGATTCACATGTATACTTGGGAAAGAGGTGACGATAGAAGCATGATAGATTTCATAATTGTGGATGAAAGATTGAGGAGCGCAGTGGTAGATACAAGGGTTTACCGGGGTTCTAACGTAGGAACGGATCATTATTTGGTTTTATGCCGAATTAATGGTCTGTTCAGGCGTTGGCGCCATCGATCATCTGTGTCTACCACTGCGTTACAGCGTATTAGAACAGAAAGGTTACAAGATGAAGGTGAGAAAAACAAGTTCAAATGTAGACTGAAAGAAAATATAAGTGGTTTGGACGAATTATGTATGAAGGAGTTAGACTTGGAGAATGTATGGCAAAATGTAAAGAAAGGTTTAGTGGATGCAGCTACCGAAGTATGTGGGATGATGAGATACGTATGGAAGTTGAAGCAAAGAAGAGAGCATGGCTAGATTTACTAGCAACAAAGGCTGGTAATTCCAGCAGTACGAATGATGATATTGAAAGAAAAAAAGCAGTCTTTAGACATCTAAATAAGAGAGTAAAAGAAGTAGTTGAAAAAAAAACAAGAAAGAACGGATTAGAATGATAGAAGAACATCGGATAACTTCCAGGCAAATATTAAAATGTTCTGGAAACTTGTAAGAACTGCCAGGGGACATTCAAAACAGCCTATGATGAATGCTATAAGAGACGAGAATAGCTATATTTTGAATGATGAAGTTTTGAGTTTAAAGAGATGGAAGGAATATTTTGAAAGCGTGTTTATGAGTGAGGAGACAACGTGTGTACTAAGTGAATTAGAAACTCCGAAAGAAGAGGAAAGAGGTAGCGAGATAAGTATAGATGAAATAATGAAAGCAATGAAAAGCATGAAAGCAGGTAAGGCTGCCGGATATGATAGAGTTTCACTCGAAATGCTAAGGGCTGGAGAGGAAGTGGTGGCAGGCCTGCTGCACACCTTGTTTAATTTATGCTGGGAACTGAAGCGGGTACCGGTAGACTGGTGCAATGCCGTGATAGTCCCAGTATATAAAGGAAAAGGGTCGCAGCAGGACTGTAAAAACTACCGTGGCATCAGACTTCTTAGCATTGTGGGAAAACTGTATGCTAAGGTACTGATTGAAAGGGTCATGAAAGAAACTGATGGAAAAATTTGGGATGTGCAAGCGGGATTTAGAACGGGAAAGGGATGTACAGATCAAGTCTTTTCCATGCGCATGGTCGCGGAGAAGTTTTTGGCCAAAAACCAAAAGGTTTTTTGTGCGTTCATGGACTTGGAAAGGGCATATGATAGAGTGGATAGGGATGTGCTACGGCAAACACTTAACTCATTTGGGTTGAGCGCTGGCTTGATACAGGCATTGGAGTCTCTTTATAGGGACTCTAGTGTTTGTGTTAGGATCAACGGGGTCTACTCGGACTGGTTTGACATCCATAAAGGTGTCAGATAGGGCTGTGTGGCTTCCCCGTGGCTATTCAACCTATTTATGGACAGTTGTTTGCAAAATTTGAAAGTTGAAGAATGCGGTTTTTGGGCTGCGTATTTAGCAGGGATGGGAGATATGATAAGGATATAGAACGACGATTGAATGCGGGAAATAGAGTAAATGGGGCCCTGCACTCTATTGTGAAGAGTCAAAATGTGTCGAAAAAGGCACGTATGGCAATTCACAATGCTGTGTTGGTCCCTACTTTAACGTATGGTAGTGAAAGTTGGGTGTGGCAGAAGAAGCACGAGAGTAGAATGAACGCAGTAGAAATGCGGTCGTTAAGGAGTATGTTAGGGCTGAATCTGAATGACAGGGTAACAAATTGTGTAATAAGAGAAGAGTGTGGTTTGCAAGATGATGTTGTGACCAGGATTAAGAAAGGAATGCTTCGGTGGTTTGGTCATGTGGAAAGAATGAATAAGGAAAGAGTGACAAAGAAAATTTATGTTGCAGAAGTGAATGGCAGAGTCGGAAAGGGACGTCCTAGGCGAAAATTTATCGACCAAATTGGCGATTTATTGAAAACGGGTCAAATTAGGAGTACCCTTAACCGACCAGCATGTATGAGTAGGTGTATGGACGTGAAGGAGTTGAGAGAGGTGTGTCAGGATCGTACCAAATGGAAGTCTGTAGTCTCTGCCTACCCCTCTGGGTGACAGGCGTGAGTGTTTATGTATGTATGTATTTTTTTGTAAACGCGATTGTGCTCTTTATTTGTATACGGTTACGGATCAAATTTCCGTGCAAGTATTTTTCTTCCAACAAGACTTGAAAGTTGGAACTTTAAAGGTTTGGAAGTATTTTTTTTGTAAACGCAATTGTGCTCTTTATTGGTATATCGTTGTGGATCAATGTTCTATACAAGTATTTTTCTTCCAACAAGGCTTGAAAGTTTATTATTTTAGCATTTGCGCTCCATATGATCTTCGGATTAATTTTCGATGCAGAAAGAAAATACTTGAAAGTATCTCGAGCGCTGGTTTTTGGCGCTGGTATCTGAAGGTGGACGTAGTTGAAAGCCCTGGTACTCGATTTTGCAAGTACGACTAATCTCTATGTGATAAATACTTCGGAGCTATTCTATATAGCTATATACTTATACTATTTTTACTTCGGAACTTTCATAGCGCGATTTAGGCTTCGATGTGTTTCGCTTATGGCGCAACGACAGCGTCGCCACACATTCATTACAATCTATCAAAAAACCACTGCTGAAGGTAGTACTAAACATAGCTTGTCTCATAGAAAGAATACGTTCTATTGTTGAGGTACGCTTGGCTTGTGGGTGAGGGACCGCAATTTTTCCTATCGATAATCGATCCTAAGCTGATAATTTAATATTATAGTAGTAATCCTGATCTGAATACTAGGTTAAAGTTATAATGTAATGTAATCGGTCCTTGATACGCAAATTGTGCAAATTTTCAAGTCAATCGGCCGACTACAAATTGGTGAAAATTATATTAATAAATGACGTTACATAGATAGATATTTGGATATTTCGAGCTGTTAGCCGGAAGATGCTGCTGCCTGTTACCTGTTTAATTGTTCCCTATCGCCTCTTACGGCACCCACGGGATAATACGGGCAGGACTCTATTACGCTGCCACTATACGGCGTTACACTAAAAATAATAAATGTCAGAACAGAAAGAATAATAGTTTAGTGATAGAAAATACCGAATTGTATGTCCATGATTCGAGGCTATTGAAATTAAGAAAAAACATCCTAATTTCAATAGAGAAGATAGCACGATGCTACCATCTGCACGGGATCCTGTAATTAATAAAATTAAATCCAAACTCAAACATACTACTTTAAAAAAATAAGAGTGGCAAACGAACACACAGTTCACCTGATGGTAAGTGGAAGCTGTAGCCCATAAAAATCTACATCCGATGAAGAATCAAAATGCAGATTCGTTGGATGGACTTTCGTCTGATTCGTTTTGAGGACCAAAATGGAATGCCTCGATTCCAGTAAAATGGGTCTCCGATTCTCTACACTCACCATACGAAACACAGCAGCATTAAACGGCCACTTTACGCTGGTTTTCTGTGAGAGTATGGTCCTTACCCGGTCGAGCAGATCCATTCGTGCTACAACCATAATATAGCTGAAGCGTGGCTCTACCACGTATAAAACTGCAAGCGTTCAAAATACTGAAAGCTCGTTCTGCGTAGATCGGACGAAAAATAATAATTAAAAGTCACCCCGTGACCATGGGTGACGTAAAGTGCCCAAAACATTACGAATGAAACTCGATAAAATCTGTAAAATTTGTTTTATTCCATAAAATAGTGGAATTTTCCCAAGAAAGTCTTATAAGTAGGTGATATAAACTAGATTTAGAAGCAGAATTATCATTCCGCGGTAGCATTCGGCTACAATGTTTTAAACGGTCGGAAGTCTCCAACATAAGTTTTAAATTTTATTGCCTTATGTACAAAATTTGAATATCAGGCGGTCAGTTATCGTTACTGGCAGGCAACATCAGAAATCCTGGCCGCGTATAGTTGTAACCAAATTACCCGCTTTCTAACAAACGCCTGGACTTTTATGCTAATTTCTACAATTGGTATTCTACACCCGGAGTGTCCACATTTGACCGGCATCTGTAGAGACATTGTGCATTTTAAATTTAAATTAATCGTCTCGTAAAGCTATCAACAGTTTTGGTGCTAGAGAAAAACTATGACGTTAACGCGTTCGTGATTCGTGTATCTAAACGTCAGCCATCTTGTTTTGGTTTGGCGCGAACGGTGACAAAACCGTTACATAATTGCTGTCCTTCAATACATACTGTTTCATGTTGTGTTGTTCTGCAAGTGAATCCTGGCTTACGCATTCTTATTGTCATTGTTGATCATAAATCTTATGTCAATATTGCCACGTATTTATATTTATTTGACTTATCGAATACTTCGTATGAAAGTTGAAGTTACTTTAAGTGAGAAGGTAATACAAGAATGACGTGACCAATATTTAAAATTAGTCTTGTAAAATTATAGTTTTGAATTTCGTTTGTTATGAAAGTTGTAATTTTAAATGATTTAATAAAAATACAAAAAAACTAATCGAACCTCAGTTATACTATTGAAGCTATGTCAAAGAACTTTAGGGAATAGCATTTCCCACGACTAAGCCTAGGGAAAGGAAACTGAAATGACGGTAGAAGAATTATTATTCAAATCACAGCTCATATGGAGACGAGACGGCATGAGGCGTCAGGCTAAATTGTATTCTTAGACGAATAAGAAAACATAATGATATCGGGAAATATGTTAGAATTTATGACGCTTAATTTATGATAAATAAATTAACATGAATTTAATATAAAATTGAATAAATTTTGCATTGATTGAAATATTTAAATGAGTGTAATGCATGCACGAGCCGTGGTAGCTCAGATGGTTAGCACTCCCTGCAAACTTCATAGTAGGTACGCGAGCAAACCGGGTTCGATCCCTGCCGGCACCAATGAAATAGTTAATTGCAATTTTAAGTTTCGATTTACCACGTGGTCGGCGGTGAAGGAAAACATCGCGAGGAAACTTGCATGTCTGAGAAATAAGACGAAAAAAAATATTTCGAAGACATGTGAAGTTCGCCAACACGCAGCGGTCACTTCCTTGCCCTAAAACCCTCTCAGAAATGAGAAAAGGCGTGTGCCCGGCAGTGGGACATATATAGGCTGTAACTTTAACTTTTTTTTAACTTATAATGCATTAAAATAATATGTGCTACGTACGAGAAGTAGAAAGAGATGTCAAGGTTATGTTATTTGCAACAAACTTTAGAGCCCGCGGGCTCAAACTTAGTCTGTGCCAAAAATGGTAATCTGTGTGTGCGTCCTTCGACGTACCCCGTACTTTCGCACAAATTTTGTTCACAGTACCTGTTATGTGGTACTTATTACTTTAATATGTTTAGCTAAGTATATTTGTAGTGTCGTCAGTATAAAACTAAAAAAAATTAACATTGTACAATCCATAAAAATAGTTTTATTTAAATAGATACTAAACTTAAAGAAACAGATAATAAATCAAATATTTTAATTCAATAAAATATTTGATTTATTATCTATACTTTATTGCAATAAAATGCTACAGGAGAAGACAAGAAAATGAAGGGGAGAATAAAAAAAAGAGACGCGGAAAAGAAAATTAGTAGCGTCGTAACATTGGGACATTAGAAATCGTTCTGTACAAACAAAAGTTACCCTCAAAACTCAACGGAGTCATAAATTTTCCTCCTTACGTACCTTCAGCCGCCAGTCGTCTTGACATGGATTTCTATATGGCTCAGACTGAATACAAATTGACCGTTGCGACATTTACTTGCAAAGGATTTCACCACGCATTTTGGGTCATGGATGGACGATCGATGGTCGTTATTAAGAACAATCGATGATTAATAAATACTGTTACGAATCAGTTCAAAAACATGTAGTAGTTACAAGGGCACTTGGACAATCTCTTCTCACGATACTGAATTTACAAATTGATACATTTTCATGGGGAGTTTTCCTGGTTCAGATATGACGGTATTAGAAAAATAAACATATAAAGAGAAACCTTTTGTATATCCTTTTGTTGTACATTGATCAGAATACTTTTGATAATATTAACAATGATGACGGCGTAATCCATCATTCCATTTCATCACGTGAATGACATTAAGGGTGACAAACAAGCACACATTCCACCTGATGGTAAGTGGATGCTGTGGCCTTATCCTCAATTAAGAATCAAAACGCAGATGCGTTGTCACCCCTGAGGACTAAGATGGAATGTCTCGTTTCCAGTAAAAAACGGTCTCCAGATCTCTACACTCACCATGCGAAACACAGCAGCATTAAGCTGCTATTTTACGCTGGTATTCTGTGAGAGCGTGGTCCTTCCCCGGTCGAGCCGACCCATTCGTGCTACAACCATAATATTGCTGCAGCGTGGCTCTACCACATTTAAAAATGCAGGAGTAGTCATTGGACGCAGGTGGTACTTTAGCAACTGCTACTCCATTAGTAATAAAACATAACAAATTTCAGATGCAAGAATTATAAATATTTACCGTTACCGTTGCAGCTTATTGAAGTCCACTGCTGAACATAAGCCTCCCCCACAGAGCGCCTCATAGGGAGGGATATTTACCGTTGTTTCCCCATTGGCAAGCGAGTTAGCAATGGCAGTTTTTTTACTTTAGTCGCTATTAGGAAGATGCTAATACCTATCTCCTAATTTGATTCCCTTTGTCGCATCTTACGAAACCCGCGGGAAGATATGGCGTAGTAGAAATTTTTACACCGCCACGGTAGAATTAATAAATATTTATTATTTTTAAATTACGTGAAATATAGAATACTTACAATCTACATGGCATTTCCTAAGTTTATTGGCATCTTCGCCGTGGCAGAGCGCGTAGAGGTTTTTCCCGGTGAGTTCTTCAGCGGTATACCCGAGAAGCTCTGACACCCTGCTAAGTAATTAAAAGAAAATCAATCTCAAACGCTATTCAATTTTAAGATGCCGTTAAGTCTCGTGCTGTCTCTGTCACTTTAAATCAAAGTGACTGTGACATCACGAGACTTGATTTCAGGTGGACCGTGAGTACGTCTACCTCCCTTATTCTATAAAAAATGTCCAAAGGGCTACTGCAGCCTACAACTACAAATTAAGGAGGTCACAGATGTGTTGTCACCTCCAATTGAATGAATGAATGAGAACTAGGCTTGGGTGAAAAATATTGATATATAGAAATATCGATATTTGCTCATATAAATATCTATATATATCGTCGATTTATCTTTTATCGATTCTTAATCGCGATATATCGATATTTGATATTTATTTTAGAGTATTGAGTTCATACCAAATTCGATATATTTTAAAATTTTGTATTAATCGAATAAGCATTAAGCAACGAAAGCAGCTACAAACGCATTCATGTGCCGTTGTCGTTTTTTTTTCGTCGTACATCCATCCCGTAATAAACTTTTGTGCCTTATCCCACTATATCATATATAAAATGACGATATATCGTTTATTTATCACCCGATATATATATATATAATATATATGATACCGACTAAAACATCATCGATACGATATATATCAATATTTTTTTCACTTTCCCATCCCATATCATGATAATATTAAAATATATTCTGCAGTTTTTATTTAACAAAATAAATCATAAGTCACCAAATAGGCCAAATATGTAGTACAATATTATATTATAGTGAGAGACAAAATCGACATTTATTTTATAAATTATAATATGGATAATATGTCTTCAATACTAATGTAATACCTGGGTTCACAATGCGCTATTCGGAAGTCGAAGTTGATCCTCGTAACGAACATATCCGACTCGAGTCTGATCTCGTGAACTGATGGTGGCGGTAGAGCGATCGCAAGTGCTACCATCCCTAGGAGGGCTGGTGGTGACTTGCGACTGTGGGAGAACGTGTACTGCGGTCGAAGACGGCACAGCATCAGTACCACCTGAAAAGAAAAAAATATTGAATGTTATAAGTGCCGTGGCGACGGGGTCCTAAAGATCCACTAGAAAGATTTTATTCAAAGGATGGCGTTTAAATTTTTATACCAGACGTAAATATTGGACCCTTTTTATTCCAATAAATTTTTTCGTTTCCAAACGAGGCATTGCATCTTAGTAATCAGAGGTGACAACGCATCTGCATTTTGATTCTTAACCGAGGATAGATGTGGATGTCTATGGACCACAGCATCCACTTAGCATCAGGTGGACTGTGAATTCATTTGTCACCCTTATTTTACTAAAAAAATATTTAACTAGACTGAAGCAGTGTCAAAGATACGAAAATTCTAGTATTGCGACCGTCAATCCATAACAATTGTTCAGACTCCTGGGGGCTATATTGCCATAGATGCCACGCTTGGCGAGTGCGTTGGCAACCGCAGTTTTCAGGACCGTGCTTTGTGGCATTACTTGGGGGAGGCCTATGTTCAGCAGTAGACTTGTGAAGGGCTGTAATGATGATAATAATGATGATGATGATGTTTAGACTCCCCTACAACGGGAGAGGACTAACTAACTACCTACCTATATTATTTGACGATAATTTTTACTACTACATTTATCTAAAGGCACGTAAATTCAAAGTTCAGCAGTTTATCTACATTTTAATAAAAGTAATCAAAACTTGTTGAATATAAAGTCCATTCAAAATACGGAACGTGTTCCTGGCTTTATACAACGATAATGATTCAGAGGTGCACGTACGCTGCTAATTTTCAGGTAACAAACTCGCGAGAGGATGAACCAGTTTTGAATTTGAGCAATAAAATACTTGCCCGTAGCGTTTCTCGGGTTAGGGAAGTAATGGATGTTAGTTACTAATTGCTATGTCGATATAACGCCAAGTGCGGGCAATTAAGATATAGATAATTGCGAATTATGAGTTTGTTTTATAGTCAGCTTTCTATTCTGTTCATATTTCATTAGATAGATGCATTTTTGCAACCATTATCAAGTTATGTTTACGTCTGTAGATGGTGATGAAACAATTATAAAAGGTATTTAATATAATATATTAATATGCACTATATCCAAAATATAGCAAATGCCACAAAAACTTCTGGAGTGTCATGTGTTACTTTAAAATTTAGTAGATTAATATTTTAGAATGCAATGAAATAAAATAAATACACAAGCAACAATCCATTAATAACATAAATAATGGCATCCCTAACATAAAAATATCCGCAAATCGTTTATGAAATAAAAGCTAAATTTTCACCCCGGAAACAATCTATTACAAACAACTTTACGCACCTACTAAGATATTTTCATGTTCAGATATAATCACATTTTATGTTCTAACACCGAGTTAAGACAAAAATTATGGGCCATAGCTTTTGCCTTGGGGCACCCCGCGCGGTGCTATAACTCTAACCACTGATATTTGTGATCTTGGGAGGATAAAGAGGCTACAATCATTTATTAGGAAGTTACTTATTCCGATATCTCTATTATATTACACAGTAACGAATGAATTTGTTTTGTGTTTGGATAGTTTCTTTGATTACATTAATATTAAAACAGTAGGTAATATATAGCATAGCATAGTGTGTTAATTTAAAGATATTTTAGAGGGCTGGAATTATTAAAAAAATATATGTTACTTGTTAACTTCTACAAGAACTCTGATTATAAATTAGAAATAACCGCTCTAAGTTAGTTTCAATACCAGTTCTTCCACTAGAATACATGAAGCAAAATGGTAATAAAGACAAAATAAAAAACACGTTACAAAATTTTAAGCCCATAATTTGATAATTTCATCACCCGAATCAGATGCTTATCAACAGTTGAGGCGATATGATTATTTTGACTTAATTTTGTCTATAGATACCAACCCGCCAGTTACCACTCTCTCCGTATCTGGATGTTTCCCCCTCCTTGTTTCTCCCAACCTACATCGAAAATGAAAATTTAGCGTCCATTTAATTCTCATTTTACAAACTAGATAAGAAATAAATTGTCCACAAATTTCCAGTCTCAGATGACGGGGAAGTCATAAATTTTTCTTACAATGGTGAAAATTTCAGGAAAGAATTTCATTTTAATGTGTCATAATGCTTAAGAATAAAGTGATTTGTTTTTTAAACACAGTAACTACTTTTGAATACCCATTACCATAATATATTATATTGTGATGATTTTGTATTTGTACCAACTGCAGGTTTACTAAAATTATATATGCATTTCAGAAAGAAATAACAAAACAAAATTTCAACCAAAAAGAAATTACTACGTTGTAATAAAGAAATGAGGAAGGTAAAGACTTCAATAAAACTCCAGTTAGTACAACAGACAACTGAGATTATTCTTACCCTGTATCCAGATGACTTAAAATGACAGCCACGCTTTGTGAGTGTACTCTTCATCCTCACGCAGAAGGCTCGATCCATGCCTCTGAATAAGACGCCGCTTGCAGCGAGGCTCATTTGCGATGAAACTGTGTTAAAAAACAACAATGGTTACTTACATATAATACTATAATACATACATAATAGAACGGGGGAGTGGGCGGAGCCCGCGTAGCCACTAAAATGTCAATTCACACGTATAAATGTCAACACGAGATGTATTTTGACGTTACAATCGTTTCCAAATTCCGCATGCACATTATTTAGAAAATGCCAAATTGCACCCTATTTACAAATAAATATCTATTAAAATTTAAACGATTTTTTTAATGATGATCTTGAACATTAATCAAAAGTCTAAAATGAGTAATTTACTCAGTCTGTTAACACAGCGAATCGGGTTTGGCGACGCCAATCCTCGTATAAAATAAGGTTGACAGACACTCTATTGTGTATTATAGTAATCTGTGGTTACTTAGCTCTACTTATATATAAAAATCAATTGCTGTCCGTTGGTCTCGCAAACACTCGGAAACCGCTCAACTGATTTTGATGAAATCTTTTGTGTGCATTTGAGTGGGTCTCTGCATGGTTTAGATTTACAATTGGACCTGGTAGGTGGCGCTGTTGTCGAGATCCAAAAACCACTCGTGCGAAGCAGGGTGAATTGCTAATTGTTAATTTTAACGTGGTAGAGCCACGCTGTGGTTGTGCATGTTATGGTTATAGCACGAATGGGTCGGCTCGACCGGGGAAAGACCACGCTCTTACAGATTAGCAGCTTAATACTGCTGTGTTTCGTATGTTAAGTGTAGAGATCCGGAGACCCTTTTTTACTGGAAACGAGGCGTTCCATCTCAGTCCTCAGAGGTGACAACGCATCTGTGTTTTGATTCTTAATCGAGAATAAATGTAGACGTCTATGGGCCACAGCATCCACTTACCATCAGAAGAATTGTGTGCTCGTTTGTCACTCTTATTATATATAAAAAAAAATATATCATAAATGATTTAGTAGCCGTGATTTTGGATATCGTATCTCAGTAACACTCGCGTTTTCATAAAAATTCATAAAATATAATACAATAATGTGTTCAACAATACAATAATGTGTTCAACTGAAATGAAAGTCATACATGAATGGTATTTTTGACTTTTTTTAATCTTTGTAATTCGTAGTGCGTACAGGAACGGAGCAGATTGATTGATTGTCATGCCAAGGATGATTTGCCAACATCCGTATTTCCATCCAATAACATGTGGGTGTCTTTAAAGCAGGGGCTGAATAGGCTTTTGTTAAGTCAGAGCGTTTTGCCATCATCAGCTGTATCAGCACTTACCATTAGGTGGGTTACTAGTAATAGCACTGTCTTATAATAGTTTATTTAATAGGAAAGGGTGACAAACGAGCACACAGTCCACCTAATGGTAAGTGGATGCTGGGGCCCATAGACATCTATATTTATTCTCGATTAAGAATCAAAACGCAAATACGTTGTCACCTCTGAGGACTAAGATGGAATGCCTCGTTTCCAGTAAAAATGGATCTCCGGATCTCTACACTCACCATACTAAACACAGCAGTATTAAGCTGCAATTTTACGCTGGTATTCTTTGAGAGCGGGGTCCTTCCTCGGTACAGTCGACCTATTCGTGCTACTACCATAATATAACTGCATCGTGACTCTACTACGTATAAAATAATTTTAAGTTGTGCATAATATACCTATATTATGTTTATTTTAGTTTCTAAGTTTGTGACTACACTATTGTATTAGGTAAAACACCTGTGATGATAGTTGTGTTAGAGTAGAGGAAATCCATGGCCATATTGTAGTAAAGCCATATTTAGTTATTGCGTAAGATGTATTTTATTTTCAACTATATTTAATCGTATTAACAAATTAAGAAAATATTAATAACATTGGAGTAATTAAATAAATATAATAATTACTAAATAATTATTCGCCTTATAGTGGCGGTGTAAGATAATTCACTACTATATGTCATCCCGTAAGTATCGTTAAAGATGATAGAGGTAAATGAAACGGGGTATGGGTTACAGCATCTTGCTGGTAATAACTTACACTATGAAAAAAAACTACGGTTCGTAAACCACCTGCCAAGCGTGGTGTATGAGGTAAATATCCTCCATATAAAGCAATCTTTGAGTTGGAGGGGGGAGCAAGGTTCAATGTTTATAATTTTACATAGACTGTAATAGTTTAATATACCGACATAGCTGGGACCAGAATGATTTAATGAAAATAATTAATAAACTATAAGATAGACTTCTTGGTATAATATTTGACATTTACTTTTAATTAGTGTTTTGAATAGAAGATAGAGTCGCTTTTTCAATCTTACTATGACACCGTCAGCCTATGTAGAAAATTTGGTACAACATTTAGTAAGTTACTTTATGGCGGATAAAGTTTAATTAACCTTCCTAAAATAACTGTGAAAATAACGTGACTGATGGTAAATGTCTACTGCAGCCTAGGGACACCCGCAACCAAAATCATGAACCACAGATGCACTCTGCATATTCTGTGTTTTTTATACTCCCTTACTGCAGTGAATGCATTGCTACTGGCATTAAAACAGTTAAGGCTGAAAAGGACCACCACATACCACATTTAATATACATATAATGGTTTAAATATAAGTAAAGAAAAAGGCGTAAAAAACATATCACAGCGAATTCCCTTCACGCTAGGGAAAAGCAAGTAATCATTTTAAATTAAACGATGAAGAAGTGATTGATTGGTCGAGTGGGCAGCTAATTAAAAGATTCATGGGGCACAGCATTGGGTTCCAACAGATCAACATCACGGAGTAATTGATTTTACTCAGTTACGACATTCTAGAAAAATCACCAGTGGTTCCTAAACTTTATACATAGATTTGTGTTACCATTGAAGTCGAGCCGTGGTAGCTTAGATGGTTAACGCTCGCTGTAAATATAACAGAACGCGAGTAACCCGGGTTCGATCCCCGCCCCAATGAAATTGTTAATTGCAATTTTAAGTGATGATTTACCACGTACTCGGCGGTGAAGAAAAACATCGTGAGGAAACCTGCATGTCTGAGGAATAAGAAAAAAATATTTTAAAGACATTGGGGCAGCGCGGCGGACACTTCCTTGCCCTAAAAGCGTCCCCTAGGCTGTAACTTTACTTTTTTTTGAAGTCGAAATTGGACTATTGTATAAAATAAGTATTATTGTACATAAGATGTGATTCCGTCAAAAGCAAGTTTGTACCACAACTAAATCTTTTATCATTCGTTTCTCTACTCCAGTGGGTTCAGAAGCATTAAGTAAACTCGGTACTTAACCCTACCAGCAATACACAATTACAATTTAATACCAAATCACAGTAATAAATTACTAGATTGTACTAGATGGCTTCATGTATCGCCTTTAAACAACCTTCCAAAGTATTTCTAAGAATCGCTGACATTGAATTTGTAGAATAATTTGACTTCCATAGTTTATGGCCGAAATGAACGACGACTGAGCTTGTCGTATTTATTGCATATGTCATGTGAATTGTAAGTACAGTTCAAAGAAAAAATAATAGAGATACTATACAATAAAGGTCAAACCTGAATTTTAAAATTTACGCCAAATATTTGTGAGTCTAAAAGAAGTATGTTGTTATATAGATCTTCTTTTATGATACCTATTAAAAAATAAAAACTTCGAAAAAGAGAAGAATATAAAGCGACGCTTCTATTAAATTGCGTACTTAACCTTACCATGGCTTTTCTAGAATCTATCACCTTGTTTTGTCCAGTAGGTGTCGAAGAGGCCACTTATGGCTTCCGATAGATGGCGCTATACTATTTCTTTTACGTCAGACGTAATATACTCAAACTTGCGACCGTCATCACCGTCACAAGTATAAGATGTTTAGTACTGTAATTGTTAATCCGTCTGCCATGCGTGATGATTCAGGTAATCTTTCTCTTAAATTGGTGAGGGTCATATCTAACTGTGAACTTTTGCGAGCTGACGAAGAATAGGAAACGAAGAATGTTAAATTCCGAATTATGTTGAGAGTTTGCTTGGTGTCAGGATCTATCATGGAATGCGCGTTAATACACATTCTACACATGTTTGATGAAACGCTTAATAACAACTACTACATAACTAGATCCTAAAATACTTTGTTTTAGCACATATGAATGTTGATTTTAAGGTCCTGATCTGCAAAAAAGAAAGAGTACTCTAAAAGTAGTAAAGTACTCTGGTGCGCGGCGGCTTAATGTCACGTAAGGAGTATCGCCTACTATGTTTATTAAGCTATACCACGTATTTCCTTTACGTACTCTTTTGTATTCTTTAAAATCGATGACAAGCGTCCATTGAGCGAAGTACTTCTGTCTTAAAATTTTAATTTTGTTCATACTGCCCCATCACAATGCGCTACGTTATCACTGAATTCGGTCGATTTAAGTCATACCTTATTCCTTTTTCGGAAATGTTTGAGAATCTCTGTTTCCGAAAATCTACTGACACCATCACACGGGTCTCAATCATTTTATGGTCATTCGTCGTTAATATGCGGTTCTCCGCGCCTCTCTGTTCTCTGGCCCCTTTAACTACGCCAGTCAGACCACAATACCCTGCTGTCACATCGAGTCCTGATTGATTTTTTCCTCCATCTTTACTTTTTTCAACACATCACCGTCTTAAAATTGAATTCAAGCTGTTGTACAATTTGATGCTCATTAGGTTAAAAAAACAGGTTAAATACACTCCGATCACAGGTAACAGTGAACGTAGGTATTATATAACGTGTAATGTGCACATGTAGGTGCATGTAAATAAAGCAATGCATAATAAAATAATTTGATTTACATTAAATGTATGTTTTAAATTGAGATATTTTGTCCGGGATTTAAATTTAAATTCGATTTCCCATCTCTTTGTGTCGAGTAATTTGTATGTAAGTATTGTAAGTATATATATACGAAAAACTTAATATATATATATTTAAAAATATATTTAACTAATTTTTTATGAGAATTTATTTTTCAAACATACCTACATTACGTTTTTGGTAGCATATTAGTTTATTGTTTGATTTTAAATGTATAAATAGGTTGGTTAAAAGAAGGTACGGATTTTGACGGTGATATAAATTAAAATAATTTTACGTTGGTACCTACTGTACTGTTAAGTACTGTACTATGTATCTACTGTACTTCATATGAACTCTTTTATCAGACCAATTTTAACAAATACGGCTTAGAAACATGGGATTAGTTTAAAAAGTAAAGAGTTTTTAAACTGCAGAAGTGATAACAATTCCAATTGATGGATTACACTCCAGATTCCTACATATTTTTCAACCAACTTTAAACAGAGAAGGCCATAAATGTGTTTTCATCCCGAAGGACTGAGGTCAATTATCTAAGAACCTGTGTTTGTATTGACCATTTTACTCTTCAAACCGAAACACTGCATTAAATGCATATCACCTAGAAAATTAAAGGTAAAATCAACACTTGTTAATCAAAATAAGCTTTAAAGCTTTTACGGACCTTAAAATCTACACCAGTTCGCAAAAAAAAGACCTTGTCAGTGAAGAACCGGTAAGAAAGTTTGAGGTTCGTGTTTTAAATGGCATGTTACAGTTTATTATTACAACTAACAATAAAATTAATATTATGACAAATTTATATTAGTTACAGCCTTTATACGTTCCACAGCTGGGCACAGGCCTCCTTTCATTTCTGAGGGGGGTTTTAGACCCCTTGGTCTAAAACCCCCTCAGAAATGAGAGGGGCAGCGCGGCCTACACTTCCTTAAGTGTACGCCGCGCTGCCCCAATGCGTGTTGGCGGACTTCACACGTCTTTGAAATATTTTTTTCTTATTACTCAAACCGAGCTCAAGCCGAGCACGTGGTAAATCAGCCATATTGGTGCCGGTGGAAATCGAACCCGGGCTACACGCGTACTGTGAAATTTAAAGCGAACACTTAGCCCCTAAGCTACAATGGTACGACTCTATAATATATGAGTTTCAAATTATATTAAGTGTCAATATAATGCAACCGTTTCCTTTTACCGTTTAAGGATCATTGCCAGCTCTTAAAGAAACATATTAAAGTCGATCAAACTAGCGCATTATAATGGCGAATATAATTCAATTTTTTTTACAGTGTAATTTAAATTACGACCACAACATTAATAAAAACTGCGGATTCAGTGGACCGAGAAATGATCACACCGATTGACAGAAATAATGTAGGATATGTAATATATAGATAGGCTTTAGTAAGTTTATTATAAACGAATAATTTATAACAGTGTAGACGTTCTCTGACAGTCTTTAGTATTACAGTCATATGTTCCGCCACCTTTTTTTCCCTTTCTTTTTATTTAAGTATCATCAGTATGATTAGTATTAACAATGTTAACCTAGAGTATCTTCAACTTTTTAATTATCCTCCGGGTTAACACTGACATCGGGATGTCAGTCACCTCAGTCCCCTGTGACCATGGGTGCTGGAAAGCACCCTAAACGTCGGGAATTAAAATATAATCGGTAATAAAATCCGGAAAAGTAGTTTTAATCAATGTATAGTGTTCGCGTAAATATAAGATATTATTATGACTTTTTGTCAATTAAAACGTCCTGGACCACACGATTAATTCTGGCTCCCTAAGTCCATCTTTTGACAATTGGGCACAGAACGCGATCCAAGTTTCGATAACCTTAAACGCATTCCCATAGCGGTGAGAAATATTAATCAATAGCATAAAAGTCTGTAGTGACTCCCCATTGACCGTTTCATAAGGTGCAACACGCCGTGAAGAGTTCATAATCTAATTTAAATTTGGTATACCTACTACTTATTATAGGCCGCATTCAGCGATTCGATGTACCGAGTGAGATTTTTGGGATCAGTACTGTCGCTGATTAAAATAGATGCAACAGTGTTGAAATGAGGAAACTTTAATTGAATTCTGTGTAGTTTTGTTGCTTTCGTTCAAGATGAAACTAGTTTAACGTTTCTTTTTACACTTTTTTTGTGCTATGGGCGCTAGCGTAGCATGTCTAGAATAGAATGATTTTTTTTAATTCTAGCAATACTATTCACATGTATACCCTGTACTCCTGATAAGTAAAATGTTTGTGTTAGGAATGATTTACAACAGTAATCGAATGACGGATTCGAACCCACGACCTTTTGAATTCGCGATACGCACCCTGCAATTAGACTACTGTCGCTTATAATTCTTCTGCTTATTATGCTTATTGGAAATAATATTTCAGATATTTTAAGTTGTTAATGTATTTAATATATGTACGCATAATAGTGTGTAGTCGGGCTTGAATGAATTACCACATTAAAAAAATTTCATCAGCCTATAGAAGACCACAGCTGGGTATTAACGTCTACCGTCTTAGGAAAGGCTTGCCCAAATCTCATGCTTGGCTGGTGGATTGAAGATCTCAGTACCAGACTTCTCACACCTTTGACGTTGCTGTCCATCGCTCGGGTAGGTATTTTACGTTTGGTGTATACCAAATTATACCGCCATCTATCGGAAGTCAATGTAATATATTTGTGACATATCTCCTAGTCATCTCTTACGACAATCGCGGGAAATGAGGTGATGAGTTGCCCTACGCCAACACCACATGGAAAGTAAATAATTACTACACTAGAAAATAATAATTTGATATTTTTAAAATTTAACATGACGCCCTGAATTATGAAAATATGAAATTATGTATTAGCGTAAAATAACATCACATAGAACATACAAAATTAAATATGTAAATAAAATAACATAACAAATTATAAAATAAAACAATGAGTTTTTAGTAACAATAACAACAAACCATTACATCACACTTACAACAGCATGTTCTAAATTTTTGGTAAATGGTTCCTAAAAAAGGTACCCAACTTGTTACTGAACAGATTACTTCGACGCTGATATTCCGTGGGTGATTGTTTTTAAAAAATCTTCTAACTTTCAATTACTCTTACGCTCACTAGCAAGACGGCCAACGTCTAACATGAGAGACAATTTTTAATTCTGAGTAATACGTTATAGATTAGATTTCGGCGTTGTACGCCGTAAAAATTTTCACAGCCGTCTTAGACATTTTTTTCTGATTTCCGTAAAATAATATGTAGCAAAACGGATCCGTGAATAAACCAGAATTTGTTAATAATGCAGGTAGGCTTGCCAGATGGTCGGGATTCGTCTGGATTCTTTCGAATTTTTATATGATCTCCAGACTCCCGACAAAACTCACAATCCAGACAAAAAAATTCTCTTCACATGACAGCTGCCTTTGATTTAATAAAAGCTAAATTAGTAATTAAACTGAACTTTGAAGTAAATTATTTGAATTTTAAATCTTTCCTGTAGGAAAGGATTCAAATTGGTGGACTCAGTAAAGTCCAATGCCAAACACATATGGCAACCTAAAAATTAAGTGTACATATTTAAATTAGTTATGTGTCAACAATGTAATGTTTTTGTAGCCTATTTATTTAAAAAGTAAACTTTATTTTTTCATTTTCATTTTAATTTTTTTTCTCCCGACAACAACCACAAAATTCCGACTTAATAATTAATAGTAATAAATAATAGGGCAATTGATAATAATTAATAGTAAGGCATTTAATATTACATTGTTATTGCTGAAATGCGGAATAACAAAAATCGGTACCTACTCCGAGAGGGGAATGGAGGGAATCAAGGCTACCTCAGCCAGTTTTAACTGCCGTATATTTTAAATTAATAAACTAATTTACATTATTTATGAATAACACCGTTAGTATCTACAAAATCAGTATTCAAATACATACACTTTTAATTTGTTTACTTCGGGCTGTACAGGGAAAATGTTAACAGTGGGTCAACAAACGTTTTATATATTTAACCTTGCCGGCGCTATAAACAGGGAAAATATTTCCTGACAGGGGAAATCAAACAGACGTTTTAACCGATTTCGAAAACCAAGGTAAAGATAACGTTTTTAGCAATATGTATATTGTGCACTGTGTTATGTTGTATTATATTATGTTATTTATGTTAATAGATCAGTTTAAACAATCAGAGGTAGATAATATTTATTACATTAGTTATATTAACATTTTACACTTTTGATATCAGAATGAAACTATTCGTCGTTGTCGGGTTTTGGTTTTTAAAATCTTACAAATGTTTATTATTTTCGTATTCTAAACACGCGGTAAATTAGAGGAATTAATTAGATTGCCGAGGGCTGCGTTCTGTTTTTATATGAATAAAGTTTATAGCTTAGCAATGAATTATTATTGATAAATAGTAGCTTAATTACTGTGTTTCGTATGTTGAGTGTAGAGATCCTGACCCTTTTTACTGGAAACAAGGCACTTCATCTTAGTCCTCAGGGGTGACAACGCATCTGAGTTTTGATTCTTATGCGAGGATAGATGTAGATGTCTATGGGCCACAACACCCACTTACAATCAGGTGGAATGTGTGCTCGTTTGTCACCCTTATTCTTTAAAAAAATGATGGTTGGCAATAATGATAAATATTATAATGATAATTCAAAAGGACTTTTAAATTTTCTCTTCTGATAGTAAATTTTTCGAAACTTTAGTGACAAGTTCGTTATAAATCGAAAATGTCGAAAGTCCTACGCTTCTGTGTGCCTGCAATCCTGTCACAGAGCAACGAACGAAAAGAGTGTACACTGAGTCCACAGACAAACAGTGTAACATAATTAGGGCAACAGTACGGACAAAACAGAGCATTTATCGCCCCAAAAAAATGCATCAGGGCCATATGTGGAGTTTTACCCGACGTGTCCTGTAAACCACTGTATAAAAGTCTAGGATTATCGCCACTACCCTACGCTACTACTTTACGTTTATGAAGTTGCGGTCTTTGTACACAAAAATATAGAATTATTTAATAAAGTGAATAATTATAGATTGCGAGATCCTCACAGAATGATATACAATGACACTCCTAGCTCGGATAAGTATGCAAAAAGTTGCCTCTATATGTATGTCAGAATATATAATAAGATTCCGAAACATATTAAAATGCTCAATATCAATATGTTTAAACACAGGTTGTACAATTGGCTAAGTCAGAATGATTTTTACAGCATAGATTCGTTTCTCTCTACCAAAAACTTTACATGAATTGATATAAGTAGTTACAAAATTTTATTTTATTTCAATTTTTATTTCGTTGACATATTTAGTAATAATTATTATATTAATAGTATGGATTGACATGCAGTTTCATTGTAACATTCTTAAATTCAATATATTATTATTTGCATGCTATTTTTATTACGGCGAAACATATGCGCTCTATCAAACTTGTTTCAACTTATAATACTGTGTTTCTAAGCAAATAAAGAAATTATTATTATTATTATTATTATTAAAAGATACAACCTTTAAGCTTCCTATTGCTGCATTCGACGGGACAATAAGTTCACCACGCTACTCTAATGTAAGTTGACGGATTTTATTGTTTTATTGTATGTTTTATTGTTCAGACATGTAATTATCCTCGTGATAGTGTTGTTAACTGTTGGAAGATCAGCACTTAAATTTACAATTAATAATTTCCATGGTATCAATGAGTATTGAAGCACCTTAGTCCCTAGTCACCTTATTCTTTCTCATCGGCCCGTTAAAGCGTTGAAGGATTTTCCTTAATTGTCACGTTTCTAATCCCTTCTTTGCCGGTCTGGATATTTTATGTATATCCGAAACTAATAAGGTCTATATTTCATATCATATCCCATAGTCGCTTCTTGCGATATTCGCTCTTACGGCGACGAAATGGAGTTTGAACGATATAAATAGGAGTATATATAAAAAACAATATTATTCAAACTTACCATCGGGATTATTGGTGCCGTGCTGGCTGCCCTCTTCGCTCCCCGATGCAGGGCTGTTCAAGCCAGTGGTACTCCCTCTTCCAGCTAGTGATAGCCCCAGCTGCTCAGCGATCTCTGCGTGATCGTTTTGATGCACGTAATCGAATATGCTGCTACCCGTCATTTCTACCTATGGAAGACCAAATATTTCTTAGATTTTACTTTAGCTTATAAATAAACTACCACACCATCAGACACCCCTGTTCAATATACTTTTCATTAAACATTTTTATTACTATTATTTATAAATAATATACAATTCCAAATTTTTCACTCATGCAAAGACTTTAACGTACTTGAATAAAGTTTATTTTTCTTTATAATATTTATAAAAATAACACAAAAGTCTTGCCCTAATAAGGTCCATTTCATTTTGTTTTGACTTACAGATTTAGTGTGACTGTAATTTACTACTTTTAATTATTTTTGGGATAAAAATTACCTATTTTAAAATGAAGAATAAACTTTGAACAAACTACTTTCTCAAAGTGCGTTAATTATGTTACATGTTGTATGCCTTAAGTTATTAAAATCGATTATTTTTAATATAAAAACAAAACTAAAATAAGTAAATTTTGATAACATATTAGTGGAATAAAACTATTATTTACGGATTTTATCGTGTTTAATTACTACTTTAACTTATTTTTTAATACAAATAAGTTAAAGTAAAATAAGTTAAAAGTAAAGCACCCGAAACGTTTTCGGGTGCTTTACAGCACGCATGGTCACGGTGGTACTGAGATGTTTGACGTCCCAATGTCACAATTAGTCCGGCTACCTTCAGTTTTTGAATATTAATTTTTGGTCCGATTTACGCAAAACGAGCTTATAGTATCATGAAGTCTCGCAGTGGTATGCTTGGGTTTGGGTTTAATTTTGTTAATTATAGGATCCCAAGCAGTTGGCAGCACCCATCCATCTTCTCTATTGAAATTTGGATGTTTTTTAATTTCAATAGCCTTGTGTATCATTCTTGGTAGGAATCGGTGTTCTTTTGCGAGGATTTGTAATTCTTATCTTATTCTATCATTACTATCATTATAACATCTAGAGATTCGATCGAATCGAATATAAAAAAAAATTTAGACCCGATATTTTTATGCGATTCCGAAGTTTGTGATCATCTTTTATATTTTCTTTATCGCAGGTTATTAAAATTTTCAATCAATTCCCAGTTTAATGAACCTTTCTCCATCTTCTTATTCTAATGAAGCTTCCTAAGATAAACTTTTGTCACCGTAAACGTTACATATAGTACACCAAAGTAAAATATACAACCCCAAGCACTAGCATGCGATATCCGGCACTGTTAGCACAGTACAACGACCAGAATCGCTTACTATTTCGACCAGTCAATGCTGTTGAGAGGCCCAATGTAATTAAGCGGAGCCGTCACGTACTCAGTCATCGTTATGAATGAACGGGCTGTTATCAAGCATCGCATAGCAGGTGGCTTCATAGAAATACCAATAAAACACTGTTGTAACAAGTAAACCGGTGACGGAACAATTGTTAAGGCTTTAGTGGTGACTGGTGTTCAAGTAACCATTTTCACGAAACTTCAGGAGAATATTCATTTCAACCAATTTTTTTTTTTGTATTTTGGTAAATCCACAAAGAAAAAAATAATCGAACAAGCTTAAAGGTTAAAATATTAATTAATAAAGCCGACTGAGATAAAAAGTTTACTGAAAGAAACTTCCTCTCCCTTTACTTGTATTTGCAGATACAATATTGTATTATAGAACCCATAGAAATTTCTTATATCTATGATAGAGCCTATGTCACTGCGACAATCAAGACGAGCCAAGCGACACCTCGTATGTTAAAATTATTTAAGCTGTTTAGGCTACAGAGCATGCCAAAGAAATAGACATTCATATAGACACACATAATCTTGGAAAACATTACCCTCTTTCTGGGACAGTCGGGTAAAAAGCGTTTACGATATTAATGAGTAAATGGAGCTCAAAGTTCGACTAATAGATGAAAATATTAGATGAGTATTTAATTGACTTCGAATACATTCATGATGTTCTCATTTTATTTATATTGAAGTCGGTTGTACAATATTTTTTATTTTACCACTCGTTTAAATTAATGTCTTATAAGCTGTAAAATTCATTAACAGTCAACAATTTGAAACATTTTTTTCTTTTTAAAATCTTTTTCAGACTTCATCGTTCATTTTGAAATGTTCTTTTGACAAATAAGGCATACTGGCGATGATGGATTTTGGGATTTTAGATAAATCCCTATTTAATATAACACTCACTTAGAGATACCATTTTCAGGATTTTACCTAACATTTGGGGTCTTGTTAGATTCAGAAAATATCAGCATTTCACATTTTTTCAACAAAATACACTAAGTTTATGTATTGGATGGGGTGTAATCTGCGACGTAACAGATCGCATTATCGATTTACCTTAATAATGCATGTTTAATCGACTTCGAATACATTGATGATGTTCTCATTTTATTTATATTGAAGTCGGTTGTACAAAATATTTAATTTTACCACTCGTTTAAATTAATGTCTTATAAGCTGTAAATTTCATTAACAGTAAACAATTAGAAACCAATTTCTAACCACCCCAAAAACGTCCGAACCGATTTCAGGCTGTTGCCAAGCGACTTTCACATTGAACCTTTCACGGCGTATGCAAATGTATCTTTAAATAAATTTATCAAATATAATTGTGAGACCCTATTAGGCATTCAGTGCGCGTGTATCCGCAGTGCCGACTCGCATGTGAATACCACAAACAATGGTGACGTTACGGTGGTCGCTTCTGGGAAAGATTCTATGGATTTTATGGTGTTTACCGATACGCCGATTGATGGGCCACAAATTTAAAGGTGTTGGCAGGTGGTTCGAAGTTGGATGTCATACGCCGAAACAAGTTAATAACGTTCGTTTCGTTAGTAATGCTGTTTTAATAAACTTGAACTGGAACTTAACTTCAAGTCGTAGTGTTTCTAACTGCTGAGTTCTGATCGATGAGTATATCATATCAAAAATTTCGAGGTTCCTGATGCAAATTACTGTAAATGATCCGCATGCTTAACATTTATTCCATGGTTTTTTCCTATCCTGTAAGAGTTTTCACTTTTGGCGTTGAAATTGGTTAATCAGTACATTGATTCCGTAGCGAGGCTTCGAGTGTAGGAACTGCTCTCATAAAAGCTTTCTTTAAATTCTCTCCCTCCTCCTCTGTTACTAAAAATTCAAGCTTATCTTTTAGTATTCTCAAGTGTTGTATTGAATACAAATACGTATAATTTTTATAATTTTTATGCTGTAAATGGTCAAACGTTGCTTTCAACTATTATTGTTCCTAATACTGATCCTTTATTTTAATCTACGTAAGAAATTTTAAAAGAAAAGCCTCTCATTATCAAATATGCATTAATATTTAGGTACAAAAAGTATTTATTTGAAATTGAAAAGACGGATTTCTGTGACCTGTTTCAAAAATATGTGCCAGACAGGGTTCTAACAAAAAGGCTCACATAAATAATTTTCTACAAAACTCAGAACACGTCAATATAAAAAATAGTGTATCCGTTTTCTTCTATATCTACAAAGGAAAATATGATTTCCCATTGTCGGTGCTATCATCAGTCTAGCTCCGAAAAAATGCCAGTAACAGAATTTAATATAGGAGTGTTTCGGTGCTCTCTTATAAGAAAGTTGTAGCTAAGGTTATTTACCAGGAAGTTTATGTATTTTATGCTCACTCACACTAACGTTACAACGTAGAAGACTTATGAAAGTCCATGTGTTAGGTGTTTAGATATTATTTGGCTTTGTGTGGGTGTTTGGGGGTGTGTGAGTGGTTATGTTCGTATTAGGATGAGGATCACGCGCGCGCCTTGCCCGGGACGTGACTGGCATATCGCATCGTCCCTTTCCCCCCATTCCCTGTCTCGCTCGCACCACCCTCCAGCCATGTTGGATTTGAGTTTTCCAGTTTTCGGATCTTTTCCCGGCTCCCTTTAATTTTGTAATGTTTAATTTCGTTTACATATGTTTTTTTGTACACTTTCTGTTTTTGTTTCGGTAATGTCTGCAATAGCTTCTGTTACAAAAAATAAACTTATAAAAATATGCGGTAGAGCCACCCTGAACTTGTATACAGCTCCAGCTAGACCAGAGAAAGAACAACACTTCTCAAAATACTTAAAAGCTTTGTATGGTGAGTGACGTAAATCAATACTAATAATGTAGTACCTACAGTGTATAAAAAAATATAAATACTAATTTTTTTATATAGATTAGGGCTCACCAGTAGATAGGTGTTGACCGCCGCCCACGAACAACTGCAACACTAGGGGAATTGCAGGTGCGTTGCCAGCCTTTTAATAAAGAGTAAGCTCTTTCATGAACGTCCCTAATTCGTATCCGTCGATTCCACAAGGAAGACGTGCGAGGAACCAAACTTCTTGTAAATCGAACAGTGGAGGACCGCCAATTATTCAGATGATATGGATATTATCACGAGTTATGTCGCGATCTACGATGATCAAATTGAGCGACTGGAATTAATTCAAACAATTCCCCAGAGTACTCCCCGTAGTAGATGCGACAAAATATGCAAAGATATACAGCATCTCTTCGGAGTGTCAGTGAATCAAACCAATCACAAAGAGTTCGTTTGCCTACGATTCCAACCGTTCTGCGCTGGATGCGATCAAATGGAAGGAGCTGGCAGTGGCGAGTCCTGGCTCAGAAATGGGTACAGTATTCCATGTGAGGCTGAACATGCGTCTTGTAAGCTGAATGCGGTGTGCCCGCGTGAAATACTGTCCCAATCTGCTGAGCACGCTATTGATAAATACATACGTTTATAAATAAAAAATATTAATTAAACAAACATAATAACAATAAAGGTAAATGCATAACAGAAAAAAATATTTATAAATATTAATATGTTTCATATCACACACATGTTGATGAGCCGTGGTAGCTCAGATGTTTAGCGCCCCCCCGATCCCCGCCGGCACCAATGAAACTGTTAATTGCAATTTTAAGTGCTGATTTACCACGTGCTCGGCGGTGAAGGAAAATATCGTGAGGAAACCTGTATGTCTGAGAAATAAGAAAAGAAAACATTTCGAAGACATATGAAACACGTGTTCGTCAACACGCATTGGGGCAGCGCGGCGGACAATTCCTTGCCTTAAAACCCTCTCAGAAATGAGCTAGAGGCCTGTGCCCAGGAGTGGGACATATATAGGCTTGGAAGTTAACTTTATATCACACACATTATTTTTTATTTTTTATTGTTAACAAAATCATTTTAGTCATCTAAGGTGATAACGTATGCTGAGTTTTGGTTATTAATAGAAGATATATGTGGTCCGTTATGTAGGTATACGAATCTTTTATTAAGAGGTATTAGATGATGAAGTACAAAAGTCATTCTGCTAAAAAAAAATATTTTTCCGAGCCCGGATTACCAAGTCAAAATTTGGATAAAAATAATTACTGGAGTGTGTGTAAAATATACCACTGGCCAACATGTCTTATCTCAACTCTTAGACGGTTATTAAGCTGTTAGTTTGCTAAGCAGCTCCAGTGCATGTTGGCGGACTTCACAATGTCCCCGAAATATTTTATTTTCCGATTTTCTAGTATAATTTAATTTTTACATTAATTAAAGCCTTTCTAAACTCCACTGATAAACACAAACCTGAGAGATCATAGATCGTAACATAGTTGAGACAACAGATTATTTTTATAGGAAGAGAGTGATAAACGAACACACAGTCTAATGGTAAGTGGTTCCTGTGGCCCATAGATCTATTCTCGATTACGAATCAAAATACTGATGCGATGTCACAAGTGAGGATTAAGACGGAATGCCTTGTTTTCAGTAAAAAGGGTCTCCTCTCTACACTCATTATACGAAACACTGCAGTGTTAAGCTGCTATTTTACGCTGGTGTTTTGTGAGAGCGTGGTCCTTCCTCGGCCAAGCCGACTCACTCGTGCTATAACTATACTACTAATAAAGCTGCAAAATGGATCTACCACGTAAAAAAATGATTTGGATACCGCAGTTTTTTGTTGTTTTGAACTGTTATCAGGAAGACATTGTTACTTATATACTGTTTCATTTACATCGTTTCTTACTACACCCACAGGATAATATTACATAGTAAACTCTCTTATTTCCATTACAAGGCAACTAATGGTAATTTAATGGCAGTTTTGAGTTCTGAACTGTCGTACTTGTCTGTAGGAAACATTGTGAGGAAACTTGCATGTTTAAACCTAAACAATTAAAAACGTTTCAAGGCCATGGGAAGTCCGCCGTATATTGACGTAACGCAACGATATTTTTCTTGTATTTTCTGAATGTGTATTTATCGAGTCTTATAAACAATAACCATCACTTACCATGTGGATGTTTAGTGATTCTCGATTCTTTTTCTTTTTTATAAAACGTTACCCCGTTACACTAGGATTTTCTCATAATATATCGTGGATGCAGTTTACATGCCAATATAAATTGTACAAGTACAAACATCCAGACTCGGAACAATTCGTCGCTTACGATGCAAATGGGTGAACCTCATTTTTTCTAATTTCAAGAGAGCAAGAAAATATTTATTAATCCCCGATTACTAGCTTTTATCATCAGTTGTTCCTAAAACCTACAAAGTGTATAAAAACAACTCAGCCCCGACTTCACAAGCTTCTTCACAAGTTTTTTTTATAGGATAGGGTGACAAACGAGCACACAGTCCACCTGATGGTAAGTGGTTGCTGCGGCCCATAGACATCTACATCTATCCTCAATTACAAATCAAAATGCAGATGGGTTGGTGTGATGGGTGATGTGTTGACCCGTGAGCACTAAGTTAGAATGCCTCGTTTCCAGTAAAAAGGGTCTCCGGTTCTCTAGACTCACCATACGAAACACAGCAGCATTAAGCTACTATTTCACGCTGGTATTATGTGAGAACGTGGTCCTTCCCCGGTCGAGCCGACACATTCGTGCTACAACTATACTACTAATATAACTGCAGCATAGTTCTACCACGTATAAATTAATTTAAAATTAAGTGGAAATTATTCGGCTTTAACTTTAACATAATTATTTAGTTTTTAACCCTTTAGAGTGAATAGACCTACGAATATCACAAAAATAAAAACGACTAGAATATAGTCTAAATAGCTCACTCTTAAGGGAGGAATTTATTCTTCAATTTTATACGAGCCCCCATCCCATTAAGCCTTATTATAACCTATTGAATAAAAACAATCGTTAAAATTTAAGAAAAGAAGATATAAACATTAACCATAAAAAACATATAGTCAAATTAAGAACTTATTTTTATAGTCGTCAAAAAATTTGAATCAGTCTGTTTTAGCTTAGTGTTATTGTTAATCGAATTCGTCCGATAATTAATGATCTAAGGACGTATTATACAGTTAAATCCGATACAGCTTTGTACGTCGATGTTGATAGAAATTCGTTCAATGATTTTAGTTATCGCAGTGTTAAAGTTTCCAACCTATTTCTTTTATTTTGAAAAACGTCTGCCCACGTAGTAAGCATAACACGACACGTGTAGCCTTATCTCCAATCAGCCGCCATTACACCGGATGTCTATCCAGCGCCGCCGAAAATTTCTGATTAAATCGTTGTGCCATGTGAAACTTGGAGCGTGTTTGAATGGACTGGTACTAGTACTTAATGGTGTGCGTAGGTAAACCTCGGACGCCTACATTTAATTCTTTGATGCAACTATACGACTGTAGGTAATAATCAATCTAAAACAAAGTCTAAAACCAGCTGTTGAGAACAAATACATAGTTACATATAGCTGTATATTTAAAAGGTCTAGATATAGTTGTTGAGAACAAATCATAGTCACATAAACCCTTACACCTTTTACCTAGAGGGGTAGGCAGAGGCTATGGACTTCCTATTGCCATGATCCTGATACACCTCTCTCGCTGCTCATATGCACATCCACACATTTATGCAAACATGCTCGTCGGTTAAGGGTACTCTTAATAGTTGTCAATTTAAAATATCTAGATAAAGTTGTTGAGAACAAATCATAGTCACATAAACCCTTACGCCTTTTACCTAGAGGGGTAGGCAGAGACTATGGACTTCCTATTGCCATGATCCTGACACACCTCTCTCGCTGCTTATATGCACGTCCATACATTTTACGCAAACATGCTCGTCGGTTAAGGCTACTCATAATTTAGTCTATCTGTAATATATCGACTTCGCCACTCATTTCCGGAGCATAAATGAACTCTTTCCTCAATCATTCTTTCTACGCTTCTAAATCACTGTATGTAATATTTGTCTGCTCCCACCTTTGTGGAATGTGGGTCTTTTACGTCGTGAGACGGATTTGCCGTAACCTTCAGATTTAGATGGATTAACTATATTACTGGACTGGAATTAATCGGTTACTAACTAAACTAGGATAAAAAATATTATACTTACTTGTGATAATCCTAAATATATTGAGACAGTTTCAGATATGTACAGGAACCTCCCGTCGGCCGCAACAGACAGCGCGAATCCATCGAGAGACTGTGAACAAGGAAAGAAAAAAGTGAAGTAGGAGCATTTATTTATCTTATTTCTGAATACAACTTCATTTTCAGGGTATTATAGTATGTGACGTTGGAGAACTCAGCACCCCATCTCCATAAATCCGTAAATTAATACCAGACCGACATTAGTAGATGGATAAGAGCGATAATAAACTATTTAAAAAAACTTTCATTATTCAATTATTCAAAATTCATTTCAAATATTTTATTCAGTTCTGACTTATTTCTAGCTCGTATGAACATCTTGACATACAGGTTCGAAAGGCCAGGGAGCTAGTCAAACAGAGAAGTCGAAACGGTAAGAAACTCAGAATGTCAGCGCTTATTTTTTTCTTTATCTTTTTAACATTTCTATTTAAACTACTTATTTAATATTTAATTAATTAAATTCTATTTAATTTTTAAAATAATTGATGCTAATGGAATTATGTGCAGTTGATGTTGGTACTACAATATATTAAATAAGTTTATTTAGCTAGACGAACAGCGATCTAAAATAATTTTATTACTTACGTCCTTATCATTCAAATAATCGTCATTTCTTGTATTTCAAAATTGGTGATAAACTTTAATTTCTTAATAAGCTTTGCCAAGTCAAAGTATCAAGTAATTGTCAAGCTATGTTCTACAATTTTCAATATTTTTTTTCAAAATTCAACAATATTTTTGTTATTTTGTTTATTATAGGTTTTATTTATTTCTGATATTTTTTATAGTTTTGGCTAAACTATTATTAGTTAAACGCCGTTCATTACTGTACATAATTAAGTAATTAATGAATTAACGTACTATAAATTTTTCGTAACATCAAATATATTTAACATAAACAGAATTTCTAATCATGTTTTCTTTGGAAAATCGTTTTAAATGGTACAATGTACAGTTGTTACGACAACGTACATTGTGATATTATGACCTGAGCAGTTGAACTTCTTAATCTGATATCTTCTAATAGTCAAAAGATGTCAAAGCTGAAACCAGCTAAATGATATCACGCATAGGTGGCAATTTTTAGTTGTTAAACAAAATCACTAACAATTTCTTTTGTTAAACGCGAAGTTGTATAATATGGTACGTAAAAAACTCATAAATATTTTAGTTCAAGATCAATGGGGCATCAGGCAAAAGGTAATAGACGTGAAATTAATAAAAAAAGAGAACGAGCGATTACGCAGCACAAACCTTGCGCTTGCTATCGTTTTACTAACTTTCAAGCTTGAAAGAGTTTGCAGATTTATAGAGCAGCTAAACATTTTGATTTTTAACGCGAAACTAATTTTTATTATTATTGCTTTGGGATGTAAAAAAATAAAAAGAGAATTGGAGCAGCCGTTCTTTTTAAGAACAATTTTAGATCATCAATTTACTAATGCATGTTGTAATTCGTGGTTCATATTCAGAATAATTATAAAATATGGAAAATTTTTTAAAATTTTAAAATTAAGGATATACCGTCATCTAACGTCCAAAAACGATATTTTAATTGGCTTTTAGCATTTTTTCTAATATCAGAGAAATTCCTGATAGTATTTCATATTTACTATTAAATATTATACATAACATTTTTATTAGCGTATTGAGTCTTTTATTTAATAAAAAAGAAAACAGAATCTGTTTTACTACGAAAGCTCAAACTAAAATGCTACATGACGTAATAACTTAATTATAATGTCCTCCAGACCGGCCACGGCGGCCTGCCTCAACAGAGGCTAGCCATCGGCGCAGGACAGGATTATGGTGCCCAAGTGTATGCGCAAGCACAGGTGCACTCTATTCCCTCACTCTCATAATCCGATGGGACGGTAAACCGACACGACCGGAGAGAGATCAGGCGCAGACCTACGGCTTTACGTGCTTTCCGAGGCACGGGAGTGAGACACCGCCAACTTCCTGACTCCGGGCAGTTACTGAGAATCTGGACGACAAACTCAATAATTGATTTTTGGCCCGACCCGGGATTCGAACCTAGGACCTCATGATCAGCAGTCGCACCACTACAACCACTAGACCAACGAGGCAGTTATTATAGAGAAGAGAGAGAATTATGTTATAATCTATATTGAACTATTTTTTTTAATCTATTCTATTCTACACGAATTAGTGCAGTTCGAGACGCACACCTTCAGCTGCCTTCTACTAAATGATATCGATTTAGATACGGATGACAACTTAAGACAGTTTTTTTTTGCTGTCTATCGGTTGCAGTAGGCTTACCATCAGGTAAAGTGAAATTGAATTAAAGAATGCGAATTCAGGCTGGACTCTAAGGAGGAACGTAGTACAATCGAATGATGGTGAGAAAGACATCCCAAAATGCCATACACAAACCCCGCATGCCGAAAATTATGAGCAGCATTAGTAACAACAGCAGAGCAAGTGCATAAAGTATAAACTTTCAAATTCTATAAGCTAGCATAAGCATGTGCTTGACTTAATATCTGATGGTAAGTGATGATGGTGCCTAAGATTCTTTTTATAGACTGATAGGGCGACAAGCTAGCACACAGTCCACCTGATAGTGTTTGCTGTGGCCCTTAGACATCTACATCTATCTTCGTTTGCGAATCAAAATGCAGATGCATTGTCAGCCATGATGACTAAGATGGAACGCCGCTTTTCCAGTAAAAAGAGGTCTCCGGTTCTCTACACTCACCATACGAAACACAGCGGCATTAAGCTGCCATTTTACATTGGTATTCTGTGAGAGCGTGGTCCTTCCCCGGTCGAGCCGACCCATTCGTGCTACAACTACACAATTAATATGGCTGCAGCACGGCTCTACCACGTGTAAATACAAGCAGGACAATAGCCTGTTCACTCTTGAGACTCTTGCAAAACTGTCCTCTTGTAAGAATATCCACTACCCCGTATCGTTCCATGGGTGTCGTGAGAGACGGCAGAGGGAAACTGTCACCGAAGATGGGCAGCCGTATTTTCCTGATAAAAAATCAAAGTGATACCTGATAATGAAAAGTTATGAAGAACTGCGGTTTCCAACCAGCCTGCTAAGCTTGGCAATCTAAAAGGGAGGCCTATGTTCAGCAGTGGACTTATATAGGCTGAATGACTAGATAGCTTTTGCCTTAAAGACACCCACATTATAACTGGATTTTTTTATATATAAGAGGGAGCAAACGAGCATGCGGCTCACCTGATGGTGACTACCGTCGCGCATGAACCACCAGGGAAATTGCAGGTGCGTTGCCAGCCTTTTAGAAAGGAGTAAGCTCTTTTCTTGAAGGTCCCTAATTCGTATCTGTCTGGAAAAATCGCAAACTTCCAAGAAATGCGTGCTTACGACATATCCTTAAAACGGCTTATGATCAGCAGTGCACCTAAAATGGCTTAAGAGAAAGATGAATTCATGTACGAATGCTTCAAATGCGGTTTACATTTTCCGATAGCTTTACACTTTCCTCTCAGCTTTGCTTAAATATAAAATTTCGTAATCGACTTGAAACGCTTTGAAACGGACGTTCATGATACCGTTCTCTTTTAAGAATCTTTGTAAGAAATTGAAAACCATTTCTTGGTATTTCAACGTTAGTGGTCAACTTCCATTCTTGGGTTACAATCGATCGTACAGAATGAACTAATACTTGATTTAAAAAGTGAATAACATTTAAAACGGTAACTGTCGACGCTACCTCAAGCGGAAAACTAATAGCTTCATAACTGACATCAATTTTCTATCGATAATAAAAAAGTAAAGTAAACAAAACTTCATTGACTGCCACGAGCTAAACCCTTGACTTAACACAACTGGAAGCGACAATTAGTTTGAAATTTCTTATATATTTTTTAAATTTTATTAAAATAGTATTATTACTTATATAAGTTTGACGACGTTGTTTCTAAATTGACTGTGCTATGAAATGATCTAGATATCTACTCGTAGGCTTATGAAAACGTCATCGAGAGACCGACAGCACTACGGTAACATTACTAGCGCATAACGTTGAGTTTGCTTTGTTGCAATCAAAATGTATTACTGTATATAAATAAATAAAAAATATTATAATGTCGCTTTGTCTTCTTTTCTGAAAATAAATACGAAAGAGATGAAAGCATCATTCCCTCAATAATGTACCACTCAGAGCATATAGTGCTGATACTAGTAAAGCTGCCCTTCACCAGTTCAGTTAGTTATCAAGGGATTTGGGTTCTACATTTTCGAATAAATGTGTCGACGTTAACCAAGTAACGTTAACAGTTCGAGGATAAATTGTTAGTAGAATAAGTTCAGTCAACGAGTCCACAGTCACTTGATGGTAAGTAGATGTTATGTCGTAAAGACATTTACATCCATCATCGATTGAAAGTTAAAAAGCAGATGCGTCGAAGACTAGAATAAAATGCCTCGTTACAAGTTATAAAGGTCTCTGTTTCTCTACGATCATCGTACAAAACACAGCAGCATTATACCACTGTTGCATGCTGGTTTTATGTGAGAGTGAGGTCCTACCCCGGTTGAGTTGACACAAACATGCTGCAGTTATGTATACCTAGTAAGCATATCTGCAGCGTGGCTCTACCCCGTACAATAAAGAAGTATAAATATATAACATGGAAGTATAAACAATAAATATATACCATATATTAGTTAATGTTGGACGTGGTAGAGCCATGCTGGAGCTATATTAGTAGTATAGTTGTAGCAATAATGTGTCGGCTCGACCGGGGAAGGACGACGCTCTCACAGAATACCAGCGTAAAATAGCAACCCAACGCTGCTGTGCTTTGTTTGGTGAGTGTAGAGTACCGGTGACCCATTTCACTGAAAACGAGGCATTCCATCTTAGTCCTCACGTGTGAAAACGCATCTGCCTTTTGTTTCTAAATCGAGGATAGATGTAGATGTCTATGGGCCACAGCATTCACTTACCGGTGGACTGTGTGCTCGTTTGTCACCCTTTTTCTATAAAAAAATATTGTGAGTCTGTTAATAGTGATCTGTTTTTGATAGTATATTATGTTGAGCAAATTATAATAAATATAAACAAATTGTGTAAAATATATAAGTTTCGCAAAATGGCTAACCACAAATTTTATGGTGGTAATAAAATAATTATAAATCTAGTTATGAGTATATCCGTGTTGACTTCAATTTCGCCGCAACAAAAACTTAACGAAATCGGTTTTAAGATCAATTAATATATTAAGTTGATAGTTGTGAATAAAAAATATGACCTGGTTTTGTTATTTAACCTGTTTTTTCATTTATTATATTGGGTATGTTATTTATATTGGGTATGCCAGAAGAAGCATAAAAGCAAGTTGAATGCAGTGGAGATGCGATCTCTTCGTAAAATGTGTGGCGTTACCATAGCGGACCGAAAGCGAAACGAAGAGATTCGCAATATGGCAGGATTGAAAGATGACCTTATCACAAAAATTGATAGGGGCGTACTCCAATGGTTTGGGCACGTTGAACGAATGAGTGAAGACCGAATGGTGAAGAAAATATATAGAGCGAAAGTAAATATTAAAAGGTGTCGAGGTAGACCGAGACTAACTTTCGAAGACCATGTGAGCAAATTGCTCGAAGAGGGGAGGGTCAAGAGTACTCGGATACCTAGACGTGCATGTATGAAGAATTTAATGAACCTGAAAGAAGCGAAAGAGGTATGTAAGGATCGTGACACTTGGCGATCTGTTCTCTCTGGCTACCCCGTTAGGGATTGTGCGTGAAGATAAGTAAGTAAGTAAGTTTTTTCATTTAAACATATTTTCTCCTAGGCGTTATGGTATTTTATTTAACTTGTTAGCCAGTTTTGCTATTGTAAGACTTACGTTGCAATAAAAACAGCCGTATAACCAGGTATATATTAATGTTCCCCATCTTCATTATACTGACCCGTTGTATGGCAGTTCCACTTATACTTCTGCGGATATCCACCTTAAGTATTTTATTACACAGAGAAATACCAACCTCTGCTTTTAAAAAACAGTGTGGAATTGTGATTTCCGAATCATTTTGACTATATATTTTAAATTATAACATTCTAGTTTTCAATTAGCACCACCACCAGCATGCTAGGTACACCAGCACCAGCAGAGATGTGGCTTAGGTAACACAGCCTTCTTTGTATGAAGTTGGCTACAGGTGCCCATGAATTGCAGTGACCATTTACCATCAGGTGGACAGGAGGCTTGTTTGTCACTAAAGTTTGATAAAATAATACAAACATTTGTTCCATTCGAGAATCGAACTCGGCCCCTCCGCACTATACCAAATTCTTTGCCACTGCGCCATCAATTTTGAATGGATTTCAGTCCGTTGTAACAACCTCGAATTCAATCAGTAGAATACACTTCGTTCATTCGAGGTTATCATTGGAGAACAAGCACCTATTATTACTACACCATCCTTTTTCTCAAGGTATTATACGTGGTAGAGCCATGTTGCAGCTATAATATGGTTGTAACACGAATGGGTCGGCTCGACCGGGGTAGGACCACGCTCTCACAAAATACCAGCGTATAATAGCAGCTTAATACTGCTGTGTTTCGTATGATGAGTGTAGAGATTCGGAGACCCTTTTTTACTGGAAACGAGGCATTCCATCTTAGTCCTCAGGGATGTCAATGCATCTACGTTTTGATTCTTAGTGGACGACAAATGTTGATGTCTTTGGGCTACACACTTACTTAGATTAGACTTAGATATAAGGACAGAAAGACAGACTAAAGTATAATCACTAACCATATAACTAAGTAAAACTCGTTAATACAAATATTACGTAATTGCTTACATATACTTTTTATTAAAAAGCCTGGTACGTGTACAAACACTACTCTTAAAAAGCGTTCTCATAGCTATCGAGCTTGTCATCGGCCTGGACGTTTTTATCAACTCCATTATTACAGAATATCACTCATCTGTACCGAACGACCTTTTGCCGCGTTCCTTCATGTACGTCCTTATTTTTTCCGCCAAAACGTACAACTTGTCCCGCAAACATTGCGTTTGCCTAAACTTGAAAAAAAAAAACAATTGGCTGGCGGGAATCACGTACTGAGCTATTTTCAGGCCGCAGAAATAGAAAACCGCAGTACCCACAGTAATATAACGACACAGAATCGATTGCACAAAATGATAATTTACGTGATCGAATGACAGTATAATCGATTTTTTTAGTATTCAACCGCTGTTTAAGTAAACACAAAACTTGCGAAGTCAATTTGTCCTTAAACGTCACATTATACAAAGAAAACCTAATTTCGTGATACCTTTTATTAACAATAATAGCAGTTAACTTATTGTATACAAATTGAAATAATATTCTAAAAGTTGTTGAAGAAAGGAATTAATTTACTCTTAATTTATTTAAACATTGAACTGAGTAAAGGGCTGCCTGTAAGAAAATAAATTTTGCACCTGTAAATTATAGGTATACTAAGGTACGAGAGAGTAATATTAGCTTAGCTAGTACCTTAAGCTTTGCCGATTTATGAAACAAAAACTAGAAGAAGGACAGAGACAAAAACATAAAGACCTATATCTATATCTAATATAAAGAATAGCCAACAAGCTTTGGCAATGATTAGGAACACATCTAAAAATTTACAGAAAAAAAAATAACTAACTACACTACACCATACTAAAATCGACTATAATATTCACTAATTCCGTCTATAGGCTTCGCCTTTTGACCCTTTATTATTTGAGTGACCAGAGCTATCGTATCATAAAGCTATCTATGCAAACAAGGCTGTAGTTTTTGAGTTATAAGAAAGTGACCATATTAACCGGATGACCATATTACCCTCACGTACTATAGTTAAATTTTATGCTGCCACTACATGGTCGCAGTGAGAACTAGAGTCGTGAGACAATCCATATCATCCCGCGGGTGTCGTAAGAGGCGATAGAAGGAACTAAAACAGTAGAAGAATAGCAGCATCTTATTGATACCAACTCAAAATAATAATAAAAAACTGGGGTTGCCAAAGAATTTTGGTGGGAACTTGTCCGTAGACGGATTGTCGCTCCCGTTTTGTCGCTTGAATAATAGTTTTAAGTGGATTTTGATTCGTAAAAGTGATGTAATTTAGTGAATTAAGTGTCCACGCGTGAGAGCTATTAGAGAAAACGACAAAACAAGTGCTTTGAAGTCGATATAAACCTCAAGTTATTTTGATCGCTTGGGTGCCTCATGAACTTGAGTGGCTATCGTCATCAACTGTCCGCTGGGTTTAGCTGTCGTTAAAATCTCCCAAAGGCTTCGCAATGTGACACTTCAGCATATTGTGAAGAAAAAGAACATAAAAATGAAGATTCCGCAAGAAATGATAGGCTCAGAAAGGCTAGAACCCAGAGCCGTAAAGCCAGTTAATAAAAAAAGCTGTTGTCAACTCGCCTGACAGTCGCGACAACTATAGCAAATATCACCCCATAAGGAAATCTATGGGGAGGTCTACATTCAACGGTATACTTTATAAGGCACTCAATGCTGCTGCGATTCGTATGGTGAGTGTCATACCGATACCTATCAGATCACTACTGCATGTGATTCGTAGAGCTATGCTGCAGTAAGTAGTATGTGGAGCACAATGTCGGACCGGAAGACCAGGGAATACCATCGTAAAACAGCAGCTCAATGCTGCTGCGATTCGTATGGTGAGTGTAGAGAACCGGAGACCCCATCGTAAAATAGCAGCTCAATGCTGCTGTGATTCGTATGGTGAGTGTAGAGAACCGGAGACCCCATCGTAAAATAGCAGCTCAATGCTGCTGCGATTCGTATGGTGAGTGTAGAGAACCGGAGACCCCATCGTAAAACAGCTCAATGCTGCTGTGATTCGTATGGTGAGTGTAGAGAACCGGAGACCCCATCATAAAATAGCAGCTCAATGCTGCTGCGATTCGTATGGTGAGTGTAGAGAACCGGAGACCCCATCGTAAAATAACAGCTCAATGCTGCTGTGATTCGTATGGTGAGTGTAGAGAACCGGAGACCCCATCGTAAAATAGCAGCTCAATGCTGCTGTGATTCGTATGGTGAGTGTAGAGAACCGGAGACCCCATCATAAAATAGCAGCTCAATGCTGCTGTGATTCGTATGGTGAGTGTAGAGAACCGGAGACCCCATCATAAAATACAGCTCAATGCTGCTGTGATTCGTATGGTGAGTGTAGAGAACCGGAGACCCCATCGTAAAATAACAGCTCAATGCTGCTGTGATTCGTATGGTGAGTGTAGAGAACCGGAGACCCCATCATAAAATAGCAGCTCAATGCTGCTGTGTTTCTTATGGTGAGTGTAGAGAACCGAAGACTCTTTTTACTGGAAACGAGGCATTCCATCTTAATCCTCCGGCTGACAATGCATCTGCATTTTGATTTGTAATCTAGGATAGATGTAGATGTCTATGGGCCGCAGCAACCACTTACCATCAGGTGGAGTGTGTGCTAGTTTGTCATTCTATCCTATAAAAAAAATATCAACACAAAGTATCTAAAGTGGTGAATCATATAAAACATAGTCTTTTTATATATTGCATCAAGTTTCTACTTTAACCTTTTTTATAGAATAAGGGTGACAAAAGAGAACACAGTCCACCTGACGGTAAGTGGATGCTGTGGCCCATACACATTTATACTCAATTAAGAATGCGTTGTCATCCCAAAGGACTAACATAGAATGCCTCATTTCCAGTAAAAGGGGTCTCCGGTTCTCTACACTCACCATACGAAACGCAGCAGTATTAAGCTTCTATTTTACTCTGGTAGTCTTTGAGAACGTGGTCCTTTATCGGCCGTGTCGACACATTCGTGCTACAACCATAATATAGCTGCAGCGAGGCTCTGCCACGTATAATTTTTTTTATATTATATAAATAATAAACATTTTATAGATATAAGTATGACAAACAAACACAGTCCACCTGATAAAAAGTAGATATTGTGGTACATAGATATTTACATCTATCATCGAATGCCTTGCAAGAACCACGGTCACCAACCGACGTATAAGGAATTAGATGAAATGCCTTGATACTATTTATCTGCTTCTATACGCTCAACATACTAAACACATAGGAATTATGTTGCTAGTATACCCTGTTTCAGTCCTTCCCCGATTGAACTAGCTCATTCGTACTGCAACCATAATATAGCGTGAAACGTATTTCTACCACGATAAAACCAATATAATTACGTACAAATATAAAAACCAATGCAATAATAGATACAGAGTAATACACCACAACCTCGATATTGCTTTTAATTGTAATTTTTGGGTAACCCTTCAACAATACGGCAACGACTATAAACGTATTCCATTAATTTCGTTATGAAATTTGCGTGAAACCGAAGAAATATTAAATTGCTATGTCGTAACTTCATAGTGCGTCGATTGTATGAGTCTGTCTATTGTATGCATACTGCTATTGGGTTAAACGTTAAAAGCATGAAGTTGGTCGGCAATTGGGCAACGTATTCAAGTTCGTTTGTGCTTTGTGATCAATTTGTAGGTGATGAAAATAAACAATATCGTTTAATTACGTTCTTTTGAAATTTTGAATCGAATATTGTGTCAAATGCGTTTAAGATTTAAGGGACACAACGAGATAGTTAAGCAAACTTAAGTCCAAGTTATAGATGACTGATTTTAAAATTAATATAAGGAATAATTTTCATATTATTTTCTTTTTATATTACAGCCTGTTCACAAAAAGTGTATTCATGCTTAAATTATATTCATACGTGGTGGAGCTACAGCTATACATGTATGTATTATGGTTGTAGCATGAATGGTCAGTGTTTCATTTGGTAAGTGAAGAGAACCGGAGACCCTTTATACTGGAAACGAAGCATTCTGTTTTAGTACTCAGAGGTGAAAACGCATCTGCATTTTGATTGTTAATCGAAGTTAACTAAGTAGATGTCTATGGGCCATAAGATCCACTTGTCACATGTCACCCATATAATAGTTTAAAAAAAAACTCTATTTCACATCATTCATATAATATAGGATTATACACCACCATCTATCGGAGGCAGTAAGTTCTTTTGAGACTTCCCATAGTCATTTACTATCTACTATACTGTAGGTACGAAATAGCATAATAAACTTTTTAATAAAGTCGGTTAGTATTAAGCTCAATGTTAACCAACCAAATTAAAAAGCTTGCTACGTTATTAAACTGACGATCTTATTCGGTTTTTGTTAAATATCAGTGGAATCAGCTAACCTGGAGTATATGTGTGCCTTGGTGCTGCTCGAACAGCTCCATTGCGAGGCCCGCAGCCGTCCGCCTGCTTTGAGCGCCTGAAACAAACACAACAATTCAGATATCCACTTACTATTACACAAAAATACACTTTCGAAATGTATTTACAGATAGTATTTATAAAAAGGCCATTATAGAGCCAATAATTAACTAATTTTACATCTTTTCAAGAATCCACTGCTAATATCATAAGCCTCTTCCATAGAATACCTTATACTTCTTCTCTCCTTTAAGGCAATAGGTGATCATATAATCTTCAAAAGTGTACCGTTGACATAAGCCTTCTTCATCACCTTATAAGGAGGTATTGGTCAGAGTTGCCACTCTAGGCGGGAAGATTTGTAACTGCAGTTTTTTTAATTATTTGTATTATTATCAAAAACAATACTGTTTCCTATCTTCTGTATTAGTATCTCTTACGACACACATGGGATGAAATTAATCTTACGCCACCACTACCTTAATGCTACAGTAAGTAAGTAAATATTATAATTAAACACTGGTTTTACGCGACAAAATAACAATATATAATACGGGAAATTTTATCAAATTTCATAAAGAATACCAGCGTAAATTAGCAGCATAATGCTGCTGTGTTTTGTATAGTGAGCGTAGAGAACCGGAGACATTTTTCACTGACTGCTGCTCGTTTGTCACCCTTATTTAATAAGCAAAAATTCAAAATGTCAACTAATTTCAACCTTGTTTTCTCATAAAACAGTTTTTATTAGCAATTTTACTATTAGCAATAAAAAAACTTATTTTATAATTTTTTGTTTAACACGTTATAATATCGTAAGTAGTTATAGTTGTTTATTAAAAAAACAATAACAACAGTCCATTCTTTTGGAATACGAAGGAAACAATAAATGTATAGTCGTAAAGCAGTCAGGGCTGCAACCCGACACCCAGCGATACAATCACCTCACAGCTGCAACATGGCTGACACGGTAGCCGTGCTTTATTGAGACGTTCCTCTTGTGAGGTATACTGATTTCTGCATTAAAATCCACCTCTATTTATTTGTATTAAAAAACCTTATGCAGTTCCTCTTCAAAATCTATGTCAATTGATGAAATCCTTAAAGTTCATCTCTCTCTTTTTTCTACATGGCAGTAGAAAGAGGCAGTTATATAAACAATTAGTACCTAATTTTAGTAAGTTATCACCACAATACAGTAGGGCTACGAAGGCTATCCGAGTACAGAACCAGAGTTCGAAACCTATCCAACTGCAGAGAGGTGTAAGACAGGGTGACGTTTATCCCCGAAACTCTTCACCGCTGCGTTGGAAGATATTTTCAAGCTACTGGACTGGAAAGGAGACGGTATTAACATCAATGGCGAGTACATCACTCACCTTCGATTTGCCGACGATATAGTCCTTATGACGGAATCGCTGGAGGACCTTAGCACTATGCTCAATGACCTGAATGGTCTCTCCCAACGGATAGGTCTTAAGATGAAGATGGACAAAACAAAGATCATGTTTAATGTCCATGTCACACCTATGCCGGTAGTTGTTGGGAGCACTTGCTCGAAGTTGTTGACGAGTACGTTTACCTGGGACAAATAGTCCGACTAGGTAAATCCAACTTCGACCGAGAGGTCAATCGACGGATTCAACTCGGCTGGGCAGCGTTCGGGAAATTACGACACATCTTCTCGTCAGGTATACCTTAATCCCTGAAAACTAAAGTGTACAACCAGTGCGTGTTGCCAGTGATGACTTACGGATCAGAGAGGTGGTCCTTCACTGCTGGCTGTATGAGGACGCTCAAAGTCGCTCAGCGAGCTATGGAGAGGGCTATGCTCGGAGTTTCTCTGCGTGATAGACTCAGAAATGAGGATATCCGCAGTAAAACCAGAGTGACCAACATAGCCCACCGGATTAGTAAGCGGAAGTGGCAATGGGCCGGCCATATAGCTCGAAGAACCGATAACCGATGGGGAAGAAAGGTTCTCGAGTGGCAGCCTCGTACCGGTAGGCGTAGTGTAGGGCGACCCCCCACTAGATGGAGTGACGACCTGGTAAGACATGCAGGAAGTCGATGGATGCAGGTGGCTCAGGACCGTGCTTTGTGGCATTGCTTGTGGGAGGCCTATGTTCAGCAGTGGACTTGTGAAGGGCTGTAATGATGATGATAATGATGATATTACCAGTGGTTATGAGTATGGCCGTTAATGTTTACTGTATTAACAGTAGAACGAATTGCCCCCGAAATATCTATAATATGATTAAAATATTAAAATAAAATAAATTGTTGTTCTACTAGCTTTGACGATAGGATCATTTAGTTTGTTGCGTTGCCGTGCATCATGTGACCTCTTTCTAACACATATTGAAACAATGATTTAAGAGTTAAATGATTAGAATTATCTACCCTTCCCCCTTTTCGCTTTTACAAACATTTCGTATATTATATTGTATCTAACATACAATACTACTACTACTACATACAACGAGACGTCAACACGAGATGTGTTTTGACGTTACAATCATTTCCAAGAAGAGTGTGGTTTGCAAGATGATGTTGTGACCGGGATTAAGAAAGGAATGCTTCGGTGGTTTGGTCATGTGGAAAGAATGAATGAGGAAAGAGTGACAAAGAAAAGGAGTACCCTTAACCGACGAGCTTGTATGCGTAGGTGTATGGATATGAAGGAGGCAAGAGAGGTGTGTCAGGATCGTGCCAAATGGAAGTCTGTAGTCTCTGCCTACCCCTCTGGGTGACAGGCGGAGTGTTTATGTTATGTATGTATGTAATCATTTCCAAATTTCGTATGCAAATTATTTAGAAAATGCCAAATTGCACGCTGTTTGCAAATAAATATGTATTAAAATGCGTCTGTCAACACAGCGAATCGGGTTTGTAGTAGTGATTAACTGATAATACGACGTAATTGCTTGTATGTGTGCTCCGCCGCCGGCGACGCCTTTCCTCCTTTGAGTATTCAACCAACTTGGTTTAATACTCAAAGCTTTCCTCGTACAAAATAGGTTGATAGCCATTCTATTGTGCATTATAAGTAGTATTCTATGGTATCTAACATTGCATTGAAGCCCTTCGCATTATCACCATCAGCCAGCAGCGGAGTATTGTTGTACACACGATATTCCCAAAATGCGCTACTCAACAAGACCTTAGGCTTCACGTAGTTACTGGAAGGCACGCAGCTGGCCGCCGCTGTATCTAGCCTGCGAGTGTCCTACAACACTCTCCTATGATACTACGTGTATTCCGATGGCTATCATTTACGACATCGCTGACCATCCCATGACGGTGTAAGAATATCTACTACCCGTTATCATCCCATGGATGTCGTAAGAGGCGACTGAGGGAAACCAATCAGAAGATGGGCTGCAGCGTCTTCTTAATATTGACTAAAAAAAAAAAAAAAAAACTGTGTTTGCCAACCCGCTAACCAAGCATGGCAACTACGGCAAATAATCCCCCTACGAGGCAATCTATGGGGAGGCCTATGTTCAGCAGTGGGCTTTAACAGGCTGTACCGGTAAGGGACCATGCAAATATGAAGGATTATATTCGACAATTTTGATATTTTTATATTTTTAAACTCTGAAATAAAACAAATCTTCATGTATTTAATTAAATTTTTAGACAGTTTAAACTGGAACGAAAGTGAACGCGAAGTATTTGGGCGGATAGTGCCCATTCGGGCAAGGACACGCCCGGTGCCTCGTGACCGACATGTCGTGACGTCGGCGCGGACATACAGACAGGCGCACAAGCACGACGAGCGCAATGTTACGATTTTACTTGCTGCTGGATGACACCGCGTACCCTCACGAACGTTTTACGTAATACGAACGAGTGTGATTAGAATTGGGTGTTGTATTTCTCGTGCTTCGAATGATATCACGTTTCGGTAGATTTGGAAACTTTAACGCTAAACTGGTTCGCTTTTTATGTAAACTTGAATAATGGCTCTTGTTAACGCGGTAGCAGATTTACCGAATATCTCGTATAAACGTATCAAGACAGAGATTTTTTAAAGAAGTAGTTTTATTTTTTTAAATTCCTTTTTTTAATACTATTGAATATTTGATACTAATAATAACAATACTTCGAAAAATCAATTATGGGAAACTAACTATACTACACAATACTAAAATCAACTAAAATATTTGCTATAAAGTCAACTGTCAAATTGGGTTCGATAAGGGCTGCCTTATTTGCCTATTTGACAGCCCTTTTGACCCTTATTATTTATATATTATTTGATTGACTGATGAAGAACTATCGTATCACAGAGCTATCTATGCAAACAAGGCTGTAGTTTTTGAGTCATAAGAAAATGACCATAATAATCTCACGTAAATAATATATTAAAGCAAATATAATATTGAAGTACAGAATGTAGAATTATTTTCAATTTATTGTGTACCAAAGAGACATATATCTGCATTCACACATACATACATAAATTTACCTTGCAATTTATATTTTTCTAATTTTTATTAAGCTAAATTCTATGGATATAATACTGTTCAGTATTTAGACATTTTCTTCTTAAAATATTGTTAGGAAATTGCGATAACCCTAGGTCTGGACCTTCACTTTCAAATTAACTAAAAACTTAGTATGTGTTCTGCAATGTACGAATAAAACGAATTTTGAGAAAAATAAACACTACATTATTTAATAATTATATTAAGGTTATACATGTGAAACCCTGACCACTGATATTAACCACATCTTAAAACAGATCTCATAGCTTAAAAGTTTTTATTCAAGTTTTATTTTTAAACAAAAAAAGGAAATTACACTAAAGGACAAATATCGTTGTCATAACGCACAATCATAACTTTTGTCTTCAAAACAGAACAATACAACCGTTTCTTCTAGACATTATCCGCGAGTACGAACCGCATATTATATTATTCTTGTGGATATTTTTACATAATGTATATTTTTTACCTACGTAAGATTTTTGAGAACAGACAGATGAGGTTTTTACGTGGTAGAGACCTGCTGCAGCTATATTTTGGTTGTAGCACAAATGGTTCGGCTCGACCTCGGGTCGGGGAGGACCACGCTCTCAAAGAATACCAGCGTAAAATAGCAGCTTAATACTGCTGTGTTTCGTATGGTGAGTGTAGAGAACCGGAGACCCTTTTTTACTGGAAACGAGGCATTCCATCTTAGTCCTCAGTGACAACGCATCTGCGTTTTGATTCTTAATCGAGGATAAATGTAGATTTCTATGGGCCACAGCGTCCACTATAAAATAAAATTGAAACCATAAACTTACGTTGCTTAGAAAATTTAATCACGCTGGGCTATTTTATCCAATGAGACATATAATTCAATAGGAGCGGATATAATGCACTATTATTTTTAATTGGATAACGTCTATTTTGTTTAATTAAATACCTACACGAGTTCCTTCACACATTTATTACAGTCTGGTAAAGTCCAAGCTCGAAATAAGTTAAACATACTCGTAGATGCTACGCTAGGCAAGTTGTTATTAGAAAGTAGCTGTTGCCCGTCTTCTGGTTTTTTCCCCCCGTCTCCTTTTCCAAAACCCAAGGGACGATATGGGGTAGTGGATATTATTACAGCAGTGGCGCTGTAAGAATATCCACTATTCCATATCGTACGGAATATATACGGAATGAATATACGAGTAATGTTTTATTAAGTATAAAGTAAAAGTGGGAATATAAAATATTGATTGTGGTTAGCAAACTATAAATAAATTTTAATGAATTGCGCTAAAACGACACTGTTAATCATAACAGTGAATATTAAGTAGCATATACACGTTCTATTTGTCTCGGAAACGTTACAAATGTGGCGACCTCACGCGAACAGCGTGTCGGCATTTTCAAAGGGTCATACTCTGTGTTTTATTGAATTAAAACGTAATAAAGAACACGCCAGTACAATCTCGTCATCTCGCGGGTTAAATATGGCCTGTAGCCTAAATCTGCCATGTGAACGTTTTTATCAGTGTAAAATTTCAGGGTAGATGTACACTGTCATCTGATAAAAGTGTACATTCTATTTTACCCATTGTGACGTACACGCAGTACCCACAATCGTGTGGAATATCTCTAGGTATAAACGTAAACATATAACAAAAAGACATGAAAAGTCAAAAAGCCCTTTTGTAAAAAATATCTCATGTTTAAAATAAAACAAAAATATTATTAAAAACGTAAAACTTTACTTTCAAAATCGTTACTTCAACTTTGAGTATTAACTCTTAAGTATTTAAAACATATTTTAAAGCTAAATAAAGGTCCATCTTCTCTTCGTATAACGTATTTCAGTGATTATATATATATATATATATATATATATATATATATATATATATATATATATATATGCATATTAATAAAAATTACTCTACTACGACTTTTAAGACTCACAAGAACAAGCTAGGTGTGATAAAACCATTTATTTTACTCCAGCACCCCAAGTTACGAACAAATTTTTATGAGGGCCGCTAAGACTCGGCATAATTTTCTCATTACTGGCCGCACAGTGTGGCATTACCCTTAAGTCTAATATTGTCGCCATTACGACAATAATTTAGGAAGGCGTTGGCAAACGTTAATAAACCTAGTTATTAATCGATGACGCCTTTATAAGAAAGTGGTTTGTTTAATTTTATTTAAGGAATACCATGACGAAGTATTACAACTTTTAAACATCAAAACATTTGATTTAAGTATAGTACCTACGTGAGGGTAATACGGTCATCTGGTTAATATAGTCACTTTCTAATAATAACTTAAAAACTACAGCCTTGTTTGCATAGACAGCTTTGTGATAAGATATTTTTTTTTATAGAAGAGGGGGCAAACGAGCATGCGGCTCACCTGATGTTAAGTGACTACCGCCGCCCATGATCAACCGCAACACCAGGGGAATTGCAGGTGCGTTGCCGGCCCTTTAGAAAGGAGCTCTTTTCCCGAAGGTCCCCAGGTCGTATCGGTCCGGAAAAATCGCTGGTGGTAAACTATTCCACAGAGAGTTTGTACGCGGAAGAAAACTCCTCTTGAAACGTACAGTGGTGGACCGCCAAGCATCCAGATGATGTGGATGGTATCGCGACGTTTGCCGCGTAGTGCGTTCACGAAATTTGGCGGCTGGGATTAATCCGAACAATTCCTCAGAGCACTCTCCATGGTATATGCGAAAGAAAATGCAAAGAGATGCAAAATCTCTTCATAGATAGCTCTTCATCAGTCAATCATATTATAAAAGGTGAGAAGGGCTCTACTTTATCAACGCCATTTTGACAGTTGATTTTATAGTAAATTTTTGTATGGTGTAGTGTAGTTAGTTTTATTTAAGATGATTTTGCGAAGTGTTTCTAATTACTGACAGTGCTTTTGCTATTTTTTCTTTATTATTAATTTTTTATTTTTTTATTTCTTATTAGTTGTAGTATACGATTTTGTGTTTTTGTCTCTGTCATTTTCCTAGTTTTGGTTTTATAGAGTGGCAAAGCTTAAGGTGACTATATTACCCTCACGCACCTTAATCAAAGGAGAAATCACATTGTCTTCCTCATACACATACTGATTTCAGACTTTATATAGTTATGGTCGCATAAAATGAAACGTAACGTATACGTTATATTATGTTCAGTTATTGGGTTACCAACATCACAATTTTGTTTCATAGAATTATGCATATCGTAATTATATATACGATAGGAAGTGAAAAAGGATAACTGAAACGGGAGATTGGCATCATTCTGGTTAAAATTATTAAAATCTTTGGTTGTCGACCCGCCATAAAATTAGTTAAAGTTACAGCCTATATGTCCCACTGCTGCGCACAGGTTTCCTCTCATTTGTGAGATATTATAGATAGATCATTTTTTAATTCATCTAATTTATTTATATAACATAATAATACACAAACAATATTAATGAAAACATGGCGTTAATTATGGCAGTATTTTGCCAAAGAAAATTAAGTCATAGTCCCCAAAGACGCTGCGCACTCTAACGATTGGTGAGATCTGTACATCGTTCAAATTAACACTACGTGAATATGTATAATCCTCTTTTACACCGTATCGGATAACAATAATATCATATATTCAATGTTTGACGGCAACGTGGCGCAGTGGCTTAGCAATGAGTTTACAGCGCTAAGGGCCGCGGGTTCGAATCCGGCACGGAACGAATATTTGTATAACCTACAAGTAATTGTTCTGGGTCTGGATGTTTGTCCTTGTGAAATTTATGTTTGTAAACTGCCCCCACGATACAGGAGAAAATCCTAGTGTGGAGGTAACGTCTTTAAAAAAAAAGAAAGATTGATATATATTTAAGCGACAGTAGCCTAATGGCAGGGCGCGGACCGCGAACTCAAAAAGGTCGTGGGTTCGAATCCGCCATTCGACTACTGGCGTGAACCACTCGTAACACAAGCAATTTAAGCTTACCACGAGTGGTTAAGGGGAATATTAGTAATGTTTATTAGCATAGTTAATATTCTTTAAAAAAATGTTTGATGTACGACATAAATTCAGTTTTTTCTTAAGTTTTTCCCCATTGAGAGTTCCTTAATTTTGAAAGTTATACAAAATAATTTCTCGTCATCGTTACGACGTTCATCAACCCGCCGTATCCATTCTCCATTATTCAGTATCCATCGTTGTTGAGCGTTGACTCCAAAGCACACATTTAAAACATTCAAGTAGTTGCGTAGGACTTGAACCCAGGAACAGCAGTATTGTCAAACTCTCAACTGTAGACCGAGCATGTGTGCATTTCATCGTCTATATTTGTAACATTTTCTTACTCATTGTTATAGCCTGGCTGAACATAAATCTCCTGAAACTGCTTCATAGGAGGATTATTTGCCATTGTTGCCACGCTTGGCAAGCAGGTTGGCAGCCGCAGTTTTTTATTATTTTGAGTTGTTATCAGGAAGATGCTACTGCTCATCTCCTGTTACAATTTCTCTCATTGCCTCTTGGGATAGTAAAGTGCAGTAGATTCTCGTATAAGGCCACTACTCATCTGACCATTTGAGATTATACTGCCATCTGTCGGCGGCCATAAAGTTGAAGCGACACCAACAAGATGTAATGAATAATGAATTCTCTTACGAAATCAATCAATATCTACAAAAGATTCCTTCAAAAATGAGCAATCCTTCTAAAGAAACGTTTGTGATAGAACAATTTGTTAACAAAGCTTTGGTTAGTTATTTCTCTGTCGCAATTTACTTTGAAACCGCGGTGTAAATGTTGACCAATCAAACATCTTCGAATAACCTCATGTTTTGGCAGAAAAAGCAATAATTTGAGCGTATTTACCCATTTCGCCATGTGCGGGTAGTGCTAACACCGGCCGGGGGTTGGTGTTTTCACAAGGCGAAATTAAATAAAACTCGCTCTTAATATCGGAGGGTCGGCAGAAATTTAGTCAACTTATTTTTGGTTATTTCTAAATAAATCTATAGAAGTGACTTATTTATGTTTATAGTTACTTAAAAATCAAGATATTACACGATCGCGTAGATTCAAAGGTCGTTTACGCAGAGGAACTATTGAGAGACTTATGAGATTATTTCATCGTGGATTTTAAAGGGGGACGCCCATTTTCGGTCATGGAACGCCCAACAATGTGAATTTGTTAAAAAATTATATCTTTATTTATGGTTATTAATCGCGGTATTCATTTATCCTCAAACAATGGGAATATTTTTGCACAAATTAAAAGTACCGGAAACATAATAATAAAAATTAGGTAAATCATTATGTCATTAGTTTGTGAATAAAAAAAAGTGTTGCCAATCACAAAACACATTTAAAAAATCGATTCTCTTTTTCGATCGATTATTTACGGTGTCATCATTACAGTGCTAATATAATTTTTAAATAATTATGATGTTACGATAATTAAACAAGCGAATTACTAGCTGATTTCTAATGAATTCTTTAGAGAGTAACAAATGCTACGGCACAATTTAACTGTTAATCTTAACCGATCTTCTTTGAAAACAGATAAGAACTGTTATTCTTATCTGTTTTTAAAGAAGATCGGTTAAGTTATTCTTATCTGTTTATAACAACACATTTAAAATAGAATCATGTTATGATAACGAAACAAGTTAGTTTCCAGCTGATTTACCATGAATCCTTTAACCTTTTGAGCGCCAAAGTCGCCTATACTTGACCAACACCTGCGGGCCCTGAGCGCCAACGACGTCTATAGTTGACAAAAAACCCGGCTCCGAAAAATATGAAATATAGATATTGGAAAATTATTACAGGTATTTTAATTCTACACACCTCAAAATAGGAATAACCCAGCAACATGTGAGTATAAAAAACAAGTCTTCTAGAGCCACAAGTACTAAGAAACATTGAACTAATAAAAATGGATTTTTATCTAAGCAAATACTATGTCCAGCACGCCAAAGTCGTCTATGGTTGACCGCTAGTATCAAACGCGGGAGGCATAGATTTCTTGAAAACTATCCAAAATTCAGCTCAATGGTGTTTTTTTTTCTATTATTATTGATATTTGAATAAAATTAAAGGTTATAAACATAAAACTATAATTAGCTACATGAATAAAAAAATGTTATCAGGTTATCTTCGCATAATAAATCTAATATCTCAACTCTAGCGCATCTTTAGCGCGTCATCGAAAATCAGTTCACTGGGCACCGTGATCAAGGATAGACGACACCCTGATGACGTCATAAGTGATTACCGAGAAAAGTAGAGCAATGCAACATGAACGATTCCTCAGAACTCATTCGGATTTTGGAAAGCGTCGATGATGATGAATTTTTAATTTTTGATTGATGAATTGAATTTTTGATTGATTGGTGAACAAATATGTTTATTTATTCCATGACCAAGATTTTACATTAAGCTGTAGTTATGATAATTAAATAAGCGATTTAATAGCTGATTTACAATGAATAATCTATGCATGTATAACATAAGTACAAAATGCACAATATAACTGTTATTCTTATCTTTTCTTAACAATACATTTAAAATGAAATCATGTTACGATAATTAAACAAGTGAATTTCTAGCTGATATACCATGAATTTTTAGAGCTTCATAAAACAATACTGCACAATTAACTGTTCTTAAAAATACACTTAAAATAGAATTTAAATAAAAAAAGGAAAATACATTTTAAAAAGCGAGCAGAAGTTAAAACACCTCCAAGATTATTCTTTTTATGAAATTATTAATCGAATAATAATCGAATCGCTATGGATATTATGATGTTATGATAATTAAACAAGCGAATTACTAACTGATTTACTATGAATTCTTTAGAGTACAATAAAATGCTACTGCACAATTTAACTGTTATTGTTATCTGTTTTAACAATACATTTAAAATGGAATCATGTTATGATAATTAAACAAGTGAATTTTTAGCTGATTTACCATGAACTGTTTAGAGCATAACAATACGCTACTCCACATTTTAACTGTTCTTAAAAATACGTTTAAAACATAATTTAAAAAAATAAAAGAAAATATATTTTAAAAAGCGTGTAGAACTGAAAGCGAAACTCAAATATTATTATTTTTTCATTAAATTACTAATCGAATACAAATCGATATCGTTTCGTTGTATTTATGTTAGTTATGTGGCAACATCAAATCTGACAGCTATAGGAAATATGTCATGCGAAATGAAATCGCAATTCAACAAGTAAAAAGGTACTAGTGAATTCACAACTAAATAGTTGCCATTGTGTTATTTTGTTTGTTATTTTTCAAATAAATTCTCAAGAACTCATATGGAGTGAGATTGTCGATCACATTATAGTGTGACAACAGTTAAAAGTAAGTGTTCAACAGTTTTTAATTTATTAATTCTAGTGCTGATATTTGATAGTGATGAATGTATGAAATGATGAAGTTGTTTTATTTTTTAACATATGCACAAGCTATACCTGACAAACAAAATAGCTTATTTGTAACACGGCGATAAGATTAGCTAGCTAACACCAGATAGTTACGAAATGGACAATTTTTATCAAATACCAAGAAATAAGACAGTCGATTTTTAATTGTTTTTGGACTACTGGTAGGCAGTCAGTCCTTAATTATTAAATAATATAGGGCATTAAGTTTTAAGTAACATTTACCTATATTTGAGTTTAAAGTAAACAAATCTATTTTATTTTGTTCACTTTGTCTTATTTTTTTTTATTTAATATTATTTCAGTTGCCATCGTCATCGCGTGAGTGTCATGATTGCGAAGGATTGATAAAGCAGCAACACGTTAAACTTTAGAACGGGAACCATCTGAATCATCTAGTCCATCCTTGTAGCAATCTAAAGTGAGTAATGTATTGAACCTAGAACAACAAAGCTTAGATCATACATCATACAATATACTGCTGCCTAATTTTGTAAGAGCACCACTCACACAAAATCAATGTTTTTTCCTGGTTGTAACAATTCCAATCAACTCACTGTTCCATCAGCATTGCGGGTATGTATTTTTGTGAATACAATTACTATGTACCTCCAGAATGTAGAATCAGTAACTACCATTTAAATAGTAACTCTTGGTATTTACTTTTAGAATTAATATATAACCATATTAAAACATTTAGTGTAGCACAAATTATAGATTTTTCTACATTATTGTAAGATAATATTTACCATCATATAGACTTTGAAAATATTTACAATATGCCCGAATATACTGTACATTATTAGCTACGCTTATCAAAGGCACAATGCCAATAAATTCTGTCTGAAGTGCCCAAAATGTCAAGTAAACATAGTGGATGCTTTGCACTTGCTGTATATTTGATGAAAGTAAGAACAGGAGATAGTGATGAATGCATATAGGCATTATTGCAAGTACCAAGAAACAAATTAGAGCGGCTCATGAATATGGCCCAAGAAATATTAAATCAGGATGTTGTTCCTATGAATTTTATCCATCGTTACCACTCTCTGTGCCAAATTCTATTCAGTAATTATGATATTATATCTGAGGCAAATAATTTCTTAGCTTTCCTAGATGTTTTTGTTATCCAAAATCCTAACAACATCATAGGTCACACTGTGTATAGAAAAAAGACCCATACAAACTGATATTTAAGCGGTGAATCTCACCATAATCCTTCACAGTTAGTTACCATGAGCAAATCTTTGTTACAGAGAGCATATGGGATCTGTGAGAACAAGCACCTGGCCGCGGAGCTTCAGCACGTCAAGCAGGTTCTGCACAAAATCAAGCTTCGGGTCCCACGTCTTCGTCACAGTGACCGAGTGAAGCCGACCGCAGTTGAGCGTGTGCCTGCTGTACTACCGTATGTCAAGGGTGTCACCCCAACCAGATAGACATACATCAGATTTGATAGACCACAAATCCTCGTTAAAGAACATTAATTCCTACCAAGGATGATATGTGAGGCTACTGAAATTAAAAAACATCCTAATTTCAGTAGAGAAGGCGGTTGGGTACTACCACCTGCTTGGGACACTATAATTAATAAAATTAAAACAAACCCCAAGCATACCACTGCAAGACTTAAAGATAGAGTAAGTTCAATCTGCGTAGATTGGACTATAAAAATAATAATAAAAAGCTGAAGGTACTCCATGTCACCAATACCACATTGGGATGGCAGTCACCTCAGTACCCCGTGACCATGGGTGCTATAAAGCACCTGAAACGTCAGGAATTAATAATAATAGTATAATAATAATATAGCCATTTATTTCCGAACTTTGGGGTTACATAATATTTGTGTTTGAGTTCCTATTGTAATACTAGTTAAAGTAAGTCCCTCTGTTCGGTGTGCCTTTTGGCATAGGCCTCCAAAAAGAAAAATCACGCGTCGGGAATTAAAAGTTAAAGAAATTAAAAGCAATAAAATTGGCAAAAGTAGTCGTTAAAAAACTGTATTTGTGAAAATAAAAAGCTTTATATCATAAAAATCCCGACTTTTTTTAAACCAATTCCTTAACCATTTCATTATTTTAATTGCATATTATCATTTCCATATGCTTTTATATGTGGGCACCCATGGCCGAAGTGTCTATGAACAGTGGGCATCCCCCTTTGGTGATAGTTTTTATTTGTATTAAAACGCTAAAATATTTTGCCTGCTCGGCAGCGGAGTAGCTGGTTACGGCGATGCGGGGCCGAGGGTTTGAATTCTGATCCTCGTCCCCCGCCTGGATGTTAGTTCATGTGCAATTTATGTATATTAAATACCCGATAACATCTATCCAGGAATTATCAGAGAATATCTTACTGAACTGTTTTCCGTTTTAAAAGTAGAATTTTTATTAATATATATATATATATATATATATATATATATATATATATATATATATATATATATATATATATCCACCTGATGGTAAGTGGTTGCAGATGCGTTGTCACCCGTGAGGACTAAGATGGAATGCCTTGTTTCCACTAAAAAAGGGTTTCTGGATCTCTACCTCACCATACGAAACACAGTAGCATTAAGCTACTATTTTACGCTGGTATTCTGTGAGAGTGTGGTCCTTCCCCGGTCGAGCCGACCCATTCGTGCTTCAACTATACTACTAACATTGCTCTACACTGCAGCATGGCTCTACCACGCATAAATTATATCTGTATATTGATTCGTAATTGAGGATGTAAGACATGTTGGCTTCAAACTGTGCGCTCGTTTGTCACCCTTACTTTCATAAAAAAAAACACTACCAAAACCGTCATTCATGTTTTCACGAGTAATAAGAACCTCTTAGATTTTTATGCAGACGGCATATCTTCCCTCAAAAATAATACTACTTGTGAGCGTTGATTACCAACCCCTCGGGGCATCACTTGACCGGAACCCGCCAACTCTAATGAAGAATTACCGCCCTTTGTGGCCGAACCTCTTCACTCGAGAGCCATCGATTGATCGGGTAGTTTTAACTCGGGCCAATACCTTTAGTAATGCTTTAGGTTCTATCTTTTATTGGGGATTTGTTATTAAGAAAATTTCTATACGCAAAGTAGTGATCTAACAATATGGGAGATTATAAACATAGAGCTAACTCTTATTAGGTTATGGCTTTAGGTTGGGTCTATCCATAGTAATTGTCATACGAATTTGGCGTCATTTGCTTACATTAGTATTTAAGGCTACATTCAGACAGAGAAGTAGAAATATTTTAATATGATATAATGTGATTAATATAAATAAATAAAGTATAAAAATATGACATAAAGTTGAGTAGTTTCAATGTGATAATCAAATCGTGGCTTCTCCGGTCTTCTTTATTTTTGTAGTTGGTGTAACTTAAATACGCCTTATGTATACTAAAAATGTATTAGTATACATAAGACGTAAATCAACTGGTGTACCCACTTTTTTATTATTATATGCCAGTGTACTTAACAAAAGACCGACCTGATAAAAACACCGAAAGAAATTTGGATAACATTTTTTTTTAAATTACAATTTCAGGTAATGATTAACACAGTGTTTAGCGGCGAAGGAAAATATCTTGCAGAAAACTACATGTTGAGGAATAAAATATTTTAGAATAATATGTGAAACCTGCCAAGATCTTCCCAAAAGGAGGAGGAGGTCTGTACTCAGCAGAAGATGATTAAATTGTATCACAAATAATACACATATTTGTGATTAATATATTAAATATAAATAGTACAGTTAGAAAATATCATTTTAATTAATCTTATTAGCGTTGTCTACCTATCTATACTACAAACTGTAATCTATGCATTTCGATACAAATATGCTACCACTTGTGTAGTAAAGGTCACAAAGGTATTATAGTGTTAAAATGGCAAAAAAATCACAGAAATGAGACAGTAATGAATTGTAACTAACCAATTACACGGACCGATAACCCTTCAATCGCCGAAGCGGGGTCGAGCCGACCGTACGGCGGCGGGCCGAAATCGATCGATTCCAAATAAAAATAGCTACAAAATCCCGGAAAACGATGCTGCATTCAGAACACGTACTGTCAATATAGAATCGCGCAGGGTGATGATTGTGATGCACCGACAGAAGGGACGACGCACAAAAATGGTGCTTCGGAAACTATATATTGAAAATGAAAGCGAGTCTATGATAGTTTGTTTTATTAACGCTTATTTTAAACAACAAATCTGTTCATAACCCCAAAATGCACACGAAACTATTGTTCATTTTTAGCACTTTTTCCCTTAACATGATTTCGTATTAAAATTCATTTATGTACTCGTATTACTTATTAATGATCATTATTTATTAAGAATCCTGATTTTATCCTTCTGGTGTAAACTATTCTGTATTAAATTAAAAACTAAATATATTATTTCATTAAACAACATTTTGTTTTACATCACAGAATATTAATATTGTAATATAAAATGTAATATGTCTTATTGGTTATTCTAAATAATACATACAAATATATACATTCACGCCTGTTATCCAAAAGGGTAGCCAGAGACTACGGACTTTCATTTGGAACGATCCTGTCACATCTCTCTCGCTTCATTCACATTCATAAACTTATACATGCTCGTCGGTTAAGGGTAACCTTAATTTGGCCATCGAGACTTTCCAAAGAATGCTGTTTGCGCCTATAATTGAAGTAGCACTTTAAAAGTTTCATTTTTTTGTTTTTCTGATATTTTTTGTGTGTAATAGTGTGTACTTTGTTGGTGCAATAAATAATAAATAAATAAATACATAAATAAAATCTTCCATATATCGCCAATTTTGTAAATAAGCTTCTGTCTAGGGTATCTCTTGCAGACTCTGTCACTCACTTTTGCAGCATAAATTTGCTTTTGTCACTCTTTAAATTTCTATGTCTGTCATATACTAATCCTATATCCTAAATAAGTATTTTTTTAAACGATAAGGATAACAAACGAGCACACAGTCCACCTGACGGAAAGTGGATGCTGTAGCCTATGGAATATCCATTTATCTTTTTAATTGTAAGAATTCAGAAACCTTGTCACACCTTCAGACTAAGATGGAATGTCACGATTCAGCTAAAAAGGTTCTCCGGTTCTCTACACGCACCATACGAAACACAGCAGCATTTAGCAGATATTTTACGCTGGTATTTTTTGAAAATGTGGTTTTTTAGCGGTTGAGCCAACCCATTCGGGTTATACGAGTACTCGTAACTATAATATGGCAACAGCATAGCTCCCCCAACGCATCTGCATTTTGATTTTTAATTAACGTTGTATGAAGATGTCTATGGAACACAGCATCAACATAACATTAAGCGGACTGTGTGCTCGTATGTCACTCTTATTCTATAAAAAAAAAAACTGCAAAACAAAGGCAAAAGCAAAACAAATAAGAGATTAGGGATATTTCAGCATAGTCAGGTGTTTCAAAAAAAATTAATCAAAATAATAATATATAAAATTCAATGAAAGAACTAATCGATATTGTTGTCGTCGTTTATAATATGTAGACACGAGGAAGTTCATTACGATTTGAAAAGAGAGGGTTAAGTTTAAGGCGAGACTAAGCACTTCCGTCCGGTCCGGATTCAAGGGTTTTTTTTAAGAAAGCAATCTTTTGAAGTATATTTTATTTTTTTGTATAGCTTGCTTTATCTAAAGCTGACTACCAAAATTCGCATTAGTAAATTATTTTTTTAAAACTTTATTTACATATTTTTCAGAGAAATAAAAAAAAACTTTTTATGATTACAGATTGAACTACATCCTTTCTTTAATATTGTAATTTTAATAGAAAGTTTAGAAAGTAGAAATTTGGAATACTTTATAGATAAGGTATCAGAGATATGTAATTCACTCAGTATAAAATTATCAAGTATAAAGTCAAAACAAAAAGGATACCAATACATTTTCTTCGACATATTGCCTTAACCGGTGTGGCGCTGCCTTTCGGTCGCATTTTCCCTTTATTTATTGTTATTTTTCTATTTTGCCGGCAGATGTGCCGTAGCATGATTTACGGTGGCCCAGTATTAAGGAAGGTACGAGAATTGTAACTCAAGTTCCATTTGGTCAAGGGATTGTTTACGTATATATCAGTTTAGTTCTCTATTTTAGAAAAAAAGTAAAACTGTGCCACCTTTTCGCAAAGTTTTTCCCTTTTAAGATTATTTAAAAGGACGTGTCCAATGGTGTCCGATGGAAAGGTCCGGTTTGAGTCATAATTTCAATATATCTCCAGGTTTCGAGGTCATAAGTGTTCTTTTATTACAGTTTTTTTAGTAGGTCAGTTTAATACTGTAAAAAAATATACACTTTTTTAGCGAAGAGGAAGTTTGATAAGAGCAGTAACTTTTTGAAGTAACTTCCAGTTAAATAAATATTATTAATACGAAAGGATTTTATATAAGCACAGAAATAAATTTGCAAGTATTGAAGTTAAGTTGTCAAGTTTCTTTTTAACAAAAGTATTTTTATTTTTATTCAAGCTCGTTATTTGATTCATAGCAAAAGTTTATGTATAAAGAATACAATTAGTCTTCAGTTTGATATAGGGTTTTATAAATAAAATGCAGCAGAGTCTTGATAACAGGTCACTAGGCCAGCGGCTTGCTTAATTCTTCGGAGAGTCCAGAGACTGAATTTGCTCACGCCGTCATTCCGCCATTGCGAGAAAAGAAGGTAAGTTATTTAGTAAATTTAAATAAGGATACATAGTAAATATTCATATAGTTCTCGAGTGGCAGCCTCGTACCGATAGCCGAAATGTAGGGCACCCCTCGACTAGATGGAGTGAGGAACTGGTAAGACGTGCAGGAAGTCGATGGATGCAGCTGGCTCAGGGCTGTGCTCTGTGGCATTCCTTGGGGGAGGACTATGTTTAGCAGTGGACTTGTGAAGGATTGTAATGAATGAATTAACGCAAAAATGGTCAATGTTATTTAAACTTTTTTCTATTTCTTTGTTCATAATAGTCTACAGCTAATATAGGCCTAGAATAGGCTAGGAAGGATATTATTATCGCTTAGTGATGATATGCATGCGGTTTCACGAACGCGTTAAAAGGAGTTTTTCACTTTAAATACTGCTTCCGCTCACCATACTGTTTTTTTTTAAATACACAACTACGAAATGTATAACGCCATTAATCGGAGGCCATGAGGTGTTACTGGTTTTTCTCGTCTCTTATGACAATAATGGGATGTAATGGGGCAATAAATCCTATTGTATCATTATGTTTTATTATAATTGCAAATTTATAAATCAAGTATGTTATTTAACAACAAGCAATTTTAAAAACACTCGTAAGTTAAACACACGTAGGATTTCCGCGAGAACCAGCGCCCTTATGCCATAAATCAACCGTGCTGCCACCAAACGGCAATATAGGGAACGAAACATGTGTTTACCCCGGAGTTAATTTGTCGAATTTATCTCCTTGTCTCCTGTTATTGTATTGAGAAATATTGCGTTCCGCTGAGTTATGTGGTTTTGTTTCCGAACGTATCAACTTGCGCTACGAAAAGAAAAATACAAATAAGTATTGTTAAAGAAAATTAACTCGTATCTAGAGCATTATTAATGTATTATTAAATTATTTTTTTAAATCATTATATCATATAATTAAAAAATATGTTTTAAATCATTATATTAATTACAATATGTATGTTACTTCATCTTTATTTCACAGCATATCTACTATATATTTTTTATATAGGATAGGGTGACAAACGAGCACACAGTCCACCTGATGGTAAGTGGATGCTGTGGCCCATAGACATTTACATCTATCATCGATTACGAATTAAAATACAGATGCGTTGTCACCCGTGAGGACTAAGATGGAATGTTTCCAGTAAAAAAGGTCTCCGATACTCTACAATCACCATACGAAATATAGCATTAAGCTACTATTTCACGCTGGTATTCTGTGAGAGCGTGGTCCTTCCCCGGTCGAGCCGACCCATTCGTGCTACAACTATACTTCTAATATAACTGCAGCATGCCTCTACCATGTATAAAATTGAAAATGAGTGATGAAAAGTAACCTTTTAGTAGCGGTGTAAAAGTTTCCACTACCCCATATAGTCCCATGGGTATAGTAATAGACGACAGAGGGAACAAGCCAGGAGATTGGCAGCAACGTCTTCTAATAACAACTAGAAAGCAAAAAATCTGCGGTTGCCAACCCACTTGTTACGCATAGCAACTATGGCATATATACATGAGCCATTTATGGGCAGGCCTATGTTCAGCAGGGGACTGTCGGCCAACACAGTGAATGAATGAAATAATTAATGAAAACTTATTATCTGAATTAAAAAAATAGTTTTTACGTGGTAGAGCCATGCTGCAGTTATATTAGTAGTAAAGTTGTAGCACGAATGGGTCGGCTCGACCGGGGAGGGACCACGCTCTCACAGAATACCAGCATGAAATAGTAGCTTAATGCTGCTGTATTTCGTATGGTGAGTGTAGAGAACCGGAGACCCTTTTCACTGGAAACGAGGCATTCCATCTCAGTCCTCACGGGTGACAACGCATATCTGCATTTTGATTTGTAATGGAGGATAGATGTAGATGTCTATGGGCCGCAGCAACCACTTACCATCAGGTGGACTGTGTGCTCGTTTGTCACCCTATTCTATAAAAAAAACCCACCTAACTAATTTTCTTCTCCATCATCATCAGTATGTATGAGTCTACTGCTGGACATTGACCACGTTTCTCATAGAGATGATATTATTAGAGGAGGGTGACAAACAAGCACACATTCTACCTGATGGTAAGTAGTTGCTGTGACCCATAGACATCTATTTCTGTCTTAAGATGCAGATGCGTTGTCACCCGTGAGCAGTACGATAGAATGCTTTGTTGCCAGTAATATGGGTCTCCGGTTCTCTACACTCATCATACGAAACACAACAGCATTAAGCTGCTATTTTGCGCTGGTATTCAACCAGAGAGAGCAGCAGCGTCAAATATACCAACGCTCTCGTATCTTTGACGCTGTTGCCCTTTTCCGGTCTAAATATTTCACATCTGACGTAAACAAATTGGTCATACTTATACCGCCATCCATCGAAAGTTTTAAGCTTTTTCTAGTATTTCTCATAGTTTCTTTATGCGTTAATCTTTACTACTTTCACGGGACGATATGTAGTAATGTTTTCACACATTATCTCTGCTGGAACTGCTGTATTTCGGTCAGAGGGGTACAAACGGCCCGTAGACATAGAACAGAACTAAGGTACTTAGTTCTGTTCTATGTCTACGGGCCGTAGTAGCCTTACCAGGTAAACTAAAACTAAACTTCGCAAACGTTAACTTCTACTGTCACCTTATTATACTTTATATACTTAATATTTAAAAAAACACACAGTACTCCTCCCACAAAAAACAGAAAAAAAAACGTTGAAGACATCTAACATTTTTGTGTGCGTATTACTTGTGGTTCATATTCATATATGTATATCGATAAAATGGCCTCGCCAGGCCTTATATAAAGGTTTATCATGCAATTATGTCTGTACATACTACATTAATTTGACATTACTAGACAGTTATGTTAACTTGATTACAATAGATTTACATTTTAAAGTTAGTGATGTGTTGTAATTCAATATTTAAGTATCGATATGTGTTAATTTGATTTGTATTTGTGGATCGGTTGGTTTAGCAGTCAGGAAACAAGTGGGAATCCATAGCAGTTCTGGTGTATTAAAAAACTTGAGAAAAAAAATTGGAAACGTTGCTAGTGAAGTGTAATACGAATCGAGGTAAGTAGACAATAATTATCGATAAAATCATGAATTCCATTTTAATTCAGTCAATACATCTAAGACCCTTATTATACGTAAATCTATTAAGGATAATGTTTCCAATGTTATTTACGTTCATAGAGGCATCTCAAAGTGTTGTATATTACCATCATTTCATATATGACACTTAAACATATCACTTGATAATGATACATGCACATGTCGCATTAAAATGGTCGAAGCCGTGATATAGTTATATCCCTAGCTATATACCGGAATATAATTATGATATGAGCGCGATCTAGTAATATAACTCTTAATAATTTAGGAAAATAATTATAAGCATAATGTTGAATAAGAATGTTAGTCAAAACTAATTTATACTTGACTTTTACTATTTGATTTTTTTAATTAAAAAGTTCAATTTATTCAATATTACATTTTATATCATTATAATGTACGCTACTTTAAGGTGGCCCAAGGGCCACCTCAGTTGCACCTTAAACCTACTGTCCAAAAATTCACATGAACAACAATACAATAAGAACTGAAGATCTAATGTCAATGTCGCGAAATTAGTTGGAGGATGTTTTTTTATTTTTTTTTAGCAGCTCTTTTTAAGTGCCTTCAGATTTATTTCTTTGGTCCTTAATATTTTTTTCGTTGTTACATTAATTGCACAACAGTTTCGATCAGTAACCTTCACATGACGAAACTCCACAAATAACATGAACATTTTCTACACGACTGTGCTTCTATACATTCAGTTTACAATTATAGTTGTTTCACTAGATTAGTCTTGTAAGATTTTTTTATAGAATAAGGATGGCAAACGAGCACACAGTCCACCTGATGGTTAAGTGGATGCTGTTGCCCATAAACATTTACACCTATCCTCAATTAAGAATCAAAATGTAGATGCGTTGTCAACCCTGAGGACTAGGATGAAATGCCTGGTTTCCAGTAAAACCAGTCTTCAGTTCTACATTACATTCACCATACGAAATGTAACATCATTGAGCTGCTATTTGACGCCAGTATTCTGTGACAGCGTGGTCCTTCCCCGGTCGAGCCGACCCATTCTTGCTGTAACGCTAAGGTGACGCTGTCATATAACTATATTACAATATATAGTTATAATCTTAGGGATATAATTATATCACGGCTTAAACCATCTTACTGTGACACACACTCACTATAATATTACACACACAATAATATTTTAGCCAAATCTAATTACACCTGCCTGTTGAGAAATAATTAAGTATTTAATAATTAAGTAGACTAAAGCCCGAAACTAAGAGACGCTGTGGCAACACCAATTAAACATCCAGACGAAATTGTCAAACGAACCCCAACTTAATTTGAATAAACCAACCGAGTCACGTTCACCAAATAAGCAGTCCTAACAAGCGGTATATCGCTTGCACTGATTGTTAATTGATTAGATTAAAAATTTTGGCCCAATTCGTCGGGTATTGTTACAGTAGGGACCGCCCTTGTTAGTTCATTAAACTTTTTAATAGCAGTGTCTTTTACAATTTGTATGTTGACAGCTCTATTACTTGTCATCCTTTCTACACGTTTTTTTTCAAGTAAACTAAAATATTTTGGGTTTTCCAGCGTTTACGTATTTCAATTAATAATTAATATAATTTAAATACATTGTAAACGTTGGAAATAAAAGGCAATTTTTTTTAAAATATTTCCATACAAGAATTCGTAATTTCAAACATTTATTTTGTTGACTCTACATTTTTGCCGAATCCGCTGGGTTTCTTGCTGGTTTGTCCGAGAACTGAGGTATTTTCCGAACCAATGGTATGTTAAACATAAAATAACTTTCAATAAGTATTATTTATAATCTATATTGAATAAAAAAGTTTCTATTATATTCTATATTACACAGTTACAGTCATTGACACAGGTGTCTCCTAATTTCCTAGAGGGTTTTGAAGCAGTTAGCTCACTTTACTGCTCTAAAGAAAGCCGACGTCCAGTTGGCTTTCTTTATATGTTCTCGAAAAATTTTATTTTTCACACAAGTTCTTTTTACATCGTCCATCGGTAAGCACGTTATAAGCAGTTAGAATTGTGATTATTAATTTCGGTAGCGCTGGAGCGATATGGGTATGGGTATGGAGCCGTGGTAGCTCAGATGGTTAGCGCTCACTGTAAATTTCACAGTACGCTAGCAAACCGGGTTCGATCCCCGCCAGCAACAATGAAATTGTTAATTGTAATTTTAAGTGCTGATTTACCACGTGCTCGGCGGTGAAGGAAAACATCGTGAGGAAACCTGCATGTCAGAGAAATAAATAAAAAAAATATATATCGAAGACATGTGAAGTTCGCCAACACGCATTGGGGCAGCGCGGCGGACAATTCCTTGCCCTAAAACCCTCTCAGAAATGAGCGGAGGCCTGTGCCCAGCAGTGGGACGTATATAGGCTGTTACTTTACTTTACTTTGGAGCGATATGAACTCAATTTGAAACACTGTCTTGCCACCGCTCACGTACTTTATGTTGTTAATTTATTTATTTTAAGGAAACAAATATAAAATAAAACTACTAAATACAAGTAATACAGAGTTTAGTCTTTTAATTAGGTAAGTCCGTGAAAGTAACTATTCATTTCATTTTTCACTATTCACACAATAACAGCTTTTCACAAGTTTGCTAAACCCAACCCAATAAGCCATTATAAAAGCATTATTTTAACTTAATAATTCTTAACTTTACGCGAACACTACACATTGAATAAAACCATTTATACATTGGATACTTTAATTAATTAATTAATTTTTAACTTATTTCTAGTTCCCGGGCCCAAAAAAAATGTTTCGGTAGTGCCTTACAGCGCGGCGGACACTTCCATGCCAATGAAAGCAACGTACTATTATCTTAGTTCCGACGTTCGATGCGCCCATGGTCACGGGGAGGACTGAGATGTTTGACGTCCCAATGTCATAGTTAGCCCAGCTACCTGCAATATGAATAATACAGCATATGAATAAACTATTTATGTGGATTTCATCGCGTTTAATTAACATTATTTTTAATTCTCGAAGTTTCGGTGCTTTACAGCACCCATGGTCAAGTAAGTTAAAAATAAGTTAATTAAACACGATAAAATCCATATGATAATTTATAATTATTCAATTATTTCAACTTGGTGTATTTTTCTTTAGAAATAGTATATTTTCGTTAAAACAATTTTTCACTTTTACGTCTAATAAATCCATCGATTTCTTTGATACGTTGTGTCTTTATTTAAAATCGATGCAAAAAATATAAAAACAAGTGCATTGCATTCGCATATCATTCTGAAGGGAGGGATTTACGATATATCGATACGAATTTTTCGATGCTCCAAAGTCTTTATTGCCTACGTGAGTACATTTGAAACTTCAGAATTTACCTCCCTTAATATTTCGCGAGGTTATTGCTCACTCCCTCTTAAGAATGGTCGTTTTTATGGTTGTGATTTTTTTATTTGCATGCAGAAAATATTATTTGATGTCGAGTAGCATATGCAGCTATTAAATAAAATGGGGTTATTATACTATTAGAGTACAGTCAAGTCTGGAAACTTTACCAACGTAACGTTCAACTTTGCCATCAGGGATGTACAGGCAAAAAATTACGATTAACACGGATAACGTAACGATATGCCATTACCAAGATATGCCGTTTAGTGGATCAAAATTTAATAACTAATTAACATCATTGTTTTTGATATGGCAACATGAGAGTTAATTTAGGCATTTTATTTAAACGCGTCGTCGGCGACGTAACCTCTTTGTTCCTTGCTCTAGGACCTTTTATTTGAAATACTTAATGTAGGTGTCCATATCTTTGTAATAAGGTAATATTAGCACTTAAGAAGTGTAATATTTTGTTTTTACATGGTGGTGTTAATATTTATCTTTAAAACTAACTTGGCAAAGCTACTATATTAGTTATACCACGATGTTACTTCACCATGTGTTTACTAAGGGTTGTCACTTTCGATTTATATTTTAACCGATTTTAAAACCGGAGACACAAAGAAAATATTCTATATTTGAAATTTCATGTAGAGCAATCGCCCTATCAAAGTGAAAGAAAAAAAAAGAGAAATCTATATTATTTTTACTGCGTTGTCGAGTAGGTATTAATGATATTATTACTACTCAGCGTTTGTCATATTTCGAACTTAGTGTGTTGATATTAATGTGCAACCAAAGAATTATGAATGTTTTTATTAATTATTATTTTATAATTATAAATTTTTTATAATTATAAACGTTTTTATAAAATATTTTTATTAATTATGAATGTTTTGCTATCGTGGGGAAACAATATTTAGGTGATTACATTTTTTTCCCTGATCGTAATAAAATGATAATGATGATGAATAAAAAAAAACGAATACTTGATAAAAGTGATTGTGACGAGCTTTATTTTTGATTTAATCTATCCAATTTACTTTTTAATTTTAGACGAGAGTATTTTTGTAATATATAGTTAAGATTTTTGCCTATGAAATTATTGTGACAGGATGTAAATTTAAAAAAAATGTGCGTGTAATTGTGTACATATGTACGAAGTGCAACTTCGACATATTACTCTTCTTTTATTTTATATTTTACATACGTAGGTTAAATATTACTTACGCAGCCTTACGCAGACCTTACGCAGAGAAACACGTTACAAGAAAGTGACTTTTTTAATACCGTACTTAACATCTTCACTACGACGATAAAGAAGTTTTACTTCAAAAACTAGGTAAAGTACGTAATCAAGGATTTTTGACAACCCTGACACATACGAATTTTGTATGAAAAATTGAATAATGGGTGGATCATAAGAAGAAAAAAAAAAACCAAACAATAAAAAAAAGGGTTTAAAATTTTTAAAAAAAAAAAAGATTGAGGTCCAGTTTGAGAGTACCTTTTACGTTCAAAAATTGGTCCAACACTTTTAAATCCCGTCAAAAATGGTAAAGTTGCCAGGTTTTACGATACTCTTATTTTCATGAGTTTGAAGAAATACAATTAAAGTATCTTAAAGTTACAAACTCTGCTGTTGAACATTATACGTATACATATATATATAAAAATATATATATATATATATATATATATATATATATATATATATATATATATATATATATATATATACTTATCGTTTATAAGGCCTAAGATTTGAACGTGGTAGAGGCACGCTGCAGTCATAATATGGTTGTGGCATAGGAATGCCAGATCAGAAAACCAAAATATCTGGACAAAATTTTAAAATGCCGGGATATAGGGGTTGTTGTAGGGAGAAAAATTTATTAAAAATGAAAATGTAAAAAAAGTTTATTTTTAAAATTAATAGGCTACAAAAAGAGATTAACATTGTTTACAAATAATTTAAAGTTACACTTAATTATTGACATTGGGCTGCATTGAGTCCACCAATTTGGATCTTTTACTAGTGTTCAGAAAAGATTTAAAATTCAAACAATTTACTTCAAAGTTCAGTCTAATAACTAACTCAGCCTTTATTAAATCAAAGGCAAGAGTGATGTAAAGAGAAGCTGTTTGTCTGGAGATTTTGAGTTTTGTCGGGAGTCTGGAGATCATTTAAAACGTCAGGAGAATCCAGACGAATCCCGACCATCTCGCAATTGTAGCACGAATAGGTCTGCTCGATTGGAGTAGGACCACGCTCTCATAGAATAGCGTGGCGTAAAATAGCAGGTTATTGCTGCTGTGTGTCGTATTGTGAGTGTAGAGAAACGTAGACCCTTTTTTTTTCTGGAAACAACGCAATCCATCTTAGTCCTCAGGGTCAGGGTAACTCATCAACATTATGATCCTCGAGGATAGATGTAGACGTCTATGTGCTTCTGAAGTTATGTCCATCGTTTGGGATACTTCAAATAATAAAACATTTGGGGTTGACAGTTATATGTTTCAAACAATTCCACATTAAACAGCATTACTAAAAAAATATAAATTAAGTACTGACTCATAAACGCAACAGCCATAAAACCTTAGAAAAAACTTTAAAATAAACAACAGAAATGTTTATTTTAATATGTGTAGGCGGGCTTGAGAGCCGGTTTAAATTGAGTTAAAATGACAGTGGCATACGTAGTGATTTGCCCCGTGGTCGCATTAAGCGCATTAGGGGCCAAAATTGGATTTGTCGCGGGACGTTTTATTGGTACACTTGTTACGCATTTTCTCCCCGAGTGTGTGGGCTAAAAAAGCTCTTTGACAAGGTGTACGTTAGTTATGAATGCAGGGCGAATATATTTTTGCAGTTTTGACAGTTTACTACACATATCCATAATGTTTTCCATGCGTCAAAAACTTATCATTATTTCTGAGAAAACAGGTAATGCTTGACCAAGATTCTACTTAGTAGACAGTCGCGTAAAACTCCAAAACAGAACAGTTTAAAATAGTTTTTCGTTTAATCAAAAAATCTGTAGAATACAGAATATTATTTTATTGTTTTGAGTGCTACTCCAGCAGTTTTGGATAATCGAAAGACGATACAATGGCCAGCCATATAGAAATTTTGAATCTAGTGGTGTTAGAGTCAAAAATTCTTACACGTTCTTTATAACCGTGTATTAATCTACTATTAGAGCGAATAACAAGATCGCATCTGCATTTTGCTTCTTAATCGAGGATAGATGTACATGCCACAGTATCCACTTCCCATCAGGTGGACTGTGTACTCGTTTGTCACCCTCATACTATAAAAAAGAAGTCTCTTACCTTCTTAACTCTTCCCTGGTCTGGTATTTTATATCGGATATATATAAATATATTATAAAATAGTCGTATAATTACCGACTATTTTAATGTGCAATAACCTATTACCAGTTACGAAAAAAAACCTAGAAGGAAACTCATATGCAATATCAATAAAATTAAATGAAATGCCTGTCAAAAACCGTAAAGACGCAAACAAACTAACAAGTATGCGTAATATTGACTCGACAAAAGAAACTGTATTTCCCTATCGCGTATAGGTAATTTATTTATTTGAAGCATTGCGGTGAATCAGTGTCCCCAAGGCGCATTTATTTGCACGCACGCCTCGATTGTCAATGTTTGTGATTTGTTGGCAGTCTTTTTATTAAGAATTTTTTTCTTGCAATTGATTTTTTTATAAAAATAAGGGTAATAATTGAACACAATCCACCTGATGGTAAGTGAATGCTGTGGCCCATAAGCACCTACATTTATCATCAATTGAGAATGATGATGCATTACAATTATCACTAAAAAGTGTCTCTGGTTCTTGGAAGCAAAGCAAAATTTGCTAATTTACACTAATATTCTGTGGCGAGCACGGTTCTTCCCCGATTAAGCCGATCCAATAGTGCTGCAACCACAATTCACTGCACCTTGAATCTAAAAAGTTACAGCTTATATACGTCCCACTCCTAGGGCACAGGCCTCCGCTCATTTCTGAGAGTGTTTTAGGGCAATGAATTGTCCGCCACGCTGCCCCAATGCGTGTTGGCGAACTTCATATGTCTTCGAAATATTTTTTTTCTTATTTCTCAGACATGCAGGTTTGTTCACGATGTTTTCCTTCACCGCCAAGCCCGTGGTAAAACAGCACTTAAAATTGCAATTAAGAATTTCATCTCAATTTTAAAAACGATAGTAGTAATTGTAAGCATAGGGAGCGCAGTGGAAGCGTGCTGGGCCCATAACCCTGTTAAGGATTATGGGGATAATTAAAGATATAATACTTTGAACGTAAAACGTGCTTTTTATTAACCCGTCATATTGAATCTTCTTAAATTGTGTGTGTATGTATACGAATTATTGCTCACTCTTACTGAAGCATCTTGTCGTTTTCGAATAAAATATAAGATAGGCATTAAGAATTGCTTCTTTATTTATACGTACATTTGCGACACTGTAATATAAAATCGTATCGGCATTTCTAAATCAGTCACTGGTTAATCCTTACACCAAAATTCTTCTTCTTCTTCTTCATAATACAAAGAATATGAGCAACTCGTATTATTTGTTATATTTATGACAAAATATTGACAAATAAGAGACAGTACGTATAACGTAACCAATTCGTAGATATAATATCCACACAAACCGACTCCTATACCGAGAAAGAGCTCCGCTAACTAATAAAAATAAATATGCTATATAAATATACCTTAGCTCAAGTCATTTATTCAAATTTTGTCCGCAGGTTTGAAATCTGTTCGAAACAACTATTTTTTATGGCTATACTACCAATAAACAATTGTCCTAGGTTTGAATGTTCGTTTAAGTGAAATTAATGTAAATAAAACGCCTTTGAGACACAGAAGAATTTTACCTAGATCTTTAAATGAAAAGTTCATCGATAAATTATTGCAAGTATCTAGAGCTGGGATGGTAGTAAATATTTAAAAACCTAACTAGCAATAGTTAAAATAAACTTAAAAAAATTAAAACCGACTTCAAATACTAAAAGGAATAAAGTCGAATTTAAAAGAAAGTGTATCAAATAATATAAAGCTCCGACTTTAGAAGCAGTTGTGTGCAAACTGTTTTCATCCTTTAAATATTTTATTTTTGAGGCTATTTTTTACCTGTTTGAATGAACTTATGAATGTTACAAATTCAAGCTAACATCTAGAATGTCGTCTTAGTAGTTACATTAAAAGCTACATTTCCTATTTTTCCACCCTTAGGGGTGAATATTTTTAACTGAACCGTAAGGATAATAATAGTAATGTCCTCGAGACCAAATTTCGGCCAATCTCAACGGTGACTAGCCATCAGCGCAGGACAGAGCACTCTCTATTCCCTTACTCTTATGGTCCGATGGGACGATAAACTGATGCAACTGGAGACAGATCAGGCCCAGGACTAAATGATTTACGTACTTTTCGAGGCATGGGGGTGAGACACCGCCAACTTCCTGACTCCGGACAGCTACTGAGAACTTCTTTATGGAAAAACTCAATAACTGATTTTTTTGCCCAACCCAAGATTCGAACCCAGGACCTCATAATCAGCAGTCGCATCACTACAACAACTAGACCAACGAGGCAGTATCTGATGTATAACCTATTTATTAAAAGAAGAATCATTAAAATCGTTCATAAACAAAGAAGTTATGTCCGAACACAAAAAGGATATGTACAGACGACTTGAGAATCTTTCACCTTTTTTAATATAACAGAAGGTAAATGAACATGTACCTGATGGTAAGTGATAACCGCCGCGCCGCCCACCCGAATTCCATTTTCTAAATCGGTTAATAAAAGGAAATGTTAATGTGGAAAACCGCAGACCCTTTTCAATGCTAACGAGGTATTCCGTTTTAGACCTCAGGGGTAACAACACATCTACAATTTGATTTAAAGATGATAGATCTAGATGTCTATAGGCCACAGCGTTACAGTAACTAACAGGTAAATTGTGTGCTGTTTTGGCAACCTTACCTAATTGTATCAAAAGTTTAATTTAATTAACTTCGAACTGAAAACTGATGAAATTTTGAGACAATACGAAAGATATATTTATCAATCATGGAGTTATTAATTATCGATTAATAAGTTTTGGCTGTCTTTCATATAACAGAATTCTATCTGTTAAAATAACTTATTTTGCCGATGGTACGGGGGCGCGGTAACGCGGTTAGCGTCGACAATGACTTGACGAAGGCAAATCAGATTTGCCAACCCTCCCGGTTATTTTAAACCTAGTCAGTCATTTTGCATAGTTTTAGAGGGGTGACGATTGCGGGAATTTGTGAAACTAAAGATATGAGCTGAATAGATAAAATTTTGTCATTATTATACACAAGATGAGTTATAATGTAAAAATAAGAATAAATAACACTTTACTATATTATTACAGCACGTCAAAAGTCCGTTGCTGGGTACCTATAGATCTCCTCAAAGATTGTCTTACAGGGGGAAGTGTGTGTGTGTGTGTGTGGGGGGGGGGTATTAATCATAGTTGTTGCACTGTTGTTTTTACTTCAGCTGTTAATAGAAAGATGCTGCTACCATCTTTGTCATTTCCTCCTGTCACCTCTTACGACACCCACGGGATGATATAGGGTAGGTAGGTAGTGGTTATACTGATATCACAACCACGCGGTTAACTTTACTGACTGACCTTATCCGTCCGTAAAAATCTTTCCAATCTGCTCTCTATCACAGGTCTGTATATTTAACGTCTAACGTAATTTTTTTTCCAGAGAATAGCGGTGTCAAGCGCGCGCATATTCCACCTGTGTGCCTAGTGCGAGTTGCTACGCGTTCGATAGCGATAAAGTTAACTACGATTTGTATGGAATAAAAAAGCGCCAACTAGTGACAATAATTTGAAACAAAATTCCTGAGTGCGAGTTTACTAAGTAGTCGATATCGACCATCGAACATTGACTCACATTCAACAATAACGCTCGTGATTGGTTGTTTGAAGTATTTTGCGAGTGCGAGCGACAATTTTGATCGTTCGAAACGTAACTTATGTAAACTTTACGCAGTCGCTATCGAAAAAATTTACATATAGATTTTTACAGTGAGATGGAAGAGTGAGAATAATTGTTGAAGAGTTAATTTTATTTCGTTTTATGTGAACGATGTATAATTATGGCAGGATGTTTTTTTTTCGCTTGGAGTACGTTTGCAGCCGCTAAGGCATAAATAAGTAATAATAATAGATGACTGCTATTATAACGCCAGTGTTGAAGCAAGAGCTTGTGCATATTTTCGTCCGCTGTTACATCCTGACAACAGGCAATTTAAGGATAGATATAGCCTTTTCCACTAAAGTTTTTTATTCAAGTTTTGTGTAAATAGCGTTTGATAAATCTAAGGTCTACCAACTCTATTCGATAATTAAATCAATTCCTTCTAATTTTTTTATATAGACCATTCGATCGCTTGCATTAGACGATGCTTTGCCTAAGGACTTCATGCGAAAATCCAATAAATTCTAGTCCACGTTACGTTAGTTACAAAACACAGTATCAAACTTCAGTTTACACTAAATAACTTAAATTCCATTTACTGCCCCAAAAATTTCACCATAAAAGCATATTAGAACGAACACATCTTTATGTTTTTTGCTTTTAATTTAAACGTTATATTATTAACAATCACGGACGATATATCTAATTCACAATCTCATTATACTAACACAAACTGTCGAGTGTCGAAACCTTGATCAAATTACGAAACATAAACAAATAGGTAATAAAGATATAATAACCACAAATTTGATAGACAAATGCTAATATTAAGACCACTAAATAAAAATGTCATTCTGAATTTGGTTAGTTTATCTCACGAAACGAACATGCTACCAACACAAGAGAAGGAATAAACGAATTCACGGTGAGCAAACGCGAATCGAAAGGTTAGCTTCGATTGTAACTCACACTCGCTCGTCTTCGCTTGTCGATACCGACGACGTTAACTCGGTTAACGCGATGGTGAAGTCATTCGATTAATTTTGTGGAACTCGCACTAGGCACACTGATGTTTAGTGGATACTGTAGCCTAAAGAATTATCCTTGAATAATAATCATAATGTAGATGCCACTGAGGACTAAGATATAATCTAATCTATCTTAGAATAGATAGAAATTAATATTTGTTTGTTCGTATTTTATGCGCTGCCATACCATTCATCAGCTTCCGGTAAACTTTTGTCAACATATTTCTTGTAGGTACTTCCGTTGAGGCATAGTTTTACCCGGTAGGTGGCGCTGTTGTAGAATTCAGATATCACCCGTGCGAAACCTGGGCAGATCGCTAGTATCCTATAAAAAGGGCCCCACCATACGAAACACAGCATCATAGTCATGGAAAAACCTTCATTATTAAACATTTAATAATTGTTACCAACTTATTGTGTGTACAATAAAGAATAAAGAATAAGTTGCTAGTATAAGTTGGTAGTTCGCCACCTGTAGGAAGCTTCCTACTAAAGCTTGAATTTTATGGCATTTACTATAGTTGCCACAGAACTACATTCACGGAATGCATTCTCGTTTACTGCCATCAGTATTAAAATCTACAATACATTTTTTTATATTTTAAAAAACAAACAAGCTCTTCACAAGGGGGTAAGTGGCTATTGCAGGACATGGTGCCCATTGATGTCGTTTGGCCAAATGGCTCGTTGTTACTGCAATATTAAAAAACTAAAAAAGGCACCTTCTTTCCTATCTTCTTGACAATATACTCCGAGAACTGGAGATTATTCTGACTCTTTTACTCCTCAGACCGGAACACAGTGGGGAACAATGCTATACCAGAATTAGGTAGAAGGATGGTATGAACCTAAACTCCTATACAAAAAAGAAACCCTACCAAATAGTTTAAAACATCTTTTTATTCTGCACGTTATAGTAATTATTATTTAATGAATGGTAGCCTGACACTCTTTAAATTAAGCTCATATTGCATATTGCAGTTCACATGCATTGTATTATAAGGTAAAAACTATGCAATCAATTTTCGCGATCAAAATGGTTTTATATTTAATACAAAAAGTAACGTTTTACAAAAAATCTTTATGTATATTTTTTTAAAGTTATAAATATTTTAGATACATTGTAAACATAATATTGAAAAGGTAATGCTACGAAACAGATAAAAAACAAATACAAACCCTTAAGCGCCTTACTCGTAGGCGGTGGGTCTCGGCTCCACGGCGGGTCGCCGTGACCGGAGAAGTCTCTTAACTTGAGGTAGCTTATGGTCAGCCTGATGATGGACGCTTTGTCCAGCTGGCTGGTGATTGCGGCGGGTAGTGGAAGCATCTTCGCCAGTTCATAGAACTCATAGTTCTCTTTCCCACGTCTAGAGCGCGCCGCATCGCGACTCTTCTCCTTTCGCAGTTCGAGGATACTGTAAAAAAAATAATAAGTTACATAAAGATTCTATTAACTTGTAGGCTAATTAAAATGTGTAAGGAGTTGTTATATCACAAGAAAACTTAAGCACAAAAATAGGAACATTGATTCCAAGATTTTTAAAGAGTTTGATATTATTTAATCATAATATTCCATTTCAACCCTTAAACGATTTGTTTATAATTTCATTTATAAAATTTCAGTCCCAATATGCATAAACCATAAGTTAGAGTCAAAAAGTTCTCTAAATGTTTCTAATTCATTAAATTAATTAATGTTTGAACTAATTTTATATTAATTTTAAAATTTAAAGTATGTACTTTAGAAATCACATCTTTACAGAATAAAGGTGAGAAAGACACAGTCCACCTGATGGTAAGTGTATGCCATGGTCCATAGACCTCTACATTTATCCTCAATTACAAATCAAAATGCAGATGCGTTGTCACCCCTGAGGACTAAGATGGAAAGCCTCGTTTCCAGTAAAACGGGTCTCCGGTTCTCTACACTCACCATACGAAACACAGCAGCATTAAGCAGCTATTTTACGCTAGTATTCTGTGAGAGCGTGGTCCTGCCCCGGTCGAGCCGACCCATTCGTTTTACAACCATAATATAGCTGCAACGTGGCTCTGACACTTATCGGTATATCAATAAATATCCATCGGAGCATCAATAGGTATATAAGTAAGATTTTGACAACTTCCTTTTTAGATGAATTGTTTTAGCTCTTTTGATTTTTCCATAGGTACCTACGAGCTTTTACATTTTTTCGTGAATATTTTCACGGATCTCATTTCTGAAATATATTTGTAGACATATATCCCTAAAGCATCATGTCAAATGGGTGTGTACACCCAGTGAACACCGACACACCCACGCCACGCCTGCGGGCGGGGTCACTAATGAGCCCACTGTTTTATTGACTGTACTTATGGCGTTTTTATTTAAAACAGGCTTTTGGTTATTTACATTTTAAAAATATGCTGCGGGCAAATCGGGCTCGTTTTGCCTACGTGTGTAAGACAAATTAATTTGTTTCTGTGTTTTAATTAAATTATAAACGTAGTTGGTAATTTTGTTCGCTTCTTATAAAATAAATATTTTAAATCAAGTTAAAAGGTATACATATTATGTTTTGACTTGTATCTCTTATTTATTAATCAAAATTACAGCATAAAATATTTATTTTATTTTATTTTGTGACTATACCTAGTTAGTTTTATGAAATTATTATTATGAAACTATTTAAGATATTAATTTGATCTTTAGATAGTGCGAAATTTTATACGTACCTACCTAGATATATAAATAAAATAACAAAACAGTGTTACATCTATTTGTATAATTTACTAAAGTGTTAATAAAAATGAATTTAAACTGCCGCGGCCTGGTATGAATGAGTTCTGGATCTCGACAAGAGCACCATCTACCGAGTTTAACTGTAAACGACAACAGCACCATCTACCGAGTTTAACTGTAAACGACAACAGCACCATCTACCGAGTTTAACTGTAAACGACAACAGCACCATCTACCGAGTTTAACTGTAAACGACGACAGCACCATCTACCGAGTTTAACTGTAAACGACAACAGCACCATCTACCGAGTTCAACTGTAAACGACAACAGCACCATCTACCGAGTTTAACTGTAAACGACAACAGCACCATCTACCGAGTTTAACTGTAAACGACAACAGCACCATCTACCGAGTTTAACTGTAAACGACAACAGCACCATCTACCGAGTTTAACTGTAAACGACAACAGCACCATCTACCGAGTTCAACTGTAAACGACAACAGCACCATCTACCGAGTTTAACTGTAAACGACAACAGCACCATCTACCGAGTTTAACTGTAAACGACAAGAGCACCATCTACCGAGTTTAACTGTAAATCTAAACCATCTAGGGACTCACTCAAACACACAAAAAATTTCGTCAAATTCTGTCGAGCGATTTCCGAGTTTCAGCGAGAGAAACGGATAGCAGTTGATTCTTATAGGTATACGGAGAAGTTGATTTATATCCAAACTGCCCAGAGTGGCAACTATAGCAAAATCACTATGAGGTTATTAATGGGGGTGAGGGGATATATTCAGCTGTGGACTTTTCATAAGTACTAGTTTCATATTCACAGTATTAATATTCCCGTTTAATATTTTAAATAAAAAAGCTCAAAATGCTGGAGGATTCAAACTCACCATTAGGCAACTGTTGCTTCGAAAAAAGTTATAATTTATAAAAAAAAATGTGAGTTTGTAATTAATGGCAAACATTTTAAAGAAAATGTTCCAGATGAGACCTAGTAGATAAACTAAAACACAAAATTTCATCCAAACTGTTAGAGTTATTTCCAAGAAACCAGGATATATAAACATACTTTTAAGTCGTTTATTGAAAATTCAACCCTGAAAGATGTGCTCTATAAAAAAAGACACTCTTTCGTCGACTTGTTAATTTTTACGTTATAATTAGTGCGCAGTGGAATTACACTATTATTACGTGGTAAGAGATACAGGAAGTCCATGGTTGCAGGTGGTTCAAGACCGACAGAGGTCTTGAACCACCTTCGGCAGAGAGGCTTTGAAGCATTACTTATGGGAGGATACTTATAGCAGTATACTGATAGCAGTGGACTTTTCAAGGGCTGTGATTTTTTTTATAACATTGCGTGACAAACGAGCACACAGTCCACCTGATGGTAAATGAATACTGTGGCCCATAGACATCCATGTTTATCTTCAATTAAGAATCAAAATGCAAATGCGTTGTCACCCCCGAGGACTAAGATGGTATACCTCGATTCCAGTAAAAAAGGGTCTCCGGTTCTCTACCCTCACCGTACAAAACACAGCTGTACGCTGCTATTTTACGCTGGTATTCTGTGAGACCGTGGTCCTGCCCCGGTCGAGCCTATAGCTGCAGCGTGGCTTTACCACGTAAAAATGATGATGATTAACGTTCATTAAAGCATATTATTTCATAATAGACCAAATGGCACGGAGCAGTTTGAAGGGCGTTTATTTTTATATTTTATCTTTATAATTGTAATATGTACATCTTAATCTAAGTGTTACAAATTACAATGGGTGAATTTAATGTCTTATGGAATTCTCTACCGGTTAACCCTGTGAGAAATAGATTAATCAAAGTTGATATGTGCTAAAAATGACTAGACATATAATGTTAATAAACAAAAAAAAAAACGTTTATATGGATTAAATAAATTTTTATTTATCTAGAACATTGTTTCATATTGTGCCAATTTCATTCGAATAGTGTCGCTTACCTAAAATGACGAATAGTTTGCTAGTCTCATTTACTTTTACATTTGTTTTATGGCAAAGAGTGACGTATGTTAAGGAAATACGCTATAAAACTCTTTCCTCCATTAAGAACCTAACGCATCAGCTGAATGTTTACAGCCAGGGGTGCTAAACCCTGCGCACCGTAAGCGATCCGGCTATGGGTTTGCTTTACGATCGAGCTCGATTACTCGCTCCCGAGAGTGCTGGTTTTACTGTCACCTGAGTAAGGTCGTTCCAACAGGCTATGGATGGCTTTTTGCCGACTGACAGTCTTCGAATAGATTTTATTGTCTAGAGATTCTCGGTGTTATCTTTGTTTTTATATAAATGAAACTTAAATATGAAATAGTTTTAATTTATTTTTGTTACGTATTTACGTAGTACGTGCTATGGCCAATGCGTAGTTAGAGGATGATTTTTTGCGAGTATGTAAAAGGTACAGCTTTTATTTTTAAATGATGATTTTAAAAATAATGTATATTTAAACTGTGCTTATAATTTTACTTTTATAGAATAAGGGTGGCAAACTAGCACACAGTCCACCTGATGGTAAGTGGATGCTGTGGCCCATGGACATCGGCATCTATCCTCAATTACGAATTAAAATGCAGAGGCGTTGTCACCCGTGAGGACTAAGATGGAATGCCTCGTTTCCAGTAAAAAGGGTCTCCGGTTCCCTGCACTCACCATACGAAATACATTACATTAAGCTAATATTTTACGCTGGTATTCTTTGAGAACGTGGTCCTTCCCCGGTCAAGCTGACCCGTTCGTGCTACAACTATACAACTAATATAACTGTAGCATATCTCTACCACGTTATTCTATTTCCTGTCGCCAGTGTCATAACGGAAACAAAAAGTACTAAATGTTAACTATGTATATTAATTTTTTACAAAAATATACAAACGAGCACACAGTCCATTTGATAGTATTCTTTCATAGGAGGGAAGGTAAACGAGCACAGGATTCACCTGTTGTTAAGCGACTATCACCGCACATGAACCACTGCAACACCACGGGAATTGACGGTGCGTTAAAAAAGTAATGAGTTAAAGCCCATTCCTTTTTTAATTATACCAAAATAATGATGATTGCGTGAACTATTGAACTTCATTTATTTATGATGAAATTTATTTCCTGGCCAAGAGCTTATCGTCGCCGTATAATAACGTAAGTATAGTTCTGGGACTAATAACTCTTAAAAATAAAGAAAATCTAAACAAACCCTTTAAACGATAGGAGATCGAATTTGCCGATAAACCTACAAACCGTTTAAAGTATAAAACAACCAAGCCATTGTGTTTGATTTAATGTTCCTCGAGGGTCGCATGGTCAGTTTTGAGGGTAAGGGTATTAAATTGTTTAAAATAACTTAAACATTGTCCGAGGGTTGAGCGTCCCTAGCGTTTGTAAATCTTGACCGCTTTTAAAAACAGGGTAAATTTACGTGAATAGGATTTTATATCTCAAATTATCAATTGTATGAAATCGATATCTTATTAGCAAATTATTGTATTACATCATAATCATCATTATATCAAAAGCCATCGTTAGCTCTTCATCATTTCCTTTGGGATCTTTTTCGGCTTAGTATTTTACGTCTGGTCATCTATCATAAGACACTTCTGACAACATCCATAGGACGCAATGTGCTGATGGGTTCTATTATATCATCACCACACGAATTGCATTACTTGAATGATACTAAAATTATATTTGTTTTACAGAAGAGGGCCATTAAAAATGAATTAAAACTTAAACTAAAACTTAAAAAAAAGAATAAAAATTTAAGAAAATTAATATATTGACTTTGGCCTCTCAATAAATTTATGAAAATGTAATGTACGTACACAAAAATAAAAGTAGTTTTACAAAAATAAATAATATTCGTTCTGTAAATACTAGGAACAGACACAAGCTAGTTGTACCTGTTACTCGACTCTACCGAGACAGTGATTTGTTCTTGGGGCAATGTTATACGCTTTTACAACAAAAACTGAGAAGATATACGACCTTCACAAATTCAAAAATTTTATAAAAATATGTTTGTATAAAAAGTGTGATTATAATATTAAGGAATTTATGGAACTCCTGGAACCACAATTTATCGCTGGTTTGCTGAATTCCAACGTGGACGTGTCAAGCTCAGTGATGATCCCCGTCAAGGTCGTCCAAAAACTGCAGTCGCCGAAGAAAACGTTGATGCTGTGCGTAAGCTGATTGAGGAAGATTGACATGTGACATACCGCGAAATTCAGGCAACTTTTTTTAGACATTGGCATGAGTCAAATACAAAAATAATCTTGCATGAACAATTAGGTGTATAAAAGTTGTTTTCCCGATGGATACCGTATTCGTTCTGTGAAGAGCAAAAAAGCGGCTCGCGTTACTTGGAGCATCAGAACTCTCGAAAGATTCCACGCAGGATCCTCAAATGCTGTATGGAACAATGTATTAGGCGACAATGCCAGTTCTCACACTGCACACAGAACAAAAGAGTTTTTAGAGCAAGAAAACATAGACCTGAGCTCTAATAATTTCTATACTTTCCCTAAAATAAAGAATAAATTGCGTGGACAGAGATTTTCATCACCTTAAGAAGCTGTGGACGCCTACAAAACCGCCATTTTGGAGACCCCAACTTCCGAATGGAATGGTTGCTTCAATGATTGGTTCCATAGTATGGAAAAATGTGTCAAATTTCGCGGAGAATACTTCGAAAAGCAATAAATACATTTTTAAATAGTAATGTTGTGTCACTTCCTTGATTCCCGAAATTTTCAGTGCCGCCCTCGTAGGTATTTCTAATTTGTTTTGTTAATTGTAACGTATATGATTGTAAGTTGTTTATTTAAAAAATATAGTAGTTAAAAAAGTGAATTTTAATTAGTATTAATTACAATCTATATTGAATTTAAAAAAATTCTGTTTCAGCTTCTGAATGATTTGGCAACACTGAACAGTGATTTAGTGAGTGGAGAGCCCATCTTCCTTCCTACCCACCATTAGAATTAGGTATATTATCACACAATAAATATCACCTGTTAGTATCCAATATCATAATTATTACAGCCTAACAAAGTTTGGCTGAACATAAGCCCCACCCATAGATTGAGACAGTCAGATCAGGTCAGACAGATGATCGGGCAAAAGTGGTAGAAAAAACAAAAATTGATTATGGATGACGTTAAAAGAGACATTAATTTTGACTGCGTTATTGAAATTCAAACAATAATTAATCTAGACAACGACTGCTCAACTAGTTGTACTGAAAACTTGAATAAATTTGTTATGTATATATATATATATATATATATATATATATATATATATATATATATGTCTTTGTATTTCTTTCATAACCCGTTTTTTTAATTATCGGTATACGGACACTAAACTAAGCGTTTACTGAAATTACAACCCTCTGTTTACTTTGAATGATGCAAGTCGACTCTAATGTTTTTGTTCTGTCCAATTTTTATGACAGACCTCCCTTCATCTTAGAAGTGTCTGTCTTTAAGTGTTCACGTACGTGTCACGACGCGCCGTACACCTGGGAATCAAACCCGCAATACGCTACTAACGCCTTGACCCCCTACGAAATTTACCCTATTAATCAACTTTTTGGAATTCAACCAATAAGCCATTGCAATAAAGTCCAATTTCCAGAAGACGGATATTTTCGTATTGGTCAGCGATGATTGGTTGATTTTGTTTATAAAACGTCGTATCTACAAAACGGATACAAGGTAAAACAAACCTTATAACGATCAAGATGTGTACTAAAGTCTGTAGTTACCTCAGATACAAAAAGAAAATTCTTTGCAAATTGAAACTGGAGAAAGTCGAAGAGAAATAGGATCGGAATCGAGCCCGTGGTGAGGTCGTAAAAAGCCGGCCATAGTGCAACCGTGTCGCAATAGTTACGCTTAATGTGCCCGGGACAAATTGAGTTGGAGCTGGTAGGAAAATTAGTCATCCCAGGGGAACAGCTACACGTATATATCAGGCAAATATGACAGGCATTCTGTCTTACTTAATGAGGGTTATCGGAAAAGGGCGATGAATGGCTGATAATTTTACTTACTTTATTGTTTTGGGAATGAATAATACTAAAACTTAAACGTAATAAATGAATAAATCTGATTAATAAAATTTCATTTAACAGAACGAAAAAGGTGTTATACTAGACAACTAGGTAATTAGTGTTTCCCATATAAAATTGTAACATGTAATGTTTTAAGCGTCAGTAGACGTTTAGGCAGGGTGCGGACCGCGAACTCAAAAGGTCGTAGGTTCGAATCCGCCATTCGACTACTGTCGTGCACTACTCCTAATACATGCATTTTAAACTCAACAAGAGTAGTTACAGGGAATATAGTAAAAAGTAAAGTAAAGTTACAGCCTATACACGTCCCACTGCTGGGCACAGGCCACCCCTCATTTCTGAGAGGGTTTTAGGGCAAGGAAGTGTCCACCGCGCTGTCTTAGAAATGTATTTTTTCGTCTTATTCCTCAGACATGCAGGTTTCCTCACGATGTTTTCCTTCACCGCCAAGCACGTGGTAAATCAGCACTTAAAATTGCAATTAACAATTTCATTGGTGTCGGCGGGGATCTAACCCAGGTTACTCGCGTTCTGTTATATTTACAGCGAGCGTTAACCATCTGAGCTACAGGGAATATAAATGATAGTACCCGGTTGACCGAGCTTTGCTCGGTATTTTTCGCTCGGTTTTTTTTTAATTCGTGTGTTTTGGAAATTATATTTAGATACAAATTACATACTGATGAAATACGAATAATATTTTTTGATCTTAGCGACATAATAGAAAAAACTGAACTGGTTATTTGAATAAAACATCATGAGTGCAATTAGTTGAATTTAAATTTTCGTGTTTTTAAAAAATACTAAAAAAGGGCTCGAAAAAATAGATTTTCTCAAAAAAAGAAAGGAACTTAAAAAAAATTAAAAAAAATCGGTCGGTCGGTCTGGGCTCGTACCATGGTATTACGATTTTGTGACCGCCCAATATACCAATTAAGCTATTTGTAATCATTAATAAACTGTCAAAATTTACCTTCTTATTCTAACGATATTGTAGCAGTTTTTCATCGCCTAAAAACACGGACAAAAAGACATTTTCTAAAAATAAATCCTAGCTAGGTCGATTTATTGCCCCCGAAACTCCCTGCACACAAAATTTTATGAAAATCGTTGGAGCCGTTTCCGAGATTCCGATAAAAATATAAAAAAAAAAAATATATATATATATATATATACAAGAATTGCTCGTTTAAAGGTATAGGATAGGATGAATAGCATTACCAGTAATTAAAAAAAGTTTAAAATAAATGAGAAATCTTTATAAGATCAAGAAATTTTCTTATGCGGACTTAAATAGAATGGATGTTGTACCATAGTGAAATATGAATAATTACGGTCTTTTAAATGTTTACATACTATTATTATAGAGTAAACACTTGTTCAACTTAATGTGGATCATAATTTAATCCTACATAGATATTTGATTTAAATATGTATCCAATACGATCTTCTGATTCTAAAGAGCTTAGATTCTTGACCATTTTGGAACTCTTATTATTTTATTTAAATTAATTTACAATGTGTGTCCCAAATTTAATTGCAGAGAAAAATTGCACAAGTTACTTAGACGAAGACTCAATTACACAATAACAGATGATTTCAGAAGTAAAATGGAATAAATAACAATGCATGTTGTATGTACAATGCACACATCAGTAAACGAAAAACTTATTTACTCAGTAGACGCTTAAGTTGCCTGCTAAAGGTGTTAAATAAGTATACATTGTATATTTTCGCCACGTCATTGAAACGCTCAATCTTAAGAATTTTGCCTTTATTTTGCATTTACTCCCGGGCACAGTAGTTTGTTTGCACGGTTTGATATATTTGACAAATAGCCATATGGTGATCCTGTATTTAGAAAGAAAAAAAGGAAAGATAAACATTTATTTGAAGTGTTAATTTTTTATGTACATTTTGCATTTTGAATAGATTACATGCTTTTGCGCATTTTTCGGAATCTGCCTGACATAAAAATAGAGTAACAAATTAAAAGTTGAATCCATCCAGTGTAGTATTTAAAAAGATGATGAACAAACTAAATGTGAACTGTGAACTATGAAGTCTTTTGTAAACAGATTTAAATCAGGTAGCATAAAAAAGAGATCAACGGTACATTAGACCGCGCTCGTTAAATTGTCACCCGTCACCTCTGAAGGGTTAGTGTTAAAAGATTCGCGATTAACCCCTCACACAAGGTATTTAATCTCCCTGTTATGGTTTTATAGGCCCTGTCTGGGAATTTCTGAGTATTTTATGCCTCAATAGTCACAAGTCCAAACATTGTTTCCTTTTGTTGTGGTTCAGCGTATTTGTTGGTGATCGAAGCAATAAAAAACATGAGAAAAATATAAAAGACTTCCGATAGACACCGATTGAGTATTATTACAGTTACAATTCACATTTTTACTCTTGCAAACCAAAATGGCTCAGGCAGAGTAACTTTTACTGGGTTTATTAAGATAAATAAACTTTTGAAAATTATTTGCCATATTTATTTTTGATTATAGACAGGGAACTTTTCAAAATAACTAACAATTTCTTGCCCAAAAAATGTTCCTGTATATCTTTTTTCAACACTAGCAGTTTTGTTAACACTAAGGTTCCATATAAGCACTTCAACTAAGTTAAAATGCTTGTACTAAGTATGGTTCGCGTTCGCGACAGTTGTCGAACAACAGATTCGAGTCTATGACTTTTGAGTTTTGCAGTCCGTTACCTTAACCGTTATGCTATTAATTTCTTATATTTACGCGAACACTACATATTGATTAAAACTACTTTTACAAATTTTATCGCATTTAATTTACTTGATTTTTAATTCCCGATGTTTCGGGTGCTTTCCAGAACCCATGGTCACGGTGGATTGAGGTGACTGACGCCCTGATGTCAGTGTTAACCCGGAGTACCTTAAGCTTTTTAATCGGTCTAACGGTCCAATCTACGCAGAATGAACTTATTATGTCTTAAATTCTTGCTGATAGTACCCAGCCTCCGTCTTGGATATGATCACACGGGAAGTCTGCAGTGTATGATCATATCCTAGATGGTCCCACCATTACATCAGATTTGATAGACCACAAATCCTCGCGGAAGAACATCGATTCCTACAAAGGAGGATACGCGAGGCTATTGAAATTAAAAAACTTCCTAATTTCAATAGAGTAGGAGGCTGGGTAGTACCGCCTGCTTGGGTCCCTGTAATTAATAAAATTAAAACTAAACTCAAGATACCACCGTAAGACTTCAAGACACAGTAAGTTCATTCTGCGTAGATCGGACCATAAATAATAATTGAAAAGCTGAAGGTACTCCGGGTTAACACTGACATCGGGACGTCCGTCACCTCAGTCTCCCGTGATCATGGGGTCTGGAAAGCACCCGAAACGTTGGGAATTAAAAATCAAATAAATTAAACGCGATAAAATCCGTAAAAGTGGTTTTATTTAACATTATGCTATTGTCTTCCGTACTGTCTGTGTATCTGTAAACGTATGTTCTCTCAATGGTGAACGAGGCATAGCTTAGTCACTACTAAGTTTTACTTAACTGCGATCGCCATTTAACCACCAAGTGGGCCGATTAAGGAAAACCCTTCCTAATATTAAAAAGGGTCTGTGTGTGAATGAGAACTAGAATATGTGTATGTTTCTATATTAGTGCATATACTTGAAGCGGTAATATGCGCAGTAACAAATTCCATTACTTTGCACCGCACCGTTGCAAATTATTAATCTTTATGAGTGAAACTAAACAGTTAGAGATCGGAATGTCCACCTCAACAAGGTGACGATCCATGGACAGTGAGTTAAAAGCTGGCGATCTGACATGGAATAAATCAAACCAAAAGCACTGTGATAAATACGAGGAATTTTTTTTTATAGTAGAGGGGGCCAACGAGCATACGGCTCTCCTGATAGTAAGTGAATACCGCCATCCATGAACAACCGCAACACCAGGTTAATTGCAGGTGCGTTGCCGGCCTTTTAGAAAGGTTCGCTCTTGAATAGAATTGAAGGAACTTGTTAAAATCTTCTTCAATGTTAGGGCGTTTTTCTTTATAAAATAGAAGTGACCAAGGATCGTACAGTCCACCTGATGGTAAGTGTCTACTGCAGCTATGAACATGTGCAGCCTAACGACACCTGCAGCCCATGGACCCACCGACTTCAAATAAAGAAGGCCACGTTGTCGACCAGACCAAAACACATCAGTGCAAGTACTACTATTTGGCAGCAGTATAGGTAAGAGCCGTGGTAGCTCAGATGGTTAACGCTCGCTGTAAATATCACAGAACGCGAGTAACCCGGGTTCGATCCCCGCCGGTACCAATGAAATTGTCAATTGCAATTTTAAGTGCTGGTTTACCACGTGCTCGGCGGTGAAGGAAAACTTCGTGAGGACACCTGCATGTCTGAGGAATAAGAAAAAAATATTTCGAAGACATGTGAAGTTCGCCAACACGCATTGCTCTAAAACCCTCTCAGAAGTGAGGGGAGGCCTGTGCCCAGCAGTGGGACATATATATACTGTAACTTTACTTTTAACTATAGGTAAGAGGTCTTACCTAAACCTCCGAACTCCTAGGCAGATAAAAAGTCTTGCCATCTTTCAAAGAGCTGTAAAAACCCGTAAAGAGCTGAATCAAGGTAGTACAACACACATACAGTAGTTATTATAAATCGATACACTTTATAAGGAAATAATTGCTATGGATTAATTTTATAATATAGTCCGTACGGATAAAGAATGGGATTAGAAATGTTGACGCATAGAGCCCATACCGTCAACGTGCACAGTACGTACTAATGGCGAAAACCCCCTAATAACGATATATCGATATATGGCCAATTAGCAATATTCTATTCATCATTATCGTCATTACAGCCCTTCACAAGTCCACTGCTGAACATAGGCCTCCCCCAAGTAATGCCACAAAGCAATATCCTATTAATGAGATATATTTTTAAAAACTGCACACTCAAGTAGGTACATTAATTTTATAACTAGCGACCAGCTCTGGTTTCGCCTGAGTGGCTTCTAATAATGTGGCGTTATTTAGACTTAAGATAATCATTAAAGTCCATTTAACTTCGTCTTATCAATATTTTTATTTTAGTAAAATCTCTAAATGTTTCGGATAAAATTTAGTCTACATCACCCCCCGGTATTACTCACTATTTGTTCGTGAAGTTTATTTGCAATTGGTCAAGCCATTTCGAAGATTAGCTCGGAACAGACTAACAAAAATTTTAAAAATAGTTACTTATGTCTCAATGGCATGTAAATAATTTTATACAAAAATATTAACAAACAAAATCAACAATATCTATGAAGAAAACTCTCAAAACGCGTTGGTGGTTTATGGCATTTTTTAATTATTGATGCCAATGACAAGTTGGACTAATTAGAACGTACGACAATCGCATTTCAGAACGAATTTTTTTTGTAGTCTTTACCAGCCAGTGCGAGTATAGATAGCGACAGTGCAAGAGGTGAATAGAGGCATCGCCATTTACAATCCCATTCTTTAACCGTACGGTTAGTACAAGACCCCATCATTACTTGAGGTGACGATTATGACACGTAGTATTGTCATTGTAAAGTGGTCCTCGTGGCGAAACTACCCTCTTCACTTCTGTGGGATATAAAATTTAATGGTCGACGACAATATGCTTTTTAGTGGCAATTTTTCTAGAATTATTATCCGTTTGGGGTTATAAGTACGTATTGTGTGGAAGTGTAAAGAAAGCTGAGAAGATAACGGTTGCATCGTTGCATTGATGTGTTGCTTTAAAAGTTTCGTTAAATATTTCAGGCTTTTTGATTAAGAGCTTAAACTTAGACCAGACACATACAGTAAGACACATCATTATTCCCTTTCTCATTAGATCTTCGTTAGTAAATTTTTAAACATCCTTATTATAATGGATTTCCATAAAATAATGTCTAAATTTATTAATTATGGCTTCTAAATGTCTAGATCGCCGACCGCGGTAGCTCAAGTGCTAAGTATATCCGTTCATTGTAAATTTCTCAGTACACCAGATTCAGTATAACAATTTAAAAAAAAGACTAGTCGCATATTGACGGACTTTACGTTACGTAAGATTTTTTACGCATTGGGGCTGCGTAAATATAACCTAGCCCTAAAATTCTCTTACAAATGAGAGAAAGTGCCCAGTGATGGCCCGTTTTATTGGAAACGAGGCATTCCATCTTAGTTCTCAGGGGTGACAACGCATCTGCATTTTAATTCTTAATCGGAGATAAATGTAGATGTTCACATCATCCACTTACCATACGGTGGACTGTGTGCTCGTTTGTCACCCTAATTCTACAAAAAAACTAGATAGAAGCTCCTTTCCTGTCTATTTCTGTTTCCTTCCTGGTTCCATGTTTGGCGGCAGAAATAGTAGTAATCACAAGATGTAAGAGATTACAGGTCCGTCTTATGGAGGGTGTTCTTAACGTAAAGTTGGTTGAATTATATGGGAATAATTTTTTTGTACTTTGAAGTCAGCTTACTTTTTATAAAGGGTAGATGTTTTAATCTTTTGAGTGGAATATCACAGGCTCGAATTTTTTTTGTTTATGGTGGATAAAGATGACAAACGAGCACACAGTCCACCTGATGTTGCTGGGGTCCATAGACATCTATCCTCGATTACGAATCAAAATGCAAATACGTTATCAACCCTGAGGACTGCGATGGAATTCCTCGTTTCCAGTAAAAATGGTCTCCGGTTTACTACACTTATCATACGTAAACACAGTAGCGTTCAGCTGCTATTTTACGCCAGTATTTTCTGAGAGTGTGGTCCTTCCCTGGTGGAGCCGACACAATCGTGCTAAACCCATGGATAGCGTTCGCTAATAGGTGGATTGTTAATTCGTCTGACAATACAACATTTTCACAGTGAATATTTTATTCAAATTTTATCTCTGCACTGAAAAATAAAATACGCACGACTAAAGTAGAAACTTTTCAAAGAGAAATTCACACCCCTAAACTTAAGGGTCGGCTAGTTTTCTTTAAAAGCTCCGGTATTTGGGCCCTTGAAATTTAGTCAACCGTCAATTCCCCTGGGTCACTCAGACCCCACGGTCACTTGGAAGGAAATTCAAATAAATCGACCTAGTAACTTAGGTTACATACAGAAAGTGATCTTTATTTTTCATATTTGAATGATGACGAATTTGTACGTTAGGGACATTTCAGTCAATGACGCTTTCATTTAAAATATAATCTAAATGTCTACTTGTATATTATTTTTTTACTATTCTAAGTAAGTACTTAACTACAATCCCACCTAATGGTAAGTGGTGCTGCAGCCGAAGATGGTGAAGCGCACTGACTTAACAAAAGTCTATTCGCTCTTGCATTGTAGACATCCACATTGTGATCGAATGGAAAGATAGATGCTGTCAACTTATTAATAAGGCTTTGGCTTTGACTAGAACGAAAAATCAGATTAAGATACATAACAGTTATCTACTGTGATCAGTGATCACATAGTTTTTTTAGATTTTAATTAAAAAGTTTTTTTCTGTTTCATTATAATACAGGTTCAACTATAACACAGTAAACATGGTGTGCTATTATTAACTAAGCGATCTAATGATGTGACATCTTATTTATACGAAGGGCATTAAATAAATATAAATGGAGGGGTGCGCGGCCATATTTGATGTAGGAAATGAAAATGTCATCGGCTTATTACGCCTCGAGATTATTGATATTACAAACGATTATTTTCGATATAATCTATGGCCGTGTAATGTCTAATGAAGGTATATTTCCTCCGCCATATTTGATTGTGTTGATTGCTTAGACACTATAAACTGTGATCACAAATCCGTGTACCTACAATATTATAGGTTCCTTTAAGAAATAAATGTCAAATTTACAACATGTATACCTGTGTGCTGTAAATTTTATATATTATTTCTCAATTTTATATCCCATGACTGGCCTATTTCTATATGATTTTTTACTAAAAACGTTGAGCTATTATGTACTACGTACAAGTACATATTACTTCAATGACTAAAAATTATATATTGTATGTTCCAGAGAGATATAAAAAGCTCGTAAGGATCATAAATAGTATTAAAATTTTAAGCTTTTACTAAGTTGTTAGTTGAACATAATATTGTCGAAATTATATACATTTTTATGTAAAGTATAGTCAGCTACTTTGAGTGGTTTGTTTTTACATAATACTTTTATGTTAAGCTGGACTCAAAAGTATAATAATACGCTCATTATTATTGCCTAATAATGTTATTTATTTCGTTTTTCATATCGAATGCAAAAATAATTTTGAAGAATTTTTTTTTAATTACTCAACCAGCTATCATAAAATAATCTTTTTTTAAAGTACAATTTAGTAGGTAGTAAGTAAAATTTTTAAACCCATCTGTAGTAAGGTGTCTATATTGTTTTAATAATTCATGAAAGATAAACTTTGACCTAAACATTCAAAATTTTTTTGCATAACCATTGTACAACTTAAGAAAGATGATGGAAAAGAGTGTTTTTAAACGAGAAATGTGAATGAGTACAGGCGTAGCCAAGCGGAGGTCACGCCGGTCACTCATAGCCATTGCCAGGTCGGGTGTTAAGAAATGCTGTGAAATTGTACTACGACTATGATACTTTGGTAGTTGTAAACCCGTTAAAATGTAGAGATTTTATATATTTGAAGTTCCAAACATTTGTTAATGCATTCTATGTTAACTTTGAAATTCATGGAAATTTTAAGGCTTTTAACTCTAATTGTGAAAACAGTTAATAAATAATAATGGAACTTTGAACCAATATACTATGAAACATCTGCATCGAATCCTAACACGCCAGATCAGGTCATTATGATTGATATTTAATAGGAACCGTTTTACTTCATGTTTTTTTTTTATTTATTTGGTTATTTATCACACTTTTTATTAATAAAAATTAAATATTTATTTAATTTTTTACTTCATCATTTAGGAACCGTTTTACTTCATCATTTATCTTTTCAACGGGTTATTTATCACACTTTTTATTAATAAAAATTAAATAAATAACATTTTATTGAATAAAACAGATACTAAAAATGCAGCAGGATTATTTTATGTTATAAATGTTGTAGTTGTTTACAATAGAAAATTAAATTTTTAAATGTAGCATCGCAATAATACTATCTGTGATATATGCTGATCAGTGACTTAACAATTGTTTGTATAAAAAAATCTCTAATTTATAGTATATTATGATGTGATGATATATTATATTTATAATATCAAGACATTTCGACTGTCATTGTCGGTTCGGAAATAATCACGAGGGCACAGTCTCGCGGGACGGACATTTTACTTGGCTCGCACCCCCGAGATGAGCTTAATATGACTCGGCGAGTTTCCGAACGGGACTCGTGACGGTGAAGCCATGAATAAAGGCAGCGAAGTGACTACAACTATACTATGAATATATGGGTAGTCTATGAGTTAGCATGGTAGTCTGTACAAGTATATTTTTAATGATATGGGCTTAAATTATTTAGGTTAAAAATTATGATACCGACGATTGAGGAAATAACGGGCAAAATGATGTGTAGAAAACGTCAAAAAGTAAAACGTGATTTAAGACGAAATATTGATAATTCACTTAATTCACCATCACACTATATAATCTTCTACAATAAATCCTCTGGTAAATTTTTAGTTAAACTTTTTAATGAGTTTACTTTAGTGTGGTTAGTTTTAAAACTAAAAGTTTCACAATACAAACACGACACTGCTGGAGATAAGCCGTTCCTAATATTACACGTGGGGAAAGTATTTACCACCGATTGTCCCGAATAAGTTCTAGTACGTAAATATGAACACAGCTCATTAACAACCCAAGAGCTATTTTATGATAGTCCCACATAAACAATCAAAAGTCTCCCAGTATATTATTAAGTGACTTGTAAAGGCGGCTCTAGACATAATGACGTCAACAGATGGCGAAATTTTTGCAGCAACAATATAAAACGAATATCGATCAAAACCTATAATTTTGATTAGTGTTTCTGCTTTTCTGCTTCTAATGTTAAATTGTATGTAAATATGTAAATAGTTACAGGCTTGGAGTCGCTAAATGAATAACAATTACGTCTAAGTTTTAAGTAAGTAAAATTTTTTTTAGATATTATTGAAAATTAAGAAAACTTGACCAAAGTATGTATAAACAAAGGTTCAAACACATTATGTAGGTTTATCCCAATTTTAAATATAATATACTCGACCCAGAATTTTAACGTAGTTTGTGAAGCTATCCGGTAAGCACTGCAGTGTTTTGTCACTTTAACGCAGTAGATGTGGGCGTACAAACACATTACTTTACTGTACAGCTTTTGATTATATCTTACGTTCATAAAGATTTAAAAAGTTTTACTTTGTTTATTTTTAAATTAAGTAACATTTTTATAAAATTAAATTAAGTGCTAAATTAGAGATTACTCCCCACTAGATGGAGTGACGACCTGGTAAGATATGCAGGAAGTCGATGGACGCAGGTGGCTCAGGACCGTGCTTTGTGGCATTACTTGGGGGAGGCCTATGTTCAGCAGTGGACTTGTGAAGGGCTGTAATGATGATGATGATGATGATGAAGTGCTAAATTAAAAGTAATTTTAAAATATCTTTAGACACACTAAATAACTTGACGACTAGGAAGCGCGGGGGCTATGCGTTTGGTTGTAGCACTGCAGGACGCAGGTTCGGATCGAGACAGTAATGAGTATTTATGTGTTTTAAGAATAATTATTCTGGATGTGGATGTTTGTCCATGTGCAATAATGTATATAATTGTTTACGTATGTAATATTTAGTATGGAAACAAAATACAGTCCTTAATAATAAAAAATTCTATAAATATAAATATCGAGGTATTACAAGTCATAAAAATTTCTATACAGTTTAAAATTATATTTGGCAAGCTATTGGATAAACTAAATTTCATCAAAATTTCGTGCTTACACACAATCGACGCGAAAATAAATAAGGCCGTCAGTATTGCCCCGTCCGGTCCGGGGTCCGTTGGGACTGACGATTTGCCCGCTGCCAAATTGCCAGCTTTTTAGAAAAGCTTTAATAATCACGTCATATCCAATTTTCCCTACAAAACGCGCCAGGAATACCGAATAGGTGTAAAGATAAATGCATATTGTTTACATACGAACTGGCGTTTAAAAACGTATATAATTAGCATGTGACAAGTAAAACACGTAAGGAAAAAGACACTAATCAATTTATTTTGAATAATTAAAGGTAGTTGATACAATGTTCACGCCTGTGTGCACGTCATCTGTCGTTTAGAAAACAAAGTGTTGCATGGCGTTGAACGCATCACATGTTAGTCCCTTTAATGACCTATTTTAATTGAAATAGTATTGAATTACTATTATTACACAATTGTGTATAAATAGAACAACATCAGCATCAGGTGGACTGTGTGCTCGTTTGTCACCTTTGTTCTATAAAAAAGTTGTCAAAGAACTCTTCACAGATAAAAATATAATTATGTAACAACCTTTGCAAACAATGAAAGATCATAAATCAAGAAACTCTAATCAAAGATCACAAATTCAAGATTTACCTATATAAAATTTTTCTATCAAATAATATTTTTTACGCATTCTTTACGTTTTTCAACGATATCATGATATATAGTCTTAAAAAATATATAAAGGAAAAATGTGATACTCTGCCCTTCTCTCTGTGAATTACACACTTTATTAAAGTCTTCCATTTTCCTGTTTTAAATAAAAAATAATCAGGGAAGATAAACGTGAGCGACATATTAGATTGTAGCTTTACATTTTCCAATAAAAATATTTTATATATTTTAAATTATACCACAAAAAATTTAACACGAAAATACTAATGAGCACCATGTCTACAAATCACGATCATTTAAACTAGTAAGCAGTATTGATATATCTAACATCGCAACACATTCCATTATTATCAGTCTAGCCGACGAAGCTAAAAGGTCGACAAGTAATCAGTAATCAATGCAGCACAAACTCCTGTAGGCAATCATCCTGTAATCCTGTCTCTGGCAAAAAATTACCGATATAGTTCAATATGGCCATGACTAATAGTTCACTGTCAGTTAGTAAATTGCCCGTCGAAATCGCAGCGATGCCCGGAAAATTGTTTCATTCATAAATGCAATAGGTGGGATTTGTCGATCGCTTTCTGATGAATAAAATAAGTGTGGGGGCTAGTAAGATCCCACTTTAATGCAGGTCAATGTGAGACCGACAAATATTTGTACTACCGTCATCGTATCCGAGATCTGTTTCGAAATTTCTCTTCTTTTATATACAAAATGTTGTTTTATTTTTACTACAAGGAGTTGTAAAAAATTAAAAAAAAAAATCTTTATTTGCCACAAACTTTTTAATAAGTAAATGTAACCCCCGCTTCTAAACCAGTTGCAAGAAGTTGTATGAAAAAAAAATAAGAAATAATGGGTATCATTTTAACAATAATAAGTTATTAATTAAAAATACTTTTAAAAATTTAACTTTTACTTACTTGCACGTAAGTTGTTATAATACAAGATCAAATATTATTTAAGAAGTTACATTAAATGCAGAGGAATATTTAAAATTTTCATTCGTTTCAATTCGATTTTATCGCAGAATAAAAGAGTTTCGCATCTCGAAGTGAATTCGACCTAAATGGATGAAACTAGCGTCGCTAGAATTAGCAATACAAAGAGAAATATCGGGGCTGCATTCGCTGCCAATTGAAAGGAGAAGGAAATAATAGTTATTTGCTATAATCGACTGAAGGGACGGGTGATTGCGCTCCGGGCGGGAGGGAATTTTTCCCGTATTTCTGTCTGGCGATTTGCAGTTGCGGAGTTGTGCTCGTTAGTAAGGCTAACGTAATTTTAGTGACCATTTCTTGTACGGTTCCTAATACATCTTTTTATAGAATCAAATTGAATCATTAATCGCTCTGATGAAATATACGTATACCTACAGGGAGTCGTGGTAGCTCAGATGGTTAACACTCTGTAAATATAACAGAACGCGAGTCACCCGGGTTCAATTCCCGCCGGCACCAATGAAATTGTTAATTGCAATTTTTAGTGCTGATTTACCACGTGCTCGGCGGTGAAGGAAAACAGCGTGAGGAAACCTGCATGTCTTTGTAATAAGAAAAAAAATATTTCGAAGACATGTGAAGTTCGCCAACACGCATTGGGGCAGCGCGGCGGACACTTCCTTGCCCTTAAACCCTCTCAGAAATGAGAGGAGGCCTGTGCCCAGCAGTGGGACGTATATAGGCTGTAACTTTACTTTTTTTTACAGGGAGTCGATTGATGAAGATGATTTGACAGTAAATATAGGAAGCTTTTGGACAACAGTACACTTGTGATGCAATTGTAGGTTATAATAGGTATAATTATAGAATTATGGAATAGATTATTATATTTATATAATCTGGGATGGACGCATGGACTTGCGTGAAATAAAGTTTTATGTTTTATGTAAAACAAATATAAATTTTTCATTATATTTAACATCAACTGTTTTACATCGCAGAGCCACGCTGCAGCATATTATAGTTGTAGCACGAATGGGTCGACTCGACCGAAGCAGGATTACGCTCTCACAGAACACCAGCGCAAAATAGCAGCGTAATACTGCTGTGTTTCATATGGTGAGTGTAGAGAACCGGAGACCCGTGTTACTGGAAACGAGGCATTCCATCTTAGTCCTCAGGAGTGACAACGGGCAACAAGGATAAATATGGATGTCTATGGCCCATAGATGCTATATGGGCCACAGCACCCACTTACCATCAGGTCACCCATTGTTATATAAAAAAGTAATAAAATGTATCATTTTCTACTCAACTTAGTTTTAGTATAAGATTTTTTATTTCATATTATTTTTTACTTTCACTAGATTAAATTGCCAACTATCGTCCAATCAATGTTCATTCAACCCTAAAAGAAGAAATTAAAACAACAAGGGTCCACACAAAGTACGCTGATGAGGGAAAGGGGGAATAATGCATCATTTTCGGGGCACTTCATCCGCAGTTAATCCGCACTGACCGGGCTGCTGATCGATTGATGTCACCCTACCGTTCAATTTCTACAGGAATGTTTGAATGTATTGAACTAAGGGCTAGTTATCTCAACTTCTTGAGACAAATGGAAAAGGCAAAGATATGTTTACCTAACAGGAAATTAAGAAAATACTAGGAATAGATTAAAACTACTTTTACGGATTTTTAATTCCCAACGTTTCGGGTGCTTTCCAGCACCCATGGTCACAGGGGACATCGGGACGTTAGTCACCTCAGTCCCCCGTGAGCATCAATTAAAATCAAACGCTATAAAATCCGTAAAAGTAGCTTAAATCAATGTGTAGTGTTCGCGTCAATATAAGAAATCATTAAATACTAGGAATCTTAACTAAATGGTCTTAGAACATGAATTACTGGCTCGACCGTTTATGAAAGCAGATGTGACTTTTCATGCCAAATCATCAAATAGTTGGAAATATGATATTATCTAAGCAAACTGTTTCGTAAGTAAGCTCAGGTTTGTTTGGACGATTTTATTGAGCGCTAAGTGATACGGGCAGTCATAGAATGGCGTAGTCAGAATAAGACTTAGGCATTTAGCTCTTTTAAATTAATATCGCGAGAGGTTCTGACATCATTCTGTCCAAGACAATGTGGTAAATATCAGCTAAAGAGAATACTTGAAATTAAAAATATTTTTGTTTTTTTCCTTATAAATATTTAGAGAATTGTTTTTGGGATAGCTCGTTTTGGTAGTCCGTCAACGCTTGGAGGGCAACTGGGAAAGCACTTACAAAAGGTACATGGAAGGTGTAGTTGAAGTAGTCCATATTTATGAATAAATTTCAAGTTTCTAAGAAGTTGATGCTGGAGCAGAATACTGTTATTCTGCGTCAGTACAGAAATGGAGATCCAAAAGATGATATAGAAATCCAAATATATATACATATATATTAATTTTGAGTCACATGTCGGTTTGTTTTGCATTCATTAAATAACTTTTAACCCCGAAATATTTTCTGCATATGAACTAAAGGAGATTTAATGAGGTAAGCCTGTACTTCTATCTATACTTTTTTATCTACTAAGTAATGAAAATATAAAGTTTTTAATGTACACAACGTTTAAATGCTTAAATATGGTTTTATACAGTGCCGTTTTTTGTACCGCGTATTATGTCTGTGATGGTTTTGCTTGATAATAACTGCATTCCACGATATGGTCGTTGTTAAAACGATTTAAGAATTTATTTTTAAATAAAAGCTTTTGGTTTACAACGAGATAGACGTTTTCATATACTCATATAATATGTACTTATTCTATTCTTTCGATAGACAATAGATATTCATTTCAACGACAAGTCCAATCTCTTCGATGTTGAAAAATAAAAATATTATCTATTCATCCATTACAGTCTATAAAAGTCCAGCAGTGAGGACTAAGATGGAATGTGTCTTATCTAGTAAAAAGGGTCTCCGGTTCTCTAAACTCACCACACTAAACACAGCTGCGTTAAGCTGCTATTTTAGGCTGGTATTCTGTGAGAGCGTAGTCCTTTCCCGGTCGTGCCGACCCATTCGTGCTACAACTATACAATTAATATAGCTGCAACATGGATCTATCATATTTAATTTCTTTATTCAGTCAGAAAGATTTTGCTGCCCACCTTCTGTATTAGTTTCCCTCTGCAAGTGTGTAATGACGGTGTAAGGATATCCAGTACCCCATTTCGTCCCGGGGGTATCAGAAGAGGCGGCAGATGGAAATTAAAAATATTATATAGAAATATTTTAATACTTTTGTTATACTACTAATATTAAACTGTGTTATTACTTCATTTTAACAGAATTGTATAATACCCTTTTAATATGAGTACAATACAAAAATTAATGAAAATAATTTCTCGGCGTGTTTGATGTAGCTTTTTGGATAAAGTGAAATAAAATGCTATAAAACCCATGAAGCACCTGCATTAAAAACAGGAACGGAAACCGCAGGCGTAATCGGTCGAAATTTATCGGGATATCGATTTTAGCTGTGATTCGATTCTACATAATCGTTATTGGCGGCGGTAATTCCCTGGAATCAATACCTCAATTTCATATTACTATAACCGTTGTGATATTACTACGAAGAATTATGTCTCGAAATCTGAATACGTTTTGTTTCAAATTATACACATGCGTGTCCGTATTTATTATTTAAAGGCATTAAACATTTTGATATTTTCGAGCATTCTCATTCTATTCATCGAATATATCGAAGTTGAATTTAATTATCACTGACAAGTTAGAAGCACTATAACTAACTAAGGGAAACTATTATTAAAGACCTGAATTAAGTGTCACCGAATACGTAAGTAATTATAATTTTTTTTATCTACTCGCAGACCAGGTAGATGTATTTCTGCCTGTTCCGACGACCCCTTATTCCATAAAAAATCCTTAAATTCGCAATAAAAAATATTGAGTGTCACTTATCGGGATAAAAACTATTCTTTTCCTTCAATTGGAGCAAGCAATCCACATTTACAAAATATAATTAAAATCAATTCCTAGCAGTTTATAGCTGACAAACTGACACGTAATTTTTATATATAAAATTTTTTTAGACAAACTTTAATGCGCACAAGACAATGTGTGCGAATGTTTAATCAAACATCCATTTTGTGTATAACATCCATTTATATTCTTAAATACATATTATACTCTTAAATACATATATATTAACTTTGCTTCTTCTTAGTTTTATAGTACTTTCTAATGCCTCTACTCTCTACTCCTATAAGGGCCCACACATTAGTCCCTAGATTAAGCCTACTTACAATAAAAATGTAATAATGTGTGCACTGCTGCTGTACTATGAATAAATAAATAAATAAGTGTGCACATTATATTAATTTTTTTTAAATTATTATAAATCTTACAAAACTTAACAATAATTTATATTTAAATGAGTACTTAAACGCAGTTATTTTCTATCTTTTGACACCCGAGCCATTTGTCTGGCCGTTCGTCATCTTTGTAAAAACTAGAATAGATAGAGGGCGCAACGAATCGTCATGATTCAGCGTTTGCCCGATGATTGAGGCTGACTACTGTGTTATACGGAATGTTCGCTTTTTATAGTTATTATTCTTTATTATTTCATTAGCAGCTAATTTAACTATGACATAAATTTCCAACTTAATTAACATTAGTTTTAAAAGCATATAAGAGTGACCGTCGCAGTGCCACACTGATTAAGCAGATGCAGTGACCCTTAGATTTATAATTGTCCTCGATAATAATCAAAAAGTGTGTATATACCTACACCTGCTTATTACTCTCGTTGCTTTCCTTGCGAAAAGTAGTAGAATTTTACTACTACGTTAAGATGGTATTCTGTGAGAGCGTGGTACTTGCTACCTATACACGTTGTATACTCTCTATAGGCTATAGGTACCTCGTTGTATTTATGTACATATATATACACACAAAATATAATTATATGTGTGTGTGTGTGTGATTTCTAAGTAATTAAAAAATATTAAATAAATAAATAACTTGGTATAAATAAATAATATCGGCATTAATGAGTGCAGTTAATATAGTATTCCTAAATGATGAAATCTTTGTTCTATCAAACATTTTGTACTGAAATTTTGATGTTCAAATGCTTTTTTGAGGCACTGGGTTCATGTCCACCCATTGCCTCGGACAGGCACCTCAGGAATATGAACTAATTTTATTTAATTTATTACCTACCGTTACTAACATAATTTTTTATATTTAAGACTTTTTCTTGGTTTTTAACATATTAATTATTATTACTATGTCTTTATGGTAAGTTTTGTTGGTGGTTTTGTTAATATATAATTAAGTCGGCTATGTTGTACGTTACGGTGACATCGGTTCATCTTATTTTATTATTATTATATTATTATATTTTCAATATTATTAAACATATTTACGTATTTGATATAAGTAAAGTAAAAGTAAAGTTACAGCCTATATACGTCCCACAGCTGGGCACAGGCCTCCCCTCATTTCTGAGAGGGTTTTAGGGCAAGAAAACGTCCGACGCGCTGCCCCAATGCGTGTTGGCGAACTTCACATATCTTTCGAAATATTTTTTTTCTTATTCCTCAGACATGTCGAGCACGTGGTAAATCAGCACTTAAAATTGCAATTAACAATTTCATTGGTGCCGGCGGGGATCGAACCCGGGTTATTCGCGTTCTGTCGCTGTAAATATAACAGAACGCGAGTATCCCGGGCTTGATATAAGAAATTCATTTCAATAATGATTTATAATTTTAGTATAAGAATTAAATTGAATGAATTTAAATTTACCATAATATGAGTCTTGTTGGTTGTAATAAATAAATATAAATTGAAAAGTATCAACCTGTAAATTATAACCGGTAAACGACTTAAAGAAAAACGTAATAGATCCATATATTCAAAAAAGCGCCGCCTATCGGATTTAAAACCACCGAATAATTATATTGATTAACTGCACGAAAATATTTTTATCTCCACAACATAGAGTTTAAAATCGTACGAAAATTAGTTTTACGATCGCAAAAAACGTAGTTTTCGATTGTAGTTGAATCGGAAATTTTCTGTTCGATGATTTGTAGGTCAATATCAGTTCTTGTAGTATTTTGGATATGATAATAACTTTTTTTAATCTACGACGATATAACCAAAACAGTTATAGAGGTAACATGTTTTTTTTTTGTAGAATATATGTGACAAATAGCACAGCCCTCCTTATGGTGAGTGGATGATGTGGCCTATTAAACATTCTACATCTAACCTCGATTAATCAAAATGCAGATGCGTTGTCACCCCGGAAAACTAATTTGGAATGCCGTTTCCAGTAAAAATGGTATCCGGGTCTTTACACTCACCATATAAAATGCAACAGAATTAAGCTGCTATTTTACGCTGGTATTCTGTGAGATGATTTTTTTTTCATGGCTTCTAAATCGACCTTTATGACAAACACACCTTTGTAATATCTTTTTAAATTTAGAGCGACAAAAGAGCTAAGATTTCACCTGACGGTAAGTGATTACTGTAGCTGCTATACTATATATATATATATACATATATATATAATATATATATATATATATATATATGTATATATATATACTATATAATATAATTAGCTATCTTCCTTTACATCGACCTATAGAAGTCCACAAGTGGACAGTCACGTTAGAACTATGACAAATAGGGGGAACCCTATGAGATAATTTATGAGAGAGGCATATATTCAGAAGTGGACTTAACGTTCTGCGGTGTGGAGTTGGAATAAGCTGTAATGATGATGATGATGACTGTATTGCCGTACTTATAATGTCCTCCAGGCTGAATTTCGGTCACAGCGACAAGTCTCAACGAAGACTTGCTATTTGCGCAGGGCAGAATTACAGCTACTTATGCAGGATTATAGATACTAACTGAGTGTACGCGCAAACACCGACCGGTGCACTCTACATTCACTCACTCTCAAAGTCCGAAAAAACGGTAATACGACATGACTAGAAAGAGATCAGGCGCGATTTTCCGTGGCACGGGGGTGAAATACCGACATTTTTATGACTCGAGACTGCTACTGATAATTTCTTGACAAAACTTAATAACCAACTTTTGACCCGGTCAAAAATTATTTCCTACCCTCATGGGAATATTTACCCCATATTTCGGGACCTCATGAAGGGCCGCCGCGTTTACAACAAAAACACCAACAAAGCAGTTACGACTGTCGGATTACATACTTGAAGGCCCGGTAGCACAGTGGGCCGCAATCACAAATAATCACATCCGAATAGTGAACAACGATTGGTATGGTTAATTATTAATTGTTTTGAGTACAGATGTTTGTCCGTATAAAATTTATACATTGTATGCCTTCACAATAAAGGAAAAAATCATAGTGTGGAAGTTACTTATAAAATGCAAAATAACAAATAAAGATACTGAATATTCATAGGAGAATATAATTCTACAGAAATTCATGAGAATTTATATAAGAGGTTCTTTAGAGAATTCATATAATTCACACAGAATATTCATAGTAGAAAATTCACATAATTCCTACAAAATATTCATAGTAGAGAATTTATATAATTCATACAGAATACTCATAGTAATTCATATAATTGGTACAAAATATTCATAGTAGAGAATTCACATAAATATTCATAGTAGAGAACGCCTTAAGGCGGTAAATCCACTTTTGTAGATTTTTGTGCAACAATGTTTAAATTAATAAATAAATAAATAAATATTATATTCATCTCATAGATATCGTGATAGGTACATGTCATCATAATGAGATGGTTAAGTAATTAAGGTAGGTAAAGAAGGTAATTTGTGTCCAGTTAAATGATAAAACGTCGACACTTCTACTCTATATCTCTATATCTTCTTTCAATTCTTTTATTGAATTATTTTAATATTTCTCACTTCCTTCCTACGTTAAAAATAGCAAATAAAACGATTAAATTTATTTGTTATCACCACCTACTCTATAATTTGTGCTCATTTTTAATCAAATTAGCAGTAGAGTTGCACCGCCGCATCTCATCTAAAAGTAACATGTTATTCTCTATAATACCTCTAATTGCAGTCTCGTCGCACAAAGGAGTCACCGAAATCGGAGCTTTTTTAACCGTCGCGACTGTAGATCGAGCGTTTTTTGTGACTTCAGTTGCACCGATTGAATTCTGCTTTTATGCGTGTAAATATCAGGGGCTGGTACTGTTAGAAGGATATTGACTTTTTTCTTGGTCATTGCTGCAGAATAAAATAGCTACCATTATATGGCAGATATCGTTTCTGAGACTAATTTATAAAAAAAATTGAGATATATTTAGAGCTGTTCGCACCTGTTACGTAATTCAAAACTTGGTCGACTGGACTGGGAAGGTAATCGCTTGCAGTGAATACTAACGTATAACACCAGTATAATCCCGCTGTGTTTTGTATGGTGAGAGACGAGAAAGGGCGACCCTTTATAACGGTAACCTCTTGGTAATGAAGCATTCTATCTTAGTCCTCAATGGTGACACACATTTGAATTTCATTTTATACGTGGTAGAGCCATGCTGAAGCTATATGGTTGTAGCACGAATGGGTCGGCTCAACCGGGGTAGGACTACGCTCTCACAGAATATCAGCATAAAACAACAGTTTAATACTGCTGTGTTTCGTATGGTGAGTGTAGATAACCCGAGACCCGTTTTACTGAAAACGAAGCATTCCATCCTAGTTCTCAAGGGTGCCAACGCATCTGCATTTTGATTCTTAATATAGGTTAATGGTAATAATGTCTATGGGCCATAACATTGACTTAGCATCAAGTGGACTGTGTGCTCGTTTGTTACCTTTATTCTATTAAAAATGTCCGAGGATAGCTGTAGGTGTTCCATAGACCACAGCATTCATTTGTGGTCGTTTATCACCCTATAATGTTCTACCTTATTATTTTTGTAGCTTGATTTGAGTTTGCATATCAAAATAATATTTTCGCGTGTGTCCAATAAATCTTTATATAATAATACATGAGGTTCTCAATAGGGCGGCGGTATTTTTGAAAGTAATGTTTTTAATCATCCTCCAAATTTAATGTTCCTGTTCCATTTTTATTTAACACTGGCGACCAACTCTGGCTAATGTATAGGTAGGATCTATTAATGTAGTCGTTTAGAATTAAGATAAACAAAGATTATTTAATACCATCTCTTCACTTTTTCAATAAAATATCCAAGCTTTTCGCATAAGATATAGTCTAAATCACTCCTGGCATTGCTTTATATTTGTTCGTGAAAATTACAATAATATCGTCCGCGTCGAATAGGGACAGTAAAAAATTAAATAAAGATATTTTGGGTTCTTAAAAACATTCAAATCAAGATCCTATTATTAAAATGAATGTTTTAGTATGGCTTAAACCAATATAAGCAAAATACATTAAATAAATGCATATGGAATGCATAGTGAAGCTAGCGAAGCCTTAAAGCAATCTACTTGAACAATAACATCAACTTAACCTGCCTTCTTTGTTCGTTCATACACACATAGTAGACTCGTGTTACGAGAATTCGTCACGGCTCTTATTTTTCAATCAAAATATTTCAGACAACGGATGTGAGGCCTCTTAGTTTTTTAGGACTCTAAAGGCTGTTTTCGATGGAGAAATTTTAATAAGGTGTGAAAGGGTTCTTGTCTCATGATTGAGTCAAAAGGATAGTTTTTGTTTTCACTCTAGAACGGGATAAAAACGGACGCTGGCTGTTGTTATCTGTATAAACATGAAAAAATAATTTTATATAATAAATGTAAGCTTTTACAGAAACATTCCTTTGTTATGTTCATGCTTTTTACCTTCTTTATAATATTTAAAACTGCAGATTATATTTCGCCCCTAAATGCTAAATGCGTTCCAACGTTTCAAATTTAGGTTCTGTTGAAATATTTATCTACAGCATTTTTTTTTTCATTATAATATATCTTTATTAATAAAATGTTAGATAATACAGGTATATAATAAATGGTTAGTAAAAAAGATATTTAAAAAAATAAGATATTACCAGTTTGCTAGTAAAATATTTAAAAAGTTGTCAAACCTTCAAACTCACTTTTTAAAGACAAGTATAAAGAAAGCGGAACTAAAATATACCACTTCTCTTTAGTATATTTTTTTCACCCGAACCCAAATTACTCTTTTCATTCGAGCTATTCGAATTAAGTTAAATATCACAATGTTGTTAAATAGTTATTTAGGGCAACTTGATTTTTGGTACTTCCTATTCCTATATTGATCATCGCGACGTTAAGACGGCGTTACAGTGTGCTACAAAGATTACTCATATTTTTCCGAAATCGGCTGTAGTTAAAGCGAACTACGTATTAGACTCGTGAACCGAAACGACATGTCCTCTCGAGTCAGGTTAACTGTACTCAAGTTTATTGCACAGAAATATTGGTGCAAGTCCGTCAATGAAACTGGTATCAGACGTATGTTGACCAGTTAGGCAATGACGGAGTCAAGGAAATAAAAATAAATTACCTACACATTATACCGGACTTGTAAGACGGTTTTCCTATGCTATTTACCAATCTACTTTGTCTTTAACCGTTTTGTTGTTAGCATAGTTGTTTGAATATAGAACGAAGCCAAAAATTGTGTAATCCAAAAAGTATTAGTTTTCGTGTCAACGTCTCGAGAACGTCATTACGTTGGACGAAATTTAAGTCTATGGTCTATGGTAAGTCTTGGAAAGAGAGAGTGATTCTATTTATTGAGTTTAAGTAATAAAGCGGCATTGTATTGTGCTATAATCTACACAAATAATTTTTTTATAAGATTGACAAATGAGCACACAGTCTGTCTGATGGTAAGTGGTTGCTGTGGCCCATAGATATCTATATATATCCTCGATTACGAAAAAAAATGCAGATGCCTTGTCACCCGTGAGGATTAAGATGGAATGCCTCGTTTCCAGTAAAAAGGGTTCTCTACACTCACCATACGAAACACAGCAGCATTAAGCTACTATTTTACGCTGGTATTATGTGAGAGCGTGGTCCTTCCCCGGTCGAGCCGACCCATTCGTGCTACAACTATAGTAATAATATAACTTCAGCATGGTTGTACCACGTAAGGAATATATTATAAATAAAATTGTCTGTTTGTAATCTAACGTTTACAAAATAACAGCTTTTTACTAAATATATTTGCCTGGCGTATGTGGACTATGAGAAAGCCTTTGATTCCGTCGAAATTTGGGCGGTGCTGCAGGCCCTTCAGCGGTGCCAAGTTGACTGTCGGTATATCGAAGTGCTGAAGTGTTTGTACAGTAGGGCTACGATGGCTATCCGAGTACAGAACCAGAGCTCGAAACCTATCCAACTGCAGAGAGGTGTAAGACAGGGTGACGTTATATCCCCGAAACTCTTCACCGCTGCTTTGGAAGACGTTTTCAAGCTACTGGACTGGAAAGGATACGGTATTAACATCAATGGCGAGTACATCACTCACCTTCGATTTGCCGACGATATAGTCGTTATGGCAGAATCGCTGGAGGACCTTAGCACTATGCTCAATGACCTCAATGGTGTCTCCCAACGGATAGGTCTTAAGATGAACATGGACAAAACAAAGATTATGTTCAATGTCCATGTCACACCTATGCCGGTAGTTGTGGGGAGCACTATGCTCGAAGTTTTTGACAGTACGTTTACGCTGGGACAATATCCGAGTAAGATCCAAGCTCTTCGACCGAGAGGTCAATCGACGGATTCAACTCGGCTGGGCAGCGTTCGGGAAATTACGACACATCTTCTCGTCAGGTATACCTCAATCTCTGAAAACTAAAGTGTACAACCAGTGCGTGTTGCCAGTGACGACTTACGGATCAGAGACGTGGTCCTTCACTGCTGGCCGTATGAGGACGCTCAAGGTCGCTCAGCGAGCTATGGAGAGGGCTATGCTCGGAGTTTCTCTGCGTGATAGACTCAGAAATGAGGATATCCGCAGTAGAACCAGAGTGACCGACATAGCCCAACGGATTAGTAAGCTGAAGTGGCAATGGGCCGGCCATATAGCTCGAAGAACCGATAACCGATGGGGAAGAAAGGTTCTCGAGTGGCAGCCTCGTACCGGTAGGCGTAGTGTAGGGCGACCCCCCACTAGATGGAGTGACGACCTGGTAAGATATGCAGGAAGTCGATGGATGCAGGTGGCTCAGGACCGTGCTTTGTGGCATTACTTGGGGGAGGCCTATGTTCAGCAGTGGACTTGTGAAGGGCTGTAATGATGATGATGATGATATATTACCGAGACCGATTTTGTCGGAACTTTCACTAACAGATAGCTGATGTTACAAGGAATAACTTGGGCTACTTTTATTTTAGAAAACGCATTAGGGTTCGGAGCAAAAAAACCCTAAATTACACGCGGGCGAAGTCGCGTGGAACAGCTAGTTATTAATATATTATTGAAAAATAACTAATGGTTGCTGTAAATGAGTAGATTTGATCATTTAGAGGATATCGACTTTGTGTTAATTTCATTAAACGTCATATTCAGTGTGTGTTTGATTATGATGTAAAAGTAGAGAATTTTTTAAATCAGAATTTTTTTTCTTAAAAATAGATGTAAAATACGGTTATTTTCTAGCTCGAGCTCTTGAATAATTATTTTAAGCTAATTTTGTGAATTATACTCCATAGGAAAATAATTTATAATTTCCTTATATTTGTATGTAGATGTACTATTAATGTTTGTTAATTAAATGTGTGGAATCATTTTATTTGTACAGGAATCTACAAATACATTTTAATCTTTAATACGTGGAACAAAAGCATAATATTATTAGATGTTGCTAAGAAAATTATTGTCAACAAGGTAATGCAACTGCTGAATCTGAAAGCACGAATTTTAGAGTACAAAATCAGATAGCATAATCTGTTCATTATTTCCACAGACTAAAAATTCTCTTTGAAACGTCACGGAATATTTGACTTGACTCGAAGCGTAATTGAGCTTGCTCCCATGCCAATTATTGTTAAGAAAATTTTATTGTAACAAGTGTTTGTTTCAATTTCTGCACAAATGTGAGGTTCATTATGATAATATATACATTTCTGGGAAAACGACAAATTACGAAGGTGAACTACGCCATATATTTTATATTATGTTGTTGAAATTATAGAGTTGAAAGAGATTTAGATCTCGCTGACGGTGAAAAAAATCATGTATGGTTATTTTATTATAATGGCTTATTACAGTGTCGTCAAAATGTCTATAAATTACTCATGGTAAAGTCTTGACTGTTTTTGTTTTGTTTTATAAACGTTTTAACAACCATGCTTTTTTATTTTATTGTACATACACAGTTGTTTTGCTAAAATTTTATAATACCGCTTAATTAAAGTTTTTAGAATAACGTTCACTTCAATTTTTAAATGTTTTTTTTTAATGAAGTCAACATTCAGCATAGAACGTATAGTTGTTTGTGGACAGGGTTATTTTTATATTAAAAACTATTTTATTCTTTTATTCAACAATAGGCAATAAGTCAACATTAGGCAGAGAACATATTTTGATTTTGGCCAGTTATTTTATGTAATTCTTTTATTCTCCTATTTTATCGGCTCGTAAATGTCCACAGCACGGATTTCTCACATTTGGGATAGGCGATTGCAGTGCCAAACGTCTGCATTTTTGACGCTGCTGCTCGTCACTGATCTGAGTACTTTATGTCTGAAGTTAACGAGATTGTTATAATATAATATATATATATATATAAATATCCATACACCCCCAAAAATCATGAAAAAAAAAAATATATATCAACATATATATATATATATATATATATATATATATATATATATACCTCTATATTGGTCTAGTGGTATTAGTAGTGTGACAGCTAATCATGAGGTCCTGTGTTCGAATACCGAGTCGGGCCAAAAAATCAATTATTGAGTTTTTCCGTCAAGAAATTCTAAGTAGCTGCCCGGAGTCAGGAAACTGGCGGCGTATCACTCCAGCTATCTGTCCTGCACCTGATCTCTCTCCGGTCGTGGTGGTTTACCGTCCCATCGGATTATGAGAGTAAGGGAATAAAAAGTGCACACGTGCTTCCGCATATACTTGGGCACTATAATTCTGTCCTTCGCCAATGGCTAGTCTCCACTGAGGCAGGTCGCCGTGACCGAAATTTGGTATGGAGGACATTATTATTATTGGAATAGTAATATTTTACTGGCATTTCTCATAGTCCTTTTTTGTGACATGCGCCACATGTTAAGGTAATTTTTAATACTTCTTTGAACCTGTAAATTAATTATTTTGAGGTCCTTAACAATAAGCAGTAAACTAGGAAACTTCAGTTTGGTAAAGTTGAAAAATTTCAATTTCATCAAAAATACATAGTATTTTATTAATCTAAATTATTTACAATTAGTCATGTCTCAAAACATTTAATGCGTTTATTTTGAAATTCATTGCGGAATTATATTTAATCTTATTATTATTGCATAAAATATACTTAATTCTATGCTTTTGTGGCACAAGACGGCGTGGCATTCAGTACGAAAGACACCGCACGATAAAATCTTAATTTGTGTAGACAGCCAACGCCGTCCACGCTTGTTTAAAATATTATTGTTTAAGTTTATAAAAAAATGTTACAAGTAGGTACAGCGTGGGCTCGGTGAAGCGACTCTGCTCTGATTATATTGTTACCTAGTTTAAGCCTCCTACGTTCTTTAAAAATGATAATAAAAAGATGAAAATGTAATACAATAAAATACTCTTTTTTTCATTAAGAAGTTTTTACATTTACCATAAAGTTGTCAAATAAAAAACCTTCTGATAAATCACTGATAGATAGATAATAAGCTGTATATTATGGAAATATATATCTATTAAGATACATATTGTAAATTAAATAACAATACAATATAACTGAAGTATTCAAATATAATTACAATATAATAATATAATGAAATAATTTAATTGTAGTATTGTACTTTAACTGTACAATATTTCTACACCTAAAAGTGTTGAATACACCGAATGTAATAAGTTTTATTTTCAACCGACTTCAAAAAAAAAATAGGTTTTCAATTCGACTGTATTTTTATGTCAGAACTATTTTCTAGGTGAACCGAGTTTGCTGATTATCTTATTATTTAAAAGCTGGTGCTTTTCTTTTGATCCCATATAAATTTCATCAAGATGTGACTAGCAGTATTTATCCTTAATAATACGTATTTGACTTCGACTACATTGATGATGTTCTCATTTTATTAACCAACTTCAAAAAAGAAGAGGTATTCAATTCGACTGTATGTTTCTTTATGTGTGAACATTTTTCTGGGTGAATCGATTCTGATTATTCTAATGATGCTCTTACTTTATTTATATTGAAGTCGGATGTACAAAATTTTTAATTTTACAACTTGTTAAAGAACAATTCCTTCTAAACATATAAAAGATGAATCTTAACCAGATCTTTATTGGAGCAGCAACTTTTTTGGCATTTCTTTGGAACGTTAAATGTGTGTCAGACCGATATTAATAATTAAAAGCTGATACTAGACTATAGTTTAGGTCGATAATGATAGCAGCATGTTAAAAACCACAGTTACTTCCTAATAACAGGTTCTCTCGAGCATAAAATTATCAGAGGTGTAGTATTTGTGTAAACATAATTAAGCTCACATTTGTTTTGGAACTTTTTAGAAGCTTTCCTTAGCAAACAATATATTCCTACACATTCTCATAGAATAAGTACCCTTAATTCACTCCTTTAGGGTATTAAGTTTAGATACAACTTAGAGGAATTGAAAATCCTTACTGGTAATCTACTGCAGTATGAGAGGGTCTTAACTTTTACTACTTCTAATTGTGTAGGTACGTATGTAATAGATTTCTCAAAATTTTTTGGATACCTTTGTATGAGCACGCGAACAATAAAATAATATAACTTCCTGCACACATTTTGCTCTAAACGATGATGCTGAGTTAGGACTAGTCGTTACAATTGAGATGGCATAAGAACCAGTTAAACAAAGTCGTAGAGATATGAATCAAGAAAACTTTTCGACTTTAATTTCGCCGTTTAGCCCGTGCTTGTTTCGCTGTTTATGTATCCTTTTCATTAACTTGTCGGAAAAGGTAATATAGAAGAAATTCTCTATAGGTTACTTTCACTTTGAAAATTATTTTTTGTTGATAGTAGTGGTTCCATAAATTAGAATACATTTTTAATAATCATAAAGCATTAATAGATATTTTTATTTAATTTGTTTCTAACTATTTTTCGTATAATAATTATAATTGCTTTTAATTTAAGTTATAATAAAAAGACGTAGACTGTGAAATAATAATAGATTTATAAGAAAAAAAAAAGATTTTTGTAGTTGTCGTATGTAAGGTTAGGGGGAAATATAAGTACTTCATAGTTAATTTGTTGCATCATATATATTTATTTCTTTTCATGAACAATTACAAGATATCCATCACATGCGTAGAATTTTTAATATTATAATATATATATATATATATTTGAATAGATTGAGTTGATTCGAATAAGTTTAGCCGTCATATTTAGTGTTATCTTTCATCAGTAGTAATTGGCAAATAAAAACCTTTTAAAATAATTCGATGACATATAGTTCAGTTTCAATAGAAAAGTGAGACGGAATGCTCTATAACCTTTAAAGATAATAAGATGTTAAAGATTAAAGATGTTCGGCCCAGCTGTGGAATGTAACTATATGTAACTATACTTTTATAAAGCCTTAGGAACACTCAAACTACATTAATTAAACATCTAATTCTCTATAAGCACATTCAAATAAGCTAAAGAGATAAATAAAATGCAAAAAAATTAAACGCTACAATCGGGTAAGGTACCTAGGTAATTTACTTATTCAATAACTTACTGACTTGTTCCGTCAATTCTTATATGACATTTAGAAGATGTAATAAGACTTTTTCTGAAATTTGTATAAAATAATTTTAACAATGAAACAAGTCAACAAGCTGATTTCGTTGAAAATTCTATAACTAAAAAAATAAAAAATATAAAGAAAAAATGAAACGTGCCCAGGTTCGAGATGCGATTGGTTGGATGCTTGTTGCTGCCGACAGATATCCGGGCTTGTCTGTACGAACCAGGAATGAGTGAAGGCCGGGTTCAGGCCTGGATTGAGTCCGGGCCCCGGTCCGGAAAGGCCCATCACTCCGGGCAGCCCACCAGGCCGTTGATGATGATGAAAACTAGCGGAAGCCACCGCATAGTCCATGGCTACCGCTTGGTACGGCAACATTGTCACTTTTAAATTAAAATTAGTCCAAAACTGTTACACAAAGTTCCCGCGTTTCGCCCAACATTTTCTGTGACTTGTCAATAGAGTTCGCGCGCGATTTGAGTCCTTACAACTGTTCCATTTTTAAATTCACACACTCACACGTTCACTGTTTGTTTTTTTTCCTTGTTCAAACGTTTACAGTCCTTTGGTTAATGTCAACAGCCAGTACTGAAAGCGTAGCATTCGATTCGGAAATTCACGAGTCCTGGAGCATTTAGACTTTAGTTATTAAACAAACGCTCGTCCCATTTTCGCGGCCGATCATTTACAGGGCGAGATGGTCGCTGGGGAAAAGTCACGCACAGCCACCCACTTAATAAATATTCTGGGCATATATCCGTTTTTACGCGGACGTGACTCGACGTGCACTGTCCAATTTTCACGTACGGAACGCGCGGGCGATTATCGAAAACAGTTGCATGCGTCCCCCTCTTTCAACTTTGGACGTGCAACTGAAAGCGAGCACGCGCCAAACGCGACTCTATCACGCTCGGGCTAGACACCCCGGCAGGCTAGTGTTCGGTTGACGAGAGTGAGACACTGCTTTACAATGGACAAGGACGGACGGATCGATCACGAAAGTTAAAAGCCTGCGTCGTTACACGGTCGGTAATAGGCGGTTACGTGATTGGGCGTGGCCCGGACTATTAAGTTGAATTGTCGCACCCTGATTGGTTGAAATTGGTAGTAGCAGCCTACGTGATATGTTCAGGAATACGTTTATAGCCTGTGCTCATAGAATATAATAAGTGAGTTGGAGATTGGATGCGCGCCAGCTGAGGAGTACACACGCGGGCTTCAATCCCGTTTCGCGCTCCGTATTTTATAATTAATATGCAGCGTTAATAGATTAGTAAGAGCAATTTTCCATATAATTCAAAGTCTCTATTTTCATTACGAAGAACGTATAGATGTCTGTTAGAACTTACTAAGCTGTTCATAAATACCTAAAGTGGCTTAGATATTGCATCTGGTCTAGGAAAGAAGAAAAAAGAGAATCGAAAGTGACATTAATATATTCTATTAAATAATATTCCTTCATTTAATAAATGTTGTTACACAAATTTGAATTAAATGGTAATTTTAACAATAGAAAAACGATATCTATTAATAGAATATCTTAAGGTATTTTATTATTACCTAACATAATTTTAAAGAATTCTAAAACCAAGTCGCTTTAACAAATTCGATGTGGCGGGTTTCTCATCTTGTAAATAAAGACCTTATTTCGCCTGGAAGAAGGTCAGTGCTTAAATTCGATGTTGAACCCTTAGCAACGCTATTTATAATAGAATAGAGATGTAATGATTAAAATTGAATCTTATTTTCTACGTTAAACTCACTTTACGTTGGATCATTTTTCAACGTGATCGAGATTTTTAAAATAATTCCGTTTGACGTAGTTATTTTGGTATTTTTTGTAGGAAATTGTTAAAGCCTGTAATATTACCTGAATGGGATGATTTATGATTCCTATAACCGCGGCTTGTTAGTCAATTTGTCTGTCCCTTTGATTACCGGCTTTGATTCTCAAAGAAACCAACGTATAGGTAACGAATAGGTATAGATAATGAGCCTGGACTCAATTGATTATTTCCAAAGCTGTGACTTTGCCTTAAAAGATGGAGATGCAATAAAATAATAAAAGTTTCTGTGCTTCCACTAAATATGTTTCGATGAAATTATTGTTACTGTTAACAAGTACCTAGTCGTATACAATACTAGTATTAATATTTACGCAAATACTACAAACTAAATGAAACGAAATTATCGGATTTTGTTACTTGCAAGCCTGCCCGCCAAGTGTGGTATCTGTGGCAAATACCCTCTAATGAAGACAATTAATGGGGGGGGGGTAAGTTCTGTAGGGGACTTTGCTGATAGGATAGGCTGAAATGATGATGATGAATCGCTATAAAAATCTATAGTAAAATCTATTTTTATTTATTCTCATACTTATTAACATTAACCCTGAAAAGAAAATATTATATCTATTCTAATTATACCAAATTACATTCAATGATTTCCTTGTGAATTCACTTAGAGTAGGTACTTAATACTAGATCCATCTTACTAGCTTAGAGGTTTAGAGTGTTGAGTGTACCTACTCAACACTCGGTCGCCGGTGCCTCATTCAACAACTTGGCACAACGCCGTTCCTTCGCATGGGCGTACCAACAATCATAGTAATTGCCACCACACGTACCTCTCTGGAACGCACAACTGAACCTACCCCAATATATCCACATTGTGTAATCTTCCTCTAATTTTCAAATACCCATCCCTTTAAATGATATTAATGATAATATCCAACACAAACATTTTTCTACATAAAAGTAAAAAAGAAATTTCCCGTGTAGTTGCTGTATTTTATCGCATTTACCGCGGGGAGTGCTCTGAAGAATTGTTCGCCCTAATTCCAGCCGCACAATTTCACCACCGTACATGGCGACAAAACACGCGATACCATCCATACCATCTGGATGACTGGATGAAATCGCACAGCGGTACACCGCTGTGCGATTTAAAATAAGTTTTCTTCCTCGCACTATTTTCTTGTGGAATCGACTACCACCAGAGATTTTCACCAATTCCCCTGGTGTTGCAGTCGTTCACGGACGGCGGTAATCAGTTACCATCAGGGTGAGCCGCATGCTCCTTTGCCCTTCTTCTATAAAAAAAGTATAAGAATATCCACTACCCTATATCAACGCGTTGGTCTCGTAAGAGAGGGAAACAAATCAGGAGATGGATAGTAGCGGCTTACAAATAACGACTAAGTATATAGAAATAAAAAAAACTGCGGTTACCAATACTATATATATATATATATATATATATATATATTTATAGAATACAGAATACAGGTGACAAACACGCTCATAGTTCACTTGATGATAAGTGGATGCTGTGGCCTATTGTCATCAACATATATCCTCAATTACGAAGTACAATGCAGATGCATTGTCATCCCTGAGGGCTGAGATGGAATGCCTCGTTTCCAGTAAAAAGTTTCTCTACACTCAGCATACGAAATACAGCAGCATTAAGCTGCTATTTGACGCTGGTATTCTGCGAGAACATTGTCCTGCTCCGGTCGAGCTGACCCATTCGTGCTACAACCATAATATAGCTATGTGTGGCTCTACCACGTATATTTCGCTGCAACATTGCTCTACCACATGTAAATAATTATATACCTTAAAATCAATCTCCTTAAACAAAAGCATTTGATCAATTCAACAGATTACGAACTCCATTGAACCTTCTGTATATTAGCACACAAATCGGCGGCAAATGGCGGACGGAAGCCGCAAATGCATGCCGCTTCCGGTCCGCGGTCGCCTAACTGGACTCGATCCTCCCGTTTGTTTAGATACCGCCACACGTCTGTTCCTATTGATTTTCTATTGTCATTACTTGGATTTCGACAGAACTACTTTGAAGGGATTTATATAGTCCAGTTGTGATTGGAACTTCCACTATATCGAAATTATAACATTACCAGTATAACCTCGTGTGTTATATCTTTTTACGTGGTAGAGACATGCTGTAGCTATATTAATCGTATAGTTGTAGCATGAATGGGTCGGCTCGACCGGGGTAGGACCACGCTCTCACAGAATACCGGCGTCAAATAGCAGCTTACGCAGTCTGAGACCCTTTTTACTGGAAAAGAGGCATTCCATCTTAGTCCTCAAGGCTGACAAAGCATCTTCATTTTGATTCGCAAACGAGGGTAGATGTAGATGTCTATGGGCCACAGCAATCACTTACCATCAGGTGGACTGTGTGCTAGCTTGTCACCCTTTTTCTATAAAAAAATATAGTAATGAGGGAGTTATATATGAGTAGGTACCACCTATAGTGTCGCAGACAGGACGAGTTATATTTTCGTTAGTTATAGTTTCGTTCAACCGGACTATCCACACTCATTCAAAATAACTCTATCAAACTCTAAATAAACCTTCTATCAAATCTCATTATAAAGATAGCTATCGCTATTCGGAGTAAAATATAAAGGAATGGGAAATTAAATCTTGCGAAAATTAACCAGCTTCAGTCTTTCCAGACCTAGGTATATATGTATAATATTGGTGTTTACATATCAACAGTAAAACGGTGCAAAAAAATTCTAAAGCTTGAACCTCATCTTACTTATTCAGATTCTGGTTTGGTCACACAAAATCGACCTGTACCTACATTGTATGGATAGGTACTTATTATGCCGTCAAAATAAGTTCGGAATTGCCATAAAATAGCTCCGAACTTCCTTAAATAAAAGATCTCAAATAACTTCAATTCGTAGTTTTTGTTTTCGTTAACACTTATTGGGTAAAGAGTGCTCGTCGCTGGTTATAATCAATAAAGAGATCGCTCCGGTGGACACGGTCACGCGAAGAGCGTTCAGAAGCTCGGACGCGGAGGTACGCGCGGTCACGATACAGTAGCGCAAAATGGCGGACGCAGTAACAATGGTGGGAACTGACACAGTACATATATTTATTTTTTATTCTTTATTGAACCTAGCACAATGAATAGGAACAAAAGGCGGACTTAATGCTAAAAGCATTCACTGCTAGTCAACCTTAGGACAGACATATGAAGTCAACTGCATTTGTGCAGTTGACTTCAAACCTAAGGTTGAAAGTTAAACGCGGAAAAAGAAGTACGAACGAATATGAGTACAATAGGTATTTTTACTACAAGGAGAGGAAAGGAGATAAATGCTTCTGTCGCCAATCTGTCAGCGAATCATGGCACCTATGGCAATAATACTCTTATGAGAAAAACTACGCGAAGACCTACTATGTACGTTCAGCAGTAGACTTATGATAAGTTGCAGGGAATTAATGAACCTGAATGCATCTAGATTAGGCAATTGATTTAAATTGCGAGCCACACAGCTAGGTAGAAATGTTTTAAAGGCTACAGTTCTATCTGAAGAAGTCAAGAGAGAGAGAGAGAGAGAGAGAAAGCTATGCTAATACTACGCCTTCCTGTAATACTAAAGCCCACTAATTTGATAGGCTGTAATGAATGAACATTCATTTATATTATAACAGTTAATGTGGTCACAATTAAACATAAGTATATATTTATTTCGAATTGAATTAAGAAGTACTATTAAAAATACGACATACGCTACTCTCGTCACTAAGCGCGCATAATCGCTGAAGTCAGCCAGAAAACTGCCTTCTTATTGGATAATTCGTGATTTTCATTTTTTTCCCACTGCACTGCGACAGGTGCTTGAACCTGCTACCCACGATCTTGACATTGGTGTTCCGTAGGTAACTGAACGCCAATGGCACAGCGGTTCAACGCACTCGATTAAATCTAGTGCGGCGCGGAACAGTTACGTATAGAATCGATTTTAGTATTGAAAAAATGGTGCATTGGGCACAAGTTTGTTGTGAAACTAAAGCGTCGTCTATTTTATTGATTTTGTGGAAATTCGCTATACAACCGCAGATAAAAGCAATTAAATCGCTTATTTACAAACATGAAAAGCTGATAAAATAGATATTTGAAATATTTTTTTTGTACTGAACAAGGGTGACTAACTTAGCTACACACAGTCAACCCGATAAGCTCCACCTGTAAGTAGATGATGTGGCCCATAGACATCTATATCTATCCTCAATTAAGAATCATTACATGCAGATCGTTATCACCCCTGAAGACTAAGATGGTATGCCTCTTTTTCAGTACAAAGGGTTTCCGGTTCTCTACACTCGTTATACGAAACACACCAGAATTAAGCTGCTATTTCACACCTATAATCCATGAGAACGTCGTATTTGGTTGGTAGAGTCAACTTTTTCGGGCTACAACCAAGAGCTTTTCTGAATTTCTGAACTTTTATACGTGGTAGAGCTATGCAGCAGTTATATTAGTAGTATAGTTGTAGCACGCATGGGTCGGCTCGACCGGGTAAGGACCACCCTCTCACAGAATACCAGCGTAAAATAGTAGCTCAATGCTGGAGGGTTTCTTATGGTGAGTCTAGATATCCGGGGACCCTTTTTACTGGAAACGAGGCATTTCATCTTAGTATACACGGGTGACAACGCATCTGCATTTTGATTCGTAATCGAGGATAGATGTAGACACAGCAACCACTTACCATCAGGTGGACTGTGTGCTCGTTTGTCATCCTATTCTATAAAAAAAAAACCTAATATAGCTGCAGCATGGATCTACCACGTCAAAGTGTTGATTTTGACCGCAGTTATTGTAAGCATTTACGAAATTTAATAAAGTATTTCAGTTAAACTATCAATTTAGTTAAATATAACATTCTATTTTATTAAAGAAAACAAATATACATTTAAAGGAGCTATAAAATAATAATATGATAAGTACCTATTATTTAAGACATATATAATATATATATATATATATATATATATATATATATATATATATATATATATATATATATATATATATATATATATATATATATATATATATAGATTCGAAATGCTCTCAATACGTTTCTTCTTAAGGAAGTTAAGTTTGCCATCGAAGAAGTTCACCTCAATGGTAAGTAGTTACTGTGACTCGTCTGCACATACCCATAAGTGGGTGATGTAGCCCATTGACACCTACATCTATCCTCGAATAAGAATCGAAATGTGTATGCGTTAACGTCTGACAACCGAAATGGAATATTTGGTTACTATCAAAGAGGATCTCTAGCTTTAATACTAACCATACGAAATAGAGCAGTATTGCGCGGTACAGCTGAAGAGACCTATTCGTGCCGTAAAATAATATTGCAGCGTGACTCAGACCAATTATATTAAATTGTTTTTTATTATAGTCGGTTTATTGTCGCTTTAATTTACCGGTTATTATTATTAATTTACTGACTGCCTCGTTATATATATACTAAATCTATGGCGTCGTTGGTCTAGTGGTTGTGGTAGTGCGACTGCAGATCATGAGGTCCTGGGGTCGCATCCCGGGCGAAATTCTCAGTAACTGCCCTGAGTCAGGAAGTTGGTGGTCTCACCCCCGTGCCTCGGAAAGCACGTAAAGCCGTTGGTCCTACGCCTGATCACGTTCTGGTAGTGTCGGTTTACCGTCCCATCGGATTATGAGAGTGTGGAAATAGAAAGTGCACCTACGCTTGCGCATATACTTGGGCACTTTAATCCTGTTCTGCGCCGATGGCTAGTCTCCGTTGAGGCAGGCCTCCATGACCGAAATTCGGTCTGGAGGACATTATTAACCTACTGCTTCGGTGGGTGTCGGTTACTCCGGTACCGCTGCGGATACCATAATTACGGATTCTATTACGCAAATAAACTCAGGTATTTGTCCTCTACACAACTCGCTAGGCAACCTATACTCTCATCCTCCTCATATGGCCCGTGAAGGACCACGTCTGTTTCTAATCACTCGTTGTACACTTTTCTTTTTAGGTTTGAGTTTCGTTCGTGACGAGATGATCACCTTTGTCTTATCCACGTTCGTCTTAAGACCTATTGAAGTTGTTAGTAGAGATTATCAAAGTTATTAAGTATAGTGTTAAGGCAGCAATTGTGCTATAATGACGTCGGCAAATCAAAGTAAATTATGTTTTCACCTTTGATGTTTGGAAACGTTTTCCAATGAAGCGATGGAGAGTTTCGATGATAACACCACCCTCAGTCCTCCCCTTATTTAGATAGGATCCCCTGAACTACAAATGCTCTTCTATAATTATACCATAATTAATTATGTAGAATTCTTTTTTGTTAGATATTTCTAATTCAATAACAAAATGATGGTCAAAATCTCTATGTCGGGGTTTATTACATAAAGTGCTAGTGCACCAGATGCGGCAAACAAAACGCATCCTACGCGCTCAGAGTGACAACTATGGGTGGAATCCCTTATTAATAAACGTAACAAATTCCACTAACACCATCGACGGCTTGTTAATACATCCCCGCACCACGATAGCGCTCGATACTGAATTTTAAACAGCATCGATCGCATCTTGTGGCCTACATTCAACGAGGGACGGTCGAGCATTGACCTGCCCTTAAGTTTATTGGTAGGGTGTCGTCTATAAATATTCGGACATGTGCTCTGGATACAGAGATGGTGAACTGTAAATAAAAAAGCGGAAGAAAGCCTCGGTCAACGTCTCGGAAACTTCTGCGTAATATTCTTAACACATATTTGGTAATAATTAATTCAAAATAAATAATGCTATGATTGATGATGATACATTACTATTATTAGGTATCCATAAAGAATGCCAAAAATATCTTAAATCATCCGCCAGATAACGGTAAAGAGATGTTTTTCTATAGGATTGGGTGACAAACGAGCACACAAACCACCTGATGGTAAGTAGTTGCTGCGGCCCATAGACATCTAGGTACATCATTCCTCGATTACAAATCAAAATGCAGATGCGTTGTTACCCGTGAGGACTAAGATGAAATGCCTCGTTTACAGTAAAAAGGGTCTCCGGTTCTCTACACTCACCGTACGAAGCACAGCAGCATTAAGCTGCTATTTTACCCTGGTATTTTGTGAGAGCGTGGTGCTTCCACGATTGAGCCGACCCATTCGTGCTACATCTATAATAAAACTGCAGCATGGCTCTACCACATATAAGACGTATATTAGGTGACCATAAAGAATAACAAAAATATCTCATAGCATCTAACAGATAGCGGTAAAGAGATGGTCCCAAGACTGGAGACGAGGAGGAGCATCAGAGTTGCAACATGACGGTTAATACATACCCTTCATACACCGGAATAGGCCCATGTCCAGCTGTGAACCGTTACGGGTTGACGAAAAAGAAGATACATTAACATAAATTGCCTGAAAAGCTTTTTCATTTATAATTTAAATGAAACTTCTTTTACGGATTTTATCGCGTTTAATTTAGTTGATTTTAATTCCCGACGTTTTCGTCATAGTCACGGGGTCTGAGGAGATTTAAGTTCCGATGTCGGTGTTAACCTGGAGTACCTTCAGCTTTTAATTATTACTTATGGTCCGATCTTGGCAGAATGAACTTACTGTCTATTGAAGTCTTGCTGCGGTGTGCTTTGGTTTAGTTTTAATTTTATTTGTTACAGAATCCCAAGCAGGTGGTTGGACCCAGCCTCCTTTTCTATTGTAATTAGTAAGTTTTTTTTTTAATTTCAATAGCCTCACGTACAATCTTTCATCAGGAATCGATGTTCTTTCGCGAGGATTCGGGTCTATCAAATCTAATGTAATGGCGGGGGCCGTCTATGATATGAACACAAAATGCAGACTTCCTACATTTTGCCGACATTAACCTATATTTTTTTAATAATATTAAATCAACAACTCACAGGCAACACAACAGGCTCACAGTCTACTTGATAGTACTTGGCTTCTGCATGGACATCATTAACTAATTTTAAACAGGCCAGTGCGGTTAACCAAGTTATCTTTCTATAATCAGGAAACAGAGTAAATGGGGCCCTGCACTCTATTGTGAAGAGTCAAAATGTGTCAAAAAAGGCACGTATGGCAATTCACAATGCTGTGTTGGTCCCTACTTTAACGTATGGTAGTGAAAGTTGGGTGTGGCAGAAGAAGCACGAGAGTAGAATAAATGCAGTAGAAATGCGGTCGTTAAGGAGTATGTTAGGGCTGAATCTAAATGACAGGGTGAAGAATTGTGTGATAAGAGAAGAGTGTGGTTTGCAAGATGATGTTGTGACCAGGATTAAGAAAGAAATGCTTCGGTGGTTTGGTCATGTGGAAAGAATGGATGAGGAAAGAGTGACAAAGAAAATTTATGTTGCAGAAGTGAATGGCAGAGTCGGAAAGGGACGTCCTAGGCGAAAATTTATCGACCAAATTGGCGATTTATTGAAAACGGGCCAAATTAGGAGTACCCTTGACCGACGAGCATGCATGCGTAGATGCATGGTTGTGAAAGAGGCGAGAGAGGTGTGTCAGGATCGTGCCAAATGGAAGTCTGTAGTCTCTGCCTACCCCTCTGGGTGACAGGCGTGAATGTTTATGTTATTGTTACGCGCTAAAAGCAGCCGGTGGGATAAAATAATGCCGATTTTACCTAAGGAGGAAACGGAGGGTGTCCGTACCCGAAGTCAACGCCAGCAGGAGACGGACCAACGAAGATTTGGTGGTGCAACGCCGCAGACGTCGGAGGGCCAGCCACCGGCTGCAGGCCCGTCGGTAGCTCCTACATCTGCAGCACCTGACTTAGGTGCTCTGATGGTGATGCTGCAAGAGCAGGCTCGCCGACAGGAGGAACAGGTCCGTCAGTTGAAAGAGCAGCTGCAGAGCGGACAGGAGGAACAGGTCCGTCAGTTGAAAGAGCAGCTGCAGAGCGGACAAGAGGAACAGGCCCGCCGACAGGAGGAACAGATGCTCCTCATGAAGGACCTTCACGCTACCTTCGGGAAGGAGATAAAGGAGGTGAAGGATAGGGTTGCTCAGCATGACAAACGCCTGTCGGAAGCTGAAACCCAAATCGCGAAAGCTGAAAACCGAATCGAGAAAGCTGAAACCCGAATCGACCAAGTAAACAATCGGGTTGACAACGTAATGGCTGACATGAAGAAATCACTGGACGAACTCAAACTTGGAGATGGAGCTACAGCTCCCGTAGTAGCTATTACACCTTCGCTACGTGGGTTCAAGGTGCCACCATTCGACGGGACTTCTTCCTGGTCAGCCTACAAAATCCAGTTCGAGGCTGTTATGAAGGCGAACGGCTGGAATAAAAGTCAGGCCATGACTGCTCTCACACTAGGCCTGCGCGACCAGGCCTTAACAGTTCTGGAAGCTCTCGGTGAGGAAGTGACTTATGAGCAACTCCTTGAGGCATTGGAGGCGAGATATGGCGACGCTCACCTGGAACACGTCTTTCGTGCGCAGCTTAAAGATCGTGTGCAGCGCATCAACGAAAACCTGCAGCAGTGGGCTCTAGAAGTGGAGAAGCTGGTGCGAAAAGCATACCGGTCTGTACCTGCGCTCATTGAAGGGAACCTGGTGCAGACATTCATCGACGGCATCCGCGACCTGGAAGTCAGAGCTGCTGTGAGGCTCGGGCACCACGAGACGCTTAAGGACGCCTTGGCCCATGCACTGGAAGTGGAAGCCGTGCGGCAGGATCATCGTTCCCATCGCGTCAGGGAGGTTGCAGCAGCTACAGTTCGCGACCGCAACAAAGGATACAGCCCAAGGTGCTATGGCTGTGGGGAAAAGGGCCATCTTCGATCCAGCTGCCCTAAGCGAACCCTAGAAAGGGAAATTGAACGATCTCAGGAGGGTAGTGCGGCCAACAGCACCGCCCAGCAGCGGCAGGGAAACGAGTAAAAGCCAGAACTGCGGGGCGGGTGCTGGCTGATGTTAAAAGAGCCCCAAGGATCTCGATCTCACAAACCCATGATGGGAACAGCCTAATCATAAAGGGCGAGATCAACGGAATGCCGTGTAAGCTGACCATAGACACTGGAGCCTCTCGTACGGTTGTTAGTTCCCAACTTATAAGTCAGTTCCTTGGGGACTCCGCATACAACCGAGAACGCCTTAATTTGGTAACAGCCACCGGTCAGCGTATACCCGTCCGTGGAGAGAAGGAGATGGAGTTGAAGCTAGGCAACGTGATCTACCTGCATAATGTCATCGTGGCTGATATAATGGACGACTGCATCTTAGGCCTAGACTTTATGAGGAATAATTGTTGTGAGATCGACGTTAAGCAAGGTGTTTTGAAATGTGGACGGGAGGAACTTTTTATTGAAGGTGCGTTACCAGGGAACGTGTACAGCATCAAGAAGATTGTTCTTCCGCCGAGATCGGAAACGATTGTTCCGGTTAGTCTACCTCGAAACGCTGGGCAAGCTCACCGTTGTGTACTTGTGGAAAGGGTAAACAATGACCTTCCATGGAAAGTAGCTCGAACCTTGGTCAGGACCACTGACATCTCAGGAGTACGTGTGCTGAACCTTTGCGACCGGGAACAGATTATAGAAAAAGGCACACTGGTTGGTACTTGTGAGGAAGTGGATTGGTTACGTCAGTGCCAATATATATCGAGTGGGACCCCCAGCAAGGATTCAGAAACGAGAGTGACCACACTTTTGGAAGACTGTCGCAGTGTTCTGTCCCCGAACGAATTGGTCAAGGCGAAGAAGTTGTTACTCAAGTACGCCGATGTATTCTCATCAAATGATGCTGACATAGGAAAGACTGGCCTAGTTCAACACAAAATAAACACAGGAGAGGAATTGCCTATCCGTCAGCGGCCAAGAAGATTGCCGGTAGCACGTGAAAAGGAAGTGGAAACCATGATTGAAGGAATGGTGAAGGATGGTGTTATTGAACCTTCCTCTAGTCCATGGTGTTCACCAGTGGTGCTGGTGAAAAAGAAGGATGGCAACATGCGGTTCTGTGTTGATTACCGCCGTCTGAACGACGTTACAAAGAAGGACAGCTATCCCTTGCCAAGAATTGATGACACGCTGGACATGCTTACAGGAGTAAAATGGTTTAGCACGCTGGATCTAAAAAGTGGCTACTGGCAAGTTGAAATTGACCCTAAGGACAAGGAGAAAACTGCGTTCTCGACGGGAAAGGGTCTGTGGCAATTCAAAGTAATGCCGTTTGGGTTGTGCAATGCTCCAGCAACGTATTTACCGGGCTAATTGGCGATGCCTGTCTGGTCTACTTGGATGACATCATCATCGTGGGCCGTACGTTTGAGGAACACCTTCAAAACCTGGAACGCGTGCTCATGAAGATTCAGAGTGCCAACCTCAAGTTGAGCCCGAAGAAATGTTCACTATTTCAACGGCAAGTTAACTTTTTGGGGTTTGTAGTATCGGAAGAAGGTATCCGCACAGATCCAGAGAAAATCGCCGCTGTCAAGGATTGGCCGGTTCCAAAAGACAAGACGCAGGTTCGAGCATTTTTGGGTTTGTGCTCCTATTACCGGCGATTCGTGAAGAACTTTGCAGATATAGCCAAACCTCTGCACAAGCTAACCGAGGAGAAGCGACATTTCTGCTGGGATGAAAGTTGCAATATCGCATTCCAGGAGCTCAAGGACCGTCTGTGCAAAACACCTATTTTGGGATACCCTGATGCAAGCAAAGAATTTATAGTTGACACAGACGCAAGTGATATAGGACTCGGCGGTGTGTTGTCTCAACGGAATGGTGACCAAGAGGTCGTAATAGCGTACTTCAGCAAGTCGTTGTCAAAACCGGAAAGGAACTATTGTGTCACAAGACGCGAATTGCTCGCTGTGGTAAAGTCGTTGCAGCATTTTAGCAAATATCTTCTGGGACGAAAGTTTCACTTACGAACTGACCATGCTGCACTAAAATGGCTATTGCAGTTTAAAAATCCAGAAGGACAAGTTGCGAGGTGGATTGAACTACTGCAGGAATACGACTTTGAGATCGAACATCGCAGCGGAAAATCTCACGGCAACGCAGATGCATTGTCAAGAAGACCTTGTCCTGAAGATTGCAACCATTGTACTAGGCAAGAGAGTAAGGAAGAGTTATCCGTGAGGATGCTCAGGACGGACCACCTCAGCAACGAATGGAAGAACAGCTTACAACATGCACAGCAGGAAGATCCGGACATCAAGCCGATTCTGGAATGGATAAGGGCCAGTGCTCCCAAGCCTAAGTGGAGCGACGTCTCAGCAATGAGTTCAACCACTAAAAGCTATTGGGCCCAGTGGGACAGCTTGCTGCTTCAGGATAGAGTACTGTGCCGTAAATGGGAAAATGTTCGGGGAGACAGCTGTTATTTACAAATGGTTGTCCCTAAAGCTAAAGTACCGGATGTTCTACAGCTGTACCATAATGATTATTCAGGAGGCCATCTGGGAGTTAAACGAACTCTACTGAAGATCCGAGAACGGTTTTACTGGGTCCACTGTCGAAACGATGTCGAGGACTGGTGTCGCAAATGTACAAGTTGTGCGGCTGTAAAGGGACCTCAGACTCGTGGTAGAGGAGCACCGAAATTGTACAATGTTGGTGCACCACGGGATAGAACTGCCCTTGACATTGCGGAGCCGTTACAGAAAGGCGCAAGAGGGACTCCTAAGATCGTCCATGTGGATCGCCTAGCGCGTTATTATGGGACCGATAATGCTCGGGACAAGCATGTCTTAGGAGGGGGCAGTGTTACGCGCTAAAATCGGCGCACTAGCGCCATCTAGTCTCGAACCGAAGAACTAAACTTCTTGAAGTTTAAAACTCGAACTCTCGGTACCTTGCGCGTGTTTACTTGAACATTCTGGATATTTTGCTAATTTATATAAGTAGGCGCTGCAAGATGCGATCGGGCAGTATTGAAGTGGCGACACAAGCGAAGCTTCGGAGCGGAATTAAGTGAATTAGTGTGTTTAATTACTAGTGTTTTAAGTTTTAATTTGTGTAAAGTAAATTAAAGTGTTAATTTAGGTAATTCTATCGGCAATTTTTATTGTCACGAACCTCAAGCTCGTAACATTATGTTATGTTATAATTATAGTAAACAATGAATCAGGTGAATTAATAAAAATTACATTTTCACTCAGTTTTCTATTACATATTGGAGACGTGGCGTTCCACCTCAGTCCTCAGGGCTGGCAACGCGTCTGCACTTTGATCCGTAATTGAAGATAAATGTAGATGTCTATGGACCACAGCATCCACTTACCATCAAGTGGACTAAGTGCTCGTCTGTCAACCTTATTCTATAAAAAAAATACAATTGTAAAAGTCAATTTGGCTACGCTCGCTGGTGTAACCCGTGAGAACTTATATGCTTTCTTACCCTTTACCCACATCATGATTGGTAATCATGATGTCCCGGGTCGGTATGAATGGTCGTAAATGTGATTACATTTACCTACGACCACTAGACCAACGAGGCAGTCATGTTTTGTAATGAAACGGATGTCGAGTACTATTTTTACTGCATGATAAAAGTTTTCTTACATTACGGCAACTCTGCAAGTAGTTAAAAATTGTGTTTTCAAACTGATCTAAACCAGTAATCTCACATCGCAGCCAGCACAGTAATCTTTAATCTTTACGAGAAGAAACCTACCTATATACATAGGTACGTTCATATAGTAATTAAATAACAATATACCGCGAGGATTAGGACTGTATGATCATTTAAGTTTTTAGTTTAATTTTTATTTTGGTATAAAATACCGTATATTTTTTAGTATTACAATTTTGTTAAAATTCAATTTAAAATTTAAGTTGCGTTGAAAAGCTATTTTATATTTTAACGAATATTTGGAATTAAGTTTTTTTTTAATTAGATTATCAACATGGCCATTAAATTATATTTTTTGGATCATTAAGATGGTTCAAAACAAATTATTTTTTGGGTTATAATCAAAATTAAAGAAGATAAAATTTCACAAAAGGAAGGAATCAAAATAATGGAAGTAAGTACGAACAAAAAGTAACAGAACAGAATCCCTCTAGAATACCGCACACAGCATCTACATAAATTTACCACATTACATTCACTTACGAACAAATAAACATGTCCGAGCGGCGCACACGACACTTTATCTCAGTATTACCTCGGAATTAGGGTACCAAATACACACATTAAGATGGCAACCCCGATACTTTGATATGAATTAAGATATTCTAATTTTAATTGCCCATACACTAGACGTTGCCTACTGCGTTTTTCTTTTAATATGGGAATATTATTTTTCTTTTTACTTTACGCAGTTCATTGCTGTTTATATCCGTTATTCATTTTACGATATTATTCATAAAATAAATTAAATTTTACATACTGACGCTGACTTGAATACATGATTTAAAAAAATTGTTTTTGTACAATTTATATATATAGAGAGCCGTGGTAGCTCAGATGGTTAGCGCTCGCTGTAAATTTCACAATACGCGAGCAACCCGGGTTCGATCTCCGCCGGCACCAATGAAATTGTTAATTGTAATTTTAAGTGCTGATTTACCACGTGCTCGGCGGTGAAGGAAAACATCGCGAGGAAACCTGCATATCTGAGAAATAAGAAAAAAAATATTTCGAAGACATGTGAAGTTCGCCAACACGCATTGGGGCAACGCGGCGGACTATTCCTTGCCCTAAAACCCTCTCAGAAATGAGAGGAGGCCTGTGCCCAGCAGTGGGACGTATATAGGCTGTAACTTTACTTTACTTTACTTTTATATAGATAGAACTTATTTGGTATGTATATAAAGTGAATTAAATTCTACCACTACTTTTATAAATATACGTAATAGAAACTTTTTATTCAATATAGATTATAAATAATACTTATTGAAAGTAATAGTAGGTATTAGTAGTAGTTTTTTCTAAATGTGGGTAAGTTTTAAAATTAAAATAGTATTTTTGTACAGATCGTAGGCCCTCATTTTCTACTTTGGAGTACGTCTAGGTTGGTACAACTCTCTTATTTATTTTGGTGGCCAATAATTACGATGTTTGCTGCTTGCACTGCTGTGATCCGGTCGGAAGAATTCAGAGATACAGTTTAATTAATATAAGTATAAGAATAAGCAATCTCGGAACATTGCTTGATGGGGAGAACTTGTGCATCGCCGTAGGAATCCTGCTTGGAGCGGCAATTTGTCAACCTCATCAGTGCCCCTGTGGTAGCAGTGTCGATGAGTTTGGGCTCCACGAACTTTCATGAACAAAAGTGCAGGTAGGTTTTCCCGTCACGGTTCTTTAAACGAAGTCGTCCTAAGGGCTCTTGTCTCCATAAATATCCCCTCAGTTTTAGAGCCTTGCGGGATATTTAGAGACGATGGCAAGAGACCCGACGGTATGACTTTGGTACCTTGGGAGAGAGGTTGACACTTTGGCGGCCTCTCATCCAAGGGTACCTCTTTTAGAGCCGGGGCGGCATCAGAAGCAGCCGAATTTAGTAAATGGCGCAAATATGAGTCTTTGAGAAATGACTACATATTTGTGCCAGTTTACTGTAGAGACTATCGTTCTAAGGGGTCCACGTGCAGTGAAGTTCCTAAAGGAACTGTATCCACGGCTGGTCGTCACTGCTGGTGATAAGAGGGCTGGTTCTTTCCTCGCTCAAAGTCTTAGTATAGCTATTCAGCGAGGAAACGCAGCCAGCGTTCTTGGCACTATACCACGGGGAGCAGGACTTTTTGACAATTTAAATTTTTAGTGTTAGTTTTTCTATATTATAGTTTCTTTTTTATACTGTGTATAATTAGTATTAATTGTAAATATTATAATTTTAATTATTATTTTTATTTAATGTTACGTATATAATAATTGCTGTAATTTACTCTAATAAAATTAAATCATATTATATTTAAAAAAATATAAATTTACATTCTATCTTAGCTCGTAGTGATGATAACGCAATGAGCTTTCTTTGTTTAAAATCGGTTGCAGGTGTCTATAGGCTGCAACCACTTACCATCAGTGATACTGTAAGTTCGTTAGTGACTACAGTTTGTTTTTAATAAATTAATTAAAGCGGGGTCTGTACAGTTTTGTCATGAAACTATCGTATCACTAAGGACCGGTTTACATTTTGAGAAGTGACAAGTGCGAGTGGCAAGTGCAGCTGATAAATGACAAGTGCTTAGTGCGCATTTTATTCACCCTCATCATTTGTCACTGCTTGTTCACACGGACTAAGCACTTGTCATTTGTCAGTTGCACTTGCCACTCGCACTTGTCATTTCTTAAAGTGTAAACCGGGCCTTACTGTTCATAACTAATTATAAAATATCTAAAAAGGTTTTGATTCTCTAGGTATGGCTCTCATCTCTTCAAACGAAGTTCTTAAGGCTCGGCGGTTTTTTTTTTAATTATTTCATTCATTTTAAAGCTTATTAAAAGTCCACTGTTAAAGGTAGAGGTAGATAGTTTCATGGCATTTATTTTTTGCGACAACGAGTTACATAGTCCATTCGATCAGTCCAATTTTTCACTAATTTTTCCAATAAATCTTGCCGTATGGCGTCAATGATGGCTTGAATATTGACTTCAAATGCTTCAAGAATTGCTGGTTTGTCCCCATAAGAAGTAATTGAGAGGCGTTTAATCGCACGAACGAGGGGGCCAGTTAACAGGACCACTTCTGGAAACAAAGTTGTCACCAAATTGATTTTGCATTGAATTGATGGTTAAGCAAGCGCGTGTGGCACGTTGCGCCGTCTTGTTGGAACTAAATGTCGTCGATGTTTAGCTGATTAATTTTTGGAAACAAAAATGTTCTGTCAGCATGGCTCGATAGCGCTCGCAATTCACCGTAACGGCAGTTCCATGGTCATTGCGAAAGAAATAAGGACCGATGTTGTCTTATAAGTAAGCGGTTCGTATTCGTACCCTTAACTATTGACTGCCTCGTTGGTGTAGTGCTCATGTGGTTCTGGGTTCAAATCCCAAAAATCCCTAATAGGAGGGTTTCACAGCGAAGAAATGTTCAATAGTTGGAAAAGAACTATTAATAATTATATTAACATAAAAAAAAACTAAAACTAAAAACTATAATTATTATACAGTTCTACTGCCGACGGTAGGTATCCTATAGTATCGAGAAAGCTAGCTGCCATTTTTCCCTGGATGACTTATAATAACAATACTTAGCCTTTGAGCGAGATGAGCACCTGTTCTTAGCGATCACTTTGCTTCCGATGATAAGCTACTCGTAGTTTACAAATAACAGAATATAAACATGACTTATAAATTGTAATTATTTAACAATGTATCAGTAGATATCCTTTTGGACTTACGACATAAAAACTTACAATTATATAAAACAAGGACACAGTAATTTGTTTAAAGATTTATACTTGACGCTAACGTGGCGTATTGGCTAGCAATCACTTGCACCGCTGAAAGTCGCGGGTTCAGTCCCGCACGGATTTAGTCCTTGTTAATATTGATGTATGTAAACTGACGTTTACTGCTTGCTGTTAATTTGAATAAAATAAATGACTTAATATTAAGAAAGGTATATTTAAGTAATTTCATGTATTGTCATGTCATGATTAATGTTAATAATTTTACAACGTATTCTTAGTAAATGCAGACGATCTTCTTTGTACTTATTAAACATTCTCATTACGTATAGGACTATTCTTACACAACATGACTGATGCCTCCTGGTTGATGAGTCATGAATGGAATTCAAATGTCTAAAGAATTCGTCTATTTGTGCAACACACTAACAAGTTGGCAACCGATGTATTTTTAGTAGTTTTTACGTGGTAGAGTCATGCTGCAGCTATATTAGTAGTATAGTTGTACGAATGGGTCGGCTCGGCCGGAGTAGGAACACGTTACCACAGAATACCAGCGTAAAATAGTAGCTCAACGTTGCTGTGTTAGATATGGCAAGTGTAAGGAACCGGAGACCCATTTTAGTGAAAACGAGGCATCCCATCTTAGTCCTTACGGGTAACAACGTATCTGCATTTTGATTCGTAATCGAGGATAGATGTATACGTCTATGGGCTACAGCAACCACTTACCATCAGGTGGACTGTGTGCTAGTTTGTAACCCTTATCCTATAAATTAAAAGAAAAGTTAGTAAGAATTACTTAGCCCACATCCGCTCAATGAATAAAAATTATCTCTCTTACCTAGTTTGAAGAACACCTGCCGCCCTCCCTCGATTGCGTGCACTAATCCCGTCACCACTACTCCCAACACCACTACACTAGGAAAGACATCGACGATTATACGACACGTGTTTCGCCTCTACACGAGGCATCCTCAGGTGATGTAGACGCAGAGTCTACACGAGTTTAATTGAGCGTATATGGGCGAAATAATTCTTAAAAACTTTAATATAATGGATTTCCACAAAGTCACGCCTGATTCTATTAATTAAAATAAATTAATAAAAAAATAAGACGCTCCTACCATGTCCTGGATTGTTTTTCTTAGTCACATCTTAAGATGCCCACGGGACGATATAAATTATTGTTTATGCAAACACTTGATACTCCATACTACTTAACTTGTGTTTACAATGGGGTGAGGCTATTATGGCTTAGCCAAAGAGTATACAATAACTACGCTTTAGACTTAACCTATATTTGTAAATCAATGTTAAGGTTTAATGGAGATAGCTTCGAAAACAATGTGACAGTAATAAAAGTTACCACCAAACAACCCTCCGCCAAGAAAATGTATTAAACTCAGATAAGATCAGGGAGTATCGCTTAACTTTGCATATGGGGCCAATTAGGCCCGAATTCGTATAATTCCGTAGATATGCGAGTAAATAAATTAATAAAACAACCCTAAGTGAAGGGTTAAGATTTAAACGGTCATGATATGATCTTTAACTCTTGGGGTTAAATTGTATTGTATAATTTCTGACTAATATTCCAAGCATTATAAGGTAACTTTACCTTTTTTTTAAATAGCGACCAGCGTTATAGGTTTTATCTTGCAAGAACGCTGGTTATATATGATAATTTTATAAAATCTAGTTTTTATGATTAAAACGTGGAAAAATTTCTACCTCTGAGGGTGCGAAAGTAAGGGAGGAAGTTTATATAAGATATATATAAGATAGATATAAGATTAGACGACATTTTAGTTGCTATCTTGAAATTATGATGTTCCTTAATCGAGTCTAACCCGACTAAGGGTAGAAAAATAAAACTTTAAAAAAAGTCAGAAGCCGAATTCAAAGAACTAAAAATAAAAAAGTAATTTCGGCTTAACAGTCTCTGAAGTCGGGGTTTTATTTCCTCTATATAGGTGCTATGTCTTAGCTACGTCTTCTGAAGCTGTTTAGTGCTTCTTTTAAATCAATTTTAGTTGTTATACTGGCTGATACCCGGCGCGTTGAAACCGCAAAAGAAATAATCGCGGAAATATCGTTTTAAATTTAGAAGTGATATTTTTAATTAGCATGATAATACATTCATTGAAGTTGAATGATATATAATTTTTAAATAAAGTTGTCGGTACGACACGCGCCCATTTGCTTTAAGTTTATTGTACTTTGATTATAACAAATGCAAGCAATAAGTTGGCAACGTTTTACCCTAATCTGCCGATTTATGAATAAATTGAATATTTAAAATAGTAAGCAAGGTGACTGAAATCATCGTCGTTCATCATATGGTAAAATTTTATATGGAAAAGTAAACTCTTTCCACAATAAATAGACAAATCGGCTGACTAATCTCGGATATATAGTGTGTCAAATTGACTACTCCTTTTTTTTAAATACCCCGATACCCCGAAGAATTTCCCGCTTATTTCCAAGCGCGACGCTCGAAAGTCTATTTAATTTTTCGTCTTTTTGGGGGTTTGGCGGGTTGACTAGATTGACTGATTGATTGACACGGCCGGACGTATAGCTGAGAATAGTAGAAACGGCTTCCTAGGACCTCAAAACGTGGAGATCTGATAAAAACACGCATTCTCAAAATTGGAACGAAATCTATAACACCCTACTTTTGAAAATTATTAATTTTTAAAGCGGAAAGTTAAAAAAATATTTTAATTAAGCGAGATCCGTAAATAGTTTTATTTGTGGTGACGATTTTACATAATATGTTCTTAACTAAACCATTCATAGGCAAATGACCATTTAATACCACTTACAGACGTCTTATACATTACTATTGTTTTATATTAAAACAAACGCCGTAAAGCTTAAATAAATAGTGAGTAATAACCATAAACAAGATGTTATTTAATATTTTTAGCAGGAAACGACACGCTATTAATGCGCTAAGCCAGCCCCGGTAGATATAACATGGAACTTTGAGACGGATATGAGTTTCGGGCCCGAGTGAGCTGATCAGGAATTCTGCGCACGGTCTGGCGAACCCCAGCTTCGTATAGTGTAATGCGGCTGATCCACTAGTAGGCGAACGCTATCAAGAAGCGACGCGACGGTTCGTTTATTTTGTTTATAAGTAAAAATTCATGTAATAATAGGTAATAATATTTAGTTTTATGGCAATGACATTTCAAAAGTAATCCTTACTATATATATGTATCTACATACATATACAATATCTTTATCTATATCTATATACATGCAAAGTTTCATGATCTTATTTAAAGTATTTTATGAATAATAGCGGTTTATTGTTCAGTTTGGAGGTAACTTTTGATTTTTTTTTCTATCGAGAAAATTTTACGGAATCGTGTTTTCGTCTAACATAGTCATTCACATCACATTAATCGTCAACTTTACCATATATTTATTTTAAAATTAATGCTGCAATACTTTCGGCATAACGGAGGATCTTGCTAAGCCATTTGAGGTTATATTTCCCCTTAATAACGTAATCCTTATATGATATACGCCAAAAAAGTTATTTCTTAAAAGTGATAGAAAGGAAAATGAATGAGCAAGAAGTTCTTAACAATAGAAATTGATAAGAGAGAAAAATCTATTTTCTAACATTTGGGTAGCTTGTAGATTTTATTAATACAGTGATATATTATAATATCATAAGTAAGTTATGTAAAGATAAGTTTATCCATCAAGAAAAAATCCCTTTATTAGACAATAATATATGGATGAGGCCTATATTCAGCAGTAGGCCTTTATAGACTGTATAGAATAATGAAAGTTTATTATTGGAGTATATTGAAAGCAACAGATTAACGCGAGCACAGAGACACGTCCGAGATAAAAACCAACTTGAGCATTGTTTTATTAGCGGTTTTCGCAATATATATTTGACTATATTATGCAATATTTCTTTTCCCCAACAACTTCTCCCCAATGCTTTCTTTCTCCAATGAGAAAATGATAAAACAGCATTCATTAATTTCAGTAGAAATGTAAAAATATAAAAGATGGTATTCTATAAGATCGTGGTCTTACCGCGGTGGAGCCGACCCATTCATGTTCTGCCTAACCCCAAAAAGTTATTTCTTAAAAGTGATGGAAAGGAAAATGAATGAGCAAGAGTAACAATAGAAATTGATAAGAGACAAAATCTACTTTCTAACATTTGGGTAGCTTGTGGATTTTATTAATACAGTAATATATTATAATATCAAAAGTAAGTTATTTAAAGATAAGTTTATATATCAAGAAAGAATCCCCCTAGAACGCAATATATGGAGGAAGCCTATATTCGGCAGTAGGCTTTTATAGATTGTAAAGAATAATGAAAGTTTATTATTGGAATATATTGAACGCAACAGATTAATGCGAGCACAGAGACATGTCTGAGATAAAAACCAATCTGAGCATTGTCTTTATAGCGGTTTTCGCAATATATATTTGACTATATTATGCAATATTTCTTTTCCCCAACAACTTCTTCCCAATGCATCCTTTCTCCAACGAGAAAATGATAAAACAGCATGCATTCATTTCAGTAGACATGTAAAAATATAGAATATGGTAATATGGTATTCTATAAGATTGTGGTCTTACCGCGGTGAAGCCGACCCATTCATGTTCTGCCACGTAAAGTGTAGCGTAGTTCTAATACTTAGGTTTGTGACCCATACCTAGTTGTTACCCCTCCCGTTGTCGCCCATGAGCACTAAGATGCAACGTGCAGTTACCTCCCATTCTCTACGCTTACCATTTGAAATACAATCAGAGAGGATTATGCTGGTATTTAACGCGGTATAATAAAAGAACACTGCCCTTTCCATGTTCAGCTGACAGCTGGTAGCCCAGCTGCATTACTGCAGCTCAGCTCTACCATGAATGTTAATGTCATGTCGTGTGCTCGGGGGGATTTGTGTAAATGGCGCAAAGCATAAATTAGTAGGTACTCGGAATAATTTTTACCGCAAATTTTGCTGCATGAAAAACCATCATTCCATTTCGTCCTGTGTGTTACGTAAGAGGCGACTGTGAAAGGACACAAAATACTTCCGATAGATGGCGTTATAACAATTTCGTTTCGTCTGACTCAATAAAAGAAAAATACTCTAAACGGCGACGGGCGAGAACGTCAAAGATGCGAGTTATCTGCTACTTGGATAGTAAATGAGTAGGTATACCAAGTGATAAAGCAACAGGATGAATTAGAAGAATTAAGTAACGTAAATTTGTAACTTTCTAGACGCGAATGAAACTACCTAATTTTATAAATAAACAGAAATAAAGATATTTCTTGTTTTTACACGAATGCTCTATTATAAATTGAAAAAACACAAATGACGGATTTTAACATGTTTTAACTTAATTTTTATTTAATAAAATTTTTGTTTAGTCATTTTTAATTAATCTAATTTTGTTTTTGATTTCCGACGTTCGAATGCTTTACAGCACCCATAATCACAGAGATGATTGAGATATTTGACGTCCAGATAGTTAACCTGTGCTCACTTTAACTTTTAAATATTTCAATCTTTCAATCTTGTGGTGGAATGCTTGGGCTTGGATTTATTATATACGGGATCGAAATCGTAACGGAAACTTTTAAAAGATTACACAATCTTTGGTAATTTTTAATTGTAGATACTATACTTAGAACTCTTTATAACTTTAACATAAAATAAAAGAATTTAACATTCGAACAGTTGAACAAATTACCGTGAACTTAAATTCATACAAATTGCTGCTAACAATTTAAAAAAGCTTTATTACGTTAACACCTCCCCTTGACTACTTTAAGTGCAATACATCACACAGTCGCTTACCTAGAAATAAACCAGCGCATGCCAGAATACCCTTTACTGTATTTACATAAGGCAAAGGTTAGCTTGTACACTATTAGGCACAGCTCGCTCTATAAGGTTTACTGTACATTTTTCTCGCTTCAACGGTTGTGTTGCATTTTTCTTTTTCTCCAATAAGGGCGTAAGTGAATTTTTTCGAGTCCGCTCCGGAACCTAATAACGTGGGTAATTTTTCAATTGGCCGTATTGAGCTGGCAACGCGTCTCAAGGATACATGGCCGGTGTGTTATACGAAAGAAATATTTTTCGGGATGAGTTAGAGACATTTTTATAATTATCCACAGTCTACAGTGTAGACTCTATACATATTACACAGGGGTTAACTGAACATATACTATAGTGTATAATATAGTCATCAAATATTTTCCTACGTAAAGGTCAATATTAGCCCTATGTTTAAATAATACTACATAGTTTTTTTTTTACGGATTATATCGCATATATTAACTTTTTTATATAGCCGATGTTTCAAGCACTTTACAGCACCCATGGTCACGGGGTGGAATATGGATTAAAAGTAGATTAAAAGTGCCATAGTAACTGCGGTTAACTATGACATCTAGATGTTGAACGTTTCAGTCCCCCTCCCTCACGTGACCATGGGTGCTGTAAAGTGCTCGAAACGTCGGCTATATAAAAAAGTTAATATACGCGATAGAATCCGTAAAAACTAGTTTTATTTAAATGTGTAGTGTTGGCGTAAGTATAAGAAATCATTATTGGCCGTATGATGGCGTATAGTCACTACTGATGTAATAGGTATAATCCGTAAGTTACTATTTCAGCTGTATAACAAGTGACACAACTGATCAGTAAGCTGACAAAGAGTCGGTCATATATCTCGAAGAAACCATAACCAATGGGGAAGAGGATCTTGTGTTGCAGCTTCGTACCGGTAAGATTAGTGTAGGGTGGCCATTCCACTAAAAGGAGTGACATACGAGGTCGTCCTAGAGGGTCAATACTGTGTTTTATGGCATTCCTTGGACGGATACCTATGTTAAGCAGGAATGATGATGACATAAAGTCTAATGCATTTTAAAGTTTACTGGTAGTATTACGTTTGCTGTTCTCTGACGTCTTAAACTAATACGAAAAATAATAATTAAAAAAAAAGAAATCAGAAATTTGAAATTGGAGGAAGAAATTATAAAGGAAGATCGGACAGAGTAACTAACCAGACCTATCACAAAACTATCGCCAATAATGTACATAAAACTTAAATTGATTCAAATTAAAAACACTCTTTCCATCAAAAAAGATCTCATCATCATCAATAAAGATAATGCTTATTAAACCTATAAAAATCCTAAATTTATAAAACATTACATTTAATTTACAGGTAGTAAAGCGAGTAAATACATCATAAGGGGAAACACTTGCCTTAAAAAAAATCACTTTTATATTCAGTAGGGTCATAATTTAATTAAGGGATAATTTATAATTTTATAAATAATAAAGGTGACAAAGGAGCAAACAGTCCACTTGATGGTAAGTGGATACTGTGGCCATTTACGTCTATCTTCGATTAAGAATCAAAATGCAAATGCACCCCTGAGAAGTAAAATGGAATGCTTCATTTCCGGAAAAGAGGGTCTTCGGTTCTCTACACTCACCATACTACGTTTTATACGTGGTAGAACCATGCTGCAGTTATATTAGTAATATAGTTGTAGCACGAATGAGTCGGCTCGACCGGGGAAGAACCACGCTCTTGCAGAATACCAGCGTAAAATAGTAACTTAATGCTGCTGTGTTTCGTATGGTGTTAAATGCAGATGTTAAGTGCATCTGCGTTTTGATTCGTAATCGAGGATAGATGTAGATGTCTATGTACCACAGCAACCACTTACAATCAGATGGACTGTGTGCTTGTTTGTCACCCTGTCCTATAAAAAAATACTAATCAGCAACATTGAGCTGCTATTTGACGCTGGTATTATTTGAAAGCGTGGTACTTTTCCCAGGTCGAGCCGAACCATTCGCGCTACAGCCGTAGTATAGCTCTGGCATAGCTCTACCACATGTAAAATCTTATAATTTCTTTATCATTCTCTTTGTAATTTTATTTGATGAAAATTTTTCCATTTTATAATTGAAAAATTATACCCAGGTCAAATTGTAAAGATGTTAAGTATTTAACAATTTGATTCATTTTACTTTAACAAGTAATTATATTTTTTACGAATTTAAAAACTTCTTAGTGCTTTAATGCATTGCATCATCAACAATTTACATACACTTTTTTCTCTCCCTTAAAGGCACCTGTTTTCTATGCGTCTCTGCCTAGCAAATTTGCATGCCACCTGCCTAGTTAAAAGTGCAAGTTAGTTTTGATAAAAATAATTCAAAAGTATTTTTGCTTATTATCTTGACCAATATACATACTTTATAAAGTTATAACTAATACATACTATATATATTTAGATTATTCAATTTTTTTATCTAGTGAATTTGAACAATAAAAATATATTTATCGTAATATATAGCACAATTTAAAAATATCAATCAAAATATTCATACATTAAAGGTACAAAATGACACTAATAACTGATAACATAGTAAAATAATATTATTGAAATAAATAAAGACATAATAAATGTTTCAGTCAGCAATAACACAACAGTTGTACACGTTTTTTTTAATTCAAGGAAGGGAATAGAAAAAATAGCGCTTGTCAATGACATGTTGACAGGCGGTAAAATTTCTGCCGTCCCACAACCGAACGCTCCAGCTAATTTTAACAAGAACCATTAAATGAATAGACAAGACAAACAAACGTAATTTTAATGAGTTTAATAATTTTTATGCTGTTTAAAATTAATAAATTATAGATAGTCATGTACAGTACAAAGCTTTTGTATTTGTGAAATAGTTTTTTTAAAGTTTAATTTAATTTAAATTTATCACCATAAAATGAAACAATACATCTATTAGCAAAAACAAACAGTAGAATGGTCGCTTTTATTTTCCAAAATATAAATTATAATGTCATTTACACTTTTTTCCGTGAATTGGCTTGAAGTATCGTGGCGGATGGATACTTCAGACCAATTCATACCTATAAAAATAAATAAAATTGAAGTATCTATTCGTAATATTATAATTACAGCTTTTTACTAAATTCATATGAAGTATAACAAAATACTTATAACAAAAACACAATTTTTAAAAACTTTGCCTATCGAAACGAAACGGCTGGACCAATTTTGACAGGACTTTCACTGGCAGATATCTGATGTTGTATGGAGTAACTACATTTATTGAATTTTAGAAAAATAAAAAATAATTAATTACACGCGAGCGAAGTCGCGGGGAACAGCTAGTTCATAGATAAAAATATTGGATAGATTTTATTTGTGAGGATCACATAAACACAGCAGCAATCACTGATAACTCATTCGCATACACTTATTAAATATAATCGGATAAAACATGTGAAAAACCACGGTGAGCCCAAACCCAAAAACTAAATATTTGTTTTTGCACAAATATTAACTTCGATTGAGAATCCAACGTATACCCGCATTAAAGACAATACTGCACGAAAACTACAAATATTTTAAAGGCCAAGTCTTAATCATTATAAGTCTACACTACACCCCTCAGCTGGCTGTAACGAGGGCAATCTTGTGGGTGACTCAAAAGTAAAAAAATAAGTGGAAAATTTTCTTTTTAAAACATGACTTGTGCATTATGGTGGACAACATTTTACTTAATGGAAACGACAACTGAATAGAAATTGCCATTAATTTAGTTATTATTAAATTAGATAATAATTAATGTCTCATAAACGTACGAGACAAAGCAAGATTCGTCTCATCCCGGTATTACAATAGAAACAGAAGCAGGAACTCTTTTATTCAATATAGATTATATAACTAATACACATTGAAAGTCACACTTATGTTTAATTTACCACTGGCTCGAAATAAACCTATGTAGGTCCTGGCCACCAGCAAGAAACCTTGCGAGACTTCTTTCTTGAAAAATAAATACGCTCGAACCTACGTTACGACGTTTTCGAGCTCTTCAAAATTTTTCGAGTTTTTTTTTTTATTTTGATGTGGTTTGCGGCAATAGATGCTGTTTTTTGAGATTAACAAAAACACTTTTTCGAGATTTCTTTCGACAACGATATCTCTCGAACGAATCACCTTTTTTATATAGAATAAAGGTGACAAACGAGCACACAGTCCACCTGATGGCAAGTGGATGCTGTGGCCCATAGACTTCTCTACGTTTATCCTCGATTAAGAATCAAAACGCAAATGCGTGGTCACTCCTGAGGACTAAGATGGAATGCCTCGTTTCCAGTGAAAAAGGGTCTCCGGATCTCTACACTAACCACACGAAACACAGCAGTATTAAGTTGCTATTTTACGCTGGTATTCTGTGAAAGCGTGGTCCTTCCCCGGTCGAGACGACCCATTTGTGCTACAACAATAATATAGCTGCAGCGTGGCTCTACCACCTATATCTATCACCTATAAAACCCAAAAGTAACAGTTTACAATCACATATGTTACACAATTTACAATATGACACAAATTAGCAACAGCATGGTACCGATCATCTTTTTATTCTCATTAGTAATAACTCTTTTTATATAAACTTTGCTTAATGAAAATTTTCAACTTGAGAACACCAAATTTTGCATATTTTCTGGATTTTGTTGTAAAAGTATATCGCCACAAGAATAAATTACTGACTCGGTGGAGTCGAGCAACTGGTAATACTTGTGTCTGTTCTTAGTATTTACAGAATGAATATCACTTGTTTTTTTTTTTTAAAAACCACTTTTATTTTTGTGAACATGCATTACATTTTCGTAAATTTATAGAGAGGTCAAAGTAAATATATAAAGAAACTTCCTTTAATTTTTGTCTGAGCAACTCTTTAGGTTTTAAATCATAGACTGTTTCAATGACCCTCTTCTGTAAAACAAATACTATTTCAGTGTCAGTCGCGTGTCCCCATAGCAAAATACCATATGACATTATGCTATGGTTACAGCCAAAGTGAAATAGTCTAGTTGTTTCAACACTGGTTCGCGTAGTGTATATATTCTTTGACACTGGTAAGATATCTAATCTTTTTTACAGCATAAGCTGCAGAACTTAGTCTGCTTGCAAGTATTGAATATGGGGCCCCAAAGAATCTTCGCATCTAGTGTGATTTCAAGACGAATGAAATTATTCCAAATATCCCAAATCTATACCACAGACTATGTTAATATTGCCATATAGAATATATTTTATTAGTTATAAAATAATTTTACTGATTTCCATATTTTTCTTTAAATTCTTTTAATGAGGGGCTCCAGTGGGGACCCCATATATTAAACCTAGTTTTTAGAATTAACTCTTTAGTATATTATGCAAACAATTTGTAGTCTTGGTCATTCATTCATTCATTCATTAATCGCAGACTCTCAAAAGCTGAACATTAGCCTCCATATATTGTCTCATAGAAGAGATATGTGTCCTATATAGTTGTCACGCTTGGTGAGTGGGTCGACGACAGAAGTTTTTTTTTTAAATATCTTAAGCTATTATCAGGAAGATGCTGCTGTCCCTTTCCTGTTGCAGTTTCCCTCTGTCCACTCTAAACGACACCCACGAGATAATACGGGGTCAAGAGTGTTGCTAGTGTTGAAACATATACATTGTTTTTTTTTTAAGTTATTTCCATATCTGAATGTCGTATCGAATTTAGACATGGGAATCGCGATTGGCATTGATTTATAGTAGAGGGCCTTAAGAGTAACATATTACCTTAATCCTAAAGACTATCACCTAAAGTAATATTTAAACAATTCAATTCAAAAATCAAACAATGAAACAAAAAAAAAACAGATTTTCGTAATTATCCGAAGGATTAATGTTCGATATTTATTCGATTATTAGCCATGAATAAATAAAATAAGTACACATAAGGTATATATTATATCTATATAAATAGATATAGTGTATATGTTAAGTGTATTTGAGATAAACTTAGATATATTAAATTTATTTATAAAACTAAACCGCGAAAATTTATACATTAAATTAAATCGATATGGTATCGAACATTCACCAACAAACAAAACTAAATTTGTCTTAGGCATCAAGTATTCGGTATTTTGATCGTCAATCCGCAAACCAAGTGTAGCTGTTATGGCTAATCCATTATACTACAGGCTAAATAATAATTTGATTATAATTTTTGTGCATGACTCCCGCCACTTTAAATGGCGCCAAAACTCTTATGGTCGCCACACACGGTCAGTTCAACTGATCATTCCAACTGATCAGTTCAAACTAAAACTGTTGATATTTTTTAAAATATCGGATTTTCCATATATCGATAAATAAACTTACATGTAAAACTCCGATATTAATATATTTATAATGGTCGATATATCGAAAATCCGATATTTAAAAAAATTTCAACAGTTTTAGTTTGAACTGATCAGTTGGAATGATCAGTTGAACTGATCGTGTATGGGGTCCACTAGTCTTTAAAACGCCGTTTGTGATTGTCAGGTCAATAGTCAGATAAATTAGTTTTTCAATCATGGGCAAAGCTAATCGTATTACGCTAATGAGGCGGCTATTTTGTGGATTCATCGTTGATAATTAATATTTCACTATCGTTTTTAATTTGACAACCAGTTACCACATAACTTTTTTTTTAAATTTAATTACATACTCTTTTGTAACCAATAAAATGATAGAAATCTAAGATAGTTTTTGACTTATTAAATTACTTCTTTATTTAGTAGTAGCTTTGTGCGTGTCGTTATCTAAATAGTGATTTGTTCTAGATTTTAATACCTACGAAAAAGTTTGCCCGTTCCTTTGTGATCTCCTCATAACGCCTTGACGGAATTTGTAGTGGGAGTAATCGTTACATTTATCTTCATTTTTAGCGCGATAAGCTTCATTTAAGTGATGTAATACCAATATGACCTTCGGCCTCGTAAAATACAGTATATCGCTGGCTTGACCCACATTACGACGAACATGTCCTTTTATTAGTTAGTAAGACCACTGCACTTGGGTTCTTTTTTATTTTGTATACAGCGTTATTTTGCAATAACTGCCCAAATTTGCAAAGAAGCTTCAGAATAAGTAATATAGGCAAATTATGGTGAAGAAAAATATATTGAATAAAACTAAATTTACGGATTTTATCGATTATATTTAAGAAATCATTAAGAAAAATATAATTAAAAAAGCACAAAAATTCTGTCCTTGATTTTACAGCGCACGCACACATTCTTAAGGGTCGATCGGTAGGCAAAACTCTGTTGCCCATAAAGCACATTGAATTTGGAATAATTTCAAATAAATTTGAAAGCCTTATTTACTCGTATTTTCAAATACTGCAATAACGGTATATATATCATTATTTAAATATATGAACTGAAGTTTAAAATTTGGCTACACTTTAAAAAATAACCCTGTACTCGTATAAGTATTATGTAACTCTAAAATATAGAATTTAGTTCTTTGTATGTAAATCTAGAGGGGGCCCAGGAGTGGAACATAAATAGGCTGTATCTTTACTTTACTTCTCAAATGAATGCTGTCAAAAGATAAAAAAAGAACAACGCTTGTTTAAATGTATCTTTTTTTAAGGAGAATGGAGTCACGCGTAGCTCGATTCAAGGCCTTTCGAGTTCATTTCCGGAACTCATGAGAACCGAGCCGTAGTTGGTTGGACAGTTAAGTGGCATTAAAACAATGAATGGAAGAAGAGACTGTCGACCAAATAGACGGTAGTCGAGGTATGCGCTCATTCTGTACGACGCTTACTAGCTCAAAATGGCGCACTGTATGTTTTGGTACTGTGCACTAACAGTTTGTCATTCAGTAATTTTAATGGAATAATGATGAATAAATAAGAAGATGGGAAGCAGCATAAGTTAATATAAAATATGTATCTTATATATCTTGACAAAACGTAGCATATATACATTTTTTTAAGATAAAGGGTTGTTTGAAAGTTTTAGTTTGATTTTATAGCGTTATACTCAACATTTTGCTGGGATTCGTTTTTTGTGTTTTTTTTAATAGAACATGGGTGACAAAGGAACACACAGTCAACATGATGGTAAGTAGATGCAGGCGCGAAAACATCTACATATATCCTCGATTAAGAATTAAATTCGGATGCGTTGTCATCCCTGAGGACTAAGATTGAATGCCTCGTTTATAGTAAATTGTAAAACAAAATTATCCATAATTTCCTGATTTTATATTGGGTACCTGATACGGTGCAGTGGTGGTGTAAGAATATCCACTATCCCATTACATCCAATGGGTGTCGTGAGGTGTGACGAGGGGAAAAAAACTAGGAGATGGGAAGCAGCGTCTTCCTAATAAAGACTTGAAAAGAAAAAACTGCAATTGCAAATCCGTCTGTCAAGCGTGGCAACTATGGCAAATATCCCCTTATGACGAAGTCCAATGAGAAGCCTATTATCAGCAGTGGACTTTAATAGGCTCTAAATATGAAGAAGCAATAGTATCTAGGTACCTCTTAAGTAGAAGGGGTCTGTAATATATTATAGTACCTATAAGTAATTTAAAACTAAAAATATTATAACTATGCCACCTTTCAGAAAATATTGTTTATGAAGATTATGAAAAAGATTCTCGAGAGACAGTGTTGTATCGGTAAGTGAATTGTAGGACAGTCCCCCTTTAGATGGAGTGACAACCTGGAAAGACATATAGTAAATCGATATATGCAGAACAGAGTTTTATGAAGTTACTTGACGGAGGCCATTGTTCCGCAGCGGTTTTGTAAAGGGCTGTAATGGAAATTATTATAATAAACACAAACAACAAATAAAAATACAGAATATATAAATAAAATAATCATTCAATCAATTAATTATAAAGGTCACGAATAATTTAGTTTTTTTTTTCAATGAATTATTAAATTTTGATCAATTTCAACACGGACAGACTAAAATACAGTTTATAGTAAAATAATTTGAAACATGTAGCTCTAGAATGTAATCAGAGGCTTTGAATATATGCATAAAAAGCGTAAATTTAGAGTAAAGCAATCGGATTCCTTTTTGTCGCGAGTAATGAACGAGGGCGTACCAGTTCTTTTTACAAGTATCAAAACCTAACGGTCCGCGCACGTCCCGGCGTCAAAGTCGCGCTCTAAAGTCACGTAGAGGCGCGGTCAACCGCACGTACACCAATCATCTGAATCGCGCCCGCGGAGGTATACCTGACCCTTTCCCACCTATACGAAATCATTGTTTTCTTTCTCAGCCGCAAAGAGTATCCACCGGGAAATCTGGATGGCATGCAGGGTTACAAAATTTGTCTAAAGAAAATGTAAAATACTTTTTAATAGAATATGGAGTCCTGACTTATTTGTTTAACATTTCAAATTCATTGAATAATAAGGTAAAAGTCCATTGCTGAACATAGGCCACCCCCTAGATACAGTCAGGGGGGAGGGGGGCCGATATTTACAATAGTTACCACACTGCCATTGCGGATTGGCAAGCGTAGTTTTTTTAAGTTGTTTTCATGAAGACGCTCTTACCCATGTCCTGGTTTGTTTTCCATAGCCGCTTCTGACGACACCCACGGGACGATAGAGGTAGTGGATATAGTTACACCGTCACCACACGGTTAAATTATGTTATGTGTATGGTTAAAATATGATATAAACTTATTTAATAACGCATATAAAGTGTCAAATTAAAAAAAAAACAATTTCAGGTTGTATAAATTTAGCATCGGAGCCGTGGTAGATCAGATGATTAGCGCTCGCTGTAAAGTCACATTACGCGAGCAGCTCGGGTTCGATCCCGACGACGCCAACGAAATTGTTAATTGTAATTTTAAGTGCTAATTTACCACGTGCTCGGCGGTGAAGGAAAACGTCGTGAGGAAACATGCATGTCTGAGAAATGAAAAAAAAATATTTCGAAGACATGTGAAGTTCGCCAACACGCATTGGGGCAGCGCGGCGGACACTTCCTTGCCCCAAAATGCTCTCAGAAATGAGAAGAGGCCTGTGCCCAACAGTGGGATGTATATAGGCTGTAACTTTAACTAACAAATTTTTTTAAATCTAGAAAGTTGTAAAAATCTACTAGGGTTCCTAAATTGAGACTTCTACATATATTATTATGTTGTTGCAAGAGTACAGAGTATGTGTAAAAGTAAAACTAAATAATGTATTTCAGGTTGAGGATGACGAGAATGAAGATGAAGAATTATATATAATATATAATGGGAACTCGTTGCTCCTACAGGGATAGGCTATTGTCTAGGACAGCTTAAAGGCTGATGTGATTAAGTATGTAAAGGGTTGTGTTCTTATAATTTTAATTATACACTTTTAAAAAGTTATTACTAATTAAAATGATGGTATCTAAGACAATTAATTTATATTCCCTTCGAAATTATTTAAACTGGCAACCCTGTTGAAAAGCTATCGCTGTTGAATTAGGCGCTTTGTCATTAAGGCGTTGATAGATTCCGTTTGATATCCTCCTTTGGAGTGTGACGGTGCGCTTTGGAATGAATGGAGTTCATAGTATTTTATAGATAGTTGAGTAAAAGTTTGAATGGCAGAGTCAGCAAAGATTTCGTCTCATCGCTTCCGATAGATGGCGGTAAACATCATGTGTACGCTAGATCTAGATGTAAAATATCTAGACAGTCGAGGAAACAGAGTCAAAGGTACAAAACGTTCGGTTCTGGTTTTAGGACTAGGACATAGTATGTGTGTAATAACGTACTTTTTTTAAGATCTATTGCTTAACTAAGTGCAATACATCATGCATTGCGTTTGTCACCACGCTGTCTGAAACAACCCCCCGATTTCATTTCAACGTAGCATGCACGACCGCTCATCGAACGTAGCACTCCGTTCGGGATATTCCTTCTTTTTGCAACATCTATTAAAAATTTGTAAATACTTTAAAAATATACTGCTGTTCTTTGCAGTACTCTAAAGTCAAGTCACATTTCAAGTAATACAATATTTTACCCCATAAATGATACTGTGTAGCCTCTTTTTAGATCCCTTATAAAAAAATTCAAAAATAAATATTCCAATGTTTCTTACCCCAATGTTAATGTAAAAGTTTTAAAATTAAAATATTTTGCTTTTCCATTGCAATAAAAAATAAAACATTTAGTATTTGAATAATAATTCTGTTAATGAAAATTACAGTTAAATTTAATTTTGAAAAGATTTTGTTCAAAATCAAGCATTTACTGGTGAAAGTTGTATAGTTTAATTGCTTTCTGGGGCTAGTTGAAGAATTTTTGAAACTGGCATTTATTAAAAGAAAATTTTAATAAAAAATCCAAAATCTCCGTATCCGTAATTAAAAAATAATTGCCTTAACAATTAATATATTCTTGCAAATGCAAGAATATATTCTTTAATAAAATTATGGCCAGTTTCTCCTTCCATAGAAGTCTGTCGCACAAGAATCGATGAAATCTTTAAAGGCGTTCTTACTGTTTCTTCGGCTTTAAAATGTTCGCCAACCAAAAAGTTATATAAACTTCAAAAAATGGAAGTCTGTTGGAGCTCGGAGTACGGTCTGGAGAATTTGGTAGGAGCCCTGGAGTTTGGTATCTGTGCTATTTCAGCCGACACCGGTTATGCAGTATGAGACCGGCTGCCTGAAGGAACAATTACGAAGAGCTGCTCAAAAGTAACTCCACCACATGGCAAGAAGTTATAGAGAATAACATCAATAGTAGACCATTAAACTATCACAGTAAGCTTCTTCTAGTCTAGACAATATTTCGTTCTCTGTTTTTTATATAGAATAAGGGTGGCAAACGAGCACACAGTCCACCTGTGGTAAATGGATGTTGTGGCCCATAAACATCTACATTTATCTTCGATTAAGAATGAAAATGCAGATGCGTTGTTACCTCTGAGTATTAATATGGAATGCCTCGTTTCTATTAAAAAGAGTCTCTGGTTCTCTACACTTACCAGACGAAACACAGCAGCATTAAGCTGCTACTTGACGCTGTTATTGTGTGAGAACGTGGTCCATCTCCGGTAGAGCCGACCCATTCGTGCTACAACCATAATATAGTTGAAGCTCGGTAGACCACGTAAATCCCGGTCAAAAAATTGGGCACATTAGATGTAAAATTTATTTGAATTTAGAATTCCTATAACAGTTTAAAGTGGCCAGTTTAATCAAACGGCAATTTCACAAATAACATTGAAGTAGTATGTACCTACGTACTAGAACAGCTATTTCAAACAAAACATGTGCGCTACTCTGTGTTCGCGCGGTTGGTTTTTTTATCATAGAATAAACATAGGTAGAATGATCAGTACGTAATAATAGATTGTATTGTTAAATAGGTAAATTATATCGAAAACAATTTTCAAATTTTGTCATATATTTTGTATATTATATTTGCTTATTTAATATAATATCACATAATATTATATCACACATTTTAATGATATTTTATCTGAATATTTTAAAATGGTATCTATGTCAAATATAAAAAACATACTATATGTATGTTTAACAAAACTTATTAATATAAAATTTAATTTTCATTTATTTATTTAGATTAGAATAAGAGTCATTCATAAATGCTGGGCACGCGAGAGTTAATAATCGAAGAATTTATTCCACTTTGACTTTGATGTGGAAACCTAAAAAGAATATAAAAAAATAATGAGCAGATTTAAATAGAAAAAATTGGCCTAATTATGATAATTCATATATGTTTCTACAAAAAAAGGTGTATAATAATATATTCGTCCTATACTTAAGTACCCACAAAAATGTCGCATATGAACAAATTAATTTCATAATCTATATTACATGACACAAGATGGCGTCTTAGGAATATTTTATTTATATTTTATTTTATTTATTTGTTTTATTATTAATTTATAATATTTTTTATTGATTAAGTCTCTTATTAACTGATGAAAGTAAAACCTTGGTTTTTACTGACATTTCTTGAATTATTTGTACACACGACGGCATATTTTTATTAAGAGATTTTTTAAATCAACACAACACGTGACAACTCTACAAGCGCCTAGCTAGTAACTGATTAAGGTGCGGTGTATGCAGCGCAGTTGAGTGGAACAGAGTAGCTGAATGCAGTGTCGCCTCTAGTACGTAGTACATAATAGCTCAATGACAAATAAAGACTTATTAAAACGGTTACAGTAAAAAGGTAAAGATGCTTATAAGTATGAAAAATTAATTATAAAGGGAAATATTATATTGAACTACAGATAAGATTCTTTAAATTCTTTCACTGATAGAAATCTATTACCTGCCTAGTATATTACATAGGTAAGTTATAGACATTAATATAGCAATATTTGTCAGAAACATTTAATAACGGAGAAGCGAAGCATGACATAATTTCAAACTGTACCGTATTTTTTGGCCTTTGCAGATCTAAAATCTCTTACATTATTAGTCACACTAGTTTCTCAAACATAAAAGACCACGTCCACCGATTTTTCTGGTCAAACGGACGGCAAACGGAACGCGGCTCTGCGCGGCCATCGTCGATCTATCAAAGATTCGCGAGCGGAATTACAAATCCGAAATGGCCAATCGCCGCCATCGTTCCAAATCGTCCTATGATCTTTCATCAAATAATTGAAATACAAGCGAATGCCTTTTGTATTACAGCTCTTTTTTGTTTTCTCCCCTTTCTCAATATTTTTACAGTAATAGTGTAAAATTTAACTTTAGTTATTTTTATATAGAATCGATTTTCAAATGACCAGTACAGAACGCACGTCAGTCGCTATAAACGACTGTTTTGAGAATATAAACTATTTCCTGTTAAAATGTCTCTTTCGCCCATTGTTGTTGGTTTCTCTTTGTGGTAATGGTGATGATGTCATATAATGCTTTCAAAGGAAAATCGTAAATATATTTCATTGTTTTATTTTAAATTTGTATAAGTTTTTTTCGCGGGTTCATCGTAACGGATGTACTTAAGTTAAATGGCAACGTTATTGCATAAAAAGTAACAATGCATTCATTATTACCATAACATCATGATGAAAACGTTTGCAAATGTTGAATAAATTTGTCATCCATCTTCTAAGGACTATTGTAAATAGTGTTAAAGCATTAATGTTTTCATTATTAAAATATTAGATATGTAACGATTAGTGTTTTGCTTATAAAATAAGAACGACAAACGAACACACAGTCCTCTTGAGATAAATGGATGCTGTGGCTCTAGATCTCTAAGCTAAGCGTGGATGCTCAGGCTGCTCCACCTGTTCTGGGGGCATATGGTGTGACACATATGTTTACTTCGCCAGCGTTGTTACTGATTCTGTCGCTGATGTGGTGCTTTAGGGAATAGAAGTCTTTATTCCATCATCTGTGGTAGGTATCTATCGGAGGCAGAACTATGCGATGGTTTGGTCACTCCTGCAATCTTGCATCGCGCAATAAGCAGGAGTTCTACAGGACCTGGGCTGATGCATTGACGTCTCGAGGTACAAATACCAGCACTCTTAAAAAGAAGTATAATTCCGCGTTCAAGTCCTTCAAAAGTGTCATTGCCAAGGCCAGAACAACCAGAGCATACCGGCAATATTGGCGAGAAACGAGTTCGACTTCCTTCGGGGACACGTGCATTCTGGTCTTTCGCCAAGGCTGTCCAACGGAACAGCAGGATGTGCTGTTTATCCAGCGCTCGGTGCGCAAAGTACTCCTCTCCCTGGATGTCAACAAGTCGAGTGGGCCTGATGGCATCCCTCCTATTGTGCTGAAGACGTGTACTCCGCAGGTAGGTACTTCTACTCCCTTGGCGTAGTTCCGAACTCATGGAAGACAACTTTGGTCCACCCGCTTCTTAAAGGCAACCGCTCAGATCCGTCTAACTACAGGTCTTTCGCTATCACCTCCTTGTTATCAAAAATAATGGAAACCATCATAAGCTGTCTGCTCATGAGGTACCTTGAGGACCACCAGTTGATTAGTGACCGCCAGTACAATTTCCTTCGGGGTCGCTCAGCTGGTGATCTTCTTGCTTACCTAACTAATAGATGAGCGGAGGCAGTAGAGTCTAAGTAAGCTGCCAGCTCATGAGGTACCATGAGAATCACCAGTTGATTAGTGACCGCCAGTACCGTTTCCTTCGGGGTCGCTCAGCTGGTGATCTTCTTGCTTACTAAGTCATAGATGGGCGGAGGCAGTAGAGTAAAAGCTTGGCGCGCTCAGCAAAGTGGTACAATATTTCGTGCCGCACACCGCAACTTTACAAGGCACAGGTTACCACATAGAATACTGTTACTATCTCTGGGCTGGGGCTCCCCAGCGCCAGCTCTTTCCGCTTGACCGCATCCAGCGTAAAACAGCTCGAATCGAAGACGACAGAGTTCTTTCCGATCGGCTTGACACTCTCTTGGCTCACTGGCGCCACGAGATATTGCATCCCTTTGCATTTTCTATCGTATTTATCACGGTGGGTGCTCTGAATAATTGTTCAGATTAATTCCAGTCGCCAAATTTCTTCAACGCAAATCGCAGCAAAACCGACGTTACACTCCAAATCATCTCGATGCTTGGCGGTCCACTACCGTGCGATTTACTAGAAGGTTTCGTATGAACGACAACTTTGTGGAATCGTTCACCACTAGCGATTTTTCCGAACCGATAAGACTTTTAGGACCTTCAAGAAACTAGCCTACTTCTTTTTAAAAGGCCGGCAACGCACCTGCAATTCCACCGGTGTTGCAGTTGTTCGTGGGCGGCGGTCGACACTTTTTATCAGCTGAGAAGCATATTCGTTTGTCTCCTCTGCTAGAAAAAAAACGATTTGTGGTGGCAGCTTCTGTATGCAGCTACCACACAGTATAATATATGTAACAATTAAACTCAAAAAATAACACATAATAAGTAAAATATTATATGCAGCTACTGATTGTACAACTTTTTAGTTATCAATAAAATATATAAATAAAATAGAAACAAGGAACCTTAAAAATCGAACATCATTATAAAAATATAATAAAAAACCATAAATCCAGTTAACAACCCTTCATTGCAGGTGGATAGAAGTAATTTATTCAAATAAATTTCGCGAAATTTTCACTACAGCGGGGTCTAGGAGGCCCCTGGGCGTCGTTTTACAATTCTTTTAAGTGCACCGAAGAGATTCTTTTGGTCACGAACCTAATGGAAATGCTAATAAAAATTTGAATGGTAAGAAATATAAAGAAAACGTAATTTTGAGTTTTTTTCTTAATATTGAAAACATTATATTACCTAGATAGAAAGCAGCGAACATTAAAAGCTTAAAACAGTTTGTAGTAATTTGATTAAGGTGTTTTTATTTCCTTTAAAAGCGCGGAATATAAAAAATCTTTCGAAAATAATAAATAACCTCTTTGTTTGCACTAAATAATCAAGCTTCCTGTTTATGAACGAGTTTTCGTCTTTAGACCATAAAAATCTACATAATATGCATCCTCGATTTAGTTTCGCTATGGAAGTTTGGCTATGGACGCCTTACTTATGAGCAGTTGTGTTTTTATAATTTTTTTATAAGTTTATTCAGTCACTGTATTAAAAGAAACAGCAATTTTACTCTGGTTTCCGTAGTGTTCCGACCTCAATACGTAATAAGTTGTATCTCGTCGCTCTCATCATCATCGTTATCACAGTCCATTGGTCTAAGTGTTTTAAATACTCCTTCATGGACTACCACAAAACACGGTCTTGAGCAACCTCCTTCAAACCACTCCATGCATGCCTTCTCAGGTACGAGGCTGCAACTTGGAAAACTTCGAGCCGGTCGATTGCCGCCTTGCCTTATTGATTCATAATGACTCAATCATGTGAAGAAACTTCGAGCTTAGTGCAACGAAAAGTTTTATTCAAGCCGCATTTTTTGCACTTTTTATATCTATAATTACATATTTCAAATGTTTATGGAATAAATAATCATAGATATATATAATATAAAACACTTAATGATATTCAATCTCTAACGGAACATAGTCGAATCTCTAAGGAAGTGGAAAACTCGTAAATAAGGAGCGAGATAAAGTCAGCATTATCGCATTCGTTTTAATTTCACTGGGCATTAATCATCGGCCACGGCGGCGCTGTGTCGCGAAGCCATTTGTTATCACGCCCGGTTCTTTTTAATTTGTAGCTGCATTTTTAGGGTTGACTTTTTATTATTTTTACCGTGAAAATATATATAGCCACCCAAGACTTTTTTCTTTGGTCTAATCTAATTTAAAGTTATTTAAAAGTCTGCGCGTAATAAATATTTTGCAATAATTGTTACGTAAGACTGAAGTGTTCCAGTTTTAATATCAATTAAGATCAAACCTTATTTTTTATAAATAGAACATTTTTTAGTTTATATATACATATTTTGAATAGAAAGTTATGGTAATTGAAAGATTTTATTTATATTTGAATATATATTATACTTTATGGAACCTGTATATAGAGAAATTTCATTGATCAAAGTGTTTATGGATTAATCATACCGTCTCAGAAATGAATGAAATGTTGACGAAGCTGTGTGTGTACTTTTAATATTAAATAAGACAATGTTTCTCCTTTAATTTTTAAATAATGTTAAAAGTCTACAAACTTTCCAAGAACTATAAAACTAAAATAAATATGAGGGAATCATAGGTCCATTCCATAAATATCTATCAAAATCTATTATCGCAATTCGAAGCTACCGTTCTCATGGGCCGAAGTAATAAAACGTCAAAATTATGATATGAATAAGCTGTTTTTTCATGAAGAACATAGTTGGAGGCTTGGAAACTTATACAAAGGAAGACTACTTTGGATTCTTCTGCTAGTTTGTTGGTTTTCCTAAAATACGAAAGAAGAACAAGGATATGACACTGATAAATGCACTAAATTTAAGAAATAAACAAAGCTATATTTTATTTTAAATCAATTCAAATTAATTTCAATTCGAACTTCAAAATAAATACCAGCTGTATATAACAACATATTTTCATAAGTAAAAGATCTTCTGTGAAAAAAGCTACCAAAACAAATAGATGTGATTTACATAGAATCTAAATTGTGTATATATATTACGTATATCTTGTGGAAAAAGAGGTTCTGGTTGGAAATAGGAAATGGACTGTAATTTGTATAGGCGCTGGCTGATTCTACTCTGCACCGTTGACTAGACAATATTACTAAGGTCGGACGTACCTGAATATACGAAGGCGGATGCTGCTGCTCTCGTGTGCTTCTTCGGGGATCCCAGCTACACGGATTTCGGTCACTCACGATGATCTAATTCGGGTAGGAACTTGCGATTGCACATATATTTGGGAGCGGCGTAAAACGTGCCCTTTTCTCACGGCGCGCGGCGTTGACGTCCAGTTAATCACGTGACGAAAAGATGTCCGTCACTTTAACTGACCAATAGTGAGCAAGCATCACATCGACCCGCGAAATACACGGACATCCAAACCAAAGCAACATTGATGTAACGGTTGCGAGTATTCAGCGCAAACAAACGAACAAATTTCGGCTGTTTATTAAACTAGCCGAACCATTCCTCCCGGCCTTGAAAGGGAAGCTTTCAAAGGTGTAATCATCTATCGATTTAAATTAATTTATTCTTACTTCTAGGAACCTTATTACAACATACTAAAGAACGTTTGTTAACTACTTATGTCTACTTAATCCCATTATCTTATCTATGACTTATTATCTAGAAGCTAATCTACCCTTTACCTAAATAATTTATGACTTTACTGAGTTGGTAATGGACACAATTTAACCACCGGTCTTTGGTAAGTACCGTGCTTAGTCCTTACCATTGCTACACGTATAACGTCATCTTTACCTTTAAAGGTTTGTGTTATAATGCCTAAGGGCCAATGTAAGGGCATGATGTTATCCTGTATTACTACAACAACCGTCCCTTCCTTAACTGGGAAGGATGGTGAGTTCCACTTTTGGCGGGCTTGTAGGCTATGAAGATATTCTCTCCGCCATCGCATCCAGAATGACTGTACCATCTTGTCTAAGAGCTCATATCTAGTTAGAAGATGCGGAATCGAATTATCAATATCAGGTGCTGGCAGGAAATCAAGCGGGATGGTATGTAAAAAATGAGCTGGCGTCAAAGCTGCTGGATCTGAAGGATCAGAGCTGAGCACTGTAAGTGGTCGTGAATTTAATATGGATTCAATCTGGCTTAAAACTGTTTGAAGCTCCTCAAAGGTAAGAATTTGTTGGCCGATAACCCTATATAAATGGGTTTTTATGCACTTGATGTTACTTTCCCAGCAACCACCGAAGTGTGGAGCATTAGGAGGAATAAGTTTCCATTGGATACGACTTTCTGCTAACTGCTTTTCCCATACTGGTTTATATTCATTCTTTAGAAAAGCGTACAAATCTCGAAGATAAGACCGGGCACCAATAAAATTGGTTCCGTTATCGGTATAAAAACATTGAACCGATCCTCGTCTAGCTAGGAATCGTTTCATGGCGGCCAAGAAGCAAGCTGTGCTGAGATCGCTTGCGAGCTCAATATGCACCGCTCGTGTAGTAAGGCATGTAAACAAGCAGATGTAAGCCTTACGGCTTTTTATACCTTTACCACGATATGGGGTTACTAGGATTGGGCCGGCATAATCGCATCCAGTATGTACGAAGGCTTTGACAACCGCTCGCACTCGAGGTTCAGGGAGGTCCGCCATCATAGGGAACCCAGGTTGAGGTTTAGATCGAAAACATACGTTGCATTTAGATATGATGGCTCTAATTGCACGTCTAGCAGATAATATCCAGTATTTACCACGGAGTACAGAAGATAGCAACCCTGGCCCTGTATGTAAATATTTGCAGTGGTATGAGCGTATGAGCAAGTCTACCACATGATCCTTACAAGGAAGAAGAATAGGATGTTTAAATTCGAAACTCTCCTCTGAGTTTGCCAAACGGCCACCCACGCGTAATACGCCATCCTTAAGGAATGGCTTTAATTTTTTAATAGATGAAGAAAGACATCCCCCTTTCTCCAAACGTTGAAGGTCATCACTAAAATGTATCGACTGTATTAGCTTCATAATTTCTAATTCCGTAAATTCCAAATCTGACTTAACTATGGGTCCCAGGGGCAGCTTCCTTATAAACTTGTATATGTAGCTCGCCACGTTAAGAAACCGTTGCCACGAAGAGTAATTACGTGCTAGCTTATACAGAAAAGGTTCTTCGATTGGTTTTATTATTACTAGGGAAATAGACTTAAGCTCCGGCGCGTCGGAAGATTCCTTTGGCACAAACGTTTTTATTGGCCATTCGACTTTAGGTAAATTGGCCCAAGGAGGCCCCTGTAGCCACAGGGGATGATTCATAAGTTGTGTAGGAGTTAATCCACGGGACAAACAATCGCACGGGTTTTCGTTACCCTTGATGTGGTAAAAGTGATCCGATGGTAAGTTGTCCTGGATTTTGGAGACTCTGTTGGCAACAAACGTGTGCCATCGGTGTGGAGAAGAATGAATCCAATTTAACACTACGGTCGAGTCTGAAAACGCTAACACCGAGTTAATTGGGTATCTACTCGAATATATTTCAAGAACCCCTTTTATTAATTTAGAAAGCAACAAGGCTGCACATAATTCCAGACGTGCTAATGAGACAACCTTCAAGGGCGCAACCTTTGACTTTGCGCAAGACAAAATGACAGTTGTCTGATTTTGTTTGACGTCTACTCGAATATAAACTGCGGCACCATAAGCCTTTTCACTCGCGTCTGCGAAACCCAGAATTGTTACCGAACATCCATGAACCACTCCAAGGTGCCGAGGAAATTTCATCTGGGCAAGCAGGGGAAGTTCACGTCGGAATTCATTCCACAGTCGTGTAATTCGTTGTGGGGGTTCAGCGTCCCAGTCTACTTTAGCAATCCAAAGCTCCTTGATTAAAAGCTTGGCATACAGGACTACAGGTGCTACCAAGCCCAAAACATCAAACAAACGTGCGACAGAGGACAAAATGTTTCTCTTAGTGCAAGGGCGATCATCTGAAATCACCTCGAAGGCGAACTCATCATCACGAGGACGCCAGTAGAGACCTAATATTTTCAAGGTATCGTCCTTGTGAAATTCGACGTTTTGCGACAAGCGATAATCTTCAGGAATATGTTCAAGCACCCTTGTGCTATTGCTACTCCATTTGACTAGGTGGAAGCCCCCAGCCTGGAATAGCCCGACTAACTCTTGAAAGGCAGAAATAGCTCGGTCGGAATTCATCAGTGAGCTAGCTATATCGTCCATGTAAAGATCTCTCTGCGCGACTTCTTTACCTATAGGGAAACGGTGACCCTCATCCTGTACCAGTTGCGAGACAGTACGAAGAGCTAAAAATGGGCTACACTTTAGTCCAAAGGCTACTCTATTGAATTCCAATGATTTTATTGGATTTTGAATATCTGAACCACCTTCTAAATTGTCATCCCGACTGAAGCGATATAAGATACGCTGAAAACGTCGATCCTGCTTACGGACGCCTATCCTAAGATACATCTGTCTTACGTCGGCTGTGATGGCAACAGGTAATAGTCTCATATTCATTAAGATTGTAAAAAGGTCGCGTTGAAGATTGGGACCGGTATATAAAAGGTCATTTAAGGAAAATCCGCTACTAGACTTAGCACTTGCATCCAGAACAGGTCGGATCCGTGTTGATACTTTATCCTCCCTAAGAACCGCGTGGTGTGGCATGTAAAAGTGTAGAGGATCTTTATCGGCTGTATCAATAGGAGATAAATAACCTTGATCCATATAATCCTTAATTACACTGTCGTACGCCTCTCTTAGAGCGGGCTGAGCAGAAAACCTACGCTCTAAGTGAAAAAATCTACGCCTAGCGACTTCCAAAGAATTACCAAGAAAATCTGGACTGAATTTGAAAGGTAAGGCTACTTCGTAGCGTCCGGAAGCAGAACGCGTGACAGTCTTACTATAATTTTCTTCGCATGTTTTATCATCAGCGCTAAAGATATGCTTAGGATCAATTTCATCGAGTTCCCACATTCTCTTAACTAGAGTCTCGACCTCAGATGTTGAAATAGCATGAAACGCTACGGTGGCTGGGGCTTGAGCCTGGATAACCGCTGGAGCATCTCCTAGAACTATGTATCCTAAAACGGTCTCAAGCGCGTCCGGAGAACCGGGTTCCCCGATAATTCTACCAGGTCGTAGCATCTCCGCAAAAAGACTTACACCTATTAATAAATCTATTTCTCCAGGCATACCCCAGCTATCGTCCGCCATGGGAATACTACGCAGATTTTCAAGGAATCTAGTATCGACATTACACGTTGGTAAATTACTAGTGATTCGATTTAACACTAGAGCCTGAATATTAAATTTTGTATTAGTGAATCGAGATCGAAAAGAAACATTTGCTGCCCCCCTTGACTATCTGTGATGAGCCACCTATTCCCTTCACCGTTACAGGTGAATTAGATTCGACCTTTAGCTTTAGTTTTGAACAACATTTTGTTGTTATATAATGTTTCTGGGAACCAGGATCCAGTAAACATCTAACGATTACATCGCGACCATTGCGACCCGTGGCATAAACCTTTGCGGTTGCGAGAACTTGCGTTGTTGATGATGAATCACATTTTGTAGAAGACAGCGAACAGTACGATACTTCTGGAATTCCTTCTCCAACCACTTGGTCAGAGGAAGACTCTTCTTCAGGTTCTAGTGAGTTCAGTATTTCACTAGTATCATGTTCCTCGTTTATGGCTACAGTGGCGGCGCACGACTGCGCTGGAAATGGTTCCCTTCCAAAATGAAGCAACGTGTGATGTCTGGCGTTACACTTGCGGCAAGAAGTGTTTGAGTTGCAATAAAAAGCGGTATGTTGGTTACTCAAACAATTAACGCAGTAACGATTGTCTTTAACGAATTTAAATTTTTCGGCAGCCGAAAGGTTAGCAAAAGGTTTACATGCATAGAGATGCGTATGCGCCGTGTTGTTGCAAAGCTTACATGGCCTAGTACGAACTTGGGTCTGCTGCGTGGAAACTAAGGCGCGTGGCGGCACGGTTAAACTCCGTGAGCTAGATGGGCGACCGCCCGAGTAGGGATGTGGTGCCATGGAACTGCCACGAGTCTGTGCTGAAGTGCTGGTTCGATACAAAATTTTTACCTGTTCTCGTAAGAACTTTACAAATTCGTCGTATTTAGGCATGCCCGTTTCACTACGAACTGATGTTTCGAAGCACTTTGCAGTATCGCAATCTACGAGCTTTAGGCCCATGTAAACAAAAATAAAGTCACTTAAATTATCTATATTAAGTTGTTTGAGTGCTGCGATCGTGGCCGCGTATTTATCTACCAATTTTTCTAAATTTATTGCAGAGGGACCGTTAATATTTTTTAATGCAAATAACTGATTTAGATACGTCGTAGCTAAAGCTCTGTTATCCTTATATTTGTCTAGTAACGTTTGCCAAATAATTACGTAATTATCTGCCGCCGGGACTATACCAGCACATATATGTTTTGCCTTTCCGGAAAGGTGGCTCATTAAATAATGAATACGTTCCGAATCCGTTAACGTTTTATTTTCGTGTATAACACGTTTAAACGTTTCGTAAAAATAAGGAAAGTTCTGTAATTCACCATCGAAAATAGGCAATTCAATATGAGGAATCTTAATGGTATGTTCCTGAGTAATTACATGTGTGACGGCTTGCGATTGTGGGTTTGGTCTCTCCATACTATTCAGAAGATCCTTAATAAAATAATATAAATCGTCAAACGCCGATAACGGCTGGTAATTAATACTATAATCGGGATCTACTTCCAAATTTAATAAATTTATATCATCAACCAAAGTTACAAATTCTTTACGTAATTGATCGACGGCGCGAGCTTGTGATAAGAAACTATGCCGTGATTTTTCATCTGTTTTCGATGATAGTTGAAAGGTCTTATTTATTTGTGAGAAATACAATTGACGCTTAGCTTCTAACAATTTAATTTGCATAAGGCGTCTATCATTTCCTGCACCCTTTTCCGTCATTTTGAATATATTTATTAGAACACGATTATATTACCCCAAAGTGAGTAAAAGTATCTTTGTGATTACGAATTAAATGTAAATTAATTTTCACGCGTGATTGAAGAAATATAAATGAGCAGGTTAGTTAATAAGTATTTAAGAATTTAACTGTATTTATAGTATATAAATATTGCGAACTCGACTAGAAATTCAAATCAGTTTTAATATATATATGTAATGCGCTGCATATGTTATGCACCTAAGAAAAGGTACGATACGGTATTAGATAAACCGCAAACCGGTCGTTGGCGCGACGCGGCTGCACGGCGGTGATTTCTACCCACTATATAAATTAAATCGAACCGATCGAAATATTCACGGAGCGAGATGATAATAATAGGTAAGTAAATTAAATGCGACAGCTGTCTAAAAGTCGATGCGATTAATAAGAATGTTTCTTAGTAATAAACATATAAATCGATTTTGTAAACGGCTGTATGCGATGCGGAAAAAACTTTTTATAGTAACATTTTACGAGTCAGCAACTAACAGTATAAAATAGTCGACATCAACGTAAGTATGCAGCAATAAGGTTCAGTATCAATTACGTCGCAGAGTCGAATCACAATCGGATTTACGTATTTAGTAATTCCAATCCAATTGTCATCCTGCTCGAAGGACCATTTTTTGGTTGGAAATAGGAAATGGACTGTAATTTGTATAGGCGCTGGCTGATTCTACTCTGCACCGTTGACTAGACAATATTACTAAGGTCGGACGTACCTGAATATACGAAGGCGGATGCTGCTGCTCTCGTGTGCTTCTTCGGGGATCCCAGCTACACGGATTTCGGTCACTCACGATGATCTAATTCGGGTAGGAACTTGCGATTGCACATATATTTGGGAGCGGCGTAAAACGTGCCCTTTTCTCACGGCGCGCGGCGTTGACGTCCAGTTAATCACGTGACGAAAAGATGTCCGTCACTTTAACTGACCAATAGTGAGCAAGCATCACATCGACCCGCGAAATACACGGACATCCAAACCAAAGCAACATTGATGTAACGGTTGCGAGTATTCAGCGCAAACAAACGAACAAATTTCGGCTGTTTATTAAACTAGCCGAACCAGGTTCAAATGATCAAATTTTTACGTGTATGATGTATCATTCTTCTGCGTAATTTTTAGGTATCGTTATTTAAACGTATATCTCGCTTGTAGGTAGTTAGATAAAATATTTTCCTTTTCGTTTTCTGAACTCTGTTGAAATATAATATTAATGTGTTTAGCCATGTAGTGACGAGACAAGAGATTCAACTACCCCATGTTAACCCACGGGAGTTGTAAGAGGTGACACAGCAAGTACAACAGGAGATGGGCAACATCATCTTCCTGATAACAATAAAAAAAACAGCGGTTGCAAGCCAATGACCCGCCTGCCAACCCACTAAGCAATATTCATTTCACGAGAGAGGTTATCTTCCTAATAACAATCAAAAATTGCGGTGCCAACTGCAAACCTACCTGCCAAGCAAAATACCTATATGGGGTATTCCACGAGAGAGATTTATGATCAGCAATGCACGTTGAGCTGTAATCATGATTATGATGATAATATCATGATCTTAAAATGTAATTTATATTAAAATAAAATCAGTTGATGACCGTGCTCTGATTGAAAATATTTTATTTACTTAACTAAACCTTTTTAAAAAATTGCTATAGAAATAATAATATAACCGCACGGCATTGCCGTCGCTAGTCAAAATATTTTTCAGTTGCAAGAAATGGCTAATTGATCACAAATATCTGAATAAAAGAGTAACATAATTAGGATTATGTTACAATATTTTAGTCTAAGGTCACACGTTAAGTGGATTCAAATACGTTAACAGCTCTTTTATTAATATTGACCTATACCTGTATTCACAATAAATAAATTTGAATTTGAATTGATGGCACTAAATCATATAGCAATAGATAAAATGTATTATGTTCTAAACAGTGGATTTGGCATGCGATATTTTACTGGGTAGTGGTTATAATGATGAAATGAACATCAAAATATTAAATCACGTGGCCTTGTCCACGTTATGCTAGCATTGTCCTTGCTTTAATGCGCAGGCGCCCGTTTTGTCAACAGTCCATTGTGGTGCGCGGGCGCCGCAGTTTACGACATCGTAAATCTACGCGAGCTACGACCGCGTCAGGGCTCACAGGTGTCTGTACCTGCGGCCGGGGGTTGCGTTTTTACATAATAATTTTCTTAGACATCATATCCCATTATCACACATGTAATCTTTAAATAAACACAAACTTGTCTCTGATATCCAAATAAATATCAATGAATTAAAACAAAAAACCAATAGAAATATTGCCGTAGATATATGTACAATGTTTTTAAGTAAACGAGCACACCGTCAACCTCTTGATAAGTAGATGCTGTGGGCCACAAACACGTACATCTATTCTCGATTAAGAATCAAAATGCATTGTCCCTCCCTCCCCAGGACAGAAATGGAATATCTCATTAGAAGTGGAAAGGGTTCTAGCAAAGCAACATTAAGCTGCTATTTCACGCGGTTATCTGTGTGAATGTGGTACTTTTTCGGTCAAGTTGACCTATTCGCGCAGCAGCCATTAGTGGTTGTAGCCTCGTTGTACAAAGTTATTTTTAAAAGGCCCTTTTAAATATCCATTCCTGGTAATGATTAGTTTGTATTTATATGCTATTTAATAAGCGATTAAAGTTCTGTACAAAGAAAATTAAAATTCAATATATTTTTACAGATTATAGAAACAAACTTGCATCTTAAGGCATAATTTTGGATTTCAATCCATAAATAATTAAGAGGGTGTTTTCATTTAGACTGTTTTTTGTATGTTAAGCGATATCTTCGACAACTGATAAACATTTTGAATGATTTTTTTTTCTTAAATAGGTTTTACTGCAAGGGTGGTCCCATTAAAATTTTAAGAAAAATCTCCACGCTTAAGGGTGTAAGAATTGTGGACATTTTTATTATGTAACTATTTTAACAACATTTTAGATGTTACCTAGAGCGTGTAAAATTAACACCGTCTCTAAATAATTAAAATAAAATAATAATAAAGAATTTTTACATAATAGAACGAAGGCGAGTTTTTTTTTTTAATTCTTCGAAACACTACGTTTTAACACCTACTTCAGAAGCTATTATCTGGAAATATTATACGTGGTAGAGCCACGGTTGTAGCACGAATGGGTCGGCTCGGCCAGGGAAGGACCACGCTCTCACAGAATACCAGCGTAAAATAGCAGCTTAATACTGCTGTGTTTCGTATGGTGAGTGTAGAGATCAGGAGACCATATTTTACTGGAAACGTGACTTTCCATCTTAGTCCTCAGGAGTGAAAATTCATGTGCGTTTTGAGTCTTAATCAAGGAAAATCGTAGATGTCTATGGGCCACAGTATCCACTTACCATCAGGTGGACTGTGTGCTCGTTTGTCAACCTTATTCTATAAAAAAAATATTATTATGTTCTTTGTACAGCCGCAGTTTAGTTTTTATTAAAAGTTTAGTTCGCTTAAGGACGCGTTTTCAAATCAACCAAAATTAGGGTGTTTTTCGGTACATTTTGTGACAAAACTAAACCAAATCAAATATAAGTAAAAACTACCATATATAGATTGGTTCTTCATCTGCAAACATCCGTAACTCTATTGTTGAAAATAGTAGTTTTTTATATTGTAAAAACGAACTTTCGTTGCCATTTTCTACAAAATTAACGATACCGGCTTGTGTTTCGGTACATGTTTTGGTCTATTATCAACATATTTAAAAAAATTTAAAAAATACTATAAGATGACAGACATATTCAATTAAAAAACCCTGGGTTTATTTTTTAACAAAATGTCACAAATAGTCGTAAAAAAAATAAAAACTGATGCACATTTTTTCACATATTTTGGTAATACGGATGAATCATAATCTATTGCAATAAGGGCTATTTTATTGTTGGTGCCTGCTTTGATTTATTGTACAAAGATTTCGATGAAACCACAGTCCGCGCTCGCGCTCGGCCGCCGTCGTGAGTGGACACTGTATCGCCTGTTTGCAGCGGCTCATTCTGAAAAGATCGCTGTACATACACAAAATATTAGAAAAAAACAAATTGGAAACATAAGTACTTGACAAGTGATAAAATTATTATTTTTATACTCACAGTTTTTTATTTAGCTAAAAATAAGTAGAATATATAAACTTACCTACTACTGCAACTCCTGGACGAGCGGAACTAGGTGTGCCGAGTTTGGGCTCGTTTTGTTGGTTATGATGAGACCTTACCTCCGGACTTGATGGCGTGACCTGAAGGTGTACTTTCGTGACCGCTATTTGAACTTCTTGCAGAGTAAAACTAGGGGTGGCGAATTTGGGCTTCGTTTTGTTAGTTATGACGAGTCCATACCTCGGACTTGATGGAGTGACCTGAAGGTGTAAATCGGTGATTGCAACTGGAACTCCTAGACTGGTAGAACTAGGTGTGCCGAGTTTGGGTTCGTTTTGTAGGTTATGATGAGACCTTACCACCGGACTTGATGGAGTGACCTGAAAGTGTAGTTCGGTGATTACAAGTGGAACTCCTAGACTTGTAGGACTAGGTGTGCCGAGTTTGGGTTCGTTTTGTTAGTTATGATGAGACCTTACCACCAGACTTGATAGAGTGACCTGAAGGGGTAATTCAGTAACTACTGCTGGAATTTCTGAACGAGTAGAACTAGGTGTGCCGAATTTGGGCTTCGTTTTGTTAGTTATGACGAGTCCATTCCTCCGGACTTGATGGAGTGACCTGAAGGTGTAAATCGGTGATTGCAACTGGAACTCCTAGACTGGTAGAACTAGGTGTGCCGAGTTTGGGTTCGTTTTGTTAGTTACGATGAGACCTTACCACCGGACTTGATTGAGTGACCTGAAGGTGTAATCAGGTGGTTACAAATGAAACTCCTAGACTAGTAGAACTAGGTGTGACGAGTTTGGTTTCGTTTTGTTAGTTACGATAAGACCTTACCACCTGACTTGATGGAGTGAAATTCGGCACACCTAGTTCTACTGGTTCAGAAATTCCAGCAGTAGTTACTGAATTACTCCTTCAGATCATTCCATCAAGTCTGGTGGTAAGGTCTCATCATAACTAACAAAACGAACCCAAACTCGGCACATCTAGTCCTACAAGTCTAGGAGTTCCACTTGTAATCACCGAACTACACCTTCAGGTCACTCCATCAAGTCCGGTGGTAAGGTCTCATCATAACCTACAAAACGAACCCAAACTCGGCACACCTAGTTCTACCAGTCTAAGAGTTCCAGTTGCAATCACCGATTTACACCTTCAGGTCACTCCATCAAGTCCGGAGGTATGGACTCGTCATAACTAACAAAACGGAGCCCAAACTCGGCACACCTAGTTCTACTCGTTCAGAAATTCCAGCAGTAGTTACTGAATTACCCCTTCAGGTCACTCCATCAAGTCTGGTGGTAAGGTCTCATCATAACTAACAAAACGAACCCAAACTCGGCACACCTAGTTCTACTAGTCTAGGAGTTCCACTTGTAATCACCGAATTACACCTTCAGGTCACTCCATCAAGTCCGGTGGTAAGGTCTCATCATAACCAACAAAACAAACCCAAACTCGGCACACCCAGTTCCATTAGTCTAGGAGTTCCTTTTGTAATCACCAAATTACACCTTCAGGTCACTCCATCAAGTCCGCAGGTAGGTAAGGTCTTATTATAACTGACAAAACCAGTTCAAAGTCCAGAGCTAACATCTCACTACCAGTAGAGGGCTTCCAGTGCCAAGCAGTCTTTGGAGCAGGTATTCATATTTCGTATCGAAGTATATTTCTGAGGTAGGTATAAGAAATGAAAAACAAATTCAATCTTTCAAATTATCAAAATAATTTCATTTGACTACGATTCCCACAGCCAACCGTGCGTACACTAGTGTGTGTGTGACTTTTGTCAATGTAGTAGTGCGATTCTATACCTATCCATTTTGTAAACGCGTCCTTAAAATTTTGATTTTATCATTGATTTCAAAACAAATGAAGGGAGGTTGTCCTTCCTTTATTACATATAACGCGACCGTCATGTAATTAACAACAAAGTAACCGAAAAAATTCATAGATTAAAAGTAACAATTTAAACCTACACTTCCTATATCCTTCATATATCTTTACGCGATAGAGTCATGCTGCTGTTGTAGCAGCTATAGTATTTTTGTGGCACAAATGGGTGGGCTCACAATATACTAGCGTAAAAAATGCAGCTTAACGCTGTGTTTTGTACAACGCATCTGCATTTCCATTCTTATTCAAGGTTAGATGTAGATAGTTAGATGCAGGGTTAAATTTGTGCTGCTTTGTCATCCTTATTCTAAAAAAGCCTCCTACACTTCACCTTACTACGCTGCAGTTGTAACAAAACTGTGATGTAACAAAAAGGTGTTTAATTTAACAGTTAGTTCTTAGTCAATAATAGTTATGTCGTGTGGTGGTGGCGTGAGAGAATCCAACAGATTTTCATCCAGTGGGTGGTGACTATGGGATATATGGCGACTAAAGGTAATGATGGCGATATAACGTTCTCGTCCTTTCGACCGAAGCTGGGAGAACATCACCAAAGGTAAAAACTGCCTAATAGTGCAATCATCAGTACGCCTGCTGAGTTCTTTCTACAGAAAAAGAGTACATCAACCCATTTCGTCCCTAGGGTGGCGTAAGAGGCGACAATGGGTTATGCCAAGAAGATAGATGGTGGTATAACCATTCGTTAACGCCAGGCGTAAAATAAGCAAACGAGTAACGGTAAACTGCATAAAAGGTGCGAAGTGTCTAATAATACAATCACCGATCTACCTACTACGTTCTTCATACAATGGGAGATTCCCATGTCAAGTTAGATGATGATGAAGAAGAACTTCTTAGTTAGAATTCATTCATAGACCTAAACAAGTAACAGAAAACTAAAGTAAAGTAAACGTTAATTTTTAATACACATTAGAATGACAAGTGAGTTAACCATTTAAAACCTACAACCAACTACATAGGTACAAAGAATAAAGCTGCAGAAGCGCTGTCACCTCTGAGGACTAAAAGTCATCCGTTTACTACAGCCTATAGAAGTTCACTGCAGAACATAAGCTTCCCCCTTAGATTAATAAATAGGTCTATACCCTTCAGACCTGAACGAAGCAGTACACACACTGCTGCTTGGTAGCAAGAATAAAGAAGTTCTAATACCTAGTAGTAGTGGTACAGCCCTAGTACGTTAGGGGTAACTCTGACGAAGGCGATAAACAATGTGACCAGAAAAGAATGTGGCTAGTAAGACGATTTTGTGACCAGGATTAAGGAAGCAACGCTTATAGGCACCACTACAAAAAATTTCATCTCTCAATGCTAAATAGTTGCCAATGTTACACCAATAAGAAAAAAACGAATATGTAATTGTGCTATTTTGACAATCAATAATAAAGATACAGCCTACTCGTACATACGTCCTACAGCTGGGCACAGCTTCCCTCCCATTTCTGAGAGGGTTTAAGGGCAAAGAAATGTCCACCGCGCTGCCCCCCAATGCGTGTGGGCGAACTTCACATGTCTTCCAATATAATTTCACCGTAGTACACGTGGTAAATCAGCATTTAATAATACATTTGACAGTTACATTGCTGCCGGCGGGTAACGAACACGGGTGGCTCGCGTACTGTCAAAGAAAAACTGTCACTAAAAATAAAACTACTGTCAAAAAAAAAACAGTGAGCGCTTAGCCCCTGAGCTACCAAACATTTTAGTTATAATAAACATGCTTTGCAAAATGAATTTGATTAAAATAAACACTAAAAACCAAAGAGAAATGCTAATACGGCAAACAACTTTAAAAAAATGTAATTTGCGTCACAATAATACTCAATTAGTCATTCATCACAGCGTAACAAAAATGAATTGTTGAACACAGGCCTCCTCCATTGAATGCCTGATATTTGCATTAGTTTCCACGTTCAGCGAGCAGGCTGGCAACCGCAGCTTTTTCTTATGTTTTGTCTTATTTTTTTTTTTTGGTTTACTAAGAATAACACTTATTAGTAAACCAAAAAAAAATTGTTTATGGAATAAGGGTGTTTATAAGAGCACAAATTTCACATAAGAAAGTGGATGCTGTGGCCGTAGGTATCTACCTTCATCTATCCTCGTATTAAGAATCAAAATGCAGATGCGTTGTCACCCCTGAGGACTGGGATGGAATGTCCAGTCTCATTAAATAGTCTTTTCATTCAGCATATGGTGAGTGTAATATACGCTCTAACAGAATATCAGCGTGAAATAGCAACTTAATGCTATTTCCCGCTATTCTGTTAAAGCGTGGTTATTCAAGCCGACCCATTCGTGCTACAACCATATTATAGCTACAGCGTGACTCTATCACGTTTAGTTAAGTAATTTATAAAACGAGCTAAATTAGAAAAGTAAAACAAATTCAAAGAAAAACACGTGTTTACTGTTTAGACTGTTATACGCACAAACGCAACACATGCACGTCCCACGCACACATCCGTAGTTTCTAACCAACCCTTCAAACGCTTACTTGGAACAAGCGTAAGCAGATACTTCTTTTAAGATCGTCATCAGAGATTTTTCTTTGAAGTGGAAGCAAAGTTTTGGGGTAAAATTGAATATTAATAGCGAAATTATACCCCCGGCCGTCCGCTCTGCGCTCTTTATTACTTTATTAAAGCTCTCTTCTTGTTAATGTGATATAAACAAATCGTTGCGGCCTTTATATGTTCCGGGAAGGCAACTAGTGTCAAAAAACGGTAGCATTTTTATAGCTTAATCGCGTGTTTGTTTTTTATTATTTACAATTATTAGTTTAAGTTTTTGTCGTCATAAATGTCGGTTTTGAATGGCGATTAAAGATTCTAGGATTTCGTAAATGTCCATCTAAAGAAATACAAATGAAAAGCGTAAAAAATAGAGCTTTATAGCTGAAGGCGATATGCAAAGTAATAATTTCGTAATATTTTTCTTTCTCGTAAACTTGATCCTCTCATAAGTCAACACAGGCCTATCCTTCGAGGATTCTTCTTAGGGAAGATCACGCTTGGCAGACGACTTGACGTTCGCTGTACCAGACGTATCGCACCTTTGTTGCTGCAGCCTTCGGCAATCTGGGTTTTGGTTACAACGCGATCTATCAGAAGCCACAAGATATTTCTGGCCCTTACTCAATTATCACGACATCCTCGACACGGAATGGGTTGACGAAGTCTCTTAAGCTGTCACCTCGCAGACGAATTAAAGGGGTAATACCGTTACCGTTACTGCTACAGCCTATTGACTTCCACTGATGGACATAGGTCTCACCATAGATTGCCTCATAGGGCAGATATTTACCATAATTTTATACGTGGTAGCGCCACGCTGCAGCTATATTTTGGTAGTAGCACGAATCACGAACGGGTCCGCTCGACCACGGAAGGAACTCACTCTCACAGAATATCAGCGTAAAATATCAGTTTAATACTGCTGTGTATTAACTGTTATTTTACGCTGTGTTCACCATACGAATGTTGAGTGTAGAGATCCGGAGACCCTTTCTTAATGGAAACGAGGCATTCCATCTTAGTCCTCAGGGGTGACAACGCATCTGCGTTTTGATTCTTAATCGAGGATAAATGTAGATATCTATGGGCCACAGCATCCACTTATCATCAGCTGGACTGTGTGTACGTTTGTCACCGTTATTCTATAAAGATCAGTTGCCACACTTGGTATACAGTTAAACGAGCACTGTTTTTAAGCTATTGCATAGCTTCTATCGCGGGCCTTGAGCGCGGGGACCGAATCCAGAAATTCCGTAACGAAAAAATCCTCACGCTCCCCACTCCGACGGGCACGGAGGTGTGGCGTTGAAAGCCGTGCATCGTCTAACGTCGTTTTAGTTCGGCAGACTTCGGCACTCGGCAGACTTCGGCACTCGGCAGACTTCGGCACGGTGTTTGTGTGCGTGCGACTAGACGTATGCGTGTAAACTAGCTGCTAACTCAATGATAAAAATTCCTGAATAACCTACATGTATTGTAAGATATTAAAAATATTTTAAACAATATTAACTTCTCATTTATTCAATAAGAGAAAAAAATTGTTTTCTTATCTTCTTTTGTTTTCTTGTCACCACGCTCAAAAAGTGTAACTTGATTTAATATCAAAGACTTAACTGCATAAATAAAATAAATAAATAATTATAATTGCATAAGTTGATAAAAAATGCTATGCAATAGCTTTACCGCGGCAGTCAGCGAGTGCCACACGTATTTTTTTATTTTGTTTGTTATTAGGGAGACGTTGCTGCCAATCTCCTGATTGATTCTGTCTGTCGCCTCTTACGATACCCGCGGGATGATATGCGGTAGCGGATATTCTTACACTGCTACTTCACTGTATAATAGCAAACATGAATTTTATTTAATGATACTCCTAGCTGCTTTCGACTACAGCGATAGCTCTTGGAACTCCTGCGTCGAAGTTCCTACTGCTTCACCTGTATGAAAAAAATATAAACACATGTAGAAAATGGGAGAACACCGCCGAAATTATTGTATTTTATAGCCATAGGTGGTCGGGCTATTACCTGAGAGTATATATTTGACTTTACAAAGCGCCAAGAAAGGTAAGGGCGATTATAGAGAGAATACTTTATTTACAAAAACTAACCTTTTTATAATTTATCACTAAAAAAAGGTCAAAATGTTAAAATAATGCTTACATGAAAACAGACATAGACATGCATTTTTTCAGCGACTTTTTTAGTACAGCTAATAAAATGTTACATAAAAACGTCGAAAATAATAATAGGATAGTTAAAACTAAAAACATAGCACTGGGTAGAAAGTGTAGATATTTATCCGATAAGAAACTTTCGGAATCGGTGTCCGTTTTGTTTTTACTAATAATTATTTAAAAATCAAAAAATTATAGACACAACTTCTTGATAACAGCTCAAAAAAAATAAAAAAAAATAATATGGGAGAGGCCCATTTACATCAGTGAACATTGGATAAACTGTAATTAATGATTAAAAGAATTAATACAAAAACAAACAGTTATTCAATGTACTACATATTTCTGCATAAATACAGCTTAAACGACTGTCACATGAAGCTAACTGCAAATCCCATTGATTTTAAGGAAGATTCTTCTTAGAAAAAGCAATAAAGTTTTTCAATGTTTATGCTGTATACGTCAAGTAAAGAATTACGAGCGTGAATATGACAAATTAGCGACGGTAAAAAAAACGAAACTACTCTATGATATACATCATTTCAAGAATAGCAATAAAAGTCGAGAGGTCCTCTACCATCCCTTAGCGGTTTGAATTAAGTCATATATTATCCGCAAATTGTTTTAGATACAATCGGGAGTGTAAGGTTACAAAATATTGAATGCCTTTTTTGTTTTTCCACAATCGTAAAAGTATATTTTTTGTTTACCTTAGAAGCAAAATATTCTGATTTATTTGTAAACTACCGTTCTTTCTCCATATTGGTAATTCTTTAAAGATTTTATTGGTTTTGTTAAGTTGATATTAGATTTACTGAAGACAATGTTCTGTTCAAAAATTTATAAATCAATACCGTACTTCGAAGAAATATACAATGTCAAAACAACAAGTTTAAATTTAATTAACTTCATGATTCCTGACGATTCAAGGGCATTGCAGCGCTTGAATCGTCAGGAATCATAAAGTCATGTGTCATCACAAAGTGCATCACATTTTTTATAATTACTTCATTTTATGTATGAATGCGTGTTTTACAGTCGTTATAAAAATATAGTAGAACACATTAACCGTTTCTGGTGTCCAAAATTATTAAATATAAAAAATATGAAATATTACCAAGTATATTATTAACTAAAATTCAAAAAAAAAATAACGGTATATCATTTTAACAAAAACACAAAAGTGTAACCTAAGAAGCAAAAAAATTAATAATATTTACATAATTATAGCATTAATATTTACAATTTAATGTCACACTATAAATAATGGTCAAAATAATATTATTTATAAAAAAATCGTCAACGTTTAAAGATATTATAGTTCCAACTTCCAACAGCTCTCACTAACCGAATAAAAAGCTTTTTATTACCTAGCCACTTTTTCAAATCGTTTCCTTGGTTGTAATTTTATGTTACTGGATGAATTAAGTTACACACATGAATTAAGTTAAACATTAAGTTTATTAGTTAAACATATTTTTGTATATTACCTACATATTAACGATGCTATATTAGAGTTATAGCACGAATAGGTGGCCCCGTCACCTCGGCCGGGGTATGACCGCGTTCCACAGAATACCAGATAAAGAATAGAAGCATACTACCGTGTTTAGTCTGGTGAGTGTAGAGAACTGAAGACCCTTTTTACTGGTAACAAGGCTTTCCATCTTAGCTCTCAGGGGTGACAACGCATCTGCATTTTCATTCACTAGTCGAGAATATATTTAGAAGTCTATGGACTACGGTATCCACTTGGCAACAGGTGGACTGTTTGCTAGTTTGTCGCTCCCATTCTAAAAAAATATTATTATTCGGTATTTTATCTATAACGCATTTATCTGGATTCCTTAAAGGTTTTGATTTGATTTAAATTATAAGGTAGATGAAATGTTACCGTGTAGTGGCGGTGCATTAATATCCACTACCCCATATTGTCGCATAAGTTTCGTAAGAGGCGACAGAGAAAAACAAACTAGAAGATCTGACTGATCTGAAGTCACTATCGGTTCAATAACTGCAGTTACCAACCTGCCTAACAAGCGTGGCAACTATGGCAAATATCCTCTCTGAGGTAACCTATAGGAGAGCTTATGTCCATCACTGTAGATTTTTGATATACTATAACAGTAATATAACGTAAAATTAAACAAAATTTAAAATTTATCGGTAGGTATACATTGATATTTGAATTGTGAATATTTTATTTTTCGAAATACACTGGGATAATCGACTAGAACTAGATTAAGAGACATAACCCAATAGATCAGTAAGTTAAAGTGGTAATGTGCCGATTATATAACTCGAAGAATCGACAACCGATGAGGAAAGTACTCGAGTGGCAGCCTCGTGCCGGTAAGCAGTTCTAAAAGGCCGACAACGCACCTGTAATTCCCCTGGTGTTGCAGTTGATCATGGGCGGCGGTAGTCACTTACCATCAGGTGAGCCGCATGCTCGTTTGCCCACTATCCTATAAAAAGCGATGTTTAGGGCGGCCGCTTCTAGGTAGAGAGATGACTTTGTAGGAGTTGTAGGAATTCGATTGATGGAGATGGACTGTGGTTGGTGGTATTCCCCGGGGAAAATATGTTAAACGGTAAATTTGAGAGCGAGCGGATTGTAATGCTGATGGTGATTACTGACAAAAGATGTTTTTTTTTTTGGGATACTCACATATTCTTATCTTTGGATATTAAAATGAATATTTCTAAACAAAATTTATTTTTAGCCGACTTTAATAATGGAGGAGGTTCTCAAATCGAGTGTAGGTACGTTCTCTTTTATGTACATATAAGTAGTACGTGATATCTTCGTCAGTTATTAACCGATTTAGATTAAATAGAATTAAATAGAGATTCTTTTATTAAATAGACGTCAGAAGACTTCGGAAGTAGTAATTAGTATAAATTTGAAAAAACACACATTAAAGGGTGGAAAAATTGGAGATGAATTTTTAATGTAATAATGTAGACAACATTCAAGCTTGTGATATTTCTTAGTAAAGTTACAGCCTATATACGTCTCACTGCTGGGCACAGACCTCCTCTCATTTCTGAGAGGGTTTTAGCAAGGAATTACCCGCCACGCTGCCCCAATCCGTGTTGGCGAACTTCACATGTCTTCGAAATATTTTTTTTCTTATTTCACAGACATGCAGGCTTCCTCACGATGTTTTCCTTGACCGCCGAGCACGTGGTAAATCAGCACTTAAAATTGCAACTAACAATTTCATTAGTGCCAGCGGGGTATTTCTTAGTAGTATAATTTAAATAAAAAATAAAAGCCGACTTCAAAGAATTAATAACAATTTAAATTCCCACCAAATAGCTTCTGAAGTTGGAACCATGTTACACTATGCCTAAGTACCGACTTTTGGAACCTTTATATGGAAATATTTTGTGTTAGTTCTTTAAAGTCAGCTTTTTATTTTTAAATATTATTTTATACCGCACGGAGTCTCTTTACGTTGAAGACGTTTTACAAATGCTTTACATCCAGAACCGACACACACGCACAAAACATAAATTTACATACATACATAATTGCATATAGTTACATTCGACGCGAAGCTTCAATGAGGCCCCCATATAGGATCTAAACTGCTAGATAACTTAGTTGTGCAGCACGATTAGAAGCCTTACATGTGTTGAAACAGCTAGACAAAGTTATTTTCATATATAATTTCATAAAGAATGTTCTTTTTTTAATTTATTACTCAAAAATACGGCCAGTGTTATTTAGCAATGCGACTGACATTGAAACTAGTATTCTTTTACACAAGAGAGCCATAAGGGCATTTTATAACCTAGCTCCGAAGAAACACCTTAGAGAAAAATTAAAAAGTAGGTATTACTTTGACCTTTCAGTATAATTACGAAAAATTAATGTAAATGTGTCCTACACAAAAACAAAAATAGTTTTATTAAAAATAGTGAATGAAGTACTTTATTAAATATTATGTAAATACTAAGAACAAGCTTAAGTTATTTATAAAAGTTACGAGACTCCAAAGAATCAGTAGGTAATTCCTTCATGAAATCATGAGGCAATGTTATACGATTTTACAACAAAGTCTCAAAAATATGCAGCACCTATCTTAAACAAAGTTTAAATTTTTGTCAAGCATAAATTGTTTAATAAGGTTTATTATACTGTTAAAGAGTACCTGCATGACACTGGGAATAAGGTGATCGACACACTCTCACAGAATACCGGCCTAAAATAACAGCTTAATACTGCTGTGTATCGAACTGGTGAGTGTAGAGATCCGGAGACCCTTTTTGCTGGAAACGAGGCATTCCATCTCAGTCCTTAGGAGTGACAACGCATCTGCATTTATTCTGCATTCTTTATTGAAGATAAATGTAGATGTCTATGGGCCACAGTAACCACTTACCATCAGGTGGACTGTATGCTCGTTGGTCACCCTATCCTATATAAAAATACACACTTATATATAAATAATAATTACATTGCAAATTAATGTTTAAAAAAAAGTCGCGTTAGGTTTTTTTGATGGTTCTTGCCAGAGGTTTTCGGTAAAAGAACCAGTACCTAAAGATTAAACGACTTTCAATAAGTAGAAGTTTATTGTAATTTATGTTGAATAAAGTGATTTTATTCTGTTCTGTTCTATACATCTCGATATTTTCGTATGAAACCATAAAACGATATATTGTAGGTACTTATATTAAAAAATATAATTTTCTCATTGGGTTATTTTGCAGTCTCCACATTTTGCTGGTTTCAGGCTTAGAAACTAATATTTAGATGCTTAGTGACGGATCATGTCAAATTATAAAAATATTATAATACGTGGAAACATTTCCATTCCATTGCCATCAGTATAGCGCCATCTATCGGAAGCTCTAAAATTTTTCCATAATCCATAGTCGCCTCCCACAACACTCACACGATGAAATGGAGTGACCAATTCTATTCCGCCACCATACGCCCATGGCATGGCATATACTTTAAGAGCTTGAACTATTTAAATTGCAGAAATAAATAATTCGTCAGAACAAACATCAACAAAAAAATCATAACCCTGCACCATTTTCGTTACAGAGAAGTAAAAAAACATTAACTCCAATTTGGTCCTCGAACGGTTACATAGTTAAAGGTCACCCCGCATTACTTTACATACTATAATAGCCAAGGGACCGGCGTTTAGCGTGACTCTGTCCACGAAGAAAACCATTTTTCACTTGCGAGACTTAATTTCTCGCTCGTCGTTTTTCATCCAACCCTAGCGCCCGCCGGCGAAGCGATCCAAGATAATAAATGAAAAATTCGAAGTACGGAAATTACGTGCTGTTTATATTTCGTCCGGCAAATTCTGACAATACTCACGTAAAATTTTGTAAATCATACCACATTTTTAGTCAATATAGTGCAAAACCGAGGAGTTCACTTTCTTTAAACTTTCTTATTATTAAAATTATATCTGGAATGAAATGAAACTATCGGTGAATGTTTCCATAGTTATTATTACTAATTATGGAAACTTTCATCTATTCTTATAGCTTGAAGGGGCTTCTTTTCTGTTCAGTGAGGTTAATAAAGTGACTTTCTACAACTGTTAACGCTAATAAAAAACTACAAAATTGCATGGGAATTATATATATATATATATATATATATATATATATATATATATATATATATATCTTAAAGCTAATTCACTAAACAGGACGGGCTAATCAATGATTTCCATCCAGTTGTTTTAAATGTCTATAAACGCTTGTAGAAATTAAAATTGGCTAACCCCGTGGGAATTAGTATGTAGATATAGGTGAAATGAAAGGACCCACCACTCAGGATGTGCGGGCTGTACTTAGACAAGTACAATCTAACTCCGACCCTTTTTTACTGGAAACGCGGCATTGCATTTTCGTTCTCGGGGGTCACAGCGCATTTGCATTTTGAATCTTAATAGAGGATAAATGTAGATGTCTATGGACCACAGCATCCACTTACCATCAGGTGGACTGTGTGCTCGTTTGTCACCCGTATCCTATAAAAAAGATGGAGTGACGACCTGGTACTGCGTTTCGTGTAATACTTGGTAGAGGACTATGCCAAGTAGTAGATTTATGAGAGGGTGTATTGATGATAAATGTGATTTATATGAATTATTATAGAAACACCATGGCAGCGGTATATATACTACCACCCTCTTAACTATTTCTGACGCTTTGCGAGTCAGTATAAAATAGATTATAAGACATGTTCATCTCTGTTCTCAGGAGTTATAACGTACCTTTACAGTTTATTTTTGCTTGAAATTATTTATAGATGTTCATATGCTATGGTACTTTACCATCAGGTGCTATGCTTATTTGACACGAACGAACTTATAGCCCAATCTATGCTGTGGTTCACAAATTACATTTATCCTCAATAAAAAATCATCTTTCATCGTTTTCACCCCTGAGATTAAATGTTTCGTTACCAGTATAAGGGGTCACACTCAAATATTATAGATAAAAGTGTGACTCGTAGAAAAAGGTAGCATATCTTATTTTACAGTATTCAAAAAGAAAACTGATCTAAAATTGTAGTTTTAAACTTATGCACTTTTGCATCGAGATTATAAAGGTCGCATCGTGTCCGTGCCCTGAATCGCTCCGTCCCCTATTTGTTTCGCGAATAACTACACAAACTGTAACATTAAGTTGAAAAACTTTTAAGTTTATAGAAGTCAATAGGTATCTTAAGAATTCAAACCTTACTTACACATGACATTACATGATCTTCACATTCCATAAGTGTGAAGATCATGTCATGCTGCTGATCTGTAACATTTCCCTTTGTCGACTCTCACGACAGCCACTAGGACATAGGTAGGAGATTCTGTCTCGCGGCTACTACACTGCGATTACACTAATCCGGTACGGTGTTATCTATCCATCAAGTACCGTGTTGGTCTAGTGATCGTAGTCGCGTCCCGGGTTCGAATCCCACTCGGGCCAAAACCCATTAACGGGTTTTCCCGCCAGGAAATTATCAGTAGCAGCCCGTAGTTAGGAAATTAACGGTGTTGCACCCCCGTGCCTCGGAAAACCATTTATTTTGCGCCTGATCTCTGATGTCTGATTGAGTTCGTAAATTTATAGGCGATTGGATAGCCATCTGTCACTTCTTTCATATTTTTTGACTGCCACGTTGGTCTAGTGGTTGTAGTAGTGCGACTGCTGATCATGACGTCCTGGGTTCGGATCCCGGGTCGGGCCAAAAAATCAATATACACATAGGGATTATTATTTATTTTATATTATATTAAATACATACTAACCATTACTAAAATTTCTAATAGTCTTACATAATCTTTTCGTATCTTATCTTAAAATTTGTAGGTTCAGTTTTCGGCTAAAATGCATTTAAGTGAATTCCGAAATTTATTTTCATAATCGGTCAAAAAAATAATCCATTTTCAGTTCGCTTCCTTAAGATCTCTTTCGAAAATCTATTAATTACACAGTGAACGATTAGTTATTAACCTGTATATACAATTCATAATAACATTTTATACTAAAATTTACGACAACATAATGATTATTATTTTTCAGTATCAGAATTTTTTATTTGTGAAACAGGTATATAATAGGTGGTCATAGATTTAATAGAGCGCTGTGTTTTGTCCTAAGACATACAAATATTTTCACAAATTAAATAGTTTAAAATAAAAAAGTCATAATTATAATAATTAAATAATATTCATAAAATTAGATAAAACTGATAAAAAATTGTAAACATTTGTCAAGCAGACGTTTTTGCAGTGCTATTTTAAATTTTAACAGTGGCATTATTTGAATTGCATTTGGAATTTTCTTGAATATTTTAGGAGCAAGTCCAAAAAAGCTTTTATGCATTAAGGCATATATGATTCATATATACTTGAATCAATTAATTTACATTTTAAATTAATTGATTCAAGTATTGAGCATGAATTGGAGTTTTATTGATTTGTTGATAATTTAGTAAATAAGTGTGGGTGGGTTTCTTTTTACAAAAAGTGCAGTTTCTAAAACGTGCAGTGCAATATATTTATGGATATATGTTTTTCTAGTGAATACTAGGCCTAAACGGCCGTTCAAAAATTGCCATAGCGGTCGGTATTTCACGACCACAAGGCGGGGTATTGGTAAAGTTTTCAACTAGCAATAATCGCACCTCGGATTAACCTCATTGGTTACGATATTGCCTCTGCGCAAAGTTATCGTTACTTACACTTACCATACAGGTTAGTCAATGTATAATTACAAAACCATATCGCGTTGTCATAGTACAACAACGCCATCTGTTATCATAAATTAAAGCAGAAAATTATGAAACATTAATAGTACTGACTGAGCTTGAGCTTTTTTAATCATAATACATTCTTCACCTTAGGTTACTTACCAAAAGGAATATTTTAAAATAAAATAAAAAATGGTCGGGAATTAAAAGAAAAATTAATTGCCATGAATTCAGTAAAATTCGTTTCTATTAAAAAATATTGAAAGAATTAAGAAAAGCTAAACTATTTATCTAATTTTATTAAAAAAATGTAATATTACAAAAATTATCCTTTAAACAGGAAATTTAAAAATATGATGACTTCTTGAAAATTAAAATTTAGATATTGTTAACTTTTGTTTTATTTTTTGTATATTTTTTTTAATTGTTGTATCAATCCTAAAAAGGTAATTCTTACATACAAGCAATAGTATCAGCTGAGTGAAAAATCTTGTGATCGTGAAACAACTGCTAGCGCCACAGTGGTAGGAATGGGAACTAAATTTAAACTACATACCTACTGCGCTAAATTTCGATTAGTCAAAATGTCAAAGGTTTTAAAATCATTTTTATTCCACCAAAAGGCTAGACATTCAGTCAAATGCCAGAGCCGTTACATTAACGGCAGCACCTTCCAAACGACGATAACGATGACTTCTTTTTAAATATTTAATAATTATTTTTTCTATTGTATAATGCAGGCGGTTCGCACGCATAAGTTTCACATGGACAAAATTCTAGTCCAGACCTCAAACAATAATAAAGATCATACAAAACTTATTCCGAGCAATTTTTAGCTGATTTTAAAAAAAGTTCACTAGTCTTATTTTTTTATAAGTTATAGCGCGATATGTTCGTCGAATTTGACTAATTTTCTTGATTCTTGATTCAAACACAAAACGTTACCCGTAAACCAGGATTTTCTCCTGTATCATGGAGGCAGTTTACAAACATAAATTAGGCCATACAAATATTTGTTCCGCGTGGGATTCGAACCTGCGACCCACAGTGCCGCAACTTGATGCCAAACCGATGCGCCACAGAGCCGTCATTTTGAAGATTGTTTTGTTATTTACTACGTGGTCACAGGTGGTCCCATAAAAAGGAGACAAAATTCTACTCCTAGTGGGACTCACTACACTGACCATACTAGACGCAGGAACATTAAGTTGCTATTTCACGCCGGTATTCTGAGAGAGCGTGGTCCTGCATCTGTAATTTCAGGACTTCTGCATTGATTTAATATAATATAGATGAAAAATAAAGAAGAAACTCAAAATTCTCATAACACCCATATAACATCTCAGTGAGGAAGGAGTGCCTGAAAACCATTGCTTCATGGGATCCATGTAAGCAAAAGCTGAGTCACCTCCGTTTGCCTAAATTAAGGTTAGCAATTAGTTTATATGTAAACATGTTTTTTAAAAGTGTATTTATTTATTTATTTAGGCATCTGGATTCGCTTCTGCATTTACAATAATCACTGGGAAGGTTTTGAAAACACGAATTATGAAAGTTGCGACTTCCTCTCGTTGGGCAGCGAATGGCAAAAGTCATGCGCGTTTATAGGCTAGGTAGGTAGGCTTAGTCACTACAATGTACCAATTTAAATACTATAAAATTAAACATAAAATAAAAAATAATATGAAAAATGCTATTTCTGTCATTTATTAATCCTGAAACATAACTACCTATATATCTAATAAAACCTAAAATTCGCATGCGCATCCGCATATATGAGCGCATCCGCAAATAGCATGCTCACAACATCTCTAATTCAAACCCACGACTCTGATTTTCCAGCACACTAAACCATAAGACTACTGTTGCTTAGAAAGATTGTCACAGGTGGTACCAATTGTCCATTCAATTTGTCTATCTATTTAGATGCCTACGTATTTGAAAATACACATCGCACTCGTGGGTGCTCCTTCTTTAATTTCTAAGAGGGTTCTTGGGGGAAAAGTTCACCGCGTTGTACAACACTTTTCAAGTATTTTGAAATATTTTTTACACCACTCAGACATGTTATCAAGTGGTCAAATATCACTTGATAACATTTCACCACAAAATTTCAATTAAATACCTATTTCATTCTTGCATAAGAATTGGACCTGGGATGCTCCAGTAGGTACGTGAGGGTAACATGGTCATCCGGTTAATATGGTCACTTTCTTATAACTCTAAAACAACTGTTTCATAGATGGCTTTATGATGTTTCATCGGTCAATCAAATAATAAAGAGTCAAGGGCTTTATCCCTTTTGACAGTTGATATTATAGTAAATATTTTAGTCGATTTTAGTATGTTGTAGTGTAGTTAGTTTTTTTTTTTAGTTTTTCTCGAAGCTTTCATAATTGTTACCAAAGCTTGTTTGTTTTTTTTTCTTAATATGTTAGTTATATCTTTGGTTATAGTATGTTAGTTATATCCTAGTTTTGGTTTTATAGGGCGTCAACCCGGCCCGGCGGCACCAATGAAATTGTTAATTACAATTTTAAGTGCTGATTTACCACGTGCTCAGCGGTGAAGGAAAACATCGTGAGGAAACCTGCATGTCTGAGAAATAGGAAAAAAATATATATTTCGAGGACATGTGAAGTTCGCCAATACGCATTGGGGCAGCGCGGCGGACTATTCCTTGCCTTAAACCCTCTCAGAAATGAGAGGAGGCCTGTGCCCAGCAGTGGGACGTAACTTTACTTTTTTTAGGGCGTCAAAGCTTAAAGTGACCATTTTACCCTCACTTATCTTAGATTTTATTTAGTTAAAGAGATATTTGTAACATTATGAAAAAAATGGATGGATGGATGGATGGATTTCGACATGAATAGGGCTGCCATCTCTAAAACCTGCCCCCCAGGACCGGAAGCGTATTCAATACATTTTTTCATTTACTTACATCTTGATTAAAATATATTTTACTCCGTATTTGATAGAAGAAAACATTAATTTTAAGCCTCTTTTGTTGCACGAAATAGTGTGTTTAATCGTTCTTGTGTAGACAAGTAAGTAATTTTGCTTTATTTATAAACCTTATTAAATAAAAGATAAACAAACCCAATATTAGTTACTCAGTTAATAAAATTAAATGGGATCTGATCGAAAACCCGGACTTTTATTTTAGTCAGACTACAATTTAAACCCCGCCCGGACGCTCCCCGGACGTCTTCCAAACTAGGACAAATCCGGGGAAACCCGGACGGATGGTAGCCCTAGAAATGAATGAGCAAATAATCTGAGTCTTGATTATGATGATAAATTTGTTAAATGCTAAAGGTGGGCCTTTTCACGTCCGGCACTACAATAATTGCGCCAAAATCCATTTAATTTAAATATTTAAAAAGAGAAACGATACGAATACCGTCGAGCGTTCCGCTATTGGTCGAAACACTGTCCGAATTTCTCCGAACGTCAAAATTCAAAACGTAACGCGATCACGCGCGCGTTCCGTTAGTGCACATTTCAAAAATAGAACATGCCGGCCATATTGAGTAGGTGGACGGTAGCGATACATGCCCAGCTTATTAATCAGTTTATTTATTTTATCGCGCTATAAAATATGCATAAGGTGCGCAATGAGCGCATACGTTCCCGTGAAAATGGCCATTACGCTAAGAATGAGATTGTATCACGCAGTTGTCCGTTAGTACCCAGTGCGATCCCGCGCTGAATAATATCGGTCGTCGAGACCCCTGACACGTAACCAGTGTGGTAACTGGAAATTATTGTCAATGTACTCTTGGCAGCTGTCACTTTTATTTTTTGATTCCCATTGAAATTTTAAATTTATCTTGAGCTGGGCACGGAGAAAACCTAAATATTGGATATGTGCATGCTAATTCAAAAAAAAAAAAATTAAAATTGACAAATTTAGTTCGTTACAAAATAAATTTTGACAAATTGATTTCGTCAAAAAAATTTGTCAGTGTGTTTGAGTTATTTTTTTTTTGAGTTTTCCATCAAAGTACCGATGTAATGAGCATGGTTTTGAAAGAAATGCGTAACATACGGCGGCGGCGGCGCATTCTCATTCGTTTGCTTGTGTTCAAAACAACAAAAAATCAAATATTTGGACTCATTGTGGAGATTGAAACAAAACTAAATTATTACTGAGATTAATCTATTATGAATACATTTTCAAGACAACGTTTTCATGTAAAATTTAGTCAGAAAAGCAAGCAAAATAGATTTTTAATAACTTATTAACAAGTAAAAGAATAAATTCACAAGAATAAAAATACGATGAGGTGTAGTTGGGGATCGAACCCGGTTTACTGGTGTACTATGTTATTCCAAGGCAAGCACTTCTCCCCCTAGCTCGGTTCTAAACCTAGACAGTTACGACAGTATAAAATTTTGGGGTTATATCTTACTACAAGAATTCAAATTAAAATAATGAGGATAAAGATAAAAAAGATAGTATACGTATCATTGTATAATGTTACACATTATACATAATTTATTTCTAACAGTGAAATTAAGTGGGCCACACAAACTGTTTTTATAAACATTAATAGATTATCCTATTGGCTTCCAGCCAATAGCTGATCCAACCAGCTTGTGATGTCCAGACAGCTTTACCGCCACCGTTATCGTTACAGCATATTAAATTCCACTGCCGAAAATAGGTCTCTCCCATAGATTGCCGCGTGGGGGGGGGGGGTTATTTGCCATTGTTGCCAGAAAAAAAGTTTTATCTTTCGTCGTTGTTAGGAAGAAGCTGCTGACCATCTTTTTATAGAATAAGGGTGACAAACGAGCACACAGTCAACCTGATGGTAGGTAGATGCTGTGGCCCATAGACGTCTACATTTATCCTTGATTAAGAATCAAAACGCAGATGCGTTATCACCCCTGAGGACTAAGATGGAATGCCTCGTTTACAGTAAAAAGGATCTCCGTATCTCTACAGTCACCGTTATACGAAACACAGTAGTATTAAGCTGCTGGTATTCTGCGAGAGCGTAGTCCTTCCCCGGTCGAGCCGACCCATTCGTACTACAACCATAATATTCTTATTATTTATAATATCCCGATTTGTTTCCCTCTGTCGCCTTTTACGACATCTACGGGATGATATGGGATAGTGGATATTCTTACGCCGCCACTGTAGTGGTACAATCGTATCCGTTGTACCGCGGTAATTTCAAATAAACGATATCGAACATCCCGTTTGATCGTAAGAGATTACTACGGGGAAATTCCTGATAAATCTCACAGAATCCGATAGATGGCGGTATACCATATCGTTTAAACCTGACGTAAGACCTCGACCGGTGACAGCCATCAACGTCACTACTAGGAGAACCATCTCACATAGGAGAATAGTTGAAAAAGTGTCCACCTATAAGCAGTAAATAGCAGTTCAAAAACTCTCCACAACAGCGCTGGAGTAGCTAGAGGGTTTGAAATGAACTTAGTAGTTGTCGACGGAGTGAAGTGTGCTGAGTTGAGGAATTTAATGTTTAATAATGGTGGTAACTAGAGTAGTAATTGATGAAATGGCAGTATTTAAAACCTGATCTACTCACGTTGTCCAAAATAATTTAGTAAATATAACCTAGAAAAAGATGCCGTGAAACACGTTGAGAAAACAATAAAATAATTATTATAAAAAAGAATTATGTTAAAAAGCTGTGCAATAAAAATTAAAAACAGTCCTTTAAAATTTACCCTCTAGCTACAGTGGCCAACCTTATTTAGCGCTTTTCTACGGACACTTTTTTATATAGAGTTTGTTCTTCTTATCTCTACACTCCATGGTCAATACTACACACACTGTGATCGGTTTTGGCGGGAATTTGGCCGTCGACGGACTGTCGCTCCTGTTTTATCGCTTGAATAATGGTTTGAAGTAGATTTTAATTCGTAAAAGTGATGTAATTTTGTGAATTAGGTGTCTGCGCGTGTGAACTATTAGAAAAAACGACGAAACAAGTGCTTAGATGTTGATATAAACCTCAAGTTAATTTGATAGCTTGGGCGCTTTATGAACTTGAGTGGCTGTCATCATCAACAGTCCACTGGGTTGAGTTGTCGTCAAAATCTCCCAAAAACTTCGCAATGTGACGCATCAGCATATTGTGAAGAAAAAATGTGTAAAATGAAGATTCTGAAAGAAATGATGGGATCAGAAGGCATAGAACCCAGAGCCGTAAAGCCAATTAAATAAAAAAAACACTGTGATCGCGCATCCGCCTGCCAAGCGTGACGATTAAGCCCATGAAGGTTAGAGAACAGGAGAACGATCGCTACGTGCTAAATCATAGCCCGCCTGTCCCTGAAAGTTTGTGGAATTTATAGCCCCGCTGCCGTCTGTAAGTAGTGTCTACCGAAGTAATTTTTTAATTTTTGACAAAAGGAAACATTCAAAAATGGTGAAATATTATTAAATAAATAATAATAATTCAATAATAATTAATAATTTATATTTTATAATATTTATAATAATTAAAATTATTGAGACAACTTAGCGATCGCAGCGCCTCACTTATTTTGTCCTTATTTCTGGGACACTATTTTATACATGATTAAGATGATTAAGCCAATAAGGGCATCCATGACTTTTTCTGCCACCAGGGCGGCGCTACTTAAAATGAGGTGTAATATTTGACAGATTACATAGTGGGGAATATGGAGTGTTACCTCTGTACTTCATGGTGGGGAAGTTAATTTGTTCGAAAATTGTAAAGGTTAATGTTTCTTTCTGTACCGTTAGTTATATTTTATATTAATTAGATTAAAAATAAATAAACGAAACCATAAATATTCATAAAAATATAAAAAATTGTTCATAGTGTGCAAAATACCAGAGAACAATCCACAGGGGCATTGTTTTGTGTATTAATATAATAACCCTATAAACTGATAAACTTTTATTTAAAACTAAAGTATCAATTAAATGACATTGTGTAACAAAAAACTTCACCTCTGTGTCAACTAGCGACACCTAGTGAGCGTAAGATTATTAGCCCTCATTAGGCGTTAGGACTCCTTTTCATCCCAAGAGTTTGTTTGGGATCTGGATAGGCACTAAACGTTTACATATTTTTGCCGATAGATGGCAGTGCATTGTTGTGACAGACAGTATAACAGGGTGTAATAACTTTTTAGTCCACATCTGCAGTTTTCTTTGTAATAATAATTATGTCCTCCAGACCGGATTTCGGTCACGGCGGCCTGCCTCAACGGAGACTAGCCATCGGCGCAGGACAGGGTTATAGTGCCCAAGTGTATGCGCAAGCACAGGTGCACTCTCTATTCCCGCACTCTCATAATCCGATGGGACGGTAAACCGACACGACCAGATAGAGAACATGTGCAGGGCTTTATGTGTTTTCCGAGGTACGGCGGTGAGACACCGCCAACTTCCTGACTCCGGGCAGCTACTGAGAATTTCTTAAACGGAAAAACCCAATAATTAATTTTTTGGCCCATCTGGGATCCAAACCCAGGACCTCATGCAGCCACCTAGACCAACGCGGCAGTCAGTTTTCTTTGTACGAAGTAGGCTGCAGGTGCCCAAGAACTGCAGTAGCCACCTAGGATATGGTGGATTGTATATTCGTTTTGTCGCTTAAGTTTAAAAAAATCCTCCTCCGGGATAGACTCATGTCCAACTGGGGGCTTATACGGGCTGATGAAGACGAGGAGAGGAACTAAAAGGAATTAAAAATCATGAAGATACGTCATTCCACACGACACTCGAAAGCCGAATTATTTGACAAGTGACAACTGACTGCCCTTCAACTGCCAGTCCTTATTGTTTTGTTTTCACGACCACATATTTTAGTGGCCAGCATTTATGGTTGTTATCACAGAAATCGTAATAATAAGACAATACGATTTCTGTGGTTGTTATTGATATTAGAAGTTGGATACGGAATATAACATAAATTGAAAAACAAATTATTAAAGTAGTATGTACTAAGTACATTATACTTAAATTTATTTGTAAGTCCATGTAGATTGGAACGTATTATAAGAAAATGATATAAGAAGAAAAATAAATAAAAGTGATTGAATTAACACCAAAAAGGTTCTGATGTAAATTGTGGTAGCTAAAAGGCGAAGTGGTCGTCGTAAATTTCATAGAATATGAGTAACCAGAGTTGAAACGCTGCCAGCACAAAATTTAATTGATTTAACACGTGCTCGAGGTGAAAGAAAACATTATTTATTTATTTTTACTTTAATTAAAAGCGAGCCGTGGTAGCTCAGATGGTTAGCGCTCGCTGTAAATTTCACAGTACGCGAGCAAACCGGGTTCGATTCCCGCCAGCACCAATGAATTTGTTAATTGCAATTTTAAGTGCTGATTTACCACGTGTTCGGCGCTGAAGGAAAACATCGCGAGGAAACCTGCATGTCAGAGAAATAAGAAAAAAAACATTTCGAAGACATGTGAAGTTCGCCAACACGCAATGGGGCAGCGCGGCGGACACTTCCTTGCCCTAAAACCCTCTCAGAAATGAGCGGGAAGCATGTGCCCAGCAGTAGGACGTATATAGGCTGTAACTTTTAAGAAAAACGGTTAATTAAAACTACTTTTACGGATTTTATCGCGTTTTATCTATATTAATTTTAATACCCGACGTTTCGGGTGCTTTCCAGCTCCCATGGTCACGGGGGACTAAGGTGACTGACTGAGCTCAGTCAGTCACCTCAGTCCCCAGTGTATTAAAATGTCAGTGTATTAAAATTAATATAAATAAAACGCGATAAAATCCGTAAAAGTAGTTTTAATCAATGTATAGTGTTCGCGTAAATATAAAAAATCACTATGTAAAAACGGTTAACCCAATTACATTAATTAAATACAACATACTCATTCTTGTCGCTCACCAAACTTCAGGCATTCAGACAATATTACCGTCCATTCATCCGCAAACAGGTTGCATTCACGATTTCTGTCCAGGAGAGCATTAAGTGCGATGAGGACACGGGGTACAGACGATATCATTGTGAAGCTACCTTCTTGATTCGAGATCAAAACTCATTCGAGTAGTGCCGCGAATTTATTGCTCTATAACCCTCTCAGAAAAGTGTGGGGCCTGTGAAGACTACTGTGGGCCTGTAACTATACTTAATTACTTTACTATAGTAGTAAAAGTATTGTCCTACTTTTGGGATTTGTGCTATGGGAGACACATCTCAATTAATTGTCTAGTTTTTGACGCCAACACCTTACACTATATACTGTCCCTTACTCCCTTTCCTCCTCTCCCTTATTTGATGGTGATATAATCCTCCAAGAAGTTAGCTTTAAATTCTAAACATGTTATATAAGGTCGGGGGAAAAGTTTCTTCGTATTTTATAAACAAATTCAAGACATTTTTATAGTCAAAGTTTAATTTCATTTATAATTTTAATATAATATATGTACCGTTTTGTTCGATAGCTTGTTGCCATTTTGTAGGTAGGGACATAATCCCGTTGTTGTAGAAATCTTGAGATTTTTGATCAAAAAAATGCGACAAGTAGTTTGACAGTCCTTTCTTGATGTTAGCCTAATACTATACAAAGAATTCTGAAGAGACCGAAACAGGTGAAAATCTTAGTGTGCAAGGTAGTCCTACTATATGGTGGATACATTTAAACTTCCAACCAAGCCAACCAAGCTCTTTAAATTTTTGCTGAGTGGCCATAGATGTGTGTGGTCTGGGCGTTATCTGGATGAAAGACCATTCCTTTTCTGTTAATCAATTCCAGCCGTTTTTTTGAGGCTTGAGTCGCATTTCTTCTTTTTTGTAGTTAAACTTCAGAATGCATCGAATTCCTTCGTTTGGTGGACCGAAAAACAATTGAAAAACGGCAGGAAAGTGTTTTTTACTTTTTCTTTTTCTTAATGTCCTATATGTATTGATATTAAAACCAGCCAGATACAAACAGTAGAACCAAAAAGATTTTTGTCAATTTTATAAAAACAAAATACGAAGAAATTTTTACCCCGAAGTATTATATATAGTATATAATACAGGCTGTGGTACCCAGAATAAAAGTACCGAGCACGCGCTCAGCAACTCAAATGTTTTTATACAACATACCAACTTGTGTTATTTGCACCAATATTGGCTCTTGCGATTGCCAGAGATCTATGAATAACGTGATATGAATTAGTTAAACTAAAAGAACGTACACTCTTAATAGCCATAGAAATAAGCTCTAGATAAAATATTATGGTAAAGAGCTTGAAAAATCACAAAGCAAATGTTTATCAGAGCCCCTGTTTTAAGATGAATACGCATTACCCATATTTAGACCTCGCTACCGCAACTCCAATTCACTATTATACTGCGAGACATGCCAGATGAAGGGGTCAGGTTATTCTGGCGTAAATATGAGAGCATCATTTGTCACGTCAGATTTGGTGATATGCCATCTTCGGCCTGATGGACGGAGCTTTTGTATAATACAACCTATGAATAATTTTTACTATAGGCTACACATACAACACAATTCATTTTAGTCATATTATATTACTTATTTTCTTTTTATTAAAAAAAACATTCAAAGTTAAACATAAAAACAATGAAATATTTTTTTAAGTTCATAAGTTCGTATATTTAAGCGCACATATTTTTCAATATTGCTCTCTATTAAAATTCAATGAACTAACACACACAGCGCAAATAATTTATATTTTATCGTTAAGTACCTGTAAGCACCGACATGTATCATAATATGACGTTATATTCAAATTCTTCGCCTTTATGCCAGTTCAACACGTGCATCAAATTCAAATCTGAATCCTATTCTGACAACACGTCTAGCAAATCTAGAAGTAATATACGCCAATTCGTTGTAAGTAACATACTGTATAATGAATCGGCTCCAAAAAATTCGTCTTGTAAGTTTGGAGGATTTCGAGTGAATGTATCATTTCGTATATTATCGTATCTGCGTAGCATGTGACTCTCTTTATAAGCGGTGTAAGAATATTCACTTTCCCCATCTCTCAGATCTCAGATCAGACTCGGGAGATGGACAGTAGTAACAAAAAGTTTAATAACGGCTCAAAATAAAACTGCGGTTGTTGACCTGCCAGCCAAGTGTGAATCTAGCGTTAAATATCCCCTATGAGGCAATCTATGAGGGATGCCTGTGTCCAGGAGTAGATTTTTATAGGCTATGGAGCGATGGACAAGTTTGTTTTACTCTATAAGACCATGAGACCTATCCCTAAATCACAGACTTATAGGTCTCATAATCTTAAAGGACTTAGTTCCGAATAAAACCTTTTACTCCTACTTGCCTGACATGCTGCTATTGTGATATTGGGTTTTTGATTGTGTAGCTGATGGGTTAACCACCGATCATTTTATTCACTATTTTTTATCGAACCCATATTTTCTTTGGCTTACATGTAATCCAATTCGAACACCTCAACTCTAGGAAAAACATATCACAGTCAATAATAATACTACATGAGTTTCGTAACTTATCGGTATCGGTTGTTAGTTTACACATAATCGCTCTACAGATGACTGAAATCATCATCATCACCGTAATTATCATCATCATCATCCCTATCAATCTTTATACACAGTCAGATGTATAAAGATTGATAGCTTCACAGTCTTTATAGACAGTGAAGCTGTAATCGCCAAAAAGCTTACAGCTAATAATATGGATCTACGATGAATACAAAGGTAAGAGGCACAGAGTATAGAGGCATTTTTTTAAGCGGATCTTAGATAATTAACTTTAACCTTAGAGTACGTATACATAATGCTTATGTTTACGCCATTGAAATAATATGTACTTACGTACTAGAACAGCTATTTAAAACAAAAAATGTGCGCTACTCTGTGTTCGCGCGGTTGGTTTTTTTATCATAGAATAAACGTAGGTAGAATTATCAGTAGGTAATAGTGGAATTTTGTATATTATATTTGCTTATTTAATATAATAGTACATAATATTATATCACAATTACATTTTAATGATATTTTATCTGAATTTTTTAAAAGGTATTTATGTCAAATATAAAAAAGCATACTAACTGTATGTTTAACAAAACTTATTAATATAACATTTTGATTACAAATATATTTATTTAAATTAGAATAATGGTCGTTCATTAATGCTGGACACGCGAGAGTTAAAAATGGACGAATTTATTCGACTTTGACTTTGATGTGGAAATCTAAAATTAAATTAAATAATAATAAGCAGATTTAAATTTAAAAAAATAGTCTAATTATAAAAACTTATATATGTTTCTACAAAAACAAAAATGTGTATAATACGAGGGTGGATTGAAAAGTACTCGGCCTAACCAAGAAAATAAACACATACTAAATCAGTTATATTTTTATTTTTCTACATAATCACCATCAAGTTCCATACACTTTTGCCACCTCCCCCTTCCAAGCATTTAGACCGTTGAAAAAAAAATGATTCTTCCTTAGAGTCAAAATATGCGTCTACAGCTGCTTTGACCTCATCGTTTGTCGAAAATCTTTGACCTCCCAAGTGCTTTTTTAGGCTAGGGAACAGAAAGAAGTCTGATGGTGCCAGATCAGGTGAATACGGCGGATGCGGTAACAGTTAAAAGCCACAGTTGTGAATTTCAGCCATTGACTGTACTGACGTGTGAACACGGGCGTTATCTTGATGAAACAGGACTTTTCTTCTGAGCATTCCTCGACGTTTTTCTTTTATTTCCTCTCGTAAACGACGTAGTAAGGTGCAGTAGTAATCAGAGTTTATAGTCTGACCCCTTTCAAGATAATCAATCATAATCACACCTTTCGAGTCCCAGAATACTGAAGCCATCACCTTATTTGCCGACAAAATCGACTTAGCCTTTTTTAGGGGGTGGTGAACCAGGTCTTCTCCACTGTTTTGATTGTTGTTTTGTTTCCGGTGTACAGTAATGAACCCATGTTTCGTCCATAGTAACAAAACGATTCAAAAAATCATCTGCATCGGCTTCAAATAACTCCAAACAGTCGCGTGAAATAGTCAATCGCGTCCTTTTTTGTTCAACTGAAAGCAGTCGCGGAACCCACCTCGCAGACACCTTGTGGAAACCCAACTCGTTGACAATGATGTTTTGAGTTCGTTCATAAGAGATGCCTATAATCTCTCTAATTTTTAATCTGCGGTCTCCCATTATTAAATCAAGTACTTTTTTAATATTTTCGTCAGTAGTTGACGTCGAAGGCCTTCCAGAGCGGGGTTCATCTTTCACACTCTCTCTACCACGCTTAAATTCTGCTATCCAATTTTTGACGGATGAATATGACAGAGCACAATCGCCTAATGTACTGACCATGTCATCATGGATGGCTTTTGATGATAGCCCCTTCTTATGGAGGTACTTAATGACGGCACGCTGCTCGATTTGCTCCATTCGCGGAAATTATGTCCGATTACTTTGTTAATAAATTTATAAAATCACAACTAATTATCGCACACGTTTCGAACTTCACACAATGAACTAGTCTGAACTGAACTAAATAATGTGCGTAGATTTGATTTTTAGAATTGAATGGATCTGTGTTAGGCCGAGTACTTTTCAATCCACCCTCGTAATATATTCTTCCTATACTTAAGTACCCACAGAAATGTCGCATCTGAACATATTAATTTCATAATCTATATTCCCTGACACAAAATGGCGTCTTAGGAATAATTTGTTTTATATTAAACTATAATACTTTTTTATTGATTAAGTATCTTATTAACCGATGAAAAGTAATTCCTTGGTTTTTACTGACGTTTCTTGAATTATTTGTGCAATATCTAAGTACACATGACGGCATATTTTTGTCAAGAGATTTTTTTTTAAATCAACACAACACGTGTCAACTCTACAAGCACCTAGCGAGCTGATAATTGCGGTGTTTGCACTGCAGTTGAATGGAACATAGTAGCTGAATTCAGTGTCGACTCTAGAACGTAGTACATAATAGCTCAATGGTTTACGCTAAGTTTTTAACATCTTAAAATTTTAGAGTTATAGTTATGTAAAAAAACATTTTTTTATTGTATCCATATCATATAATATACCACAGCTAATAAAACTCTCGAAACCTTTTTAAATATAGAATACTTAAACAAAAAAATGTAATTTACGATTTTGGCGCAAACGAAACGTAGAATACATTAAAAAAAAAGATAAAAGCATTTCGAATATACATACAAGTCACTATCGTTAATATTAACAAAACCAGCCCCTGAAACACATAAATAAACATTAAAAACGCAACCGCAAAAGAAATCGTTTTAAAATATTCAGTGGCAGTGATTTTCTTTGCCTTTTGATACTCACTTCGCACCTCTGCCACTTAGCGTCGCGGTTCCGTGGAGGATTTTCTTCATTCTTTTTACCCCGAATAAAATTTACATATTTCGTTCCTTTATTTATTTGTCTACAGAGTCAAGATTACAAGTATGGAAATTTAGCGATCGGGCGCTTTGGGATTACCGGCTGCTTTGTAATATTTGTTTTTAAATTTAAGTAATAAAGAAAATGAGAAATTGTTTTTTTTTATTTATGGAACGGCGACAAACGAATACAAAGTCCTACTGTAAACATAATGATTTCTCATATTTACACGAGTAGATTTTATCGCTTATATTAACTTAATTTATTTTATTAAAATAAAATTATTTTATTTAAAATAATAAAATATATTAATTTATTAATTTAAACACTACTGGGAAGTAGGTTTGGTCCACAGACGCCTATATCTATCAAATACTGTAACTGCCTATCAACACCTATTACTGCCTCGGTGGTCCAGTGGTTCTAGTAGTGCGATTGCTGATCATGAGCTCCTGGGTTTCTAATCCCGGGTCGGGTCAAAAAAATCAGTTATTTAGTTTAGAAATTCTCAGTACAAGTTGGCGATGTCTCACCCCCGTGCTTTGGGATCACAGCGTCTAATCTTTATTCCTTTTACTTTAACCAGAACACAAGCAGCGGGAGTGCGGCCGCTTAGCACCAGAAATGGATAAGAGGATCGTATCCAGATGGACTCTAATGAGTATGTTAAAAATCCTATAACCAAAAATTTTTTTTATAGAACAAGGCCGACAAACAAGCACACAGTTGACCCGATGGCATTTAGATGCCACAACCTTATAGACCTGCTTTGTGGCATTACTTGGGGGAGGCCTATGTTCAGCAGTGGACTTGTGAAGGGCTGTAATGATAATGATGAACCTATAGACATTCAGATTTATCCTCGATTATGAATCAAGATGCAGATGCGTTGTCACCCGTGAGGACTAAGATGGGATGCCTCGTATCGATTAAAAGGGTCTCTGGTTCATCACAACACAGCAGCATTAAGCTGCTACAAAAAATATACTACATGGTATTATTTAATATTGTATTATGTAGAAATGTAGTATACAATTCATGTATACGAATGTATGCAGAATTGCGTGGATCTTTTTGAACAATACACACATTTTGGTATTCAGTCGTTTATTGAATGTTATTGTAATAAATTCCATGTCTTTTGACTTATCAAAATATGGTTTTTAATTTTTTTTAAAAACACTATTAAGCACGTAGTATCTGCAGCGATAAGGAACTATGATTTAGTTGACAACAAATTACAGGTCTACATACTACAGACAATAAATCATTATTTTCTTCAAACTATTAAAGCAGCATTAAATTGTTGCCCAACTGTCGGATTGACAGGAAGCGGTAGTCGATTCGATTCCTGATCAGAATATTTAATATGATCAATGTCTCCATCGCCGTCAATGTCATCGTACATTGCTTACCAAACTTGGTCAGGAATAGTAAGTAAATTTCTTATGTTTATGTTTAAGGTACGATTTCATTGCAGGAACAGTCTAGTGAACTCGGATTTTGCAAGGCTATTTTTTTTTCTATTGAAACTTAAAAAATAATCATATATCAATCCACATTGACTGTTTATACCTCGAGTTAAATATATGTATATTGTTTTATTTTTATTTTTATGGTATCTAACCCAGTTTCTGTGTTAAAAAGGCTGCGTCTCTAAAAGGCGAAGTAAATGTGCGGAAGTTAATGGATGCATCAAGATCTTGTGTGAGTCTTTCCAGTAGAGTTACGTTACGCTGTAGTGTATTATCATTGTAATGCAAATGAGTTAGCTCAATCGGGAAAGACCTACGCTCGCTAATACTCGCGTAATATAGCATTATCGTACCTAATTATATTGTTATACTGGTATCGAGGCATTTTATCTTAGTCCTCAGAGGTAACATTGCATTGTGCATCTTAATTAATAATCTAAATCTAAAATTTATAAGCCAGTACCTGACTACTATCCGACCTGAAGGTAAGTAGCGATGCATTCGAAGATTGTAATTGTAAAGCGCTCTTACTTAGATTAACAAACGCCTATTCATTTTTGCCTTTAAGATTTATTGCAATAGGATGGAAAGGCAGATACTGCCACTGTGTGGTTGTTTGTCACTCTTACATCTATAAAAAATCACTGGATGTATGTGGGTATTTTCTAGAAATCGCCAAATTATTTGATTATGAGTCACAGTATCTTAAATAATGGACTTACTATATAAAATACTTTTAAATATTATAGGGGACAATGTTTGAATAAATATGTCCACATAATATGTGTTGTTACTTCTGTTAGTGATAAAATGTAACAAACCTATGGTTTACTGAATTCTCATACCTTTCAAACGGAAGTATAGCTTTGGATGCAATTCTTATACAGTGACAGAAAAATCTATGACAGTGGTTCCTACTCAAAGAGGTTCCTATGTTGTGTGTGTAGGTCTTGAGTAGAAAACCCTCTAGCAGTAATCTCATCTAAGCAGATAATTTTTATCTATTAACTTACTGTGTGGAATCAACAATTTTCACTAGAACGGATTCCCCTTAAAATTATCAATGCATTATTTGAGCTAAATCGTTCTATTGTTGAAACTGTACTTTAATTTGTAATCGAATCATACCCTTACGCATTTTAATTTGATAAATGCTCTCACCTCACACTAATATTAAGCAGTGCTTGGGATAACTATCACTACTAACGCCCGGTTCCTTTATTCAGGGAACGTTTCGTTTTGCGTTACTATTCGTTTTGTATTAAGTTTTAAGAGCTTGTGTTAACTGTTTCTATGTGTTTTCTTTAGTTTTATCAATTTGTCATAAGTTTGTAATTAAGCGATTCTCCGGTGTTGCCAATGTTCATAGGCGGCAATGATCACTTACCGCAGATGATCTGTATGGTCGTTTTCTTCGCTTTTACGAAAAAATGAAAGGTTAAGAGAATTAATACAACAAATTGAAAACAAAGCGCTTCGTTATTATAGGGTAGTAGAAGCCAGACGCAAACGTTCAAAATTCAACAGTAAAAAAATACACAATTACAATAAAACAATTGTTGGTGGAAATGAATTGGATTAGGCTTATAAATTAATTTTGCAGTGTATTGGCGGCGTAAAGATATTGAATACCCGAACCCCCCCCCCAGGGTATTGTAAGCGGTGACTGAAAGAAACGAAGCAGGAGATTGGTAGTAGCATCTTTGTGATAACAACTTAAAATAACAAATTTACCCTTGTCGCCACGCTGCAGCTATATTATGGTTGTAGCATGAATGGGTCGACTCAACCTGGTTAGAATAACGCTCTCACAGAATACCAGCGTAAAATAGCATCTTGGTACTACTGTATTTCGTAAGATAAGTGTAGAGAACTGAAAACCATTTATACAGGAAGTGAGGTATTTCATCTCAGTCCTCAGGGGTGACAACGCATCTAAAATTTGGTTCTTAATTGAGGGTACATTTAGATTTCTATGGGCCACAGCATTCACTTGTGATCAGGTGTACTCTGTGCTTGTTTTACACCCTTATTCTATAGAAAAACCGCCTGCTTGAGGTTCATGTAAAGTGAACAGAGGAGGGTTGCAGGTCAGGTTGCAGTGTTCGAAATTTAAATTACGTAAAATATGAACTTAACTTAACTTAACTAAAATAAGGGAGACTTAAGTAAGGTTAACCTTTTTATAGCAAACGAGGTATTCCATTTAGTTCTCTGAGGTTGCAATGCTTTACACTCTTATTCTATAGAAAAGCCGCCTGCTTGAGGGAAAGTTCATGTAAAGTGAACAGAGGGGGGTTGGAGGTCAGGTTGCAGTGTTCGAGACTTAAATTACGTAATATATGAACTTAACTTAACTTAACTAAAATAAGGGAGACTTAAGTAAGGTTACCCTTTTTATAGCAAACGAGGTATTCCATTTAGTTCTCTGAGGTTACAATGCTTTACACCCTTATTCTATAGAAAAGCCGCCTGCTTGAGGGAAAGTTCATGTAAAGTGAACAGAGGAGGGTTGGAGATCAGGTTGCAGTGTTCGAGATTTCATTTACGTAAAATAGGAACTTAACTTAACCTAACTAAAATAAGGGAGACTTAAGTAAGGTTACCCTTTTTATAGCAAACGAGGTATTCCATTTAGTTCTCTGAGGTTGCAATGCTTTACACCCTTATTCTATGGAAAAACCGCCTGCTTGAGAGAAAGTTCATGTAAAGTGAACAGAGGAGGGTTGCAGGTCAGGTTGCAGTGTTCGAAATTTAAATTACGTAAAATATGAACTTACAACTAAAATAAGGGAGACTTAAGTAAGGTTATCCTTTTTATTGCAAACGAGGTATTCCATTTAGTTCTCTGAGGTTGCAATGCTTCATCCATTACAGCTAATAAATTTCGCTGCTTTCCTCAATCTCTGGGTTGCCTCACGTAAGCAACCGCAGTTTTTCAATTTTAGTCGTTACTAGGAAGACTCTGCTGCCAATCTCCTGATTTGATTCTCTCTGTCGCCTCTTACGATACCCGCGGGATGATATGGGGTAGGGGATATTCTTACACCGCTACTACACTTTTGATTCTTTGAAATTGAAATTAAGGATAAATATAAGTATCTTAAAAGCCATATCCACCAATCTGGTTGACCGGATGTTATTAATATATGTCATCCTCACTTATAAATAAAAATATTAAAACAATTTGAGGTCAATGAAGCGCTTTAACCAGTACACTATAATAATCGAGAACCGTTAATAATACCGGGCAACTTATGATCTGTACGACTGTCCAAGCACCATGGTATTTTTAAATCTTATATCAACGCTAGGTGAACCCCGCAGACGTTGCCCTGCCAGTTATAGGTTGTGTTCAGCAACGTTTTTTATTTTAGCGCATGCAATTTAATTTATAAACTGTCGCGCTTGATTGAAGAAAAAAGCAAATAATATCAAAAATTTCTTAATTTAAACCTTCTCCATTAAAAACACACACATATATATATACCACGCTCTCACAGAATACCAGCGTCCAATAGTAACTTAATGTTGCTGTGTTTCGTATGGTGGGTGTAGAGAACCGGAGAACCTTTTTACTGGAAGTGGGGCACTCCATCTAAGTCCTCACGGGTGACAACGCATCTGCATTTTGATTCGTAATCGAGGATAGATGTAGATGTCTATGGGCCACAGCAACCACTTACCATCAGGTGGACTGTGTGCTCGTTTGTCACCCTATCCTATAAAAAAAACATTTATTTGTTTTTTCTATTGGTAATGAAGTAGAGACCTCATTAGTTAAAATGTAGAAGCTACGTACAATACGAGTTTTTTTTTATTAGATCCTAATGGATATAGTCTTAATTTAATATAGTGTATTTAACATACTGAAGAAATATTTCTTTCTTACTGGTTAATTTTATACCAATTATGCATTCGAAATGAGTCCCAAAAATGTATAATTCTAAATAATACAAAAGGATACAAAACAGGTTTAAACGTAAAACATTTGTACAATCATCAAACAGAACGTCGCCCCCAATACAACCCTTAAGGGCCCGTGAGTTCACTTTAAAACGCCCCCGCAGATAATAAAAATGCTTGTCTATAGTCCTAGTACCTTAGACAATAAGAGGGGTCTCTAAAGAATACGACCATTGGAGATAGATCCGTATCTCGGGCTTTTCTAGCATATTTTTTTAAAAGAAGGGTGGATTTTAAAGCTTATTTTAAGCTGGTGGTAGATTTAGACAATACTGTAAAAGGCAAATGGCGCGCGACGGGGAACTTTAAATCGTCATTACACGGGTTAGAGCGTTTTTATATCTGGAAAAGCAAGGTGCTTAGTTTAACATATTTCCGCGGTATAGTAGCGTTTATACGGAGTGTTCTTTAAGTATATTTATAGGCAAACGGTATGGGAACGGTACAATGTAATGTAGAAGCTGAAGAAGCTTAGGGGCTAAGGGAACCGTAGCGTAAGCGCTCGGCATAAAATTCGATATACGCGAGCAACCCGGGTTCATCTCCGTAGATATGCAATGCAATTTTGAGTCCAATTTACCACGTGCTCAGCGGTAAAGAAACATATCGTTAGGATATGTGAAGTTCGTCAATCCACTGAAGCAGTGCCTTAAACTAATTGCTCCATAACCCGTTCACAAATGAAATGATGTCTGTGCTAAATCATGAGACGTAAACAGACTGTCAATGACTGAAATGACAGAGGTCAATCGATGGATTCGGCAGCGTTCGGGAAATGATGTCACATCTTCTCGTCAGGTATACCCCAAAACCTAAAAACTAGATTGTACAACTAGTGCGTGTTGCCAGTGATGACTTACGAATCTGAGACCTGATCCTTCACTGTTGACTATATGAGGACGCTCAAGGTCGATCAGCGAGCTATGGAGAGGGCAACGCTTGGGGTTTCTCTGCGTGATAAACATAGAAATGAGGATATCCGCAGTAGCTGACATAGTCCAACGGATTAGTAAGCTAAAGTGGCAATGAGCCGACTATATAGCTCGAGGAACCGACAACCGATGGGGAAAAAAGGTTCTCGAGTGGCAGCCTCGTACCGGTAGGTGTAGTGTAGGGAAAATCGCCTTTAGATGGAGTGACGACCTGGTAAGACATGCAGGAAGTTGATGGATGCAGGTGGCCCAGGACCGTGCTTTGTGGCATTCCTAGGGAGAAGCCTTTGTTCATCAGTGGACTTTTGAAAGGTTGTAATGATGATGATGATGAAACATACTATATCTTTAAATATTTGTTCAGGGTACTCGGTTTTTATCAAAACTTTACCTGCCCTGTTGTGTTCCGATTTGAAGAATATAGATAGCCATTATTATTCATATTAGGCATCTGTAGCCTTTGGTAGTCTTCTTTATTGAACGCTGGCCTGGTGACGGTTGTTGTCCGTGGACTGCAGTAGCCACTTACCATTAGATGGACTGGAAGTCCGTTTGTCACTTCAGTTTTATTAAAAAATAAAATACCATCACCATCACATATTAATTAACAATTGTTCGAAAAATTAACTAATATTTTTCATCCTCTTCATCATACTGCCAATACAAATCGTCTGTTAAACATCGGACTCCTATAATAAATGCCACAAACCACGGTCCTGAGCCACCTGCATCCATTTTCTCTATCTCTTACCAAGTCATCACTTCATGTAGTAGAGAGTGGCCCTTCGATGACCCAAACACATCGATTACGGGTTGTCTGTTACTTGAGCACCTTTTTTCCCTATCGGTTACCGTATCGACACTAGCTCTACATGACCGGGCCATTGATATTTCAGCTTCCTCATCCGTTGTCTAACATGCAGAAATCCCGAGCATAGAGCTTTCTATAGCTTACCGAGCTAATTTTTTACCGTTATTGAATTACATTTATTACACATCCTGTATGTAAACAAAAGAAAAGGAACAGATAATAACAATAATAAAACAAGCAATCCTTTTCCCTCGCATTGTAAGGGCCTGTACACACTGTTCCCCAGAGCATTCGCGAATTACGCACCTGCCTGCTCGCGTCTTTATTTATTGCAATCGTTTAATGCTTCAATAGTGCTCAGATTGACAATTTATAATAGCTTATTTGTATTCTATATTAATCTAATATGATATAATTCTAGCTTATATACTGTAGGTAAGTCTAAGTTGAAAGAACTAGGTCCCTGATCACACGCAGTACGAATAAAATTAAAAAGTAAAAGGATCGTGGTAAATCGGGGTTTGAAAATTGCGATTAATTTATTTCATCCACAACTTGTTGGTAAGTAGATGTTGAGGTTCTCAGAGATCTATATCAGTCTTCAATTGAGAATCAAAATTAAACGACACTAGCCTAATCGTGTGTTGGAATCCGTCATTCCATTACTGCTGTGAACTGCTCCTAGCACAAGCATTTTAAGCTTACTAGGAGTGGTTAACGGAATATAAGTAATGTTAAGAATAGCTAGTATTTTTTTCTTTAAAAAGCCTTGTCACCTCTGAGGACTAAGATTAATTTTTTTATAGAATAAGGGTGACAAACGAGCACACAGTCCATCTTATAGTAAGTGGATCCTGGCCCATAGACATCCATATTTATCCTCAACTAAGGATCAAAATGTAAATGAGTTGTCACCCCTGAGGACTAAGATGGAACGTCTCGATTCCAGTAAAAAGAGTCTCCGGTCACGGTAATTTTATCTATACAGTATTCCAACTTCATACAAACGGACGAAGCGAGAGCTATACCTACGCGCCTCGATCTCGGCATGCGCTCGGCATGCAGACAGTCGACACTGCCGCAGTGGTGATTTTGTAGAATATATAAAAAAATGGAGGAAATAAATAATAGAATAGAAATAAAGAAATAATTTAATTCATTTAAAACTAAACATATAAATTGTAAAATAGCTGCAGGTATCTATAACAAAGTAAAAAATATTCCTTTTCTCCACCTTGTCCATGTTTCCCAAAACAATTTTTAATTAACCTTAATATTAGAATGCGGATTTTTTTTATACTTAAAAATGTAATAATAAAGCATTTCGTAAGTCTCAGCCGAGGCGCAAATATTTTTCGGTCGCAAATTTATAACACCGCTTTGTTATTCAAACATAAACATGGTTTTTTAATTAAATCTGCCAATCAAAAAACGACACGCATTTTTATTGAACACTTCCTATGATTTTCAAAGTACCTATTTTATTTGTTTATATAAAAAAAGTATATTTACAATCACAAAACTAAATGGAAACACAGAGTAGGCAAATGTAATGCTGGAGGCAGGCAGCCAAGCAGCCCTATCGCATGTATACGTACCGCGCGGCTGTAGGCATTTATATCAAAGATACGGCCGAGTTACAATACTGTATAGATAATATTACCGTGCTCCGGTTCTCTACACTCAACCACGGTAATATTATCTATACAGTATTGTAACTCGGCCGTATCTTTGATATAAATGCCTACAGCCGCGCGGTACGTATACATGCGATAGGGCTGCTTGGCTGCCTGCCTCCAGCATTACATTTGCCTACTTTGTGTTTCCATTTAGTTTTGTGATTGTAAATATACTTTTTTTATATAAACAAATAAAATAGGTACTTTGAAAATCATAGGAAGTGTTCAATAAAAATGCGTGTCGTTTTTTGATTGGCAGATTTAATTAAAAAACCATGTTTATGTTTGAATAACAAAGCGGTGTTATAAATTTGCGACCGAAAAAATATTTGCGCCTCGGCTGAGACTTACGAAATGCTTTATTATTACATTTTTAACTATAAAAAAAATCCGCATTCTAATATTAAGGTTAATTAAAAATTGTTTTGGGAAACATGGACAAGGTGGAGAAAAGGAATATTTTTTACTTTGTTATAGATACCTGCAGCTATTTTACAATTTATATGTTTAGTTTTAAATGAATTAAATTATTTCTTTATTTCTATTCTATTATTTATTTCCTCCATTTTTTTATATATTCTACAAAATCACCACTGCGGCAGTGTCGACTGTCTGCATGCCGAGCGCATGCCGAGATCGAGGCGCGTAGGTATAGCTCTCGCTTCGTCCGTTTGTATGAAGTTGGAATACTGTATAGATAAAATTACCGTGACTCAACATACTAAACACAGCAGCATTACGCTGCTATATTGCGCTGGTATTCTGTGAAAGTGTGGTCATGCCCTAGTCGGGCCGACCCATTCGTGCTACAACTATAATATAATATATAAAAATTAGTCACCGGTTCTCTACACTCACCATACGAAACATAGCAGCATAAAGCTGCTATTTTACACTGGTATTCTCTACCATAGTTTCTATACGTCTCTATCAGTATAATACTATTTTAGTTACATAAACTTTGTTATTCTAAGCAGCGCATGACTGGACATAGCTCTTGCATAGGTCTCTTCCACAGATTTACCCTCACACTAACCTTAATCGCGATATATATTGGGTAGACAAACTTGTAACGTCTTGCATTGGTGGTCCATTCGCGTACCCGGATATTTTATATCTGGCACATATTATTTGAGACTAGTGACAGGCTCCGGCTCTACGTTGCTCTGTATAAAACACAGCTTTCGTCGCTCTACGTACGAGAATGCTTCGTTATTTAGATTCAAGATAACTATCAAAGAATATTTATTCTATAAATTTTTTCGATTTCTCAAAAAAAAATCTTCAAGTTTTTCGGATAAAATATGGTGCAGATTACTACTGGCATTACTATCTGTTCGTCAAGTTTATTTTTAATCGATGAAGCCATTCCGAAGATTAGCCCGGTTAGACAGATAGACAAACAGATTTAAAAAAAATTGTTCGTGTCTTAATGGCATGCAAATAATCTCCCCTGCTCAATAAATTGTTATTTGGATATTACCGACAGATATTTTAATTTTATTATATGTATAGATATTTATAGAAGAATTTGTGTGTATAATTCGGGTTTGAATCGAGTTTTAGGTGTCGAGCGCAAAACTAAGACTAGAATATCTCCGGAGATCTGCACAGTTCTTAATCCGTAAACAATCTACAACCGATGTGAAATAAAGGTTTTCTAGTGGAAGTTCCGCATGGGAAAGCACATTCTAGATTCTAGAGCAATGGTTCTTAACCTTGAAAGCATCCCTGAAGGCACCCGAAGTCGTCCGCCTAACAGTCTCTCACATATTAAAATGAATAAAATGTTTTTGAAGATGATGGTCGGTGTGTAGATTGTGCCGATGCGGTTTATAATTCAAGGTATTGTTAAATTAAAATAAGAAATGATTAATAATAATGCCACACGTTAAGTTCTGTATGTGTTAATTATAGAAAAAATTTAAGAACCAAATAATCAAACCTTCCAACATCTAAAAGTTGGCGGTCCGAGGCTAAAAAAAACCAAATGGTCTCTCATCAGAACCATTGGTCTAGGGCGACCAAGGAGCCGAAAAAGTTGATGAATGAGCCTGTTTGTGATTATAGTTTTTGGTGATGGTTATTAGGTATTTTGCCAACACCATTTAGGTACTAGTAAGTGTCGATGCAACACAACAAAGATGGTAAAGCGCATTAAATAAGCTAAAAAAAGAGCCTTTTCGCTCTTGCCATAAAGACACACTTATTGTAATCGGATGAAAAGACAGATATCTGTACATTATTCCACTTATTTGCTGATATAATGATACATAGAGACGTTGCATTAATTAATTTTGTCACAAATTTCTGTACTATAAATAAAATAATAATTCTGAAAATCATTTTTTTTATTAATTTTCCTTAATAGTTTTAGTAAAAATTCTACTTCTCTATTGTGTCATATCTATTATCTTTAATTTTATAATTACTTTTTAAGTATCAAATGATATCCAGAGATTAGTTTTGTGATTTTTACAAGACGAGAAGGGGTTGATAAATTTTTACACCACCGCAACACACCGAGTGTAATTTTTTAAAAGGGATTTAGAGGACTTTCTTTTATTTCTAAGCGTATCAAATCGAACGTAATATGCTTTATCGCGCATTTTTTTCGAGGGGACACTGTAGACAACATTAGTTTAAATTTCGAAATGACAGCTTCGTAAAAATACCTTGAACGCTAAATTGAGGGTAAGAATTTGATTGAAGTTAACAAATATTTGTGTAATATCACCAGAGTTAATTTAACATATTTCATTTTTTGTGATGTAACAAACCGGCCCCGTAGTAAACAAGTTTATTAAAAATTTTTTACATATCATATCCTAGAGAATGTAATGATATATTTTAATTATTTAAATAAAATATGACCTCTTTTACTTATCATCATTATCATTATCATCACTACAGCCCCTCACAAGTCCACTGCTAATCATGGGCCTCCGCCAAGGAATGCCACAAAGTACGGTCCTGAGTCACCTGCATCCATCGACTTCCTGCATATCTTACCAGGTCGTTACTCTACCCAGTGGAGGCGCCCTACACTTCGCCTACCGGTTCGAGGCTGCCACTAGAGAACCTTTTTTCCCCACCGATTGTCGGTTCTTCGATCTCCATTTTCTCATTATCTATTCAGCTTACTAATCCGTTGGGTTATGTTGATCACTCTGATTCTACTGCGGATATCTTCATTTCTTTTACTTATAACATGCCATAATATCCTAAATAATGAACTGTGTAGTAAGAATACCCACTACTTCATATCGTTTCGAAAGAGTCGTGGAGTAGACAGAGACGACAAAGAGAAACTGACACAGGAGATGGGCAGCAACATTTTGTTTGAAAACAACTCAAAACCATAAAATACTGCGGTTGTCAACTCGTCTGCCAAAGCGTAGGAATTATGGCAAAATGCCTCTATTAGGCAACCTTTTTTTTTATATAGGATAGGTGACAAACGAGCAAACAGTCAACCTGATGGTAAGTGGTTGCTGTGGCCCATAGACATCTACATCTATCCTCGATTACGAATCAAAATGCAGATGCGTTGTCACCCGTGAGGACTAAGATGGAATTGCCTCGTTTCCAGTAAAAAGGGTCTCCGGTTCTCTACACTCACCATACGAAATACAGCAGCATTAAGCTACTATTTCACGCTGGTATTCTGTGAGAGCGTGGTCCTTCCCCGGTCGAGCCGACCCATTCGTGCTACAACTATACTACTAATATAACTGTAGCATGGCTCTACCACGTATAAAACCTACAAAAAAGCAAACCTACGAAAAAGGCCTATATGCAGCCGTTAACTTCTAAAAGCTGTAATGGTAGTCCTAGAGAATTGAAGAGTGCAATGAGTTCTCTACGTTATTTACATCACGCGGATAATGAATAAAAGCATAAAGAACCTCCTCTCGTTTATCCCAGGCAACCTGCTTTCATACTTATATATTTATATATATTGGTACTTGGTAGCTCAGATGGTTAGCGCTCGCTATAAACTTCACAGTACGCGAGCGAATTGAGTTCGATCCCGATTTACCACGTTTTCGGCGGTGCAAGAAAATATCGTGAGGAAAACTACATGTGTAAGAAATAAAAAATTTTTTTCGAAGGCATGTGAAGTTCGCCAACACGCATTGAGGCAGCGCGGCGAACTATTCCTTGCCCTAAAACCCTCTCAGAAATGAGAGGAGGCCTGTGCCCAACAGTGGGACGTATATAGGCTGTAACTTTAACTTTTAACTTTATATTTTGATAATATACAGCCGTTATAGCTATAGTTATATTATGGATTTGCAACTTTTATATAAGATATTTAGAAACAAGTTAGATTGTCCTTTATTACTAAGTAAATTTAATTTTCGTATCCCAAGTAGATATCCTCGTAAGTACATTACTCCTCTTTCGCCGCCCCTTCGTAGAACTGTACTAGGATCTAATTCCCCTATATCCAGACTTTGCAGACTTCTAAATACTTATAATAACGTAGTAGACATTCACCACGACTCTTTTAACGTTTTTCGGTACAAAATTTATCAAACTATTAATATTTCTTTGTAGAACGTAATTTTTTTTCGTATTAATTTAATTTTTTCTTAATTGTGTATTGTATATTTTTGGCCATTATGTAAAGGCTTGTAGGAAATGCTGTGAGTACTAAGCATGCAGTGTTTACCTATTCTTGAATGTGCACTTAGTTTATATCACTGTCTTAGAATTAAGCATATGTATTAGTGTAACATTTGTTGGTGAACCAAATAAATAAATAAATAGCCGTAAAATATAAGCACTAGTTCAATATTAACAATCATCGTTTTCTCTTAGAGAGTTCTGAACGTAGACAGTGTGACATATTCCATACACTTTTATTTTTCATAGGCGCACTTCGTTCCCTTCAGAGAATAGGTGGAAACCAATAATAGGTGGTAAAACAGTAATTTAAAACCGACTACGTTGAAAAGTTTACAGAAAAAACCTTCCCCTTCCTTTTCTTGTACTTCTTGTTGATAAAATATAGCTAATGTTACTCCCACAATCAAGGTTAATCTAACAATATCTCATATGTTAAAATCCATTAAGCACTTTAGGCTAGTCATACATAATTTTAAAAAAATTATCCTCCTTCTGAGGCAGGCTGATAAAGAGGAATTTCGATATCATAGATAAAAAAATATTATATACTTTTGGTAGGTTTCAATCACGTTGATGACCTTCAATGAAATCGAATATATTTAAAACGTGAAAGCACTCCTGTTCAACCCTATCCCGTATCCTACGAAACGCCTATACTTTCAAATCGTGACAAGTTTGAGCATAAACATTACATTCAGATCTAGAAAATCTAAATCAACCAATCAAGATATGCAAGTTTTAAAATATTATAAGAAGAATTTAAAGTTAAGTAGAACTTGACTTTAAATTTTTGCTTCATTTTTGGCCAGGTAAAATATGTCCTATAGCCGGACTCAAGTAAGATCCTTTTCTTAGAGGATTATAGAGCAATAAGCCTTGTGGTAAGTGGATGCTGTGAAGAATAGACGTCTACATCTATTGTCGATTAAGAACAAAATGCAGATGTGTCAGAGACTCCTGAGGAATAATATGAAATACTCACTACATAAAACACAGCAGCACAAATCTACTATTTTACGTTGGTATTCTGTGAGAGCTTTGTCCTTCCCCGGTCGAGAAGATTCCTTCGTGATACAATCACAATATGGCTGGACCATGCTCTACGTAAGGGTTAATATCGTTACCAGAATGCTTTAAAAATATATGTTCTTTATTTAAATGCTTAAGGAATAGGCGCTCTTTCAATTCTAGCAATTCCAGGTCAATCTATTAAAAATTTACTAAATAAACTTTCATCGAGTCATGGAAGCTATCTATTCTAACTAATGCTGCGTAATGTAGCATTCGCCTCGGCAGGTATTCAAGTCCGGTACGCCGTGTATTTACATATAAATTGCGCCTTCACAAACTCTATCTCGCTACTTCGCTGTGACATCCATCTCCGCCTTAACAATGAGGCGCGACGGTTGGAATGTTAGATGTTTGTATTTGTTGGCTAATTTCAGAGATCATTTTTATAAATAATCGTAAACATTTGGAATTACTTGGATAAATATGTGGGAGTCGTTATATAGGGTCAAATAATTGAAAGTCCAAATTTTAATATTCCTCCGCGTTTTAAGATCATTAAGTACGATTCTTTTTTTCTTCTTCATTACCAGGCCACACAAGTCTCTACTGATGAAATATGAGTAATATTTTTTGATATTACCGACATAATAGAAAAAACTGAACTGGTTATTTGAATAAAAATCATGAGTGCAATTAGTTTAATTTAAATTTTCGTGTTTTTAAAAAAATACTAAAAAAGGGCTCGAAATAATAGATTTTCTCAAAAAAGAAGGGCACTTAAAAAGAAAAGAAAAAAAAGTCGGACCGAAGGCAGGACTCGAATCATGGTACTACAATTTCAGGACCGCCCGATATCCCATTTGAGCTATTATAATCATTAACGGACTATCAAAATTTACCTTCTTATTCTAATGATATTGTAGCAGTTTTTCATTGCCTGAAAACACGGATAAAACGACATTTTCTAAAAATTTAATCCTATCTACTAGATCGATTTATTGCCCCCGAAACCACCCCCTGGACACCAAATTTTATGAAAATCGTTGAAGCCGTTTTCCGAGATTCCGATTATATATATATATATATATATATATATATATATATAATTGCTCGTTTAAAGGAATAGGAATATGTTGCGGAGTAATGTCTCTTTCTTTCACGTGTACGTGGCGCTGCATGAACAAATATCGTAACAACAGCGGTATAAGTACGATACGAAACACTCGGATCGTGTTAAAATTCCTGTCGCGTCACTCGTTGCTTGAAGTTTCGCCGGCACCAGATTATCCATCTAAAGGCTAGTAGATTAGGGTTGCTACGGATATATATATATACATATGTAGGTATATGCAGATATACCTGATAATGGTGTGTACCAAGAAGAAGGAATAGTAAAGTTGGTATTACTTTGATCACATCCGCTCATTCTATTGATTATCAGAAGGAATGGTATAATATATATATATATATATATATATATATATATATATATATATATATATATAGACATATGTAGGTATATGAAGATATATTAAATGGATTCTATATAATTACTGATATTGGTGTGTACCAAAGAAGAAGGAGTAGTAAAGTTGGTAAGTATTACTTCGCCCACATCCGCTCAATAATTAATGGATTTTCGTAGAGTAACGCCTGATTCTATTAATTATCAGAAGGAATAAATAGTATTTATTCGTAGCTATAACACAAAACAGCATAATAAAGTCAAGAAAATCATTCAAAGATAAAAACATAATATTGAACTCCTCATAAGCTACATAAACACTACAAACTGGGGCAAAATAAACGATATAAGGCACACTTATTGATATTTAAATACTAGCTTCTAATATATATTTCACTTATCAAACAGAAACAATAATAAACGTTTCTATTTAACTATTGTTTATCGAATAAGGGTTAGTGGATGCTGTGGTCCATGTACATCCGCATCTGATATCACCTCTGAAGAATAAAATCGCCTGGTTTCCAATAATAAGGGCCTCCCTTTTTGTACACTCACTTTACGAAACCCAGCACGCTCACGCTGGTGTTTTGCAACAGTGTGGTCCTTCTCCGGTAGAGCCATACGTGCTATAACCATAATATAGCTTTACCAGGGATAAAACAATAGTTGGTTTTTGTGTTATGTTCAAATTGAAATCAGTTTAATATTGTCGTTATAATTAAATGCTAAACGATTTAATTCATAGTCTATTAACCATTGGATTCGCGGCTGCAGTCTCACCCGTGTTGTTTCACCCTAACGTCAAGATATCGACAGGGTTAATATCGCCGCCAGTGACAGACGTACGGACGAATTGTTCGAAGGGGATTTATGGGCTTTTTGTTAAGGAATACTAATGTTTTGCTTATATTCTATGACTGTAACACGTAATAGGGTTTTTATACCGTGGGCTATTATTAGAAACGTAGAATTTTTTGTAGTAAATTAAATAATAGAACCTATTAGATTAGAACTACGGTTGCGCTCTAGGTTTTTTATAGAACAAAGGTGACAAACGAGCACACAGGCAACCTGATGGTAAGTGGATGCTGTAGTCCATAGACATCTACATTTATTTTCGATTAAGAATCAAAACGTTGACAGTTGCGTTGTCACCCCTGAGGACTAAAGTGGAATGCCTCGTTTTCAGTAAAAAAAGGTCTTCGGATCTCTATACTCACCATACGAAGTACAGCAGTATTAAGCTGGTATTTGGTGAGAGCGTGGTCCTTCTCCGGTCGAGCTACCATTAGTGCTACAACCATAATATTATATATAGGTGTTATGCCGGCTTTTACGTTGGCCGAGCGAAGGCGAGTACCAACGTATAGACACCCCATTTGTCCAGCCTCGCCATAGCGCATCGTCGCTCGCCTAGCTGGCCGAGTGTAGGCAAGCCCCAACGTGTATACGGTTAATTTGGCGTGCTTAGCCACCACTCGGGATCGCTCGCCACGACTCGCCTCACTTCGGAATAGTGTCGGTTTTTCTGCATAAATCAAAGGTGCTCGCCTGCACTTGGCAAGTCACGCCCACATGTTAATCGGCCATGTCAGTATGTTTGTCAAACTTGGCCAACATGTAGGCTATAGCCATGGAGTGTAGAGATAAGGAGAACAGTCTCACATGGAGAATAGTTGAAAAAGTGTCCACCGGTAAACAGTAAGTAAGAGTTCCACAACAGCGCTAGAGTAGCTAGATCGTATGAAATGAACTTAGCAGTTGTCGACGGAGTGAAGTTTGCTGAGTTGAGAAATTTAATATTTGTGGTGACTAGAGTAGTTGATGAAACTGCAGTATTTAAAACCTCAACTACTCACGTTGTCTACAATAATTTAGTAAATATAACCTAGAAAAAGTCGCCGTGAAACACGTTGAGAGTGATTTTAAAATAAAAATTTGGAAAACAATAAAATATTTGTTATAAAAAAGAATTATAGTGGAAGTTTGTGCAATAAAAAGTTCTTTAAAAGCTACTGTGGCGCCACCTTTGAGTATTAAACCAATACTCAAAGGGCGCCACCCTTATTTAATGCTTTCCTATGGACACTAATTAAGACAGACATTTCACACAGAGACGGTGCTCCTCTATAGCACTCGTCTTGTATCAATTTGCCTACGCTCGCGTTGACTGAGGCTTGTCGAACATGTTTTGCTGGCTTTAGTATTCCATTTCCGCCTTGGCTTCCATCTGGGTGGGTACTCCTCTTACCTATTCCTACCGCTAAATAGCAGTGACTGTACTGTAGTTTCTCAGTCTGAACGGTATGGGAAGCCAGTATAATTTCAGGCTATGATGTATCCCATCTTAATTCTTATTGGTTTTTTAAGTTAGTTGCTGGTGGCCATATGCTGAATAAGTCACTTCCAATTAGATGCACAGATTTGTGTGCACTGCCATTCCACTGAAATTATATGAATAGACGGGTAGAACCAGCGCCCTAAGCTAGCTTTAGACCTGTGCGTATAATCCAGCAAGGAAGCAAAGAACAAATTTTTAGTTTCCACCCTTACGATTGCATTATTTTCTCATGTAGAATATCTGAGCACTCAGAATAAAATTAAAAAATAATCTAGGTATATCCGTGTTGCAAACAAAAGTGGGCGGAATTTTTATTTAACATTCTTTTAAATTTTAATTTTTTTTATGTCCGTAATAATATTTTTATAGGATAGGATGACAAACGACCACACAGTTCATCTGATGGTAAGTTATCACTGTGACCCATAAACATCTACATCTATCCTCGATTGCGAATCAAAATGCAGATGAGGTGTAACCAGTGAGGACTAAGATGAAATGCCTAGTTTCCGGTTAAAAGGGTCTCCTGTTCTCTCACTTACCATACAAAACACAGCAGCATTAAACTACTATTTTACGCTCGTATTCTGTGAATGCGTGGTCCTTCCTCGGTCGTGCCGACCCATTCGTGCTACAACTATACTACTAATATAACTGCACCGTGACTCTACCACTTATAAATATTATTTGTCTTCTTTTTCATCACAAAAATACTTAATAAATGTAATAATTTGGGATGGCTCAAGGATTAAGCGCTCGTAAATTGCACAGTGCGCCAACAACCCGGATTCGATCCCCACCGCTATTGTTAATTGCAATTTTAAAGTGCTGATTTACCACATGCTTGACATACATAGCATAGTGACAAAATCAGCACGATACCTGAGAAAAAAAAACATTATCGAAGGCATGGCGTGCAAAATGTATATATCAATGATTTCTTGAATTTACGCGAACACTACACGATGAATAAAACTATTATTTACGGATTTTACGGAAGTCTGGAGTCTGCGAACATGTTCAAGATCGTCCCCACCATTACGTTAGATTTGAAAAACCACAAATCCTCGCAAAAGAACACCGATTCCTACCAAGGATGATACGCGAGGATATTGAAATAAAAAAAAACATCCAAATTTCAATAGAGAAGATGGATGGGTGCTGCCATCTGCTAGTAAAGTAAAAGTAAAGTTACAGCCTATATACGTCCCACTGCTGGGCTCAGGCCTCCCCTCATTTCTGAGAGGGTTTAGGGCAAGGAAGTGTCCGCCGCGCTGCCCAAATGCGTGTTGACGAACTTTACATGTCTTCGAAATATTTTTTTTCTTATTCCTCAGACATGCAGGTTTCCTCACGATGTTTTCCTTCACCGCCGAGCACGTGGTAAATCAGCACTTAAAATTGCAATTAACAATTTCATTGGTGCCGGCGGGGATCGAACCCGGGTTACTCGCGTTCTGTTATATTTACAGCGAGCGTTAACCACTGAGCTACCACGGCTCTATAGCTACCACGGCTCTATCTGCTAGGGATTCTATAATTAACAAAATTAAACCCAAACCCAAGCATACCGAATTTTAAAGTACCAATTATAAATACCACTAATTTGTTGCTACACTAAAAACATCTAAATTACTTCACGAAAAGCCTTTTAGGAATCTGTTACCTGGTATCATCGCCGTGTTTCACTTGAGCCAGTTATAAAATATTTTTCTGTTATATTCGTCATCATCATCATTGTAATCATCAAACGTCCATTGCTAAACATAGACACATGTCACAAAGCACGGTCATGAGTCACCTGCATCCGTCGATTCGACATGTTTTATCACATCGTCCCCCATCAGCTAGTACTTGAAACCAGAGAACCTTTCTTTCCTGGACGTCGGTTCTTCAAGCAGTAATGGCCAGCTCATTGCCACTTCAACCTACTTATCCGCTTGCAGTGAATTTAAAATTATTTAAAATAAACTTTAGTTATTGGCCAATGAGAAAAGTTTTAGCTTTGAAAGAAAAGTTCCAGATGATTTTGACATAACATGTAATTTAATACGTAATGTAATCATAAGCACTCACGCCTGCCACCCAGAAGGGTAGGCAGAGTCTACAGCCTTCCATTTGGCACATAACGTCTACGTATATTTATGTAAATGTGTACTAAATATAATGGCGTGTAGTGTTGGTGTAAGAATATCTACTACCCCATATCTTCCTGCGGGTGTGGTAAAAGACGACAGAGGGAAAGAAACCAGGAGATGGGCAGCGCCGTCTTCCTAACAACAACTCAAAATTATAAAAAACTACGGTGGCCAACTCGCCGTGGCAACGTTGGCAAGATCTTCCATATGAGGCAATCTATGGGGGGCGGGGGCTGTGTTCAGCGTAAACTCTTATGAGCTGTAATGACGTACTAAATATACAGAAAGAAAGATTCTATAATTTCGACTTCTACTTTTGAATGTAGTGGTGGTATACCACAATATAAAGTGAACTACAAGTTGTGAGATACCAATGAAAATGTTCAGGGCTAGGCTTTAAGAGTCTGCAGAAATTTAATATTTAGCTATTGGTAGACTTTTACGAGTAAGGTGCCGCCGGGTAGTTGCGACATTCGAAAATCCACTACCCCTTGGGTATCGTCCCATGGGTGACGTAGGAGGCGATAGATGGAAATGAAGCGAGAAGGCAGCAGTATCTGCATGACACCAAATGAAATTAAAAAAATCTAATCATTTTCATGATGCTAAAAATGTAAACACTCAAAAACCATTATTTGTTTCGAGTGTCTTAAGAACCAAAAGAATTTATTTCAAGGTCCATTTAGCGTCAACCCTTCCGTTTCTAATGGTACACGTTCTTGAAGAATTAAAAGTGTAATTCGTAGGTATTAGAGGGTTAACATTTTATTGTTAGTGGCGCAGGCAAATTGGCCATCTTACGCCTTTTTATGTTGTTTTACAGCAGTTTTGCGATTTAAAATTCTAGTTAAAATTTCGGAAAGAGGTAATCTTATTACAGATCGAAAATCAGATTAAGAACCGAGTTTTAATTTACGTTTCCTCGTTAAATTTATAAAAGCTATATTAACTTTAATATACTAGTTTTTATTGTCTGGGATAAACTAAATTAATAAAAAGTGTAATAAAGTTATTTAAATTAAATAATATTTTCAAATGAAAATCATACTCAAAATTATAACAGAACGAAAATAACTAATAATTAAATTTTAATTTACCAGTTCTCTTGCGCATAGTATCTGAAACAAGGTATATTTGAGTATTAATACATTTTATTATATTGTACATAATATAAACGGTCTTATCCTTAATTTTTTTGTGTAAATTAATACAACGTATTGAAATATCTAACAGCACTAATGCATAGCGTGGCCAATAATTTTACATTTATACAGATCAATAAATTAAATCCGCAAAATTTCTAGACTGCTCTCACAGTGAAAATAATGTTTGCTTTAAGTGTCTTTCCCTTTTGTATGTTCATAATTACGTCAAAATAATTTCATTTTCATTTGTAATACCTAACTAATATAATAATTTTTTATTCAATATAAGGTTGATGTTAATGATACAAGTAATTCTTATAATCATTAATTTATATGAATAAAACTTAAAATAATTAATTAACATAATAAAAAAATTAAAGGAAAATAGTGTTTTACAAAATTATGGAGTATAAAAAGCTTAACTTAAGTGTGCCCAGAAGACTGGCTGAGTTGCCTCGCTGTATTGCGAGGCTGATCCATTGACCAAAATATCTGCTAGCTTTTGGGTCCAGAGACATTGACAAGGCGTGATGAGATATCCCTGTATAAACGTCTTGTTTCAGGACCCCACCCACGGCCCCAGCGTTTCTACACCAAACGGCACGAACATGTATCCCGCTCCGAGGGCTACATATTAGGTAAAAGGCAGTATAAACCACATCAGTAATGAAACCACAATAAACAAAATCATGGACAACCGTGAAATTAATGTTATTTTGGACTGAATTCGGTATTATTTAAAAATATCATTCCTTTTCAAAAAGTTGGTCGTCCTATATTTGTAACATTATAAAAGTTTCAAATTTATCTAAAAGGATTTTTATGAAAAAGATTTTAGAATAAAAATTAAATCTGATTTTAATAGAAAGTTAGATACTGCTAGCGCCATCTTACAATTCCTTGCGGAACATCGAGGTGCTACGTTTGTTTCCAATATTAGTTCATGACACTAGATGGCGCAGCTAGTTACAAACATTTACGGTACAAAATAAGTTTCGTTCCATAAATGTTTTTCATTTAATTATTCATGTAATTCTGATGAAGTGAATGATGTTATTTCATAAAATTATCAACACGTTACATATTAAAATAAAAGAAGTTATTCCAATAATAAGTCATATATTATTTATTCATCTACTTCAGTTCTTCAACAGCAATACTGATACGTAATAAAGGTTCTTAACGATTTCAAAAAATGTTAGGTACCTTTATTATATAATTTTTATAAAAATAGGTTAAATTTTACGCCTTGTTTATTCAAAAATTGCAATATAGGTAGTTTTTCGATTTTTTTTAAATTGTTAATACCTATAATAGCTAATAGTAGATAATAAGTAGTATTATGAATTTTATAAAAGATTAGCTCGGACCAATTACTTCTTTATTGAAGGAGGGAAAAACCTTTAAAAATACCTAAAAAGAACATAATAATCAGTATTGATTAATATAGTAAAGAATTATCCGCCCATATGTCGTGCAGATCTTTGCAAATTGATGATTTTGTCATGAATTTCATTATCAGATCTTGATCACATTTATATCCGATCCATTCTACTGATACAACGGAAGTGTCATTACAGAAGCAGAATTCAGAAGTAAATTTTAGCATAAATAGGAACGAAAACGGATGCAGAAGCGGAAGTGCAAATACTATGTAAAAAGTACAATTCATGACAAATATAAATTTTTATTAAATTAACATTTAAAATTAAGTATATGACCTAGAAATCTGTTTCGGTGTTCTTCATGCATATGAATATCATGGCTAAATAGTTGCTCACTGGTGACGCTGCTTGGAGGAACTGTTAAATATTGGCGAACTATATACTCCTGAAGGTGCATTACGTCTATGAAAGAGATTGTCACTCTTGTTACTGGTGCAACACAGGTTGTAACATTTGAAATGATGAATATTAATGACAAACATCATTACAACAATTAAGAAAAATGATTAAAGCCAAGATGACTAAGGAATAATATGTCAATACAAACACATAATATGTGTATATAATAAGTTATCGTTTTCAAAATATTTATTTTTTTATTATACAAACTGTAAAAATGCTTCGTTACACGCATACTTTTTCCTACTAGACTAGCCAGAACATGAGTATTAAAACAATTTTTTTTTCAGATTTTATGTTTCTGGTTAGCCTTCCATAAAATCTTAAGGCCGTTTACTTTGATAAGTTATTGCCTTTTTTATGTGTAATACCATTAAGTTACGTAAAAATTTCTAGTGGGCCCAAAAACGATTGTCTTCTTTCGTTACAAAAGTTGCGGAAACAGAAGCAAAAACGGATGTCAAAAAAAGTGTAGAACTTTCGCAGTTGCGGATGCGGAAGCAGAGGTCTGTTGCATCACTAGTGTAGGTATAAAGAATTGTTGCTGAACATACATAAAAAATACACCAACGAATTGAATACCACCTCCTTTTTTGAAGTCTGTTGAAAAAGTAACTGAGAATATATGAATATTTTGAAGGTCTAGGTGTTGTAGTTGGTGCATTAAATCTAATTGTAATAATTCTGGGCAATCGATTTTCCTATTGACTAGTTTGAACAGAAATACGTTACGTTACGTTACGTACGTTCCTGCGTTCTTTTAGGCTATTCAATTTAAAGTAATTTAGTCGGTCTTTTTAGGATGGTAGGAATTTGACTGGATGGCACTGGTAACTGAGAATTCTTTTCTGAAAGTGTTTGCTGTTGGCCCTGCAGCCTTTACAGCTTCATCGAAATAGACTCGTGAGTGAGGACTCGAGAGCTATTGAGTAAAACAGCGCGAAGCGATGACTGCAGTCCCGAGGCACCCCAGCTTTCGGAGTGAGGATCCTCTAGTTGGGGGGGGGGGGGTTAGTTTTGATGTTTCTTAGGAGAAAACATAGGATATTACATTTTTTAGACACAATGTGTTCTTTGTGAATGTTTAGTTGTAATTTTTGATCAATTAAAACTCCTAGGTCTCGGATGAGATTAGTGTTGTGTATTGTATTATTGTTAATATGATAGGGTTGAAACCGGTATTTTTTTCCACGTAACTCGGATGTGCGTGCAATTCTTGACGTTCAGAGACATATGATGGTTGTTATCCCACCACAGATACTTAGATGATTTAAATCTTCTTGCAAAAGTATTTGACTCTCAGAGTTGCTTATGGCTTTCATGATTTTTAAATCGCTCGTGAATAGGTACATTTTTAAGTAAAGGAAACACAAAATTATGTCCTTTATGAAGGTATTGTACCTAAGTGTGATCCTTGAGGAATCCCGGAGAGTGCTAGGAATCTATCAGATTTGTATCCATTATACACTACTCTTGAAATCGACTACTTAGATAAGAGGAGTACCAGTTCAAAAGACTACACGCAATTCCACAACGAGCTAGTTTAAGAACATTAAAATGTTATTATTTGAAACCCCGGGTGGATACTTAATCATTAGCTATATATCTAACTAAACATAAGTCTTCCCCATAGTCTGCTTCATAGGAGGTATTTGCCATATTCACTCGGCAAGAAGGAGGACGAAGACAGCCTAAGTGACACAGTACTAGTGACACCGAAAAAAGAACACCACGGGTCTAATTCAGCGGTTGTGATATCTAGAAATGAAATCTGTAGTCTGAATTGCTGAGATGTTGAAGTTCACTCTAGTATATGAATTAAAAAGCGTCCGGTCCTTGTAGAATACAAATACTATGTCTTTTGTGCTTTTATTTGTAATATATTTTAATAAAAAAAATATCAGACATAATTATGAATGATGCAGTATTTTTTTATATGTACACGCGTATAAGTAGACACACTGTAAAATGGCTCCTAATGGTGTTTTGTGTATCTCTATCGTTATGAGCTTTAATAGTTTATTTGTTATCGACACATTAAAACAATGACAATCACTTACGTACATATTGTTCGATGCGTGAGGATGAGGAAGCTCTGCTCACGTACTGAGATAACAGATAAAAAGTAAGACTAGCAGTTCTTAACAAACAGTAACGTACTGAAAAACAAGGCAACCTTTCCACCGGTTGGAGTGACGACCTGATGAAAGATGCAGGGAGTTGATGGATACAGGTGTATTGTGTAACTGTGGGGTAGAGTTTTACTCAGTCGTGGAGCAATAATTGTTTGAGCTTTTGACAGAATATTTAATGTTAATATTGGTAACTGGCAAGTGATGGCCCGCTATAGTTTGGTGATCTGTAATATGTAATGATGATGATGTAATAAAGCAAATAATAATCTTTTTATTGATTATCTCATTGGTCTAGGGGTTATAAATGCTGATTTTTTTATAGGACAAGGGTGATAAACGAGCACAAAGTCCACTTGATGGTAAGTGATTGCTACTGCCCATAGACATCTATATCGATCCTAGATCAGGAATCAAAATGCATTTGCGTTGTCACCCGTGAGGACTAAGATGGAATGTCTCTTTTCCAGTAAAAAAAGTCTCCTGTTTTCTACACTCACCATAAGAAACACAACACCGTTAAGCTGCTATTTTACGTTGGTATTCTGTGAGAGCGCAGACCTTCCCCGTTTGCGTTGACACATTCGTGCTACAACTATAAGTTAATATAGCAGGCTCTACCACGTAAAATGATCCCGGGTTAATTATAGGCTGGGCCAAAATCAGTTAAGTATTGGTTTTTTTTTGTCAAGGAATTCTCAGTAGCAGCCGGAGTCAAGGAGTTGGCGGGGTTTTACCCCCGAGCCCTGGAAAGCACGTAAAACCGTAGGTCCTGCACCTGATCTTTCTTTGGTTATATAGGATTGCCATACAATCGGACTATGATAGTGAGGGAATAGAAAGAAGTTCAACTATGTTTGCGTATATACTCGGGCACTATAATCCTGGCCTGCTGAGTCTCCATTAAAACTGGCGGCCGTGAACGAAATTTGGACTAGAACACATATTTTTTGAAATATCTTGATTAAGATCACGTTTTATTTTAATAAACAGTGGTTGCAATCGCTTAAGAAATTTTTAACAAAAAAGAGAGTGACAGTGACGACAATGGACACACTTTAGTGTGTCACACAAGTTTAGTGACTAGTTGGTAATATATTTAAGGAGAGCCAAATATAAGTACTCTTAACCGACGAGTATATATGCGAAGGCATATGGGTGTGAAAAAAGCGAGATAGCTGTGTCAGACAAATGGAAGGATATCGTTGTAGCCATCTGTCACTACGGTAAACTTCAGCTACTTATCTTAGAGACTTAAGACCGCGGACGTAGAACCCGTGACTAAGCTGTCTGATATACTCTGACGGCTCCGTAGCGCGGTGGCTTAGCAATGACTTACAGTGCTACACGTTACACACCGCGGGTTCGAGTCCCGCACGGAACAAGTATTTGTATGACCTACAAGTAATTGTCCTTGTGAAATTTGTTTGTAAACTGACCCCACGATACAGGAGAAAATCCTAGTGTCGAGCTAACGTTAAAAAAAAACTCTTACTGATAACTATAAGACAGGTGGTGTTCTCTTCAGTACTAATATAATCTCACTTATTAAAAAAATATTTATCACAACTAAACAAACAACAAAGTATAATACTTATATAGCAAATACGTTATTAAATAAGTAGTTCAAGTCGTAAATTTAAACGCTTCGTTTCCGCTAAAATATTTAAACAAATTCGATGCCTCCATCAAACAAACATTATGAAATAATAAAGAGGGCGCATCTTAATCTCATTATATTATAATAACTTGGAATAACTTACAGATGTTTTGCCAATCAGATCTCCTGTCGAAATCCCCAATTTTTCATCACGGGAAATTACATTATCGAAAATTTGCATTGCCGCTGGCGCCATCTATGAACCAGTAGTGTCTTCAATAACCAATTTAACTTATGAAATATGAAATTTCAAAATGATTCCTGTAGTTTTCAAAATAAGGTCCAAAATTATACGATATTCAATTTTCTTAAAGACGTATCGAAAATTGTCACACATGCACGTTGTAAGATGAGCACAGACTGAAATTTGAATATAATATGATTCCTATCTCTCAAGAAATAAAGTTGGAGATGGAATATTACGAAAGCTTTCAACATTAGCCATGGTTCAAAGTGTATGATTAGAGGGCTCTGTTCCGTTCCGCTCCCTTTCCAAAAACAGTATGAATAATAATGTTATTTGCATAATATCGCGAGCCGATCTAACAAGGTTATTTACTTTCATAAGAGCTTCGGAAATACCTGATTTGACGAACTTGTCGAAATTTATATTCGATGGAATTTTAAGACTTGATGTCTGAAATTTCGAAGTTTTTAAAAAGAAAATAGCAACACACGGGGACGTCTTTTTATAGATACGTAAATAATGATTTCCTAACTTCTAAAATTCTTAACATTCATGATATGTGTGTGCACAAGAATTACAAAAAGATAAATAATTCTCATGTTAGCGATAACAACATAATTGAAACCCCTATAATAAAAGAAAAGTTCTAGAGTTAGAATTTTAAACCTCGCTTACAGTAACGCTTTAGTACAGTACTGCTGTGTTTCAGTGTGAGTGTAAAAAACCGGAGACCTTTTTATTGGAAACTAAACGAGGCATTTCATCTTATTCCTCACAGGTGAGAACGCATCTGCATTTTGATTCGTAATTCTGGATAAATGTAGATGTCTATAGGATACAGCATCCATTTATTATCAGGTGGACTGTGTGCTTATTTGTCATCCTTAATCTATAAAAAGTAAAATAGCAGCATAATGTTGCTGTGTTACTAATGGTGAATATCTAAAACCAGAAACTTGTTACTGGTCTCGTTATCATCTCCATCTCTCCATCGTCAAGATTGATAACGCATCTGCATTTCAATTCTTAATCGAGGAATTTTCGGTCATAGGATTTACTTACTATCAAGTGAGAAATACGCGCGTTAGTCATACTTTCTTCTATAATAAATTTAACTGAGAGAGACATCTATGACATCTAGAAAAGAAGCCCTCATACTTCACAGTAAGCACTTTAGCTGCTATTTTACTCTGATATTCTGCGAGAGCACGATCCTTCTCCATTTGAGCCGACCCATTCGTGCTACAACCATAATATAGCTGCAATATGCCTCTAATGGACGCCACTCACGGTCAGTTCAACTGATGATTCTAACTGATCAGTTCAACCTAAAACTGTTGATATTTTCTAAAATATCGAGTTTTCGATATATCAACAAGAGTTTTAGTTTGAACTGATCAGTTTGAATGATCAATTGTACTGACCGTGTGAGGCGATCATTACATGTACTTTTTCTCTGTCACCTTTTACGACACCATGAGATGATATGGTTTAGTGGATTCTCTTATGTTGCCACTACGCGGCACATTATAAGTAATAATAATAGGGATAGTGGTGTGATCAGCGCCCTTATACAGTGCGATTGTATGACTGTGGTGAAAAAAGTGGTGGAATTTGTTTTAAAATTTGATGTTTGGCTTAGTTGTTTTATACGTGGTAGAGCCCCGCTGCGGCTATATTATGGATGCAGCACGGATGGGTCCGCTCGACCGGGTAAGGACCACGCTCTCACAAAATACCAGCGTAAAATAGCAGCTTAATACTGCTGTGTTTCGTATAGTGAATGTAGAGATCCGGAGACCTTTTTAACGGGAAACTAGGCATTCCGTCTTAGTCCTCAGGGGAGACAACGCATCTGCGTTTTGATTCTTAATCGAGGATAAGTGTAGATATCTATGGGCCTCAGCATTCACTTACCATCAGGTGGACTGTGTGCTCGTGTGTCACTGTTATTCGATATAAAAAGGTCTAAAGGGTACTGAGAGTTAGTATTAATACCGGCTGTGAGGTATCTCATCTTAGTTCTCGAAAATAAGTTGGCAACAGGTGTCCATGGCGTGCAGTATCCACTTACCATCAGGTGGACTGTAAGTTCGTTTGCCACAAGTCCTTTTAAAAAAACTCGTGTGAACGAAGTAGTCAAAGAGTATTTACTGTTACCATTAAAGCGTATAAAAGGTCCATCGTTGAACATCTCCCCATACGTTACAAAGAGAGATATTTGCAATATTTTCACACTTGCCAAGCGGTTCGGAACCGCAGTTTTTTTTTTTGTAGAACATGGGGCAAACGAGCATACGGTTCACCTGATGTTAAGTGACTACCGCTGCCCATGAATAACCGCAACACCAAAGGAATTGCAGGTGCGTTGCTGACCCTTTAGAAAGGAGTAAGCTCTTTTCTTGAAGGTCCCCAGGTCGTATCGGTCCAGAAAAATCGCTGGTGGTAAATTATTACACAGAGAGGTCGTACGCGCGAAAAAACTCCTATTTTTTATCATGAATGAAGAAATTTTATCATGAAGATATTGGTTATAAGGAAGATGCTGCTGCCTATCTCCTGGTTCAGTTATCCTCTGTACTTACTTCTTCTTACAACGTTGCTATACGGTTGTAGAATGTATAATTACTACGCCTTAGTACCAGTACCTATCAATTATAAGCAGACGTCCTATTTCGTCGTAAATAACGTCGTTACGAAGTGCTTTCCACCGGCAAACGACTGTTGTTCAGTATTACCAACTAAGATGATGGTAGTACGTTTTAGTCTCATATGTCACTGTAAATTTAATTTACAATGGTAAATTCATTACTAATTAATAGAATCATGCGTTACTTTGCGGAAATCCATTATATTAAAGATATTAAAAGTTACCTGGATTGAAGAGCACCTCCCGCCCTCCCTCAATTGCGTGCACTAATTCCATCACTATTAATCCCAGCACCACTACTCCCAATACCACTACTCCCGGCATCACTACTCCTAACACCACTATTCCAGGAAAGACACACCATCGACGACAATACGACACGTGTTTCGCCTCTACACTAGGCATCGTCAGGTGATGTATACTCTACGGCGGCTGACCGACTTGATTTAGCGACTCAAAACCAGAAAACTAGATTGTACAACCAGTGCGTGTTGCCAGTAACGATTTACGGATCTGAGACGTGGTCTTTCACTGCTGGCCTTATGAGGACGCACAAGATCACTCAGCGAGCTATGGAGAGGGCTATGCTCGGGGTGTCTCTGCGCGATAAACTTAAAAATGAGGATATGCGCAGTAGAAAAGTAACCGACGGATTAGTAAGCTGAAGTGGCAATGGGCCGGCCATATAGCTCGAAGAACCGATAATCGATGGGGAAGAAAGGTTCTCGAGTGGCAGCCTCGTACCGGTAGGCATAGTGTAGGGCGACCTCCCACTAGATGGAGTGGCGACCTGGTAAGACATGCAGGAACTCGATGGATGCAGGTGGCTCAGGACCGTGTTTTGTGGCATTCCTTGGGGGAGGCCTATGTTCAGCAGTGGACTTGTGAAGGGCTGTAATGATTATGATGATGAATTGCGCTGCAGCCATCATCAATGCAGCGTTACTCTATTACGTACATGATAGGGGGTGGTGGGGAGCTGTCTATTTAGACAGTCTATTTATATGCTTAGCAGTGCAAAGGTAAGAAAGCCAGTCGAATGTGTTACATCATATACTATTCAGGTTTGATATCACATTTGTGAGATTACGTTCTTTGCTTTACGTTGGTTGCAGGTGTCTACGGCCCTGGAGTATATCTGTGATACAGCTAATTACCATTAGGTAGACTTTAGCTCGTTATTCTCTTTAATATAACGGAACTACCAAACAAGATACAGTAATCTTAGAGATTATTACGTTTTCATACAATCGTAACCCTAAACAAACCATTGTCCGAACCCAGAATTAAATAAATAACCATCGGTTGACCCCAACATGAAACAAATAGATAAAGATTAGCATATATATGCGGGTCGATCGGTAGCCGATGGCCACTGTAAATAAATAATTGTAATTCTTAATAAAACTACCCTCGATGTGGCTGCCGTAACTCGCACGTGGTGAACTAGTGCTGTATTAAGCGGATTGGATATTTTGATACTTTTTATATAACTTTATCTTTATAATAATGTATTCCCTAACTTATAATATAGTCGTCGAAGTACTTAGTTACATACGTTCCAGAAGAAGACCACAATCATTAACTAAACAAACTTAAATTAAAATTTTAAACAATTACTAGCTTGCCAGGCAGACGTTGTTCTGCCATTTTCGACGACCCTTTTACATGTCTTATTAAAAATCCTTCAATTGGCAAAAAAAATTGTGAGTCACTCATGGGCAAGAAAACTATCCTATCTCTCAATTTGGACCAAACTGCACACGGTGTGCAAATTTGATTAAAATCGTTTAAGTAGTTTAGGAGTCCATCGCAGACAAACAACGTGACACGTAATTTATATATATTAAGATATGGTTTCAGAGCTTGATTCGTGGATATTGCAGTAATCGACTGGGGGAAAATTACCTTTTAATAAAATGCAAAAACTCACTTAGTAACTTCAAAGAATAAAAACCTATAAATATAAAATCATTTCACATTCTGGAGTCCGTGCAAGACATGTGTCTATAAAAAATAAAGTCTATTTTTATATCATTTATAAATTTAAATTAAAGTTACTTTTTCCCTCTTGAGTATGACTAAGACTTTGGCATATTACAATCTCAAGATCGTCTAAATTGTTTAAAACTTTCTATCCTATTTTGAAACCTTTAGAAGAAGAATTTTCACCAAACTATAACCTTGTAGTAAAACCCATTTAATAAAAAAGGAACACCAAAATCAGTTGATGAAGATATCGTGTAACATAAATGAAGTGTAGTAAAAATATATATATTTTTTATTTTTGTTTATTTCTTTATTTATTTAAGGACAACCAGAGGTTATTTCAATAATATATATTCACAAATATGACTTAATTTTAAATGCAAAACCTATTTAATACACAAGTGTAAATAATGAAAGTAAAATTTTATAACATAAACATAATACAAAATATTAGAAACATAACCTTAAAATATATTAAAAACTAAGAAATACCAAACAATACAGGGGAAATAACACTAACTAATTAAATAAAATAACAAAATTAATATTTAATACAAGCGAACTCTTAAATATTATCTATAAAAAATCTATACATGTAACTCTTTCTAATTTTGAAATCCAACAACCGCAGATCAAGTAGAGTCGTTCACTCTACACAAGGAGATAGAGCCGTCAGTAGCGACGGTCCGTAATGACCGGACACTTTACATAATTTGCCGATCGGCTGACCCCAAGTCGACTTAGCCACATCTCAAACGCACGCTCAAATGTTGCACTCACCTCAGTTATTTGATCCCCTGGATATAAATTCAAACGCAAGTACAACTAATAAAATGTTTTATTAAAATATATATTTGAATATATCGCAAAAGTAATGCTTTAATTAGAATTTTGTTATTGTAATAGAAGCATAAAGTTACAGCCTATATACGTCCCACTCCTAGTCACAGGCCTCCGCTCAGAGGGGGCTTTCTAAGAAGGACAAGGAATTGTCCACCGCGCTGCCTCAATGCGTGTTGGCGAACTTCACGTCTTCAAAATATTTTTTTTATAGAATAAGGGTGACAAACGAGCACACAGTCCACCTGATGGTAAGCTGATGCTGTGACCCATAGACATCTACATTTAACCTCGATTAAGAATCAAAATACAGATGTGTTGTCACCCCTGAGGACTAAGATGGAATGCCTCGTTTTCAGTAAAAAAGGGCCTCCGCATCTTCTTTACTTACTTACTTACTTATCTTCACGCACAATCCCTAACGGGGTAGCCAGAGAGAACAGATCGCCAAGTGTCACGATCCTTACATACCTCTTTCGCTTCCTTCAGGTTCATTAACTTCTTCATACATGCACGTCTAGGTATCCGAGTACTCTTGACCCTCCCTTCTTCGAGCAATTTGCTCACATGGTCTTCGAAAGTTAGTCTCGGTCTACCTCGACACCTTTTAATATTTACTTTCGCTCTATATATTTTCTTCACCATTCGGTCTTCACTCATTCGTTCAACGTGCCCAAACCATTGGAGTACGCCCCTATCAATTTTTGTGATAAGGTCATCTTTCAATCCTGGCATATTGCGAATCTCTTCGTTTCGCTTTCGGTCGGCTAAGGTAACGCCACACATTTTACGAAGAGATCGCATCTCCACTGCATTCAACTTGCTTTTATGCTTCTTCTGGACATACCCAGGTTTCGCTGCCATATAACAAAGTCGGTACCAACACTGCATTATGTATTGCAAGGCGTGCACTCTTCACCACGCCTTGCCTTTTTACTAATGCATTCAGGGCACCATTGACTTTGTTTCCGGCAGCGACACGCCTATCCACATCTAAATCACATCTTCCATCCCGGCTGAAAGCACTCCCCAAGTATACAATTTCATTTACCTGTTCTAGACACTCCTGATTTACCCATATTTCACATTTCGTTCTCTCTTCGTCCTTTTCAAATACCAGAACCTTAGTTTTATTAGCATTCAAACGGAGACCTTTAATTTCACATTCCTCTTTCATACACGTGACTAATGCCTGCAGTTCTGCTTCTGATGGTGCAAAAAGCACTGCATCATCAGCATACAGCAGACAATTAACTTTTATGTCACCCAATTTCACACCCAAACAGCTATTTTTCAGCTTCTGTAAACAGCTGTCGAGATACAGTATGAACAGCCAGGAAGACATGACACAACCCTGTTTTACGCCCGCTTGGACGCTAAACATGGGTGACAGGTCATGCCCTACCCGCACACAGGCTTTACAGTCATAGTAAAGTGACTGCACAGCCCTTAACAATCGACCATCCACACCATATCCCGGCAACAGTTCCCACATTTTCTTCCTTATAACCTTATCAAATGATTTCTCCAGATCCACAAAAGCACAGAAAATCTTCTGGTTAACACTCAGAAGCTTCTCCGTGATCATTCGGAGAGAAAACATTTGATCCGTGCATCCTCTTCCAGGTCTAAATTCGCATTGTGCCTCCCATAAGAATCTTTCCGATTTCTCTTGCATCCTACGTGTCAAAACCTTCGAGTAAACTTTACTTGCTAAACTGGTCAAGCTGATCACCCGATAGCACCCGCAGTCAAAATGTGAACCTTTACCTTTATATAAAGGCACAATGACCGCGGATCGCCAATCATCCGGGACATCTCCCGTCCGCCAGCACAAATTGCACAGCAGATGGAAGCTGTCCCAGACGCGAGGCCCACCGTACTTGACCATTCCTCTTTCTAGCCCGCAGCCTTACCACTTTCAAACTTCGAATCGCACGTTCAATCTCTTTCATGCTGATGACCTCAGTGTCATCGAGGTCCGTGTCTGGCGTGCCAGTCACGGCGTCACCCCCGGATCCTTCACTAAGATTATGACACGCATACATTTCTCTATAAAATTCACTCCATCGCTGCATGACGTCGAATTTTTCTGAGAGGACGTCATTGGTTCTCGAAAGCACTTTGTTCATTCTTAAGGCTGTCGCACCACTCCGGGACCTTCCAACCTCTTTCCAGAAGAGTTTGGAGTTTTCCCTAAAGTTGTGCGACAACCTCTCGTCCGCTTCTATTCTACACCTTTCACGTACTTCCTCAATCAATGTTTTCGCATGAACTTTCTGCAGCTTATAACTTTCTTTCATCTTCTCTCTCATATGCTCATCGTTACTAGAGGCCAAGTAGTCTAACCATGCTTTTTTCTTCTTTTTTACAGCTTCTCTCACTTCATCATTCCACCATGCATCTCTTCTTTTACTACTACCTCTTTTTGTCGTACCACATACTTCTTCCGCTGCACTTACCATTCCATCCCTAAGGTTCTGCCATGTTCTCTCCACACATTTTTCCTGCCATCGATGGTGTCAAGCTTTTCGGCTACCCTCGTGTGATATTTGTCCCTAGTATCCGCTTCCTGAAGCTTCCAGCTTCGGATGCGACATCCGGATCTTCGAATCGGAAACATTCACCATACGAAACACAGCAGCATTCAGCTGCTATTTTACGCTCGTATTCTGTGAGAGCGTGGTCCTGCCCCGGTCGAGCCGACCTATTCGTGCTGCAACCATAATATAGCTGCAGCGTGGCTCTACCACGTAAAGCCAGGTGTCAGTGTGGCATCTATGGCAAATATCCTACCCTGTGAGGCTACCTATGGGAGAGGCCCATGTTCAGCAGTGGAGTTTAATAGGCGGTAACGGTAACGGTAAGGTAATTTTTATTAATCAACAATTCTATTCTTGTTGACGGTGGAAGAGTATCCGTAACTCCTTTTCACCTTCAGGTATACTAAGACTCGACTACAGAAAATTCGGAAAGACCTCCTGGCATCCTATACATGGGGCAGTATACCATCTAGTACAGTCACGTCAAGCATACGGACCGCGAGCCTTGTACGGCCTGTGCATTATTATCGAGCAGCTCGCGTCTAGGATATGCATTTCCGGTATTCAGTCGGATCCGGGCAATATAACTTAGCTTACAGGTAGAAATACAGCTGGCGTGATAAAAGTCCTGTCTGTATTGAGATTCGGAACAAAGTTCAGGAAATTGGATGATGCTGCTTCTACAGGGTTATTATGCGATAAACGCAGCAAAATTTGCAGAAAAAGTTCATAATAAGTAATATAGGCAAATGTTGAAGACAAATTTAGTATTTTTTTTTTAATTTCAAAATATGTGGTAATGCGTTATTTCAACTGATTTTACTGCGCACGCACACGTTCGTAAGGGTCGATCGGTAGACAATAAATTATTTTGATTCACCCCCCCCTATTAGTTGACCCCCATTATTTGACCCCCCATTATTTGATTATTTGATTTGGCCCCCCAGCATACTTACAAATCGAATTTGACACCCCAGCTCCAGAATATTGCTGCTATTACAATATCATATTTATATGATCATGAATATACGATTCATAGCAATATGAGAAAAATATGACAGTTTAAGGGGAAATATAACCTCAAATGGCTTAGCAAGATCCTCCGTTATGCCGAAAGTATTGCAGCATTAATTTTGAAATAAATATATGGTAAAGTTGAGGATTAATGTTAAGGTTTATGTTAGACGAAAACACGATTCCGTAAAATTTTCTCGATAGAAAAAAAATCCAAAGTTACCTCCAAACTGAACAATAAACCGCTGTTATTCATAAAATACTTTAAATAAGATCATGAAACTTTGCATACTAACTGAACTAACCATAAAGCAGTGCTTATGTTATTTACTTTTTTTAAAATATCATTATTTTCACTGTAAAAAGAAATTACCTAAACTATCGGCGCGTAAGCTTGGTTCCTGTCACTCCGTTAGTATTGCTCCGGCTTTTGAAGGGAGAAGTTGTGTCGCTTACGATCAGAAAACACATTACGCAACAGGAAGACCTAAAATTAAAATGGGAAATAAACTTTATAAAAATAACAAGCGACTGGGTTGGCGTTAAGAAACAGGCATATATATGATAAACATAATGAAATAAGTATCTAACGACCTATCTACTTAGAGTATTAGTGATTACAAACATGTCGGTACATAGCATACGACGCGCGGGGAAGTGGGGGCGAAATTAGAATTTGAGCTGACTTACTCTCACCTCTTAATTTATACAAACTTAAAGTATACAGAGAGGAGACGGACAAACAACGCTAAAGTAGAAAGATATCTGGTACTGTGGACTCTAATCCATCTGAAAAGTAGGCTGAATATACATAAAGGCTGATAATACAGGAATGTTTAATTTCTTTTACAGTCCACTTGATGGTAAGTGGATGCGGTGGCCCGTAGACATCTACATTTATCCACGATAAAGAATCAAAATTTGAATGCGTTGTCACTCCTGAGGACTCAGATGAAATACCTCGATTCCAGTAAAATGGATCTCCGTGTCTCTACACTCACCATACGAAACACAGCAGCATTACGCTGCCATTTTACGCTGGTATTCTGTGACACCGTGGTCCTTCCCCGGTCGAGCCGACCCTTTCGTACTACAACTATATTATTGCTGCAGCGTGACTCTACCACGTAAATACCGTACTTCGCACTAAAACTGTAAACAATTTTGCGTCCGTCTTGTATTAAACGCTGCGATATAATATTCAATTAATGCTAAGAGATCGAGTAAGGAGATAAAAACCTTGTAGCGCTGGACCACGCACCGCGGGGGGCTGTCAATCAGCGTCACAAAGACGTATATTAAAAATGCGGTTTTCCTGCGTACACGCATAAAGTCATGATCGAGAGAATAAGTATTTATTTCTGAAAGTCTACTTAGTTCTGAACTCGTCCCATGACTATCACTATGTCATAGTCTCTCCACAAAGACCTAATCGCTAGCTACCGGTGACATTAAACTCGTCTTGCCAAGTTAGAAAGAAATAGTGTATAAAATGTAACTGAAAAAAGTTGTTTTTATTGCGCTTTATTTTTTTTCACAGCTTTTAAATAGATCACACTTGAAAAATACTGTTTATATGATATATAAAAGTCTTCTTGACAACGAAACCACTTCATGCTCTGTGATCCAGTACTTAAATAATATTTACTGGTCGGTACTGTAAGGTATTACTTCTAACTTAACATGTTTTGAACTTTAATAAGTTTAAAAAATAAAAAATAAGTAACCGTCTATACCCCAAGAACTCTTCTTTCAATATGTATGTACTTTCTTTGTTAATAAAAAAATAATGTACACATTACTGAATGATCAAGAATCTGTATAAATAAAATGTATATGTATGTAAATGTATATAATGTAATAAAACAAAATGACAATATATTAAAAATTTTGACGAGAAATGTTATTAATAAATGCTGTTCAAGCTTAAATATTCCGCAAGTCCATAACGCACTTGGAAGTCTCGAAAGACGGTCTAACCGCATTTTATCGCCACAATGCACCATTTATAGCCCTTGTTCCTCGCCTAACAAACGTTTATCGGAACGGTCTCTTGGAATTTTATGAGACATAACCGTCCACTTCTGTACTATCTGATGCATTTTTAGATGATTCGATTTTGGGTTAAGACAATCGTGTTGGGAGTGAGTACAAGTTATAGGGTGAAGCGAGGGAGAAAAATACACTATCAGTTTTTGGCCATTAGTGTGACGCAAGTAGGCTGTTACGTTTAATTGTTACTATTATCCTGCAAAATATCCCAAAATTTACTGATCTACTGATGGATAAATTACTATATTCAGAGCTACAATCTTAAAAACACTGATTTTTAAATTGAGATTCACGTGGATATTTAAATAATAAATAATACCTAAAAACACAAATTGTCATTCATCTCACATTTTCAAGGAATAAGCCGCTGTAAACATCAAGCATTATTTTCTGGTTAAATCTATATGGTAATGATGGCACAGTTGCATAAGGATAAATGTCTAACCCGAACATATTGTATGTATATTTATGTATGTTTTTATACTATAGTAGTTAGTATCTATAGTTTATATCATAGTTTTGTAATTCATAGATAATTATTTCGCTTGAAAATCGAATCCGTGATCCTCAGTGTTGTAACAAAACGTTTCTCCTCTGCGAAATCTATACCGATTCTAATATGTATGTAATTCTGCATGAATCCATCTAGCCTTTTCATTGTTTCTTAAAAAGCTTATGATTCGCACCACAACAACAAAGCAATCTACCCGGGACATGCAGTTTAAAGGATTAGGATAAATGTTATTCCCGTATTTTCCGCTATTTGAGAACATTTCGGGACTGAACAGAGTACTTCGGACATTGAGAAGGTGGTTTGGGATTATTTCAATGGATTCCAAAGAAATGTTTCGTTTTCAATTGTCGGGGACGTAGCTCGACATTCGTGTTGATGGTCTTTTACTTTCGTGATGTTTTTAAGTATTTATAGAAACACTATATGCTCTAGGCAAAATAGGCATTTCTGCTTTTTTACATACACATGGAGACAAACGAACCAACGGTCCACCTGATGGTAAGTGGCAACTGAAGTTCATAGAACCTGCGTGGTCACCTCTGGGGATTAATATGCAATGCCTTACGGCATGTAACCCCTAGAAACCGTAGCCTACTTCAGACCGAAACATAGCTACTGTCGGGTGGAATAAATAGAGAAGAAGGTACTTAAAAAAAGCCTAAGCTTAGAAAAATCTTACTCCTTGGTGATAAAAAAGCAAATGCGTTTTATTTTTTATTGGAAGATAGATGTAGATGTCTATGGGCCACAGAATTGACTTATTGTAACGTGTACTATGTACTGGTTTGTTATCCTTACTAATAAAAAAAAATGTCCACGAGATACATTAGCCACTTTCGATGAGGTGGAATGTTAGTTAGTGGTGGCTTATAAAAATACCTTTGTCATAAAAAATATTTGACCAAATTGCTTATAGTACAGAGTAAGCTAAAAGTAAAAGACAGAGTAAGCCTACCTATTTATGAGCTCATCTCGATAAATCGTAATATTGAAGGCTGGTCGTAAAGTTACCCTTGCTCGCGGAACCATCACAGGGGTCAAGACGTTCGCTATGCCGCTCCGAGTATATTCCTATTCAATATTTTATACAATTGATAAATAATAAATAAGTGTAAGGGATCCTCTTTTATTTTCGTTTTCATGCTGTTGTAATTTGGCTTATAATCCGTAAATTACATTTAGGGGAATTTTCCATTTTTTACAATCGGTGACCTCACCTATACGTGGTTGCTGGTAGATTGTCTTAACTAAGGCAGAGACTCTGTGATTATGAATTAGTTTCGAATTTTATATTCGGGTCTCATAAAAAAACTGATTTTCGGTGCGTTTTCGGTTCTTTATCCGGATTTTAGTACACCGATTCCAAATAACGCTATGTGAATGTTCTGGATCGATGGAGGAAGTTACTACTGTGTACAAGAGGTAAGAGTAAAGAGGTTCTTCTGGTGCGGGCTGAGAGGATGGTGCTGCTAAATTGCTGTACTGTGTTACGTTCAGATGGATGGTGTTGTTGCTGATTTGCATACATTGGTGTTATCGTGTGATTATATCCCTCACGTTACACCAGTGTGTAGTTGTGACGGGACATATTACGGTATGGTCGAACTGTAATTGCTCTATACTGAATTTATAGTGCGTTACTTCTCTTCTGCTTTCCTGAATCTGCGTATTTCCGAGATAAAAATTGGGATCTTCTGTTTTATTTCCTATAAATATATATACAGATGTTAAAACGACCTCACACTGGATAATAATTTTCCATCAGAGCCTATGAAACTTACGATATGTGCATTTAGACAGAAAAAAATTAGATCAAAGAACTTAAAATAAACTCAATTAAATTCGTAAAAATTGCTTTTATTTGATGAAATAATGTAATGAAAATTAATAATTACTAAAACATTGAGGAGACGCCCGAGTTTTTATTACTATAATTTACTGTAAATATATCAACGTGTGAACGGAACAACGAACATGAAAAGACTAACGTTCATATGAGTACTCGATCAATTAAAACGCATCGAAGAATCAAAAAATCTCCACGCTAATAACGCCTCGCATGCGAATTTTTTTCGCACGAAATCCGTCTGATAATGAAGCACCATGTAACAATATCGGATAATACGGCTTCTTCATCGATGATCCTTTTTCTGTATGATTGCACATTTCACTAAACAACGCCCGGTCGTCACCGACTGCGAATGACATTCCAATATCTTTAATATGAAATCGATCATTCGAATGTGAGCCTAATGACGACGCAAACAAAATTTGTTTTCCTTTCAAATTCAGTCCTGTAAATATTACATTTGATATAAAACCTTTGAGGTAATGTAAAAAGGTATATTTTAGAAAATCAAAAAACTCGTGGAACTTTCGAAAAAATACGATCTTTCTAATACAAGAGATTGAGTTCTTTATAATGGGCAGATTGCATTGTTAAGAATGCTCGTATTGAACGCGAGCTGTTATCAGAAAATGCCTTTTTGGAGAAAGACGTACACGGATTCCCATTCCATTCGACGTCTTTCTATGAGTTCCAATCATTGTCAAGTGCTTTGTGATGCATTTATTATCCTGTAAATGTTTTTCAAGTATTCGAGGACTTTTCTTTTTATGGTCTGTACATCAAGGAAAGGTGCTATTAAAGACACTTGTTAATAAGAGTTGGTATTTCCTTGAACTTTTATCTCTGAACAAAAATGATTTACAAACTACTGGCAGCTTATAAGAAAATAAATCTCAATAAAATATATAGATAAACAGAAGTGTATGTATTTTGCATTTAAAAAATGACTTTAACAAAATTGATGATAGATTTTGAATCTAAAAATTAAGCTAATTAAGCTCTAAAAAAACTTTTATAAAAAGAAAAGCGGACTTTAGAGAACAAAAAAAAATCATTTCACACATCAAAGATTCTAAAGTCGGTGATAGGAGATACTGTACAGAACAATTAAGGCCCGACTTCAGAAGTTATTATCTATATGTAAACGATTTTATTTTCAGACATTTGAAGTCGACTTTAATAAAAGTCAAAATTTTGAATAGACTAAACACAAACAGCTCATAGAAATTTATAAAATTTCGTCTCAATAATATCATTAAATTAAAAGAAACTACATCCCCTGGTTCTTAATTACATTCCAAAATTCACCATATGGGCGGAATTGTTATAGCCCTCATGAAGTAATATTTAAAAATATTCATTAAAAACGTTCACAGCTGTAGAAAAACATTTAAACTTTAAAAAAGTATTTTCAGAAAAACCTTTTCCTTTTTTAAAGTTGACGAAAAAGAAAATGTATATTTCACTTTAACACAAAATTATAATATTATGATATATCTAAGATGACAGTGTAATGCTGTCTCCGCAAGTTAAGAAGGCCCTAGAAAAATCCCTTGCGCGTCGTACCGGTAGCAACTTTGCCCGTTGAGGTGTCGTTAAGGGATGTTTTAATACCTTTTAATGAGTGCCAACGAGTCTTGTACCTTTACAACTTCTCACTTCTTCGTTATAGGACTTACTGGCCTTGGAAAAACTTAGCGCGTTATGGTTTGTGCAGATCAAACTTGTGTTAATGTTCCTCGTTAGAATGGATCATTTGATGTTAATGTTATAAGATACTTAAATGGATTCAGTCATTTATAATTCGTCAATTAAGACATGTTTTTTTCTAAATCATTGTGAGATTTTATAATCAAAGTAATTTTTTTACAGAATAAGGGTAACTAACATGCACATAATTCACCTGATGGTAAGTGAATAAACTAAATGCAGAAGCGTTGTCAACCTTGCCGACAAAGATGCAATGCTTCGTTTCACTATAGAAATGCAGCAGCATTTATTGCTATTTTACGCCGGTATTCCGTGAGAGCGTGATCTTTCCTTGGTCGAGCCAGTCTATTCGCATTACAGCTATAAAATATCTGAACTATGGCTCTACTACGCATAACACGTTATAGTTTTGCGTAAGTTTAATTAATCGCAATCCATTTTATTACTAAAACGCATTTTATTGATAGTCTCGGATTTAACTGCGGCGTCAGTCTTCGTCTAATTATGACATTTGCTATCAAATTTCATACTTAAAATTTTCCTTAGCATATTTCCGCGCGTATTTTGTGTGTTTGTATGTTACGTGATAATCTTGTCAATTGTAGACCGATTTTGATAATGCTTTTTTTATAAGAAAGGATTATATTTCAGGGGTTGTTTAACGTGGTAGAGCCACGATGCAGCTATATTATGGTTGTAGCACAAATAGGTCGGCTCGATCGAGGTAGGACCATACTACAGAATACTAGCGTAAAATAGCAGCTTAATGCTGCTGTGTTTCGTATGGTGAGTGTAGAGAACCGGAGACCCTTTTTACTGGAAACGAGGCATTCCAGTCCTCAAGGCTGACAACGGATTTGCATTGCGATTCTTATTTGATGATAAATGTTTTTTTTTTATAGAAGAGGAGGCAAACGAGCATGCGGCTCACCTGATGTTAAGTGACTACCGCCGCCCATGATCAACCGCAACACCAGGGGAATTGCAGGTGCGTTGCTGGCCCTTTAGAAAGGAGCTCTTTTCTTGAAGGTCCCCAGGTCGTATCGGTCCGGAAAAATCGCTGGTGGTAAACTATTCCATAGAGAGGTTGTACGCGGAAGAAAACTCCTCTTGAAACGTACAGTGGTGATGGTATCAGGACGTTTGCCGCGTAGTGCGTTCACGAAATTTGACGGCTGGGATTAATCCGAACAATTCCTCAGAGCACTCTCCATGGTATATGCGAAAGAAAATGCAGAGATGCAACATCTCTTCGCAGCGCCAGTGAATCGAGCCGATCGGAAAGCACTCGGTCGTCGACGATTCGAGTCGCTCTGCGCTGGATGCGGTCAAGTGGAAGGAGCTGGTACTAGGGACCCCCAGACCAGAGATGGGAACAGTATTCCATGTGCGGCCGAACCTGCGCCTTGTAAAGTTGCAGGCGGTGTGCCGGCATGAAATACTGTCTCGCTCTGCTGAACACGCCAAGCTTTTTAGCGGCCAATTTGGCCTTTTCTTCCAAGTGACCACGAAACTGCACGTCACTCGATATGTCGACGCCGAGGATTCCGATACTGGCTAAGGCAACAAGGGGAGTGCCTTGAAACTGAGGAGATACGACAAAGGGGTTCTTTTTAGCGGTTAACGCGCAAACTTGTGTCTTCTGGGGGTTAAACTGGACTAGATTTAGTCGCCCCCAATCCGAGACTCTGTTCAGCAAAGAGTCGACTTCAGACACAAGTTTATCCCGGCACTTGGAGACGATTTCCCGAGAAATATTTGCTCGGCCGGTGTAAAGAGCATCACCTGTGCTGTCATCTGCATAGCAATGAATGTTACGGGTTTGCAACATATCATTGATATGCAGAAGAAACAGCGTTGGCGATAGCAGGCGCAGCCTTGTGGAACACCATCGTTAATAGGCTTGCAATCGGAGCTTGCACCGTCTACAACGACCTTGATGCCCCGATCTGCAAGAAAGCTGGTGATCTAATCGCACAATTTCTCGGGAAGCCCATAGGAAGGGAGCTTCGAAAGAAGCGCTTTGTGCCAAACCCGATCGAAGGCCTTCGCAATGTCCAAACTAACGGCCAATGCATCCCCCTTGGAAGGGGGATGCCCTTGGACTCTCCTGCCTCCGCCCATCTGTGAGTTAGGTAGACCAGAAGATCAAATCAAATGTAGATGTATATGGGTCACAGCATCCGCTAATGGTAAATCAGGTGGACTGTGTGCTCTTTTGTCACCCTTATTCTAAAAAAAACCACGCTTCAACAAAATACCAGCGTCAAATAGCAGCTTAATGCTGCTATGATTCTTAGTGTGAGTGTAGAGGACCGGAGGCCCTTTTAATTGGAAACGAGGCACCCCATCTTAATCCTCACGGGTGACAGCGCATCTGCGTCTTTTTTTAATCGAGGATCTGTGTGTCCACCTGATGGTAAGTGGATGCTGTGGCCTCCTATCCTTATCCTCGTTAAAGAATCAAAACGTAGATGCTTTGTCCCCCCTGAGAACTACGATGAAATGTCTCGTTTCCAGTAAAAAAGTGTCTCCAGATCTCTGCACTCACCATACGAAACACAGCAGCATGAAGCTACTATTTATATATATATATATATATATATATATATATATATATATATATATACTAGGTACTCTGACCACCGGTATCTGCACCGGATTCAATATGTAAAACTATTTTATGCTTTTGACTTATTTGAAGTCAGCTTTTATTTTTAATCAAATGGTAATTTACTATAGGAGAACTTAACGAAGAGATTTTGGATTATCAGCACTTTATGTCTTAAGCAACGTAAGAATTAGTGTATTATGTATAGTCTATACACAGTACTTATCTTTATAAATGCTACATCAGCTTACCGCGTGAACTACGGACCATCGTAAAGGCAAATTGGATTTTTCGTGTGACCCTCCATCTAAGGGCGGATTTAATTATTGTTTTATTGCGTGTCGGGGTGTCGAGGTTTTTGTGTTAATGCAGATGACATTGGTATTGCACGAATTTACCAGCAGTACTTACGTAATTTGTAATATGAAATGTTACATACACATGATTTGGTTATTTTTTTTTAATTTTTATGATAATATTAAAATATTTATGGACTTATCACTGTAATGTTATTGTACTTGAAAATATCCTGGGTGAAAAAACGGTTGATTATGAAATACCAGGTTCGAACCCCAAGTTGGATCAAAAGCACTTACTTTCACTCTCATGTATCGCAAAGCACGTAAAGGACCAACGAGGTCCTGCGCCTTATCTCTCTCAGTCATGTCAGATTATCTCATCGGACTACGAAAGTAAAGGGAATAAAGAGTGTAAACCTGTGCTTGCGTATACACTCGAGCAAAAACACGGCAGCTGTTAAGACAGACTACCGTGACAAAATTCAGTCAGGTGCACATTATTATTAACACACCTCTCAACAGCATTTAACGCAACGTAACCGTTTTAAAATAAATAACGTTATAAAATCGTCAATGCTCACAAACAATATTACCGTTACCATTTCCGGTTATTCAATTCCACTGTTGAACAGATTATATCATAGTTTGCCTCATAGGGGAGATATGTGCCTTATTTTACACGGTTGGCAAGCAGGTTGGCAACGGTTTTTTTTATTTTTGGTATTATTACAAAGCTCTCCATTTCTTGCCCTCTTTCCAACAGGAGTATATATGTAACACCACCATTTACCCAATAAATATAAAAAGAATAGCACACTTCTAATTGTTAATAATCATTTTATTTTTGGTAGTTATTACGTAGAAGCTGCTGTTCATCTCTTGATTTGTTTCCTCTTCCTTACCACACGGAAGGATTAAACCATACTAAATAATTAAATAATAGACACTTCTATGATAAATTATTTTATTTTTTATTATTACGTAGAAGCTGCTGCTCATCTCTTGATTTGTTTCCCTCTTTCGTTTCTTACGACACCCACGGGATGATGTGGGGTACTGGGATATTGTAACACCACTATTATACTCGGTCCAATAAATATTAATTAATGTAAAAGCATACTTCTATTTGTCATATAAGTCTATTTTTATTCATTTTTATTAACTACATTTAAAAAATACCAAACGAAAATATCTACAGGAGCTTCTCACGCCTCAATTTGAAATAGTAGTAGGTAGGTAAATAAAAAATACGATCGCCAAACGATGTTTTTTCTCGTCGTAAATTTATGTAATTTCACATGAAATAATAGCATATTATACACCACGAAACAAATAAATCGAAATACAACAATTCATCGGAAATGAATTCAAAGTACTTAAAGTAACAGAGACACGTGAACTTTGGCCCATATCTATGCATAACGTCCCTTGCGAGCGAACGCCGCGCAGCTTAGATTAGCCTTCCGCTATCTTAAGGAGAAGTTACTTCTCAGAGTTAAAATTGAAAACTTTTTTAACAACTGAAATGATAGACGCACTTACCAGTCTATCTGATGGTAAGTTGCTACTGCAGGCAGTAAATACTGTTATCCAACTTCAAACAAAAAATATAGGTTGTCTGTAAAGTCGGTTTACGGACGATAGTTTAACGTGACAACGTCATAAAAAACATTGATGAAATGATTGCATACTTTTATGAATATAATTGAATCATTTTTATTGAATTACCACTATTTTGTATGGATACATAGGAGTGAAATGAAATCTACAATTTAATTGATAAATTTACTTTTACGCTCAAGCCGATCGTGCCTTCCGCTCGCTCCTGCAGCGCTCTCGCTCCGATCGTAACGTTACATTGAGCGTATCGTTACAATGAGCGTAACGTTAAAATGAGTCATCCTTTTTCGTGCGTGCAGCCGCCGTTCATCGACTTATTAGACGTTGTCACGTCAAAAGCCTACAGTTGCGTTGTCACCTCTGAGAACTAAAATGGAATGCCTTATAGCTTGTAACTATACTGACTCGCTGTACTTTTTAGATCAAAAAACAGCAGTGCAAGCACTGACTCTGGAAAGTCTTCTAAATTTTCACCATTGCTTGTTTACTTGATTTAACCTTTTTTGATATGATTTTTGTTTTATTATCAATTATTGTGATTGTCCATATCACAAAATAATCAGATTAAAATAAAGTAAAACATCTCTACATAGTATAAAACAAAGTTGCTTCCCGCCGTTTGTACGATTAGATCTTTTAAAGTACTCAACGGATTTTAATTGTTTTTTATCGATAGATAGAATGATTCAAGAGAGAGGTTTATATGTGGAGGTTAATACATGCACATGTTGTCGAGATCAAAATATGCAAGTATTAACCTCCCGAAACACCTGTGACCCAAAAAATCACCCGGGGCGGATTGCAAGTTTTACTTGTTATAAATAAAGTTTTTGTTATATTGTAGCAGCGTAAGAATAATTGATCACACCATTCACGTTCCCATAGGTGTAGTGAAAGGTAAGGGAAATACCCGAAATATCCTATGGTTTCCGGTAGATGGCGGTAAAACCAATCTCGTTTACGACTCTTATACCCAGATGAAGTCTTGCTCTATAAGTGCGTGACATCGTGACACTGGAATTGTGATGATTATGAAAAATTCCTAGTTTGAAGAGGCCCATGTTCGGCAGTGGACTTAATAGTCTGGTTTAGTAAATATAAGAGTTAAAAAAAAGACATTTAAATAACTACATAATTGGCAAAATAACCACACACCAAATATACATTTAAGTCACTTGAACTTCAATATACTCGCCTACTTTTTAGAAGTACCCGTAGAAATCCAGAAACAGAAACTTTTTTTATTTAATATAGATTATAAATAATACTTATTGAAAGTCACTTTTTTTTAATTTACCACTGATACGGAAAAGAAACCTTTGTACTGGGAAGAACCAGCAAGAAACCCAGCGAGACTTTATTTTTTTAAATAGCTTACAATCATGTGTGTTACAATTAACAACACAAAACAAATTAGAAATAGGTTGGTAGCGTTCACCTTTCCCAGGGATTATTATAAGGGTGATATATCATCCATAAATTCCTTAATATTATAATAAACCCTTTTATACAAACTTAGTTTAATAAAGTTTTCGAAATTTGAGCAGCTCAGATTTTGTATATTTTCTGGGATATACAAAATATGCTATCCACTAGTGAACATTAGCTTCTTCAATTACAGAATAATTGGAAAATCCAAAACCAACAAAAGTCTATTTTATAAAGAGAGAGGAATTGCCTTAATGGTCACGCTCGCCAGACGGATTGACGAGACGTGAGCACCTTTGAAGCTGTTCTCCGTCGAGAGTAAAATAACTAAGTAAGTAAAATAACTCTTCTTGTGCAAGCAAAAGTAACAAGTACGCCAACTTTTAGAAACTTTATACTCATTACCTTAATTAATTGGCAATTAAGATTGTGAACGAAGCGTCGCGGGATTTAAGAGCAATTTTAAGATTTCGTTTTATAGCAGGAATTTGCATCTTTGCTGCAAATTATAATTCTTTTGTAACTAAATGTATGTTGTTAATAGTTCTTCTTCTTGATAGAGCCATATAAGATAACGCTGTGTATAAAGTTGCAAATAAAAATGTACTCCTTTAAATTCTCATCTCATTTACTCATTTACTCCTTTAAACCTACACGTATTCGAAGCACAAGCGATGAAAAATAATGCCCTCCAGACCAAATTTCGGTCACGGCGGCCAGCCTCAATGGTGACTAGCAATCTTAGAGGACAGTATTATAGTGTCCACCAGTATGCGCAAGCACAGGAACACTATTTATTCCTTCACCCTTAGAGTGCGATAGAACGGTAAGCCGATACGATCGAAGAGAGATCAGGTGCAGGACCTACGGCTATACGTATTTTACGCGGCATGGGAGTGAAACACCGCCAACTTTCTGACACCGGACAGCTACTGAGGATTTATTGACTAAATGAACTCAATAACGATTTTTCTATGACCTGAGCCGGGATTCAAACCTGAGACCTCACGTTCAGCAGTCACGTTTACAACCACTAGATAAACGAGCAGTCAAATGGGAATAGGCCTTTACCTGGAACTGTAGTAATAGACTGACGTAACAGAGCGTCGAGACCGAATTTCGGTAAAGAAGGCCCGTTTCAACCTAGAATATCCGCGAGTACAGGATTTTAATGTACAAGTATATGAGCAAGTATGCACTGTTCACACAAATCCCTCATTTTCATAGTCCGATGGGACGGCATTCCGATTTCCGATACGACCGGAGAGCGATCAGGCGCAGGACTTAGAGCTTAGTATGCTTTTCAAGGCACGGGGAGTCCTCTCCAGATGAAGGTGTCTCCGGGCCACCAACTTCCTGACTCTGAGCTGCTTCTGAGTAAAGCTTGAAAGAAAAACCCAATAAATGATTTTGGCGCGACCCAGGACTCGAACTCAAAACCACATGACCACTAGACCAACGAGATAGTACTAGAAAAGAAATTGTCGATATATTCACGTCCTGTTCTTCTCCTTAAATGCGGTCTCGTGAATTAGTACTAAAGGTTACCTTCTATAAATTAATGATCTAACCTATGCTACGTGTGTAGTAAACATTAGTCCGAATAATTTACAGCGGTGCCTCTATCAATAATATTCCTTTATTAATTAGTAGGGTTTGCATAGGTACGATCTATTAACACGAAGTTATACATATTTAAGATAATTAAAGACCATTTATTTGATCAATTTTTCATTTGTAACATCTTTCCTCTCGCTTTCCCTCAATCTGTGGAAGTTATTTCGAGAAAAGGGACGGAAGTGTCTAACAGGAAGTCCAGAATCGCTATTTGATTTGACCAATGAGTAATATTAAAGTGTTCTGTTATATATACTAATTTATATTATGTGAAATCTATATTAATAAATATATTTACTATTGATGATAAGTACCTGAAAAAAGTGGTTTTGACAAAAAATACAGGTAAGTAATAATAAATAATTATTCGAATAAATATTTCAGTATTTAGATTTTATACATTTTGAGTTTAATTTCTGTTACTGCTCAACTGACATTTTTAATTTTGATAAAAAAAACAAATAGTTTTTTTCAGTATATTATAATGTTAATGTTGCTTATTACCAAGGTGAGATGTTAGATTTTACACATTATATGCGACTACTGTAAGGTTCGCTCGCTGTTTCGTTCTACTGACGGTATCGTATTTGAAACTGCTCTGTTTATAAACTAAACGATTGGACATTTCAGTTTGTCTTTTGTTTTTAATTTAAGCTCTATAAGCTATTCGATTCATTTGTTATGCTCTTCCGCAACTAGTGATCTCCCGAACGAATTTCGGTTCCAGCGGCCAATTTTAACGGATATTAGCCATCGTCGCAGGTCAGGGTTATAGTTGAGAACTGGGTGACATACAGTTGCATTTTTTATTCCATCACTCTCATAGTCTGATTGGACACACAACGGCTTTACGTGACTTTCGAATCATGGGAATGAAGATTTAGCAACTTTCTGGCTCCAGGCTGCTATTGAGAATTTCTGGACAGAAAAACCAGTTACAGATTTTGGCCCAACTCGGGACACGAATCCGTAATCTCAGATCAGATGTCGCGCTTACTACCACTTAAACAACAAGGGTGTTAGTAAGCAATCTACTGCTCATCAGCCTCCTCCATAGTAGAATGAATTTGGCGTATAACCACCACATAATAAAGTTTGGTGTGGAAACTGGATTGAGGATATGCTTATTGAAGTTGAATTGGAATTGGTTTATGAAGAATAAAACTTGATGCTACCATTTTTACACAACTTAATATCATTATTTTAACAATAAATAATTATTAATTTTACAATTATTTAAATCTTAAAAATCTATCAGATTTTTTATTTTTGATTTTACGTGAACTATGAAACATCAACCGTGTAGTGGCGGTTAATAATATCCACTACCCCATATCTTCCCGTGGGTGTCGTAAAAGGCGACAGAGGGAAACAGGTAGGAGATGGGCAGCAGCATCTTCCTGATAACAGCAACTGTACAACAAAAGACTGCGGTTGCCAACCCGCTCGCCAAGTGTGGCAACTATGGCAATATACCCCCATGAAGAATTACACAAATAAACGGACACCAGTCCCCGGCGGCCTCGCTATTCCTGGCTACGGTGGCGACCATGGTAACGGCGGGGCAGGGGGTGCTAAGAATCTCCGGTGGAGGTTCGGTTGCCACCTATGACGACTCGACCTCGCAACATTTAACGCACATACCCTGAGGACTGAAGAGAAGATCCTGGAGCTGGAAGAAGAGATAGACAAGTTGCGCTGGAATATTATAGGATTATCCGAGGTCCCAAGAGAGGGGGGGGGACACGGTGATTCTCGAATCCGACAACTTGTTCTATCACCGGGAGGGCGACCATCTGTCCCAAGGAGGTGTTGGATTTATCGTCCACAAGTCTCTCGTTAACAACGTTTTAAAAATTGGGAGTGTATAGACGAGGGTTGAGTACCTTATACTCAGAATCACCAAACGGTATTCGCTGAAGGTCATACAGGTTTACGCGCCAACGTCGAAACATAACGATGAGGAGGAAATGTATGAGGATATTTCCAGAGCCATGCATTCCTCCAAAACCCACTACACGGTGTTGATGGGAGACTTCAATGCAAAACTGGGCACAAGAAAGAACGGTGAGCTGAAGATAGGGAAATTTGGGATAGGGCAACGGAACCCAAGGGGCCAGCAGCTGGCCGACTTCATGGAGAAAGAGGGACTTTTTATGATGAACTCTTTCTTCCAGAAGCGGCCCCACAGAAAGTGGACCTGGTCGAGCCCACGGTTCGACAAAAAACGAGATTGACTTCATTATTACGACCAGACGCCAACTGTTCAGTGATGTCTCAGTGATCGCAAGGGTGAAAACTGGCAGCGATCACCGAATGGTTAGAGGCACACTGAACCTAAACGTTAAGTTGGAGAGGTCTCGTCTAATGCAGTCAACGCTCCGTCCCCCTCGTGCTCTAATCCACAATCCCGAAACCTTTCAACTCGAGTTACATAACCGCTTTCAGTGCCTAGAAGATTGCAATGCAGTGGACGATATGAATGACAAGCTCGTGGAAACTGTCCATGCAGTCGGAGCTAAGTTCTGCAAGAGCCGCCGCAGAAGAACACAAAAACTCTCCGATCACACTCTTAATCTCATGGCTGTTAGACGGGAGATGAGGCTGCAATCGACAACAGATTTGACAGCATACAGGCAGCTGAACAGACAGATCTCCAAATCCATGCGGCGAGACTTACTCAACTTTAATACTGCTCGTATTAAAGAAGCGATAGAACGGAACCAAGGCTCCAAAGTCTTTGCCAGAGATCTGTCTGCCAGAAGGAGCCAACTGTCAAAGCTTAAGACTGAGTGTGGCAGTATCGTTTCCGGGACACCTGAGATTTTGAGTGTGATTGAGAGGTTCTATGGGCAGCTGTACACATCATAGTTGGAGCCACACGCAAGTGTGAGTAACGATCCAAGAGCAAGTCTTATCCGACACTATTCCGATGATATCCCGGACGTCAGTCCGAGCGAGATTAGAATGGCTCTCCAGCACCTTAAAAACGGCAGGGCCCCAGGCGAAGATGGAATTACAGCGGAGTTTCTGAAAGCGGGTGGAACACCGGTACTTGAAGTCCTTCAGAAGCTTTTCAATTCCGTCCTCCATGGTGGCACTACTCCAGAGGCGTGGAGCAGAAGTGCGGTGGTCTTGTACTTCAAGAAAGGTGACAACGCCCTCTTGAAGAACTGCAGACCGATATCCCTTCTCAGCCCAACAAAAAAAAAACAACAGAAAAAATTTGGGCGATGCTACAGTCCCTTCAGCGGTGCCAAGTTGACTATCGGTATATCGAAATGCTGAAGTGTTTGTACAGTAGGGCTACGATGGCTATCCGAGTACAGAACCAGAGTTCGAAACCTATCCAACTGTAGAGAAGTGTAAGACAGGGTGACGTTATATCCCCGAAACTCTTCACCGCTGCATTGGAAAATGTTTTCAAGCTACTGGACTGGAAAGGATATGGTATTAACATCAATGGCGAGTACATCACTCACCTTCGATTTGCCGACGATATAGTCCTTATGCAGAATCGCTGGAGGACCTAAGCACTATGCTCAATTACCTCAATGGTGTCTCCCAACGGATAGGTTTTAACAAAACAAAACAAAGATCATGTCTAATGTCCATGTCACACCTATGCCGGTAGTTGTTGGGAGCACTATGCCCGAAGTTGTTGACGAATACGTTTACCTGGGACAAATGGTCCGACTAGGTAATATTATTCTCTGAAAAATGCCTTATTCTATAAAAATAGTGTCTTCAACGGTATTAAAAAAGGAGGAGGCGTGGATTTTTGCCATCCACCGTATTACAACCAAAACGGATAAAGTAAAGTGCTTCTCGAGTATGTGGTTACGATCGGTAAGACTGGGTAAGTTCAACTTCGACCGAGAGGTCAATCGACGGATTCAACTCGGCTGGGCAGCGTTCGGGAAATTACGACACATCTTCTCGTCAGGTATACCTCAATCTCTGAAAACTAAAGTGTAGAACCAGTGCGTGTTGCCAGTGATGACTTACGGATCTGAGACGTGGTCGCTCAGCGAGCTATGGAGAGAGCTATGCTCGGAGTTTCTCTGCGTGATAGACTCAGAAATGAGAATATCCGCAGTAAAACCAGAGTGACCGACATAGCCCAACGGATTAGTAAGCTGAAGTGGCAATGGGCCGGCCATATAGCTCGAAGAACCGATAGCCGATGGGGAAGAAAGGTTCTTGAGTGGCAGCCTCGTACCGGTAGGCGTAGTGTAGGGCGACCCCCAACTAGATGGAGTGACGACCTGGTAAGACATGCAGGAAGTCGATGGATGCAGGTGGCTCAGGACCGTGCTTTGTGGCATTACATGGGGGAGGCCTATGTTCAACAGTGGACTTATGAAGGGCTGTAATGATGATGATGATGATGATGATGAAAAATCACAATTTCAATATCGTCCAAATAGATTTTCTTTTATAGAATAAGGGTAACAAACGAGCACACAGTTCACCTAATGGTTAGTGTGACTATAGATATCTACATTTATCCTCCATTAACAATCAAAATGCAGACGCGTTATCACGCCTGAGGACTCAGAAGGAATGCCTCGTTTTCAGTAAAACGGGTATCCAGTTCTTAAATATTTAAATAAATATTGAAACATCAAAATTAAAAAAAAATTGCTACAAAATATTTCATACGCTCGTTTAAAACATTGTTCTACAAAATTCGCTTCCATTAAGTCAATTACCGTCATAACTCTTAAGTTAACTAATGTTTAACCGAGCGTCGTATCTCGGCCCATTTCAGTTATGATCCACAGTTTTAATCAGAACGGTTCAACTTAACTGCCGCATTTGCATGCGGATAAGTTATTCCGTTACATTTAACAACGAATTTTAGCTTATGCGTTGTTTTATTCTTTTTTAGCCGTTTATGTTTTTTTTTGTAACTTTGTTACGCAATATCTTCGTCAATGTGAACATATTTTGAGTATTCCTTTTTTTATTAAATAGCTAGTTATTCATCAGGGGTTTTGAATTTCACTAATAATGGTGGCGTAATAGGGGATGCAATTTTTAATGGAAATATCTATTTATAAATTATACGTGGTAGAGCCACGTTGCAGTTATACGTGGTAGAGTTACCAGGGAAGCATCACGCTTTCACAGAATACCAGCGTAAAATAGCATCTTAAGGCTGCTGTGTTTTGTATGGTGAGTGTTGGAAACCAGAGACCCTTTTTACTGCAAGCGAAGCATTCCATCTTAGTCCTAAGGGGTCATAATACATCTGCATTTTAATTCTTAGTTGAGAGTAAATGTAAATGGCTATGGACTACTGCATTCACTTACCATCAGGTGGACTGTGTGTTCGTTCGTTATTACAATAGATAATGATATTAGTAAGATATGATCATCTTATGCTTCTAGTCCCTTAGCAGTTAAGTCTCTAGTTCCGTAGCAGATAAGATATTAGTAAGATATGATTATCTTATGCTTCTAGTCCCGTAGCAGATAAGTCTCTAGTCCCGTAGCAGATAAGATATTAGTAAGATATGATCATCTTATGCTTCTAGTCCCGTAGCAGATAAGTCTCTAGTCCCGTAGCAGATAAGATATTAGTAAGATATGATCATCCTATGCTTCTGGTCCCGTAGCAGATAAGTCTCTAGTCCCGTAGCAGATAAGATATTAGTAAGATATGATCATCTTATGCTTCTAGTCCCGTAGCAGATAAGTCTCTAGTCCCGTAGCGGATAAGATATTAGTAAGATATGATCATCTTATGCTTCTAGTCTCGTAGCAGATAAGTCTCTAGTCTCGTAGCAGATAAGATATTAGTAAGATATGATCATCTTATGCTTCTAGTCCCGTAGCAGATAAGTCTCTAGTCCTCGTAGCAGATAAGATATTAGTAAGATATGATCATCTTATGCTTCTAGTCCCGTAGCAGATAAGTCTCTAGTCCCGTAGCAGATAAGATATTAGTAAGATATGATCATCTTATGCTTCTAGTCCCGTAGCAGATAAGTCTCTAGTTCCGTAGCAGATAAGATATTAGTAAGATATGATCATCTTATGCTTCTAGTCCCGTAGCAGATAAGTCTCTAGTCCCGTAGCAGATAAGATATTAGTAAGATATGATCATCTTATGCTTCTAGTCCCGTAGCAGATATACTAAGGAATTATTTACATAGATTGATTTAGGCTACGTGGTAGTGTTACTTCTTATTTAAATCAGCTTAACCACTTCAAGAAAATGCCCCACGACTGCAAAAATGATTGATTGTTTTCGCATGTTAGATGCTTTTCTTTGTCGTGGACTGGGCATTTTTTTATAATATTGATGTGACAAACATACTAAGATTTCTTAAGTTTACGCGAACGCTACACATTTTAATAAAATAATTTTTTTACGGATTTTATTTCTTATACTAAATTATTTCACAACAAAATCCCAGAAAATGTACAAAATTTGTCATTGAACGAGTTTAAATGTTTTATTAAAGAAAAATCGTACAAGAAGGGTTATTATAATATCAAAGAATGAGAATGAGTTAATCGCTATCATGCTGGTTCTATAAAAATTCATTCAAAACTTGTAATAAAACAAATTATTGTAAAGTGAAATATGTTTAAAAAAGAAGTGCCGCTGGGTTCCTTGCCGGTTCTTCTCAGGACAGAGGGTTTTATCCGAACCAGTGGTAAATAAAAAAGTAATTGCAATAAATGTTATGCAATAATTTATATTGAAGAATCTCATTCATTTCACTGATTTAATTTCATTTATATTCCGGCTATGTTCAGTTTAAAATTAAAGTGACGATGGGTGCAGAAAAGTAGGTACTCGAAACGTCGGGAATTTAGAATAGGTTATTATACGCTATAAAATGCTATAAAACGCTGAGCCGTGGTATCTCAGATGGTTAGCGCTCGCTGTAAATTTCACAATTCGCGAGCAAACCGGGTTCGATCCCCGTCAGCACCAATAAAATTGTTTATTGCAATTTTAAGTGCTGATTTACCACGTGATCGGCGGTGAAGGAAAACATCGTGAGCAACAACCTGCATGTCTGAGAAATAAGAAAAAAATATTTCGAAGACATGTGAAGTTCGCCAACACGCACTGGGCCAGCGTGGCGGACACTTCCTTGCCCTAAAACCCTCTCAGAAATGAGAGGAGGCCTGTGCCCAGCAGTGGGACGTATATAGGCTGTGTGGCCGTAGAAGGAAAAGGGGAGATCTCGGCTTCAGTGTGTTTCGCTTGCGGCGCAACGACAGCGCCGCCACAGGCTGTAACTTTACTTTTTAACTTACGCTATAAAATCTGTAACACAACTAGTTTCATTTAAATGAATTAAGAGTACAACTAATGTTAAGTGATTACCGCAACCCATGAACACTTGAAACCAACTTACAGCACAAATAATTCACAACCTGCTGTTATACTAGCTCTAGTCTTCTTCAAACCGGAACCCACCTGAGGGTTATCTGTTGATTTCCGGCAGAAATACGTAAAAAAGGTACCAAACTAGACGGAATCCTTTTCTGCCGAGAAGGCCTAACACACGTGGTTGAATCACGCTGCAGTTATATTAGTAGTATAGTTGTAGCACGGATAGGTTGGCTCGACCGGGGAAGGACCACGCTCTCAGACAATACCAGCGTAAAATAGCAGATTAATGCTGCTGTGTTTCGTATGGTGAGTGTAGAGAACCGCAGACCCTTTTTACCGAAAATGAGGCATTCCATCTTAGTCCTCACGGGTGACAACGCATCTGCATTTTGATTCGTAATCGAGGATAGATATAGATGTCTATGGGCCGCAGCAACCACTTACAATCGGGTAACTGTGTGTTCGCGTACCAAACCAAATTTGTTTAATTAAGTGACAAACAAGCGTACAGTTCACCTTTATCCTCGAATCAAAATGCAGATGTGTTGTCACCTCTAAGGATTGAAAAAGTAACCTGTGCCACAACATTGGCCGATACAAATGAGAAAGTAAGAACTAAAACCAACCAAAGATTTTATCAAGCGGTAATCACAATTATAAGTTATTGAGTAAAGGGAAAACATATGAACAGTAGGGAGTGCCTGATAAATAACTTCAATAAAACAACACAGTATTGGCTTAAGAAAAGTCACTTTGTCAGTCGCCGGGGTATGAGAAACATATTACTGCAACGGTTTGCGCTAAAAATGACGTAAGTAATTTACAAGTGAAAAAAATTTTTATATATATATATATATATATATATATATATATATATATATATATATATATATATATTGTATGAGCGATCGTAATTTCGGTAGTTTTAATTGATTTATTTATTTAGTTCAACATTTTTGTTTTTATTATTTTAGTACCGAAAAAAATGTATATTAGTGCCATAGGCTTCCATTCCGTTCACCTGTTACACACTATTTTTTCCCGACGCTAAAAAAGATCATTCAGTATATAAACAAACAAGAGAAATAGAGATCATAATAATAAGCATAACATGTAATGAATATTCTTATAATATATATATAAAAATAAAAAAAATATTCGTTACATGTTATCAAGCACTAAAAAAAACCTATTTAATTATATTGTTATTATATAACATACTAAATTGTACAAAATACTACATTATGTAACATACATTGTTCGAGCGATCCGCCTCGGCATCGCTGGACTTCTGGATCTCCACAACAGCACCCCCTACCGGGTCCAAAAGTGGATATAAACCATCTAGAGACCCATTCAAATACACACAAATACTTTCATCAAAATCAGTTGGATGGTTTCGAAGTCTAGAATGGACATAGGTAGAAACATTTTTTGTGTTTTAATGGTTGTTATTCAAAAAATGGCCTAGTTTAAACTATATTCATAGTTTCTTTTTTTTTATAAAAACGTTACTTCCGCACTAGGATTTTCTCCTGTATCGAGGCAGTTTACAAACAAAAATTGCACAAGGACAAACATCCAGACTCGGGACAATTATTTGTAGGCCATACAAATACTTGTTCCGTGTGGGATTCAAACCCGCGGCCCCCAGCGAAGCTACTCATTACTAAGCCACGGAGCCACGGAGCCGAATAATGATATACCGATGTTGCAGTTTTTGAAAATACGAGTAAGTATGGCTTCTACTTTTGTTTGAAATTATCCCAAGTTGAGTACGATTTATGGGCAACAACGTTTTTGTCTACGACCGACTCTCATGAATGTGTGCGTGCGCAATAAAATCATTTAAAATAATGCATTACCACGCTTTTTAAACTTAATAGATAAAATGGACAGAATATTTGAGATTTATTTTAATTAATTTTTGCCTAATTACTTGTTCTAAACCTTCTCTAAGGTTAGGGCTATGCTCGGAGTTTCTCTGCGTGATAGACTCAGAAATGAGGATATCCGCAGTAAAACCAGAGTGACCGACATAGCCCAACGGATTAGTAAGCTGAAGTGGCAATGGGCCGGCCATATAGCTCGAAGAACCGATAACCAATGGGGAAGAAAGGTTCTCGAGTGGCAGCTTCGTACCGGTAGGCGTAGTGTAGGGCGACTCCCCACTAGATGGAGTGACGACCTGGTAAGACATGCAGGAAGTCGATAGATGCAGGTGGCTCAGGACCGTGCTTTGTGGCATTGCTTGGGGGAGGCCTATGTTCAGCAGTGGACTTGTGAAGGGCTGTAATGATGATGATGATGAAACCTTCTCTGCAAATTTGGCCGGTTATTGCCAAATAACTAATTGCGTTGTTATAGATAGATACATAGATATAAATAAAAAATTGTTAGCTAGATTATAAGCCAGTAATTGAAAGGTTCAAATTAAAATATTACAGCCATCATGAATATGAAAGCTATTGTATTTATAAAATACGTTAATATAACCTAGATACTAGAACAATGTCTTATGACATTTTATCGCCCTCTTGAATACACCCATATTCAGACTACTGGAATACTGTAGTTTTACTAATTTAACCATTGTGTTAGTTTTCAATCTTCTTAGATCAAAAATATTAATAAAGAAAAATAAGACTAATAAGATTGAGGCATTAGAATAGTCTTAGAAATTCCAACTTCGCCCTTTTTCCTCGCACCAGTCGCGATAAGGTTTACCCCTCGATAAATAATTTGGCATCGTATTAGCATATGTCGATTTATCTCGCGGCCGGGGCTGGAATTATTATTTATAGTCCGATTTCACCCCAGCCCTTGCACTACATATGTTAGCTAAATCCGCCGCGATCTCCGAAATCTGGCCCAAGATTAAGGAACGCAAAATAGACGCTAAATTTAAATTATAATACAAAAAAGTCTTTGTACCGCACTTTTCTCTTTTATTGCTGAATAAGTGAAATATCAAGGAGATTATATGTCTCATGGCAAATGACGAAATTCTCAGAAGTAAAAAAAAACTCAGATCGAAGAACTAGAGTGGTACGAGACGTCTGATACTTTAGACACCATTAATTTATAGATTGTATACAGATTTATCCATCCATATATTACAGCTTCCAAAAGTCCTTTTGTAAACGTATATTGTTTCCCCCATATACTGTTTCTTAGGGGGTATTTTGCCGTAGTTACCAGATTCAACGCTTGGCCGGCGGCTTGGCAATCGCAATTTTATATTGTTTTGAGTATCAGAAAATGCTGCCGCCCATCTCCTGTTTTAATTTCCCTCTGACGCTTCTTACGACAGCCCCAGGACGATGTGGGGTAGTGTATGAGTATATTCTTACACAACCTCTTTACACCGTTTAACGGTTCAGTTAGATTTAAATATAAGAAAATATGCCCCGTCCAAGTCGTTTTCTTTTCGTAAATGTGTTTATTTTTGAAAGCAGTGCATTTGTTTGTATACATGAAACAAGAATGTCATGATAATTTTTTATATTACACCTATACCTATATCTATCCTTCAGATTCAGATTGTTGTAGAATGGAATGCCTGTTTATCAGGGTTGCGACATACGAAGAAAGCGATAACTAAAATTAAAGTTCGGTAATATGCATTGGCCTTTTTTATAAAAATCAACATAAATTAATAAAAAATTCAATAACAATAGAAAGAGACAAGTATAGAGATTGTTTATACTTAATTTATGTAAACGGTTACAAGTAAGGCTGAATATTTGTAATTTTATAGAGCCTATATACAGCTTAGGCATTTAGTTCAACATAAAGCACGAGTATTAAGCTACTGACTTTTTTAATGACTTCTCTGTTTCTTAGTCTTTGACGCACCAAACCGTCAAGATGTCTTCCGACACCTTGCCGGCGCACACTTGGGACTTGCTTTGATTATTGAAGTTTGATGTCTTAAATCAAATTCAGTGAATTAGCATTATCCAATTTGTACTCCGATATTATGCAAGGATAGTGTCTTTCTAGCATCCAATGCTCAAAAGTTTATATCTGTATACACAAATAAAAATAATATTTACGTGGTTTATTTTTTGTTGCTAACTTATGGTGACGAGTTTATGAAAATCTCCTTAATAAATGCTTGCTTGCTATCTTGAAATATTTTTCTTAGATGGGGGGAAATGAGCATATCATCATCATCTGATGGCAAGTGAACACCGCCACCCAGGAACATCAGCTCGTTAAGAATTATAGTTGCATTCCCGGCCTTTTAGAAAGAACAAGCCTTCTTTACTTGAAGGTCCGTTAGTTATAATGGTTCGGAAAACTGCTGGTAATAGTAAATTCCACAATGTAATCATGCAAACCAAAAAAATTTATTGTAATTCGCACAGTGGTCGCCTGCCAACCATCTAGATCCTGTAGATGGAATTTCGAGTTCTGTCGCAGTGTACAATGTTACGATTATATATACGATTCCGAACGATTCCCTGAAATGAACGAAATGTAAAGAAATACAACGTCTCTTCGCAAGGCCAGTGGATCAAGCTCATTAGAAAGACTTGATCCTCAACAATTCAAGCAGCTGTGAGGATCCATAGAAAATTTTTATTAAGGGGAAATATAACCTCAAATGGCTTAGCAAGATCCTCCGTTATGCCGAAAGTATTGCAGCATTAATTTTGAAATAAATATATGGTAAAGTTGAGGATTAATGTTAAGGTTTATGTTAGACGAAAACACGATTCCGTAAAATTTTCTCGATAGAAAAAAAATCCTGTCGCTCCGCAGGAACCAAGCTTACGCGCCGATAGTTTAGGTAATTTCTTTTTACAGTGAAAATAATGATATTTTAAAAAAAAGTAAATAACATAAGCACTGCTTTATGGTTAGTTCAGTTAGTATGCAAAGTTTCATGATCTTATTTAAAGTATTTTATGAATAACAGCGGTTTATTGTTCAGTTTGAAGGTAACTTTGAATTTTTTTTTCTATCGAGAAAATTTTACGGAATCGTGTTTTCGTCTAACATAAACCTTAACATTAATCCTCAACTTTACCATATATTTATTTCAAAATTAATGCTGCAATACTTTCGGCATAACGGAGGATCTTGCTAAGCCATTTGAGGTTATATTTCCCCTTAAGCTGTGTTTATGCCAGCTAATGGACATAAGAAGTTCGTTGAAGTGATGATTGACGCACGATCATATTTATTCTTAATTTAAGTTTATTGTAATCATGGTAGGTATAATAAACATAAAATAAAAAACATATTAAAAATGATATCATCATCATCATTACAGCCCTTCGCAAGTTCACTGCTGAACATAGGCCTCCCCCAAGTGATTCCACAAAGCACGGTCCTGAGCCACCTGCATCCATCGACTTCCTGCATGTCTTACCAGATCATCACTCCATCTAGTGGGGGGTCGCCCTACACTACGCCTACCGGTACGAGGCTGCCACTCGAGAACCTTTCTTCCCCATCGGTTATCGGTTCTTCGAGTTATATGGCCGGCCCATTGCCACTTCAGCTTACTAATCCGTTGAGCTATGTCGTAAGTCATCAAGTCATCATGACCATGAAGAATTACACAAAAAATGATATAGTACTTAATATTTCTAATATGTTATGTAAAAATTAAGTTGAAATGTTTGTGAAAGTGACAAAAATAAAGTCAAATTACGTAGAGGGGTGCTAATTTTATATAAAGGGTGGGACACTAAGACAAATCTGCACCGATTAAAATTGACGTGCGACAAGACGTCGACAACTGAGTTATTAATATCATCACACCGTATCTAAATGATGGAGTTAATTAAAACCAAACAATTTGAATATCGCCTCCCTCCATTTACAAGGGATTTTATTTCGCGATGTGACTGTTTTTAACGGGCACAGTGTATTAAATAAAGCAAGAAGTAGAGGTGTTTTCAAATTAATGTAATCGGGTATTTTTATACGTCTTCTTTTATATAATCCTTGATCTGTTAAGGCTTTCGTATCGTGTTTACATATTCGTTCCTGTTGTTGATTGCTTGATAATGACCAGCTCTGGAGTCCAAGAGTGTCGTAAGAGGCGACTACGAGAATTGCGAGATAAGTAATTTTTCGCTAACACTTATAACGTTGCATTTCGTCCGTCCGTCTTGTTATTATACATGTATATGGTTTTATTTTTATTTTTATAGGAAATGGGTGACAAGCGAGCACACAGTCCACCTGATGGTAAGTGGTTGCTGTGGCCCATTGACATCTACATCCATCCTCGTTTCCGAATCAAAATGAAGATACGTTGTCAGCCTTGAGGACTAAGATGAAATGCCTCTTTTCCAGTAAAAAGAGTCTCCGGTTTTCTACACTCACCATACGAAACACAGCAGCATTAAGCTGCTATTTGACGCTGGTATTCTGTGAGAGCGTGGTCCTTCCCCGGTCGAAACGACCCATTCGTGCTACAACTTTACAATTAATATAGTAGCAGCATGGCTCTACCATCTATTAAAAGCCCCCAGATTTTTCTAGGGTTTTATAAAGTCTCCTCACACTAGATTTAGTGCGGTGTAAAAACCGTCACACATGGAAAGATTGACGAATGCAATACCCGACATCTCGCACCTTTGACGCTGCGGTCAGATGTCGGTCTGGGTATTTTACGCCTAGCGTAAACGAGGTATTAAAATTTTTCTATTCTATGCTCTATCGAGTATGACTCGATAGATGGTATTAAATAGATTTTTTGTCATTTCATACAGTCGCCTTTCACGACACCCACGGGAAGAATTTGTACGTGGTAGAGCCACGCTGCAGCTATATTACGGTTGTATCACGAATGTGTCGGCTCGACCGGGGAAGGACCACGCTCTCATAGAATACTAGCGTAAAATAGCAGCTCTATACCGCTGTGTTTTGTATAGTGAATGTAGAGAACTGGAGGCCCTTTTTACTGGAAATGAGGCATTCCATCTTAGTCCTCACGGGTGACAACGCATCTGCATTTTGATTCCTAATCGAAGATAAATGTGGGCCACAGCATCCACTTACCATCAGGTGGACTGTGTGCTCGTTTGTTACCCTTATTCTATAAAAAAGAAATGGGACAAGGGGATTTTCTTACGTCACCAGTACACGCTATTGATATTTGCTATGCTTCCATGAGTTAATACAATTCTTTAATTCTTTCATTCATCATCATCATCATTACAGCCCCTCACAAGTCCACTGCTGAACATAGCCCCCCCCCCCCCCCAAGTAATGCCACAAAGCACGGTCCTGAGCCACCTGCATCCATCGACTTCCTGCATGTCTTACCAGGTCGTCACTCCATCTAGTGGGGGGTCGCCCTACACTACGCCTACCGGTACGAGGCTGCCACTCGAGAACCTTTCTTCCCCATCGGTTATTGGTTCTTCGAGCTATATGGCCGGCCCATTGCCACTTCAGCTTACTAATCTGTTGGGCTATGTCGGTCACTCTGGTTTTACTGCGGATGTCCTCATTTCTGAGTCTATCACGCAGAGAAACTCCGAGCATAGCCCTCTCCATAGCTCGCTGAGCGACCTTGAGCGTCCTCATACAGCCAGCAGTGATGGACCAAGTCTCTGATCCGTAAGTCATCACTGGCAACACGCACTGGTTGTACACTTTAGTTTTCAGAGATTGAGGTATACCTGACGAGAAGATGTGTCGTAATTTCCCGAACGCTGCCCAGCCGAGTTGAATCCGTCGATTGACCTCTCGGTCGAAGTTGAATTCTTTCATTACATCCAATTAAAGTCCACTGTTGAACATAGGCCGCTCCCATAGATTGCTTCATAGAGGGGACATTTGCCAAAGATGCCACGCTTGGCAGGCGGGTTGGCAATCGCAGCTATGTTTTTATTATTTTTGAGTTGTTATCAAGAAGATGCTGTTGACCGACTCCTGTCTCATTTTCCTCTATCGCCTGTTACGACACCCACGGGAAGATACGATCTAGTGTAATTTCTTATGCTGCCACGACACAATCATAATATAATACGTTCATATGGTATATTAGTAAAATAAATAAACCATTTTTATACAACGAATACAAAGACGTTACTGTTTCCACGTGTGCGAAGTCGTGGCCAGATGATAATATTAAATGAAAATGTTCCATTCCAACCACTTTTTGCGAATATATATCCTGCTTCTATTTAAATATTATCTAAACCGCTTATTTTGTTGCCATGGAAAAATTATACGGTTATACCCAATAAAACATGACACGGTAGCGTCACTTAACACAAATGTCGTGTGAAACTTTAAAAAAAAACTTGTTAAAAGAGGCCGACTAAACAATCAAGTCGACCTCCATTAATCAGGAGCCAGTGGAGGGCTGGAGATACTTAATCAAAGTATCACAATATGACGACTATAATAGGGGCATGAATATTTATAAGAGAATTAGGCGCGCTCGGGCGGGACGCGACAAGACGTTCGATTTGAGACGGTGTGGCTGTACATTTATATTTGAGTTGTGTTCCTTTTGGGAGCACTATTTTTTATCGCATTTAGAATACAATATCGGTGGTGCATTTTTGGTCTTGTTGCTAAAATACCAGTCGAGTTTCAAGTGGGTTTATGTTGAAAATAGTCTAAGAATAAAGAAACGCCAACCAGCAAATTGTCAAGTTACGTTTGGTGTATCACATATTATATTATTTAGTTCAGTGTATCATAGTTTATAGCATTAGATTCTAATCCAATACAAAGTCAATATTAATAATTTACTTTTGTGGTACTCTTTTACTCGATAACATACGTTACCCACGTATAGACATACTGAACCCAGTTAAAGCCTGCAAACTTATTTCCTTTCTGTAGATGTACAATAAATTTTTTATATGATACGGCTGTTGTTAATCCAAATAAAAAGTGATTATTTTATATTAGTATATTTTAACATTAATATATTATCTGTAACAGCTAAATAATTATAAGGTATGTGAGGGTAATATACCTTAATCTTTGCCGCCCTATAAAAACAAAACTAGGAGGACAAAGACAAAAACACAAAGTCGTATACTATTACTAATATTTTAAGAAAAAAAACAAGCTTTGTCAATAATTAGGAACACTTCCAAAAATCTACTTAGAAAACTAACTACAGTAATGATGTACTGTAGTTACTTTTTTAAATAGATTTTTAGAGACTAAAATCAACTAAAATATTTACTATAGTGTCTACTCTACTGTCAAAATGGCGTCGATAAAACATCACGCTTTTGACCCTTTATTAAGTATTTGATTGACCGATGAAGAGCTATCTTATCACAAATCCATCTATGCAAACAGGGCTGTAGTTTTTTAGCTATAAGAAAGTGACCATATTACCCCCACGGACTATATCTAAATTTTTTTAATAACAGTCCTCCTATGAGGCAATATATGGGGAAGGCTTATGTTCAGCATTGAATTTTTGATAGGTTAAAATGGTAATCTAAAGATTAACATTTTTTTTATAGGATAGGGTGACAAACTAGCACACAGTCCACCGTGATGGTAAGTGGTTGCAACGGCCCGTAGACATCTACATCTATCCTCGATTGCAAATCAAAATGCAGATGTGTTGTCACCCGTGAGTACTAAGATGGAATGCCTCGTTTCCAGTAAAAGGGTCTCCGGTTCTACAGCAGCATTAAGATACTATTTTACGCTGGTATTCTGTGAAAGCGTGGTCCTTCCACGGTCGAGCCGACCCATTCGTGCTACAATTATACTGATATAACTGCAGCATGACTCTACCGCGTAAAAATTTATTAATAAGCTATCTTGAAAAAATCCAACTTATAGGAATGCGTTCAATCTCGCCCAATCGCTGTAGAGGTTATTTCTTTAGATATAATTATTTCAAAAAAAGTTCATAACATTTGGTTATTAAAATTTGTACAAAGACCATTTTGAAAACTCTAACGGCTCCGTGGCGCAATGACTTAGTAATGAGTTATAGCGCTAAGGGCCGCAGGTTCGAATCCCGCACGAAACAAGTTTGTATGGCCTACAAGTAAATGTTCCGGGTCTGGATGATTCTCCTTGTGAAATGTATGTTTTAAATTTATGTCGCTATTTGCGTGCTGCTTTATGTTTTGTAGTTTTTCTATCAAACTAAACAAAACTTTCGACTTAAGGGTGGGTATATACTGACCAGGAGCATTTGCATATTATAGTATAACCGAGTAGTATTCAGAATTCAAATCTGAACAAACATTAATTTACAGTAGTGCGCTAACTCAAGATACTGACGAAAAGACCTTTTGTAACAGATTGAATTCGAGCATGTTAAACGTGGTCTTGGCACGTCGTCGTTGTTGTCCTCTGCAGGGCATAAATGCCGTGCAGGTCTCGGGCCTCGGGGTGTACCCCTTTACCCGGATGTTCCTCACGGCACACTACAATGTGCCGGTCCTGGGCGCCTTGATGTTAAAGGCGTTGCTTATAACGACTATTGTCGCAGTCGGTAAATTTATAATAAAAGGAGGTTATCTAAGAATTGTGTTTAAATAACACAATTTGTCAAAGTTGGCCTTTCTGCGGCATTGAGGGGTTTACTCGGACTCCCTAATCTATATAGGGAGGAGTTCTCTTGGATAAGGTCGCCCGTCCGGCGGCCTTGCATGCAACGGCGCGAAGCCGTTGAGGTGTTCATGTGGCCCGTTGTCGGCGCGGTCAAACATACCGCGCGCCAGCCGGACCACGAAATCATGTAGGCTCTCCATCTTGAGGTTGGCCGCTATGACGTCATTACGGACGTAGCGACCCGCACCGACTATGGTTCATAATGACAAACTCTGCTGGGCCTGAAGTCGCCGCTTCTGATGATCGCTCAGGAGTGCATACCAGGCCGGAGCAGCGTATGTTAGCAGGGGTTTTATGTAAGTTTTATAGATGGTTATCTTCGACTTTGTCGGTAACTTGGATGTCAGGACAGGACGTAGCATTGCCCGCGCACATCGAGCTTTGCGTATAGCAGAGTCAACGTGCGCAGTCATACGCAGCATCCTGTCAATCCGACATCCAAGGTAGGTCACGGCCTTCTCATATGCGATCTCCTGGCCTCCGAGGGTTAGCGGTGGTGGTAGGTTTCTATAGCGGCGAGTGAGTAGAGCGGTCGTCTTGCTAACATTGACGGCCATCCTCCACTCACCCAACCATGGTGGCAGCAGGTCCAACAGACGTTGCATCCTGGCAGCTGCTATGTGGGCTCTTCTGGACGATGTGAAGTATGCGCTGTCATCCGCAAACAGTGCTAGTTCGACGTCGTCCTCCCATTCTTGCAAGTGTCCTGCCAGGGTGGGTATGTCATTAGTGTACGCCGCGTACAGGGCTGGAGATAGACAGCTGCCCTGTGGCACACCAGCTGCTATGGTCTTGATTGCGGACTCGGCGTCCTCTACGCAGACGTAGAACTTCCTGGCTTCCAGGAAAGACGCCACTAGCCGCAATACTTGGCACGTACTGATCGGCTTTTGCTTTATGGATGTAAGGCTTACCTGATGGTAAGTGTTCACCGACACCCACAAACGTCTGAAAAACCACAGGAATTGCAGATGACTGTTGCCACTCGAGTGACGTGTCTGTATTTGGAATTTTAAGTAAATATTGAAACACAACGATTGTGAGCCATGTTGGTTCAGGAACTAAGTACTCGCTCTTAATATTACAGTATGCAAGCAATTTGGGGTTGATAATTAATAAAATCAGGCGTTACTTTGAGGAAATCGATTATATTAAATTTGGTAAATAAATAAAATAATGTATATTACTTAGTTTGGAGAGCACCTCCTATCCTCCCTTATTTGCGAGCAGTAATCTTGTCACCACTAATCCCAGCATCACTATTTTCAATACTACTACACTAGGAAAGACAGGCCATCAACAATAATACAACTATTTGAGTTTGATTTCAGCCGTCATCAATGAAATTCTTAAATCTAATTTTAAGTGCTGATTTACTACGTGCTCAGTGGTGAAGGAAATCGTGAGAAAACCATGTATCGGTACTAAAATATTTCGAGGCAAATCAGTCAAAGTTAGGAAAGCCCATCAGCACGTACTGAAATCGCACAGAAATGTAAGCCGTCTGTACAGCTGTCGGACGTATATAGACGGTAACTTTAACTTTTACAGCTTATATGCACTTTGTATATATGTAACGGATGGCGACGGAGCAAGATTCTTTTCTTAACTAAAGAAATCCGTGCTCACAGCACGGTTATTGTGATGCAGCTTGGCTTAACATATTCAATGATCCATCCATCCATTAAAGCCTATAAAAGCCTATTGCTAAACATATTTTTTTAAAGAATATGTGTGGCAAACGAGCACACGGTCCATCTGATTGTAAGTGGATGCTGTGCCCATAGACATCTACTTTTATTTTAGATTGAGAATCAAAATGCAGATCATCATCCCAGAGCACTAAGATGGAATTTCTCGTTCCCAGTAAAAAGGGTCTCCGGTTCTATACACTCACCATATGTAACTCAGCAGCTATAAGCTGCTATTTTACGCTGGTATTCTATGAGAGCGTGGTACTATCTCGGTTGAGCCAACCCATTCTTGCTACCACTATAATATAGCTGCAGCGTGGCTCTATAATGTAGGCCTCCCACGTAGATTACCTGATAGGTCAAAAATTCCACATTAAGCCATCTTTACCACGCTTGTCGGGCGGGTTCGCAACCACCTTTTCTATTATTTTTCGTTTCCTTCTGTCGCCTCTTACGACAACCACGGGGCGATATGGGGTAATCGATATTCTTACACTGTCACTACAAGGTTTTATAATTACTCACCAACAATGAGTTTAAAATTGAATCATCAATGAATACGTCATCATCGAAACCGAGCTTTAGGTACCAACATTTATTATAAAACAGTAAAACAAAAAACATTGATTTACAATCGTTACTTATACATTTGTATGATGCAACAAAACTAAACGTCAAGCGTCAAAACGAAGCCCACCACAATTCTCACTAGAGCTATATGCAACACACCGCACAACTTAGTTAGACGCAAGTACGTGTGACATACATATAGTGCCCACAGCAATTGCACCAATGATTAAGAATCAAAATGAAAATGCGCTTTCACCCCGAGGAATAAGATGGAAAGCCTCCTGTTTTAGTTATTAACCTTTTAAAACACAACATCGTTATGCTGTTATTGAATGGAAGTACCGTGTAGTGACGTACAATCATACACTGTACTTTTTTATAGGATGTGGTGACAAACGAGCACACAGCCCACCTGACGATAATTGCTGTGTTCATAGACATCTACAGTTATCCTCAATTACGAATCAAAATGCAGATGCCTTGTCGCCCGTGAGAACTACGATGGAATACCTCGTTTCCAGTAAAATGGGTCTTCGGTTATACACACCATACGAAACACAGCAGCGTTAAGCTGCTAATTTACGCTGGTATTCTGTGAGAGCGTAGTCCTTCGCCGATCGACCCAACTTAACTATCTGCAGAATGGTTCTGCCATGTAAAGAGAATAACAGCATAATGATGTTGTGTTTTAAAAGGATCCTAGTGAGGATATCCACTACCCCGTATCATCCCGTGGGTGTCGTAAGAGGCGACAGAGGGAAACCAATCAGGAGATGGTCAGCATCGTCTTCCTAATAACGACCAAAAATAGAAAACTGCGACTGCCAACCCGCTTGCCAAGCGTGGCAACTACGGCAAATATCCCCACTATGAGGCAATGGGGGAGGCCTATGTTCAGCAGTGGACTTTTTTTTTTTATAGGATAGGGTGACAAACGAGCACACAGTCCACCTGATGGTAAGTGGTTGCTGCGGCCCATAGACATCTACATCTATCTTCCATTACAAATCAAAATGCAGATGCGTTGTCACCCGTGAGGACTGAGATGGAATGCCCCATTTCCAGTAAAAAGGGTCTCCGGTTCTCTACACTCACCATACGAAATACAGCAGCATTAAGCTACTATTTCACGCTGGTATTCTGTGAGAGCGTGGTCCTTCCCCGGTCGAGCCGACCCATTCGTGCTACAACTATACTACTAATATAATTGCAGCATGTAACGGTAGGCTGCAACTGTAACGACCTATACAAGTGTAGTCGGGTCTGCTCGCTTTGCAGTCGTAATGGTGCAGCTTGGCTTTACTTGGTTAAAAATTCTACCAAATTCTAAACAAGTGACTAAATCCTGTTATAACAATATGACGTTGGTCATCTGATACCGGGATCAATTCACTAATCCCGGTACTAATAGCCAAGAGGGACATGCTCGCTTCATTTACTTGAAACAGTCCTTTCTAAAGAAATTTGAACCTTATCGTTTGGAAGCAACGTATAAATTAATCTAGCAGTCATGTAACATTGTGAAATAATTTTAAGAGGGTCAAACGCGTGCCTGTTGAAATGTGAGAGCATTTCTATGTTACATTATTTTATTGCGAAATGATTTTCTTTGATAAATGTAGATAGGTACGGTGTTGGAAAGAAAAAAAGGAAAAATATACTGTACTACTTGCGCGTAGAATTTTTTTGCATCATTTATTTTCTTAATTTGGAGTACATTCTCCGAGTAGTGGCAGTGTAAAATCCAATACCATATTTCGTCCGGTGGGTGTCGTGTCATGTCGTGTGACAATCATCATCAATATGCGCGCTACGTCTGTCAAGCTTGGCGACTATACCAGATGTTGATTCGAGCGCTTTACAGCACCCATGGTCACGGGGGGGCTGAGATGTTCAACGTTCAGATGTCATAGTTAACAGCGGTTACCATAGATTAAAATTTAACTTTTGTTCCGATCTACACAGTATGAACTTATGGTATCTTGAAGTCTTGCAGTTGTATGCTTGGGTTGGGATTTAATTTTATTTGTTATAGGATCTCAAGCGGATGGTAGCACCCAGCCGTCTTCTCTATTGAAATTAGGATGTTTTTTTGATTTCAATAGCCTCGCGAATCATCCTTGGAAGGAATCGGTACTCTTTAGCGAGGATTTGTGGTCTATCAAATCTGATGTAGTGACGGGGGCGATCCTGTACGTGTTCACAGACTGCAGACTTACCGGAGCGTCGATTCTTCGCTACCAACGAAGCCTATGCTTCTCCTATGTTGGAGACCATTTGCTGGGCATAGGCCCAGCAGTGAACTTGGGCTCCTAAACAATTCTATTTTCGAAATGAAAAATTTATTGATCACCATTTCCAATTAAAGACTGATTAATATAAAAGTGAAACAAATGAACTATTTTATTCATACAACTGTGATTTCTAATTTCTTTATGTTGTAATTTGTTCTATGAATCCTGTTATTCATCTCGTTTTATAAAAATAAATGTATAGTCCCATGCCAATTAATTGCTTCGAACATTATTTAAGATACACGTTATACATGGGTTTCCCTTTAAGAAGAGATATAAGCTGTGAAAAAATCTTGCATAACAAACAAAAGGAATTCCCGAATTCTCTTATTAAGACTAAATAAATTATCCCGCCCCACTAATTGGGCCGCTTTAACATTTCTTCTTTTCGCAATTCAAAAAAATAAAGGAATTTATGCAAAACACCCGGCGCCGACAAATTAAAAGCGCTAAAGAAAAAAGTATAAATTAATGCACCCAATACGCATCTGTTTTAATTATGTTACAAGGATAGAATAATAGGGATAAGACTTATTAGCTCTAAGCACTAGACGAAAAACAAGTCTACGTCATCAACATCAAAATATTTTCAGTATTAAGTGTGAAATTACGAATTTAATTTCTTTCTTTTTTTTCGTAGTATTTCTCTTTAAGAAACGTTACTCACACCAGGATTTTCTCCTGTATCGTGAAGACAGTTTACAAACATAAATTGCACAAGGACAGAGCCAGACAATTATTTGCGAACCTGCGGCTCTCGGCGCCGCGACTCAACAACTTGTTTTTTTTCATTTATAATTATAATTCGTCTGCATGTGATTATCGAATTAACGTGTTAAACGATGCCTTATATAAGTTAATAATACATATTAGGAGTTGAAAGTAAGTGACATTTATGTATATCGAATGTATTCCCAGTTCATAACGATCATTTCTCGCCTGTCTCGTTCATTATTTAACTTAGTGCATATTATGCACATGGTAAATGTTTGTCACGGTAAACATTAATTTTACATCATCTTTATACCATGACTTCTTTTTTTTAACCCGGGGATTATATTGATGATCTAAGCAATTGCTTCAACTCGAAATAAATAACATAATTAATTTAAAAAAAAAAATAAGTTTCGGAGCGCAAAATAAGATAAAATAAGTTCAATAAGTGCTGTTTATTCTACAATGGACAATATAAATAAGGATAATCATTTAATGCTCATCTTTTATTAAACTTTTTTTTGTAGTATTTAGTAACTAATTTTCGTTAAACTATTTTCGTCGCACCAAATGCATTATTCAACGTAACGTCCATATCAATCTTTCGTTGCACATAACTAGTACTTGAATTAAAAAGGCGCACTCAAGAGTCAAATGGCGTTATAATCGAGGCGATAAATTTAAACCTTCAGTAATTATTACAAACTGCACAACAAATTGTAACGCCAAATAATTTAAGAATTTTAATTTTTGATACTTTGTTGTATTAAATAACGTTGAAAACTAGTCATATCGATCGTTCACTCAGATCACTAAAAAGAGAATTTTAAAAACCTCCATAAGGACAAGAGTATTTTAACTGTGGAATAATATTTTCATATGAAGTGTATCTTTTAAATAGACGACAGCCAAAAAAGGCTTTATTTAGGTATTTTTGACTTTTGCAGACGGATGAAGGAGACAAATATTGTTTATTAGAGTGTTAATTTTGATTGAAACTGATTTATAATATCCTATCCTTTCCGCGCGATGAGATTCACTCCAAATTCACTGTGGAGTTTTGGTGTCCGAACCGAATGTTGATAACGGACGGTATTCTCAACGTAGGATTTAAATATTTTCTGATAATTATGTGGAATTACATGACTTAATTCCTCCCTGTCCTTTCCATCATCGGACCTCTCGACGCTCGGGTGGCCTCCAACCCTTTATTATCGATATACACACAACGGTTTGTTTCGTCGTTCATAATGTGTACAACAAAGGAGTGAAATAATTGGAAACCTAAGCGTTTACCTTCTTTGCCTGCAACACCACTTACTATCAGATGGGATAGTAATCAAGTGATATCTTTGAGTTTTATTAGTTAAAAATATGTATTAAGTACTAATTTCTGAGAGGGTTTAGGGCAAGGAAGCGTCGGCCGCTTCCTTCACCTCTCAGAAATGAGGGGAGGCCTGAGCCCAGCAGTGGGACGTATATAAGCTGTAACTTTACTTTTTCACATAAATAAAGGGCCGGTGGTACCTCAGGGGCTAAGTGCTCGCTGTGAATTTCACAATACGCGACCAACTCGAGTTTGCCGGCACTAACAAAATTATTAATTGCAATTTTAAGTGCTGATTTAATAAGTGCTCGCTGTGATCACAAAAAGCAACAAAAAATGAATAAGTCTGATAAAAGTGCTCGCTGTGAATTTCACAATACGCGACCAACCCGAGTTTGCCGGCACCAACAAAATTATTAATTGTAATTTTAAGTGCTGGTTTAACAAGTGCTCGGCGGTGAAGGAAAACATCGGGGGGAAAAACATGTATGTAGAAATAAGAAAAAAAATACTTCGAAGACATGTGAAGTTCACCAACAGGCATTGAGGCAGCGCCGCGGTCACTTAATTGCCCTAAAACCCTCTAAGAAATGAGGGGAGGCCTGTGCCCACCAGTGAGACGTATATATAGGCTGTAACTTTTATATAGTAGTTACAAATTTAACAATGCAAAATTTAAAGCATGTACGCAATTAATTTAAAGATAACTAACTAACCTAGTCTTTATCTATGAGATAGTCCAGAAGCAGTTGTATTAATGGCGCCAAGTGGTAGTAAGTCTTGGATTAGAAACATCGCAATAAATTGTTTGGATACTATCGATTTTGTTTTAAAGCAGTAATTTAAGTTTATTTGAATGCTTTAGCTTATTGCGTTTATTTAAATCGTAATAAAAATTTAACAAAAAAAATCCGCGAGGAAAGTAGTTTTATCGATGGTTATTTATAATACAAATAAATGGTTAAATAATAAACCGATATTTCACTAACATCTAGGAGAAAGCACTAATAAAAAATGGAAAATCAACATTTATCACCACTTTATTTGTAATTGGCTAAATATTGATTTTCTTTTTCTAGGTTTAATTTTGATATGTTTTACAAAAGGAAAACCTAATTAGCTAGCTATAATTAGTAATAAAAAATAACTAAATAAACTAACAACAACTTAAGAATAATTTTTAATATTAATGTCATTTTATTACCAATTACCTTTAGACGGTGTAGTTGCGGTGAATTAATAATCACTATCCTATATTAAAAAAAAACTAGTACAATTTTAATAATTATCATCATAAAACTCCATCAGCTATATTAATGACTCCAACTCGGACCGAACCGACCCGTGGATATTGTAAAAGGCGATAGAAAGAAATTGGAACAGGAGATCGACGGCAGAATCTTCCTGATAACAGCTCAAAATAATATTGAACTGCGGTTGCAAACTCACTTGCCAAACGTGCCAACTTTGGCAAATATCCCCATCACGTGGCAAATCTATGAGGAAGCCTATGCTTAGCAGTGGACTTTGATAGGCTTCTACGTGGTAGAGCCACGCTGCAGCTATATTTGTATGGTTGTAGCACGAATGGCTCGGCTCGATCGGGAAATGACCACGTTCTCATAGAATACCAGCGTAAAATAGCAGTTAAATGCTGCTTCTTTTCGTAGAGAACCAGAAACCCTTTTTACTGGAAATGAGGCATTCCATCTTAGTCCTCAGGAGTGGCAACGCATCTGCATTTTAATTCTTAATGAAGGATAGATGTAGATGTTTATAGGTATGTACTTTAAAAAAGGCTGTAATGATGATGACTGCTAAATTCGAGTACCTATTGTTTAATTTCGAAATCAAACTCTTGTCAACTCCGTATTAAATAAGAATTTAAACTTTTTTTATAGAGTAAGGGTCGCAAATGAGCACATAGTCCACCTGATGGTAAGTGGATGCTGTGGCCTATCACATCCACATATTATATCCTCAATTAAGAATCAAAATGCAGATGCGTTGTCACCCCTGAGGATTGAGATCGAATGACTCCTTTCCAGTAAAAAAGGGTCTCCAGCTCTCTACACTCACCATATAAAACACAGGAGCATTAAGTTGCTATTTTGACGCTGGTATTCTGCGAGAGAGTGGTCCTACCCCGCTTGAGCCGACCTATTCGTGCTGCAACCATAATATAGTAGCAGCATGGCTCTACCACTGTAAAAATATATAGAGAAATGTACTATATATACAGATATATAGATATAAATGTACTATATATGAAAATATATAGATATTATGTAGTCTATCACCCTTTTAAATATATGGAGGCGTGAGAGTATTTTATTCATCAATAACAAGCTAAGGCGCCAACCTCCAGCGTATACGTTATGAAAGGCAGGAGAGGAGAGTGAATAGCGCATCGGCTGGCACAAAGAGCCCGGTATTCGTATGCAAATACCGATACTACAGGGAGGTCTGGTATTTTTAATATTAAGAATAAGGTTAAAATTTCTAAAATTATAACATCTATAAAAAATGCAGCCGCGTAAATTAAGTTTAAAAATTCTTCATTAGAGCTTAAAAATAATTATCGAGTGTGTAACATGCAGCTATGAGCCGTAACAACCATCTATCATCAGGCGGGCTTTTTCTTTTCACACCTTTATTAATATTTGTTTTATAAGTAGCTGATATTTGGTCCCATTACAAAATGAGGGCTTAATAATCTTCCGCTCACTAGATGTCGCTAGTTTACACGGAAGTGAAGTTTATTTTATTGAACAAAGTTATTTAATTGAGAAGTTAGTTAGTCAAATAATAGTTTATCAGTTTCTAGAATATTATATTAATACATAAAACAATGCCTCAGAGGTTTGCTCTTTATTATTTGCACATTTTTTTTCTTTTTTTAATTTCCAATTTTTATGAATATCTGTGGTTTGGTTAATATATGTTTAATCTAATTAATCTTATTTTTATAAAATATAACGAATAGTACAGAAAGAAACATTAACCTTTACATTTTTCAAACCAATGAACTTCCCCGTTATGAGAATTGTCAAATATTACACATAATTTTTAAGTGACGCCGCGCCGCGACGCCATGTTGGCAGAAAAGTCGTAGATCATACATATTATATCGACTAATAGTTTTCAGAATCTCAGGCAACTGTCAAATTTCGTAACAACTGGCGCCACGGCTAAGGGACTTTTTTCGAAAAAAGAACTCTTGAATTATAGTTTAAACCCGAAAGATAATTAAAATAGCTTTTTGTAATAAAACGGTTTAGGATCAATTTAGTACCTAAGTTCCAAATCGAATTCATAAAGATTATTCATTGACATTTAGGCCACTGCAAAACCCATTTTTCATGAATGAAAATTGCATACGCATAAAATAGTCTTGGTTCAACTGCGATATAACTGAATAATATTCCAGTGTTAGATGGGCAGCTCCGAAGTAATATCGGTAATATATCAAGAGCGCCGTCTCGCTCATCCTCACGTATAATTGAATTGATCTTTATTTCTCTCCCTCCCACATCAAAGCACGTGACCGGCGTACTAGTTGCGTAAAGTTTTTCCTGCTTTATGACTCCTTCCGTGAAAAATCACCTGAATACGAAGACCGAGTATAGTAAAGTTTGCTGACTTAGTTGATAAAAGGCAACATATTTGATAGTTATATGGTAGATTTCAATTTATACACTTGATTTACGAATCATATAATAATTTGACAAATTGCAAATACATCGCAAATACATATCATATTTCATTAAACCTCCAATTGAATCATGAAATTGTTTATAGTAATTAATCTACATTTTTCTCATGCTTCTTTTCGTAATGGGGTGTTACGTCGAAGGCCATCTTGCAATGGGAAAGGCCAAATCCAGTTATGAACTGTTATGGGGTGACGAATTAGAAGAAGACAGAAGAAGCAGATGTTTCAAAATGAGCCAGGTCTGTATACATTACCTCAAAAAAAAGAGAAAAATCTGTGGAATTGGGGAAAAATACAGTACAGTAGTTTAAATGTATGCTGTCGTGGTAAACAATTGATGGTTTTAATTATTTTTATCAACTCACAACACAGAATTATGAAGTTATCTATATTTCTTTACAACGTGTATAGTTTTTTATCACTAATTTAAATTTAAATTTTGCAAACAAAGCAAAATATTAAAAAATAACCACTATCAACTTTTTTTACTTGACGTCATATCAATGATATGTCGCTATGTACATTACCGTAGTGCTTGGATGATTAAAATTCATTGTTATGCGAATAATCGGCAAAAATATTCAAATAATCGAATTATTAATTTTCTTGAATGTATTATTTGTTTTTATTTTATTTTTAAAATTCCATTTACTTGAATCGTAAATAAAACAAGTTTATTTTTTTAAATTTGTCAACATAAATTTGTGCAGGCAAAAAAACGCAAATCCAAGGCCGCGCTGAAAAAACCACTACGTAATTTCAATCTCCCGCCATTTTGGGAGTTTACTGTCCGTAATTTTTTTTGATTTTGTGTTTGTTTTCTTAATTTGTGACCCGGCTGTAACTTTTTGGACCGTTTCTTCTATATTCGTTGACCTTGGCAATTTATATACTGAAATCTGACTAAGCAAGTGATCATAATGTCGAAAAGAGGACGTAGTTGTGGTAGTCGTACTTTAAACAGTCAAGCTCGTGCATTGGCGGTGAAATTACACGAATATTTTGAACGTGAGTCACAAAACGGTGGGCCTCTTTTACCAGTGACACAAGTGCTGTATCGTGTCGGTGAAGCACTCGGGATTGGCAAACGCACCGTTGCAAAGATCGTCACTGAAAAGTACGGACCTTCAGGCAGTGAGAATAATTTACTTCACACGCTGAAAAAAAACGAAAAAGGAACAAATCAGTAACAGGTATCGATCAATTCGACGCAGATGCAATTAGAAAAATTGTCTATGGCTATTTCATAAGAAGCGAATATCCTACTGTGGCGAAGTTGCAAGTAAGTATAATAGATGCCGGTTTGTACAGTGGTAGTACCTATAGAGTCATTGAGAACCATTTTAAAACGCATAGGCTTTCGATACAAAAAACTTGACAAACGTAAAATAATTATGGAGAGACATGACATAGTCTCGCAAAGAATAACATTTTTAAGAGAAATGAAAAATATAAACGATTGGGACAACGTCATATTTCTTGATGTAACGTGGTTAAACGCCAACCACACTGATGGTCACATGGACAGATGACACTACAGCAACTTGCTCGAAGGTGCCTGCGGGGAAAGGTGGGCGCCTCATAGTTTGCCATGCGGGATCAGTCGGAGGAGGATTTGTACAAAATTGTTTATTAGCCTCTCAGTCAAAGAGTACAAGAGATTACCACGAGGAAATGGACGCAGAAAAATTCAAAGAGTGGTTTATAACCCTTTTATGAAATATTCCTGCGAATAGCAGCATAATAATGGACAACGCCCCGTACCATTCTGTCCAAATCGACATAGCCCCAACCCAAGCGAATAAGAAAGCAGATTTAATAGCATGGCTGCAATACAAACGTGTGGAAGCGGACATGAAGTTATTGAAAGCTGAGCTAATACAATTAGTAAAGCAAAATGAACCACGTAAACCTTTGTACGTTATTGATAAATTAGCAGAAGAGCACGGGCATAAAGTTATAAGATAACCACCATACCACTGCCAATATAATGCTATTGAATTTATTTGGGCTAAAATCAAAGGCTAGTTCTTACATGAAAAGTGCAAACATAGTAACTTTACTTAAACACACACAAAATGAAAATATCTTATGCTTTTTTACAGGCTACGTAGCACGACACAACACCAAGCCACCTTTCACAACGAAGAAGATGAAAGGTTTGCTCAAGGAAGCATGTACCGATGTCACAAAGGATGATTGGGCAAAAGTGGTAGAAAAAACAAAAAACATGATTATGGATGACTTTAAAAGAGACATTAATTTTGATTGCATTATTGAAAATTAAATATTAATTAATCTTAACAACGACAGCTCAATTAGTTTATTGAACGTTCTCATTTTTTTGGTTGGCATGCTTGGTGCAATAAATCTGACAACTGTCAAAAGGTATTTCTTAGATTTGGTTGACTATAGTTACGATGCGCTTATCGACAATGACAGTAAACCATAAAGCGACCATTCATCATAGAACGAGAACTGTCAGTTGTCACAACAGTGTCAAAAATACGTGAAATAAATATGTCAAACGCCACTTATCAATAAAAATGACGCTTACCGCCATGACGGGTTTTTGTTATGTGTTGCAATTTCAAGTGTAATTTCCTGTGCTTTACCAGCAAACAAAGCCATGATATAATGATCGAACAGTTGATTCCCAGGCTCCATACATTTTGGAACATCTCATTTCAAGTTATTACGTTTAAAATATCCACTGTCCACCGAACTATCTCAATGCAGATAGTTTTCTCCATCATGTTTTCCCATTAAATGCTTTGTATGCTTACAGTTGAGATACATAAACATATTTAAATGTATGTAATACTGTATCATAAACGTCCAGTGGCGTTGTAAGAATATTCACCACCCGATATCATCCCTTGGGTGTCGCAAGAGGCAACAGTGAGAAATTAAATAAAATGAAGTCAAGATAGTAAAAAAAACTGCAGTTACTAACCCACCTACCAAGCGTGGCAACCATTGCAAAATCTTCCCTATGAAGCAATCAATAGCACAGTCACCCAGAGGGGCAGGCAGAGGCTACAGACTTCCATTTAGCACGATCCTGACATACCTCTCTCGCCTCTTCTACATCCATATATCTACTCATACATGCTCGTCGGTTAAAGGTACTCTTAATTTGGCCCATTTTTAGTATATCGCCAATTTGGTCGACAAACTTCCGCCTAGGACGTCCCTTTCCGACTCTTCCATTCACTTCTGCAACATATATTTACTTTGTCAGTCTTTCCGCATTCATTCTTTCTACATGACCAAACCACCGAAGCATTCCTTTCTTAATCCTGGTCACTGCATCATCTTGCAAACCACACTCTTCTTTTATCACACAGTTTCTCACCCTGTCACTCAGATTCAGCCCTAACATACTCCTTAGCGACCGCATTTCTACTGCATTTATTCTACTCTCGTGCTTCTTCTGCCACACCCAACTTTCACCACCATACGTTAAAGTAGGGACTAAAACAGCATTGTGAATTGCCATACGTGCCTTTTTCGACACATTCTGACTTTTCACGTTTTACTTTATTACAAATGGATTTTATTGTATTTTGAAAACAAAAAAAACATACCAAGCGGATGTTGGCAGCGTGAAAATCACAATTATTTCTATATATTACTCTAAATTATTTAAGTAAAAAAATATATTATATTCACACAAAAACTTTTATAACAATTTTATAATAAAACTCTATAGTAAAACACTAGAAAAATTCCAAAAATCAACACAAAACATCCAAATGAAAATGGCGTACGTAATTAACGTAGAATATAAATTAATATCCGTAGACTAACTAATTTTTAATTCCACTAGAGGATAGAAAATTTCATATTGATACCAATATGCCAAACTTTTTCATAGAAAAATAGTCTCTAAACATAAGTAGTTATGGGTTAAAGTGCTGTGGGTGGGTGCGGTCAAATTTGACCTCTTGAATTTTGACGGAATATGAAAGCAGTCAAATTTTGACGCTTGACGTTTGAGAGGTTAATGGTAATAGTGAATCATATCCAATGAAATATTTTGTCTGATTCAGTCAACAAATCCATAAGTTACGAAGCTGTGATACATTTGAATACTGGTCAATACTACATAAGATTTTCTTGTATCTTGTATGTATATCATATATACTCATATCATATATATATCGGATCTATAAAGGCTTTTGATAGGATAAGCATCTCAACCTTTTAATCGACTTGTATCCACAAATACTCGCATCTCATAACTACGTTAATATGCAAATATTTGATTACAAACAATAACAATAAAGCAATGGAATCGAATAGTGCATGGATGCATCGAGATGTCGCAATCGATTCGATTGGTCAGTTTCGATTATTGTCCCTTACTAGGCGAGTCGTAATTACCAAGCTCTATTGTGTTATGAGATTTATCATTGATAAGGTGCCTATGTTATTCAAGGAGTTATTAATGAGAATTGCCTGAAGCAAAATAAGAGAATTATAATAGATATATCGCGGTGCATATTTTCTTTACGACTCATTTGTTAAGCGTTGTTTATATTTGTAGAATTTAAGACACATTACAAATAAGGCATTAAGACGACACATCGAAAACGCTATCGCCGTACTGATCCGAGTGAATACATAATTTCTATAAAAACTTGAAGAAACGCCGTCATAAGGTCTAAAATTGCGTAGCGCCTGCGACGATTAAAAGCGCTTAGAAATTGTCAGAATCTTAAAATATTTAAAAAAAATTATTGATTTAAGTTATCAAAATAATGAGCAAGTAAATTATGAATATTGATGTTATGAATATATTTGAGTGATTGCCAAGCATATAGATCAAATGATTTCGTTGTAGGTAATTTCAACTATAGTGATTTTTTAGTTATATAGTGATTTATTAGTTAGTTAATTATTTTATAATTATGATCGAGTCAAAATTATACAATCGTGTTTTTGAGCAATCAAATTCAAGATAAAGACATGAATTTACATATATCAAAATCCCACTTTCGTTAGTGGTGTCATAGTCCTACACTATTCGATGAAAGGAGGTGCATTTTTTCACGGTGTCGCCTTAAATAATTCATTTATAAAAATTCATGTTTGTTTTTTCGTACTCTATGTGCTGCCGTATCGTTCATCAGATTGCGCTAAAATGTCTATACCTACATAGCACAATTAACTTGCAGTTGGTGGCGCGCGTATTATACCGACAAATTTGTTTAACAGTCATATAATCATTCAATTTCGTTAATGTATGATACAATACAATACAATGCCATTCCTAATGAAACAATATAACCCTTACAAATTTAAAGCGATATTTCCACAATTATTTTTTCTGCGGCAGCAATGAACCGGGTACAAGCTATCTAGGTATATTTAATATTACAAAGAGGAAAGATTTTGAAGTGAAAACTTCTTTAGCATCGTTGTGATTTGAAAGTCTATGAAACGAAAAAGCGACAGTAAAAAGAGACTGACACATAACTACGTGGGAGAAAATGAGATTATAAAGCATTAGAGCTCAATGCTCGTTAGAAAAAATCGTAAACCTCGTCGAAACGGCGTCGCTTACGCGTTTTGTTCAACAAGGTACTAGGTATATTTATTTATATTACCTAATAGGTGTCGTGGGCCTATGGAATAAACAAGCAGTGAAGAACGGCCAAACCTCAACTTCATAATAAGTAAAATTGATATAAATCTTTTCGTAATTAGTGAGCTGCAAAAAGAGTAACATAATATCTGAGTCTTATTAAAATAAAAATAAAAGGATTGTTACATTTATTTACTATAAAATTTAATTTTCTTATGTTTCATGCCGAACTTGTAGTTTAAATTATAATATTAAATAAATCATTTGCCGAAAAATATTTATATTTTATATTTCATTTCATATGAAGGTTTCACTTCTGTCGCGTGTGACGCACACATGTTTTCTTGTTTGTTTGTATGTTTGTACCGAATAAGCTTGAAACTACTGGACCGATTTTAATCATTTTTTCACCATTAGAAAGCTACATTATCAGGAAGTAACAAAGGCTATAATTTTAGAGATCCATAAGAAAATTGCAATAATAAAACCCAAAGTAGCAAAATTTTGCCTACAAAATTAATTATTTGACGTGCGCTGAGAAAACTATTGATGATAGGTACCTAAAAATGTGTACATACTACATGTTTAAAGTATTCATTATTACGTACAAAATCTCCGCATAGGAATATATGTATCTAACGATCATAGTTAAGTCACAATTGTAGCTTTTCTGTTCTAACATTTAATTAGATCGCCGGTTGAAACAAAAATTGGTTACAATCGTATCGTAGTATTAATTCTTATTCAAATAAATAGTTTTATTATAATGAAAGAGTTAAGAAATAACTTAACTCTTTCATTATGTCTACCTCTTTTATAGATCATATGCTATATTCTAATATATCATACCATATATATTTATCAGTAAAGTTGGATATTTTAATAAAACTAAATTTTGAGAGAATGCCTCAAGGCATTAAGTTCTCCCTTGTATTCTTATATTATATCGATAAGGAATGCAATAAACAATAAATAAATAGACTTTGAGCAAAAACTTCAATAAATGATAAAAAATTTACATATTTTATGGCAGATTCCGATAAAACTATAAACAATATAGCTTTTGTATGTATAAAAGGATGGAGCTAAAATGATAGAAATAAATGAGCGATCATGTCATATCATGATCATGTGATATACGCGGGTGAAACCGCGGGGCACAGTTAGTAAATTCATAAAATACAAGCATCGCACGAAAACTTTTGCTCTAAGTATAGAATGAATATTAAGGTACAAATAAAGTATTTATTTTCTACTTCCTCATCAGCCTGTAAAGTTCACAGCTGGACGTTAGCTACACCTGTTGTAGGGAGGATTTGCCTTCTCTGCCCATCAGACGGATCGACGTTCGCAGTACCAGACGTCTTGCACCTTCCACACTGTTGCACGTCGTCAGTCTGTTTATTTTATGTCTGGTATAAGAGAGATGGTTATACCACCTACCATCTCGATTCATAAGAGTTTTCTGAAATTTCTCACAATCTTCTCTTACAACTCGCATCCTCCATAGTTTTTTTTAGGTTGTAGAGCCATGTTGCAGATATATTATGGTTATAGCATGAATTTATCGACTTGACCGCGGATAGACCATGCTCTCACAGAATACCAGCGTAAAAGAGCAGCTAAATCCTGCTATGCTTCATATGGTGAACGAGAACTGGAGACCTTTTTACCGGAAATGAGACATCCCGTCTTAATTCTCAGGGGTGACAACGCATCCGCATTTTGATTCTTAAACCAGGTAGATATTGATGTCTGTGGGCTACAGCATCCGCTTACCATCAGTTGGCCTGTATGCTTGTTTATCAAACTTATTCGATAAAAAATTAAGAAACAAACTATGCTGCCTATTGAAAATGCCACATAACGACGCAGTAAGTCTAGTTACAAATTTAGAAAATAAAAAAGAATTTTTTCTCTTCTCTCTCGTCTTCTAACACTGCTGGACTCCACAGATCCATAGGTTTAGGCATTTTACGTCAAACGTTAATGAGCATCAAACTCTAACTATTAGAATGCATGATACCTATCTAGCATTTACCAGAGTCACCTTTGTCGACACCCACAGCGCGAAAAGTACCAAAATATTATTACAGATGTAATCGAAAAGATTTGTCTTGTACTAACAAGTATATTTGACAATCTATATGCATTGCTATATCTGTCGTTACGTAAAAACGCCGCGCTAAATCTAATTTGTTCAGGATTATCCGGGAGAAGCGGTTTTTCATTATTTTTGGCCAGTGTCTTAAGCCGAGGCTTAATGGTCACACGACGGGAATACTAAACGTTCGACTGTTTGGGACCTAGTTGACAGTAAATTTACTTAATTTGAATCGTCTGTTGAACGAAACATGACGTCATGAAGTTGTAATATTTATTGCCTTGGTTTTTGTCATGAAAATAAATTCTTCTGATCCATCATCATGTAGTTTAGGACAGTGCTTGTGGCATTCCTTGGGATTATGAAGGGCTGTAATGATGATGATGATGAAGATGATGAACCCATCACGTATATTATATGGTAGTGTAAAATAGCAGCTTAATGGGGTTATTCGTCGTTTAAAGCTGCTGTGTTTCATAAGGTGAGTGTAGAGAACCGGAGACCCTTTTTACTGTAAACGAGGCATTCCATCGTAGTCCTCAGGGGTAACAACACATCTGCATTCTGATTCTTAATCGAATATAAATGTGAGGCACAGCATCCACTAGATGCAATTACTTATCATCAGGAGAACTGTGTGCTCGTTTATCAACCCTATTCTATAAAAAAATGTACGAGTAGTACGAGGATGAAAATCATGTTGACAATGATGACTTTAGACGGCTCATTGTAAGAGGCTAATTGTTTGGTTGTGGCGTTGTGGGGGGGGGGGAGAATTCTATACTCACACGAAACTTCTAGATTGATTTACAATTTTCAGAACGATACCCAATTAGAATTTATCCCTTGGTTGAATTTGCATTTCCTTAATCGGGCATTTTTATCTCTGGACGCTAGACACGATCAAGACGAAGAACTATGTTACTAGAACTATCACTACCCGATAGTATTTATATATTATTGAGATCATTAGACGTAGTGCTATGATTCTCAAGCGATTCTGCCACAATGACAATATCGTCCGAAAATCGAAAGTGACTCACCATGGTGTTTGATACCATACCATTTTCAATCAAATTACATTTACAAATAGTAGACTCATAACTAATAACAGATTTACACAAATATTTAACAACGAACGAGCGATTCTTAAAATAGAAATATACGAACTTAGATAACTAACAATACACCATACAATTTTTTATCATTTTATCATCTTCTAAGGAAACGGTGAGGAGATCAAGATCTAAGGTCACCCCTTCTTATTTTGATTCCGTACTCGGATAGATATTCCAACCTTACAGTACCAATACTACAGCACTTTAAACTGTCAATCTGCCACCGCTGATGAAAGTATATTATTTTTGTTGATCAGACTAAAAAAGTCACTTGTAAATGTGGGTCCTCTCTCGCTATAAGAAGGATTTTCCAAAATCTTTAAGTCTTTACCACTTTACAATTGGCAAGGCTCTCACAGAGTTATGTTCTCATGCTTGGCCCGGGGTACTCCTTCCACTTGTTCGCTTTCAGCTCATCATCCTCACGCTTTGTAGGATTTTAAGCGATCACTGTACCAGGCGTCTTAAATCTTTGATGCCGCTCGCAGTCGTCAGTTTGTTTATTTTACTGCTGATATAAATGGAATGGTTATATCACCATCCAATCATCTACAACTAACTATAGCACCGCGCCCAATTTTTCACTGTATCTAAGAGACGTACGCTAGACCAGACATAACAGGGGATTATATTTCTCAGAGCTTAGTGCAATCAGCCTATAAATATGGAATTGGTCTGTGGTACTAACTTTTTTTGTAAACGAAAAGGAAAAGACCGCCATACTCTGCTTAATGTCACGGCATAGTAGAAAGTCAAAAGAAAAAAAGCAGATTTTTTATGTTTACTGAAACCGTGTATTAGCAGTGTAGGAATACCCATTACCCCGTATCGTACCGTAGGGATCGTTTATGGCAACAGAGGAAAACTAAAACAGGTGATGGGCATCGTCATCTTCCTGATAACGGCCGAATAAAAATAAAAAACTGCGGTTGCCCACCTGCCTGCCAAGCGTGGCAACTATGGCAAAATCTAAAAGAAATATGAAGTAATTTACGGGAGAGGCCTACGTTCAGCAGTGGACTTTTAAAGGCTGCTATATACTATAGTATAGTAGTATACATAAATTCGAAGTAATGAACATTGGGTGCGTTTGGCAGAAAAAAGCGCTAGCAAGCGCTTACAAGCGCTGAAATAGTTTTCGGCCAGGACACGATTGCTACTTCAGTACCGCTGACACAATCCGCCATTTTGCTTATTTAATTTGTTTGTTTTGAAGTAGAGTTTATAAGTTTTTTTGTGCAATATTAGTTTTAAGTAATATAATGACATGAATAGACATATACATGTTATTAAAAATTCATGATTGGTAAGTTTTTAATATGAATACTTTACAAACATATATTTAAATTAGGTTAGGTTCCCCGGTTAAAACTAACTTCGTGTCCTAGAGGAAAATAGCTACTTACGATTTGACAGCGCCTACCGCTTACGATCGCCATTTTGCTTACAAGCGCTTGCTAGCGCTTTTTTCTGCCAAACGCACCCAATGTGTCACAATGTATCTCAGCTCAATAATAATGCAGGTGAAATTAGTATGTGCCCAAGCCCGTCCGCTGTAATTGTGATTGGATATTGTCTCTTTTTCCCTTTTCGATATTTAGCTGAGTTTTTTCACTCTTGACCCTGCGTTTCGTCCGTGAGAACAAGCGATCGGAAATTACCATTTTTAGAGATTGGATTATTGGATACCTGGCTTTCGGGGCTTGCTAACCCGATCGGCCGTATAGACCTTCTACTAATCTTTGAGATTGGATTTTTAATACACGATTTGGGCGGCGCAAAGCAATTTTATGCTCACAAAGTTCTGTTTTGGATATTTTGCACTTAATTAGCTTGAGCGTGTGTGGTGGTAGGCGAATTGTTTAATAATTAAGGCCAAATTTGTAATTGACAAGTATAAGTAATATTTATGAAATATATAATATACTAATTGCCATAGCAGTCGTAGTTATGCTTTTTCCCGTAGATCGTGCGATGAGTTACACTCCGGACTTATTAAAATAAAAATACAAAATTTATTAATATATCGAGTCAAAATTTGGTGATTTTCTTTTTGGTACTTAACCAACTTCTATTTTGTAAAATGAGTAATCTTTGTCTATAAATATATAATTTGTATATTAACTTGACTACAGTACCGAATATGACCTATGAACCATCCTCGCGACAAAACAAATACAAGTATATTGCTTGAATGTGACTGAAATCGATGAAGTTGTTCAGAAATTACCTACATGATTTCTACCAGACGCACTAACGATTATATCTGTAAAAATGTATAAAATATGATACTTTCACATAAATATTGTTACGGATTATAACACAATTTTTATAAAAACTAATATGGATGAATATTGGATAAGTTTCTCATAATTATTTAATTAAAAAAATAAAGCGTTGTTTTCAATATTTATGGTAGATAGTTTATAAGTATATTATTTATAATTATTTATGAAAATTCACTGTACACGCCTTTTTAATTTAACGGAATTAATTGAAAAACAAATGTATTAGTTATCTAACTAATATATAATCTAATAAGTAAAAGAAATAAAACTCACCGGCTGTTGACTGAAGAAGCGTTTCCAACACCATCAACCGATGGTTTCCTGGAACAAGGTTTTCATGGTGAAACAGTTTTAGCATTATCTGTGCATGGTTAGAAATTATTGAAAATATGATGGAGAACTCAGAGGCTGATCAGAGGGCTATGATCGGAGTTTCCCTGTGCGATAGACTTCGTATTGAGAATATCGGAACGGATAATTAAGCTGAAGTGGAGAAGAAAGGTTCTCGAGTAGCCGTCACGTATCAGTAAATGAAGTATAAGGCGGCCCACCTCAAGTGACGTCCTAAAACATGGAGGAAATCGATGGATGCAAGTGGCTCAGTACCATATTATTATTAAGAAATGCCACCTTGGGGAAGGCCTATGTCCACCATTGGACACGTGACGGACTGTAAACATGGTGATGATGGAGGGAAAAACAGTTTAAAACTAATATTTTAACGATTAAGTCGGAACCCCGCAAAGTATTTTTTAGAATATCCGCAAAGTAACGAGTGATTCTATTAATTATCAAAATCAAACACTTTTTATAAACGCTACAAAATTAGGACACGACTTCTGACGGACAAAAAGTCTTTCATTTAGGCAAATATCTGATTAATAAGTATTTTATGTTCTTTATTTAGTTATTAAATATTTATTGCGTTTCCATTATTAATAAGCATATGAAGGACGGACTTGGCGCTGATAGATATTCTCTACGATTGTATTCATGGTGTGGTGAAAATATCACGTAGGAACTTATTCGCTGCTTATTTACCAAGTTTTTTAATAATATTTAAGAATAATAATTATATATTATTTTCATTGTAAGTCAAATTTGCCTGCAGTGATATCAACAGAATCTTTAAGTTAGAATTAAGAACGGAGAGAACCGAAATACTGTAGCGTATTCGCTTGTTTTCCTACAAGCGCAATTTTCCAGTTTCTATTCTTTTATTTTCTTCTCTATAACTTTATATAATGAAGTATATATAAAATTCTACTTTTGTTGGTATTACTTTATCTTACTTTGTTAAGAATAATAATAATTGAAAGTATAATTCGATTTTCGTCCGTCCGAGGTGTATTAGGTGTATTGAGGGAATATAATACGTATATAATGTATTAAGACATATTCATAGCTTTATTGATAACAGTAAAAATCTAAGTTGTTTTAATAATAAGTGTACTTACAACCAATATTGTTCAGCTAGTCCAGAACCATGAGCGTAGTGGCTTGGGCCAAGCTGATACGGACCACAAAAACTCACCATTGGAACGGCATACATAGTCAATTTATTTTTTATGTACTTATTTACGAAGTTATTATTTGTTTTTGAGCTATCTATAACTGGTATATCATTATTATTGTAGTACACCTTTAAAGTAAAAAAAAAGTTAAATTTTATTATGTCGTATGTTATCAAGTTATCAAACATGTATTTTGTTACTAATTGTAAACATGTGCTTGACTTTAATCCCACGTGATGGTAAATAGTGTTGAAGATCTAAATGGCAAGTCGCACTTAGCGCAACAAAAGAATATTCACTCTTGCCTTGAAGACGCCCATATTATGATAGACCAAAGTATTAATATTAGTTTATATTAATATTAATTATAATTATAAATATTAATATTAATTATATTAGACCAAATTATTAATAATAGATACCCCAAATAATAATAATAATTATAAATAAAGACAAGGAAGCGAATTTCAACAAACATAAATGGTAATCTATAAGAATCTATCCAAATTCAAAACGATATTTCCACAATTATTTTTTCTGCGGCTGCAACGCGCCGGGTACGAGCTAGTATATAATAAATAAGTATTCATATTCCAACATCCATAGAATATTATAATAATGTTTTATCCTATACCTTTAAACGAGCAATTCTTGTATATATATATAATCGGAATTTCGGAAACGGCTCCCACGATTTTCATAAAATTTAGTGTCCAGGGGTTTCGGGGGCAATAAATCGATCTAGCTAGGATTCATTTTTAGAAAATTGAAAAGTGTTTTCAAGCAATGAAAAACGGCTACAATATATGAAGGTAAATTTTGGCATAATGTTAATAATTATAATAGCTTAAATGGGATGTCGGGCATTCCTGAAATCGTAGTACATTTCAAGTTCCCTTCTTTTGTGAGAAAATCTATTATTTCAAGCAATTTTTTTAGTATTTTTTTAGAAACACAAAAATTTTAATTAAACTAATTGTACTCATTTTTATTCAAGTAACCAGTTCAGTTTTTTCTATTATGTCGGTAAGATCAAAAAATATTCTTCATATTTCATCAATATGTAATTAATAAAATCTAAATATAATGTCCAAAACACACGATTTCCAAATAAAAAAAATACCGAGCAAAGCTCGGTCATCCGGGTACTAATATTCTATGCTAACATCTGCCTAACTCAAATGTTACTGACATTTGAGTAATTACGTTTCCATTCCGAATTTTTCGAATCACTACGTTCTCGATCACTAAAGTTTAATTCTTCATATTTATAAAAGGATGTCTTTGTGTTTTAAACGTCGCACGTTTATACGTTCTCCTACATTAGGGGTTTTGCATTATATATCCTGAGAAATGTTTTATTCTAAATCAGTTTTATTTGGACGGCATTCCACAATATACTTGATTAAATTTTTATTAAGTCTGTTAGGAATATTATCTTAAAAAAATCACAAATGCACCTAATGGACTATATTCACAATTAATCAAACATTTACATAGGAAATAAAAAAATAGTCAAGGTTTGAACAGTGTTTACGATTTTTTTTAATTAATTTTATTTTTCTTTTGATAATCGGTGCTAAAACTTAATAACCTTTTATTTTTAATTTTTAGTGTTACTAACAATAATGTTTAACAAACATTAATGTTTGGTGACCGCTCATGAGGTTTAGATATTGTAGGCGTAGGTAAAATATTAACGCTGCAGTTATTCGGCTAGTTAGCTTCGGATGCCTATTTGGTGCTAAAATATATAAATTAAGTATAAATATAACTACGATTCAAAAATATATATCATTTTATAGCTTCAAATAAACATGGTTCTTTCTTTTTTTATGGAAGTGAAAGACGAAAGGTCATATGAAATCGCATTCCATTTTTAAATGCAACCTAAATCATATCATATCTTTTGAGCTACTTTGTCCTATTTATGTAAATCATTTGTATATCGGTGATTGACTACTTCATATAATCAAACGGTGAAGCCGACGGAGAGTGCCTAACAAAAAAACAAGCATTCCAATAGTAAAATGGGCCGCAACCGTATTAAAGTCATCTTAGTCTAGGGTTGTCAAACGAAATGTATACAATTAGGTTCTGTATTATATTTTTCTATTTATTCCGTTTAATTGCTTAAAGTATTTATATAGTTAAGGGGTTAAAAAACTATGTATTTAATACGTAATTTAACCTTTATTGAACTATTAAACCTTTAAATACGATTAGCTTAATTAAACTAAACACGAATCAGTGTATTTCGAATTGAAAGTAATTTGCCAAGTGTTTAGGTTACATAATAATGCTACGACGTCATGACCTGTGTAGAACAGAGGAGCGAGCGGGAAATTTGAAATAGTTTATAACAGATATTATTGATTGAGCAGTTTGATAGAGCAAGCCCGGCTTCTGAGCTTCGATGGAGGCTTCGCCACCGCGTTGCGTCTAATCTGTAACTGTCACTGCACCTTTACGCTGATTATTCTGGTTTGTGAGTATTAAAAAAATTAATACTCACAAACCGTATCGTACCGTATAGTGGCAGTATAGAAATATCCAGTAACCCATATCGTCCCGTGGGTGTCGTTGGCGACGACAGAGGGAAACAAAAATAAGAATACTGAGGTTGGCAACCAGTGACAACTGGTATCTATACAATACCACCTTCTATGGGGGAAGGCCTATGTTCAGCAGTGGACTTTGTTAGCAGTGGATTTTATGTGAGGCTATATAGATAATATCTTCGTCCTTGGGGTTGATGACGCACCTAGAGCCTACTCTTTTAAATATTCTCATATGGATTTAAAGGAGAGTGAGAAATGACGGCATCAGTTAACACTAATTACTGTAGAACAGACAACCCTATAGATTTATAAGAAGTCGCCGACAACGTCCGATCGCTACCGAATCGAATCGAACAAAAGTTCCACTTAGCGACCAACAGATGTCGTTAGCGCCCGCTGCGCATACGCCGAACGACATGCAGAGATCCCAAATTGGAACGCCCGACGATCTTTTTTAAGGCCTTGCCCGTAACGAGGCTCTTAAACGCGCCTATAATGAGACTTCAGTTTTTTTTTACATTTATTTCCCTTCCATTGTTGGTACGATTTTCGGGGGCCTTTGTTTGCTCGTTCGTAACTTTGAGTGTGCCGCTTATTTCGAAACAGATTTTTAAGTACTCGATTAAACTCGAATAATATATTAATATCACTTATCACTACTAATTATCATTTTGAAGACAGGCTACGGTTTCCAATGATATAAAATCAACGATTCTTGTTTGCCAAAGTAACGGTGAATAAGTATTGTTGATATTAACTTGAATATAAAATAAGCACTTGAAAGTTTGTTTGAATATTGTTTTCTTATGTATAAAAACACGTTATTATGTTTTAAGTTTAAGTTTAGAGTGTTTGATTAAATAAAAGTCAATTTATAACTTAACGTTTAAGATTGAATGGGCTTTTGTTAAGCTGTATCATCACTAACCATCAAGTAGGAAAGTAATCAATCATTGTAAAGTAACAGCCTATATACGTCCCACTGCTGGGCACAGGCCTTCCCTCATTTCTGAGAGAGTTTCAGGACGAGGAAGTGTCTGCTCATCAATCATTGGCTTAGTATAATTATAAAAGAAAAGGTAGGTACATGGATTTTATTAATTAGTTTTTATTACTTTGATACGTCTCTTGAATATTAAGTTAAATAAGTTGTCAAAATCGATATACAATCTGTTACGTATTTAACTATGCTAACGTGAGTGGTGAATTGGATTTTACAATAATTTAATAGCATAATATTTCTTTATTATAATCATCATCATCTTAAGGTTTAATAAATTATTAATGCAACTATTAAAAATACATACATAAATAGAAAAGGGAAAGTGGGATTCCTACGTCTGAATTTTAACGGAAAACGCCTGAAACCAGTGCACGCTAGTTAAAAAAAATCAGCCTCACACAACAAAGTTTTGTTGTCCTTCGTAGGAACAATACATCTAGTGTGTGTCTTTTAACGCCTTTGTATCATCAGATAGGGTGTGCAGGTTCTTAAAAAAGAGAAAACGGAAAACGTTTTTACCAAGAAATACCCAATAACAATATAGCAAAGATCTTATTTATCATCTTCGCCCTGTGGATAGTCCACTGCTACATAATATATTGTCTACCTAGTTTAAAAAATTGCTCTGAAAAATTATCTAAGAAATTTTCTCCAAACCTTTCAACCAACTTTTGAAATTATTAAACCTTGCCTTTTCGCCGTTAGATAATGAACAAAATAAAAAAAAATATACAATATTTAAGAACTCATTACAACACCAATTGCATTAGTAACCGAATAAAAAGGCAAACTCGAACGATCTCGTATTTTTGTCGATATTTAACTTGATTATTTACGGATTGTGAGCCTCTGTAACACATTATCGTCGTATAAATCTATAATGTGTCTCGCGTAACACATTATAGATTTATAATTGGACACATGAGTCTTGATAATTTATGTATGTACTTTTTTAATTTTTAGTTTTTTATAATAAATCAAGATTGGCGTATTAAGAGAAGGTAATATTTTCGTAAATATGATCATAAAATGAAAAGAAAAATACTGCACCTCTTCCACTATTTTACTATTAAATACTAAGAATTCGTCGATAATTTAATAGTTCTGAATATTTTTGGAGGACTAAGATGGAATGCCTCGTTACCAGTAAAAAGGCTATCCGGTTATCTAGACTCATTTTACAACACAAAGCAGCATTAAGCTACTATTTTACACTGGCAAAGTTTTTAATATGATAGCTTACTTTTTTATTAACGGCAATATGAAGAATTTTTTACGATCGTATACCTAATTAGATCCTTATTTAAGATCCATGCTCCTTTCAAAAAGTAATGTTCTTTAAAATAAATTTTAAAATCGTTTACTAAAAACTGTAGCATCATTCTAATCTCAAAAAGCTTTTAAGATGACACCCAGTTAAATAATTTTTTTCAAAGATTTAGCTTTGTATAACCAAACAAAAAGTATCAAAACGTTAGAGTTCCCATATTAAGCAATAGCACAGATCACAAATCGATTCAACGCCGCATTCGTAACCACCAATTTGTCGTCGATTCGATTCCGATGACTTCTCGATAGCCTTCGATCACCGGTCCCGGTGAGATGAAAGAGACGCGACCGCAGAATGCATTCGTCATGGAAATAGCTACCGTTGACTATGAGATTTTCAATAATTACCTATTTTATTTATCTATTCTACGTAAACCAGTATCGAAGTTCATAATGCACAATCAGGAAATATTTCTAAGAACATTCGGAATCTATTGTATCAAAATAGGTACTAATCTATAATCTGTAATACCCCAAATATTGAGCATACAAAAATATGTTAAATACGTCTGACGATGAGATGTGTATACTTAAGGTAAAAAACGACCACACAGTTCACACATGGTAAGTGGATGCTTCCCTTGAAGACGAAGAAGGAATGTAATGAAAAATGAAAAATTATGAAGAAAACAGAAGAGGGCCATTAGACCAAACCAAGACAAAAACCAAAAGAGTCACTGAGACAAAAATTTAAGGAAATTAATATATTAACTCTGGCCTCTCAATTCATTTATGAAAATGTAATGTACGTATACAAAAATAAAAGTAGTTTCTGCAAAAATAAGTGATATCCATTCTGTAAATACTGGGAACAGACACAAGCTAGTAGTACCAGTTACTCGACTCCACCGAGTCAGTAATTCATTCTTGGGGCGATGTTATACGCTTTTACAACAAAATCCCAAAAAATATACAAAATTTGTCATACACAAATTCTGTATAAAATTTTGTAATAACTTTTTATACAAAGTTTGTATAAAAAGTTATTACAATAGTAAGGAATTTATGGATGATAATAACCCCTGCAGGGATGATCGCTACCAAGTTATTTCTAATTTGTCTTGTGTTGTTAATTGTAAGCATAATTGTAAGCATAATTGCAAATAATAAAAAAAAAAACTAGTCCCGCTGGGTTTCTTGCTGGTTCTTCCCAGGACAGAGTTTTTTTTTGCGAACCAGTGGTAAATGAAAAAAGTGACTTTCAATAAGTATTGTTTATAATCTACATTGAATAAAAAGTTTCAGTTTATGTTTCAAAATGAAATGTCAAACGGCCCCTCTTCTTATAACACTCCCTTTAAGAAAACAGTAGCATCTCGCTGGTATTATATGCGATTATAACTTTTCCCGATCGAGCCACCCAATACACAGACATAATACAGCTGCAGGTTCGATCGACTACGTATAAAAATTACCGCTATTGGAGTATAGATATCTAAATATCTATTTATTTAAGTACTATATTTTGCTCATGTTTCACGAGAGCTGTGGTAGTTCAGGAGCTTAAAGCTCGCCGTCCTCGTGCTCGAGCAACTAGGGTTTGATCCCCGCCGAACCAATGCAACTGTTAATTGCAGATTTAAGTGCTGATTAAAACTGACCGATTTTAAATATGGCGATATCTTTTAGCTAATTTAAGAATGAGTCACTCTGATGATCTGAGTCTGAGTCTAATGGTGAACACATCAATATTTAAACGATAAAATTTAAAAGAAGATTTAATGGAAGTGGCAAATTGGAGGTCTTCATGAATAATCATTCATTCATCAGTTAATGAAAGTCCATGACTGGGAGAGCCATTGCGAAGAATTAGCTTTATTCGATCATCCATTTGATGCTCATCAGACTTACGGCCATCGCTGGGTCATGGTATTTCACGTAAACAAGATGGTGGTGTCGCCATCTTTCGGAAGCTATAAGATATTTTTCTTTTATTTCTCATAGTCACGGAAACGACGAAACTGAATGAGGTGATGAATACACCACGCGGATAAATCGTTCATCTCAGATAACATTTTTTTTTTTCGTTGCACAAACACTAACTAGCAAATCTAAAACCGACAAATCAGTATATATACCGATATATATATGATATATTATAAAATAATTGGAAGGCTAGCTTTGAATGCAGTCAGTCATGCAAGACTAGGATAAGTCCAATATATTGAGATCTGTACACCTAAACCAAAAACTTTGTACGCGAAAAAAATTCGAACCTAGAACCGAGAAACTGGTCAATGAAAAACAGTAAACGTTGCAAAACTACGTACGCTTAAAACTTAACAGAACTTATTCCGTATTCTAACAACTTTTATAAATAGATTCAAATTTATAAAAAATTGGTGTAAAAACGATAAACTAAAAGAATAAATAAATAAATTCATAAATATCTTGTAAATAAAGTACAGAAAACAAACGACGCTTTGTTATTAAAAGAGCAAGAAAATATCGATCGTTTTGATGTTAGAACTACAATATTTTTAAATGAGATAATATGCATTAAAAATATTACTATCTAAAGATTGCGCTTACAATCTTAAGAATTTTACAAAATATATAACTAACTCCCTAAATTATTTTCCACTTTGTTACGCACCTTCGTAAAACTACTATTTATAGTTAATACTAATACTAAGTACTAATAACTACTAATAAGTAAACTTGAACAAAACCGTTCGTAAAAGTTTACACCGATTTCAAAGTTTCGAATTAAGAACGCGTAGGCCTGCGTTCGTCGCGACGCGCCACATGCTTGTGAGGTGACACTGCAAACGCCCTCCGGAAAATTTGCAAGTTCCCCTTGCACTACGTTGTTTACAAACACACCCTCACATGCCTGTGTGGGTGAGATCCCTAATCGAATAGTAATCAGTAATTGAAAGCACCATAACGATTAATTAATGTTTCTAGTAGGACCTTCTCAAAGGTTTTGATTTCTGGTTTCCTGTGCTATTAATAATTTTCCATTGCATCAGATATTAATAATATAGGTCATCTTCTTTTCAAACATGTAATTTAATACTGTGCGACAGTAACGTTTTTTAATGTGGTAAAGCGAGGCTGCAGCTAAATTAACGGTGAATTAAAGAGTATGGCAGAAATGAAAACATATTGATGGTTACTCCGACGCCAAGAGCGAAGTTCTTAAATTTAAGAAAGAAGGAATATCTTATTTTTTATTACACATAAGTATTATTATACACGAGTATCCATGACAGCATGGATATGCACACAGTACAGAATTTGCCATAATTTGCATAAATAGGATCAGACGACTCTCACGTAGTTGCAACAAAATTCGTTGCTGACGAAATATTCTTTATCCATCGTCTATACAATATACTGAAATGAGATCGGGTGATAGATCCTCTTATGCTAAGAGCACCCAGCTGAGTAGCTACGTAAATTTATAAAAAAAGCATTCCCTTTCTTGAGGCATGATCCTACTGTAACCTTTTACTTTTTCATTTAATTTAAATAATCGTTAACAGCACCACTTGTTACAGCATCTTGATAATGTAATTAATCGATATTGCGGCTTTAATGCTAGGTCTACGATATTATATATGTGGTGGAGCCATGCTGCAGGTATATTAGTAGTATAAATGTAGCACGAATGGGTCGGCTCGACCGGGGTAGGACAACGCTCTCACAGAATACCAGCGCAAAATAGCAGCTAAACGCTGCTGTGTTTCGTATGGTGAGAGTAGAGAACCGGAGACCCATTTTACTGGAAACGAGGCATTCCATCTTAGTCCTCACGGGTGACAGTGCATCTGCATTTTGATTCGTGATCGAGAATATGTGTAGATATCTATGGGCCACAGCAACCACTTACCACCTGGTGGATTGTGTGCTCCTTTGTCACCCTTCTCTTATAAAAAAATTACGTTTTTTTCAAAAGGTCCCCCGAAAAGTCACGTTAAGTTCTATACCATAACCACCAGGCCTGACGCTAATTTAATAATTTTACATGCAGATCTATATGACATTCATCATAACCATTTCTTATAGGACCCTGAGATCTCAATGGGATATTTTCCTCCCTATCAATGCATTATACATCCAAAACTAACGACAGAGGGAATCTGAATAGCTACAGAATCTTTCTGATAACAGCTTAAAATAATTAAAAATTGCTTATGCCGACCTGTCTGCCAAACGTAGCAACTATGGCAAAATCTCCCTTATGAGTCAATCTATGAACAAAGCTTTTATTTCACCAGCGGACTTTTATAGGCTGTAATGGATAAACGGATATTTTCCAGCAAAATATTCGCAACCAATTTTCTTACAAATAAATCTTGAAAACATGAATTTTATCATTTATTATTTTTTTAATTTCATACGCCCCGATTTCGCCTGGGTAAGATATAAATGTAGAATTATTTACGTTTGATCAATTTTTCGTTCTTTTAGTTTTGTACATTTTTTTTTATAGAATAAGGTTGACAAATGAGCACACAAATTCAACTAATGGTAAGTGGATGATGTGGCCCATAGACATCTATATTTATCCTCGATTAAGAAACAAAACGCAGATGCATTGTCACCCTTGAGGACTAAGATGGAAAGCCTAGTTTCCAGCAAAAAATCCAGATGTCTGTCGTCTGTCTGTCGGTCTCCAGATGTCTACACTCACCATAAGAAACACAGCAGTATTTAGCTGCTATTTTACGCTTGTATTTCGTGAGAGCGTGGTTCTTCCCCGGTCGAGCCAACCCATTCATGCTACAACCATAATATAGCTGCAGCGTGGCTCTACCACGTATAAATTAAGTGCATGTCCAATTTTTCTGATAACTTCAATATCATTGATGTCCAATAGATTTTAAAGTAATTAAATGATTATTAAGTTCCTCTAATAAATATAATAAACGTAATGAATATAGAGCAATAAAGGTTAATGTAATTGCAGGAATAATAGTTCAAATTAATTCAATTATTTGTCCTAGCCTAGATTACTTCTAGCTCAGTATTAGTTCGTGAAGTCTCTTTACTGCCGGTTTAGACATTCCGAATACTAGACCGCAAGGACACACAAACAAATATTTTAAAAATAATTATTTATGTCTTAATGACATGCAAAATATATATATATATATATATATATATAGATTTTATAAGATAAATTTTATTACCAATGAATCTTGAAAATCATGAAGATTAAGATCGAAAAAATATGTAAACAAATCGTAGAGCTCGAGGATGCCGTATGTCGTTTTTATTGCATTCATATTTTAATATTTTATACAAAATATTTGCAAATATTCGCACTTTCATTTAAAGAATAAGTTCAGCTAGGCAAAGCATTCCCCTCACAAACACCGAATATTTCTCCAATATTAGGGTAATATGACAGAACACTGGCAACATCGGTTGAATAATATATAAAATGTTTCGGGGACGCACGCTTCGCGTTCTGTCAATTATTTATCGGGAAATTATGTAAGTGACTTAGGTAGCTTTTGTTCACGAGGAAATTTTTCTCCAAATTGGGGGTAGGACCGGAAGTAAAATAATTTTTATTTGTAATATAATTTACAACGATTTACACTTAATGACATCCGATTGTTAAATCAGCCAAATTTTGCGGGCTTTATACGCCCTTAGACATATTTATTATTTAATATTTTACACATAATTTCATCCCTTTTTTAGTTTTAAATTTTATTAAATCTTTAGTATAATATACGAATAAGTGAAAGAAAATCATTATCGCACACGTAGATGTCCTTACCTTGTAAATTTACTTCGTAAAGGAACGAAATTCTTGACCACCAATATTCAAAATAACTTTGTTTTATTTTAGTGTAAATCTCGGATATTTTTCTCAAAATTTACGCAGATGAACTTGCAAGCACAATATCTCTATTTTAATGTTCTCTTGTTTACTAGCCCACAAATTATTACTGTTGCGAAATTATGACTTGGGCCTCTCCCTTCTCCCGTTGTGGAATGTAGTTGCCGAGACACTTGGCAAAGAGATAGACGATCATAATACCAGACATGATGCATATTTCAAACTTATTTTTATGGAATTAGGGTGACAAAGGAGCACACAGTCCACCTGATAGTAAATGAATGATGTGGCCCATTGCCATCTACATTTTACGTCTATCCTCAGTCATGAATCAAAGTGCATATGCGTTTTCACCCCTGACGACCAAGATGGAACATCTCATTTTCAGTAAATTATATATAATTATGTTACTATTTTATACTGATATTATGTGAGAGCGTGGTCGCCCGGTCGAGCCAACGCATTCGTTCTACAACTTTAATATACATGCAGCGTGGCTCCACGTCGTATATAAACGAACATAAACGAGAATGTTATGCTGTTATCAACAGAATAACCATTAGATCACATCATTCTTCTATAGTCATCTCTTACCCTTGGGATCAAATGGGCTGATGAGTTCTCTAGCCGCTATCATATAATGGAATACACAATACACAATAATAATTCTACAATATTTTTAGGAAAGAAAAGTCTTATGAAAGCTCAAAGGCAAAAAACGGCTTAATTTAAATTTAGGTTAGCAGTTTGAGTGATAGTCTCCGTACAGAGGTCTCTATAATTTTAGTTAGATCGCAAACTCATGTTGAGGGAGTGTGCTGAACAAAAAATTCTGAAATCAGTAAAGGTTTACTAGTGAAAAATTTAAAATATAACAAGAGAATTCCATATCCTGCATTGGAAATAAAAGATACCAACTTGAATAGATCTTTGCTAGTTATGATATCTATACATACATGCTCGGCGATTGAGGGTACTCTTAATTTGGCCCTTCTCCAATATATCTCCAATTGGGCGGATAAACTTTCGATTCATACATGCTGTCTGCGTAGAAACGTGGACGTAAAGGAGCCAAGATAGGTGGTCAGTTCGAATGTTGAGTGATGAAATGCGAAGACTATTTTTACTGGTAACGAGGTTTGTGGCAAACGGGCACACAGTCCACCTGATGGTAAGTGGTTGCTGTGGCCCATAGACATCTACATCTATCCTCGATAACGAATCAAAATGCAAATGCGTTGTCACCCGTGAGGACTAAGATGGAATGCCTCGTTTCCAGTAAAAAGGGTCTCCGGTTCTCTACACTCTTACGCTGGTATTCTGGGAGAGCGTGATCCTTCCCCGGTCGAGCCGACCCATTCGTGCTACAATCGTAATGTAGCAGCAGCGGAGCTCTACCACGTAAAACTTGAACATTTTCTTTCTTTTCATTTACATAAACAATTTTGTTTTTAGTCCTTCACAAAACGGTATATTTATTAAATAAAAAAGAAAGTTAGAAACATGTTTTTAGTCAAAGTGGCTACTACGTTTTTTCATATTTTAATTCCTAGTACGAATAAAGATTAATTGTATTATCAATTCGATTTATCTTGTAGTGAACCTGTTTGAGGGAAACAAGTCTCTTCACAAATCCATCAAAATAACTGAGCCCTGAGGCAAGTCAAGATATTTCCCCGGATTATATAGGTATTGTTATAATAAAAAAGCAACCTTCGCTAATAATATCGATTTAAATTTACATACGATGTTATTAAAAAGATGGTTAAGGCTGGTACAGTTGTCAAAAAAATATGATAATAAAAATAATTTATTCCTATATTAAAAATAAAGTAATTATGCTACAGGGTTGAGCAAAGAACAGTAAGTTATATCAATTTCAGTGACGCAGATATTTTTCCCGGTGCGGTGGACCGCAAAACTAGGCACAGCCTGTATCTAATAGACTTAAACGTTAAACTAATAAAATCCTCCAATACCATTAATTATTATTGGGGATATTCATAGAGTATTCTCATCTGGTTGGGCTGAATAAATATAATAAAAGGAAATGATAAATATGCATTAACAATGAATTATTATTATTAAATTATTATTAAGTGGTACCTAATTACATAACAGTTTTTTAAGTCTTTATTATTTATGCAATTTTTATGTTATATTGTTAATGTTTTATCTTTTCTATATTTTTTAGTGAATACATAAGATTTTGTGTAGATTTGATATTATTTAGGAATAAGCAGTGTTTTGAGTTTTTATGTGAAACACTGAGAATTCGATGGCTCCGTGGCGCAGTGGCTTAGCAATGAGTGACTACGCTGGGGGCCGCGGGTTCGAATCCCGCACGGAACAAATATTTGTATCTCCTACAAATAATTGTTCCGGGACTGGATGTTTTTGCGATTTTTGCGTTGGTAAACTGCCTCCTAGTGTAACGTTTAAAAAAAAAAGAATAAAATTCTGTTGTATATATAGGGATTTGAAAACTGTTGTAAGCTTGCACAAAAACAGATTTGACAGCTTGAATTTGGATTTTTACAGGTTTATTCACTAAATGTTCGTAATTACGTGGCTGAATTACTAGCCTGCGTGTGTTTAATATAGCGTTTAGAAATACAACTGTCGTAGATTTCATCTTTAAGTAGAAACATACCACAGTCTCCAAGATGTGCAGCAACAAAGTTTATTTAATATAAGAAACAAAGGTTATATATAATTAACAGTATAATTCTTTTTTTCTTCTTATATGTTATCAATTTTTAATATCTAGTTGCCAGAAATTGTGATAAATGTTATGTTTTAGTACTTACGCGAGATTTTTGAACGACAAAACATATTGTCAACGATTACCGAGGGTTGCAACCATTTATCAACCTTTGTCAGCTATTATACAAAATTTGACCTGGTCAAAGTTCAAAATCTTAATTAAACTAAGTTTGTATAAAAAGGGTTATTATAATATTTAGGAATTTATGGATGATATATGATAAATAATGTTTCTAATTAGTTATATGTTGATTACTTGTGTAACAGATATCATTGTAAGCTGCTATGTTTAAAAAAGTCCCGCTGGTTTTCTTGCTGGTTCTTCTCAGGACAGAGCTTTTTTCCGAACCAGTGGTAATCAAACGAAACAGTGATTTTCAATAAGTTTTATTTATATATATTGAATAAAAAAGTTAATGTTTCTGTCTGTTTCTGTCACAACTTTTTTCGGGATCTGGACATATTGCTACAACGAAAAAATATTAGGTTGTCAAAAGTAGAACCTATATAAATCGCCATGGCGTCATCATTACTGCTGAATATAGGAACAACCAAGAAATGCCACAAAGCGTAGTCCTGAGCCACCTGCATCTATTGTACTTTTCCCTTTTTTTCTTGTTACGTTGACTACATAAATCATTCCTCCTCATACATTTTTGTTTTCAATCCTTGTACACAGCTTACAGACTTACAGTATATGATATGTATATTTTATATTTATTATCATACACATTTATATAATTATCTATTATCTTTTTACTAGAAAGAAATATTAGCTGAACACGATATATATGCGGGAAATAAGAAAAAAATATATATAAAAGATAGAAAGATGCACACCTCCAATCACTTACAGATGAAAGAGCCTTGAACAAAGTCAGGGGTAATGCAACGGTAATACCGCGGCCCGCTTTACTGCCGTTCTGGGATCGCGCGCCCATAAACCCGGGGGCGGCTAATGAGGATTTATCGCCGAAGAGAGACGTATGCGTCAGGGCAGCGAAACTGTGGTCGGCTAGAAAGGTTAGTTTGGACTTGCGTTATGGCGTTACGTGCTAAACTAGTTGCAGATAAGAGAAATGTTTTGTTATTTACATAATAATATTTTTGTATCGTAATAGATAAAAAACCTGGTGTCACGTATGTTTACTTACTATGTTTTTGTTGCCAGATACTGTAATATTTTAACTCGCCGTGAAAAAATAATATGTTTAAAAATGTCGCCATATCAGATATTTTTACTTCTCACATAGTAAAATATATTGCATTATTTTAATATTCAGGAGAACTCGCTAAGACTAAACCAGAAAATCAATTGTGTGAATAGATAGCGTCGTCTACAGCCCATTATCTAATGTCACACAATGTTTTTGTAATTACAGCATAGTTAACTATAAATACTTTTACGGATTTTATCGTGTTTTATTTATTTTATTTTTAATACCCGACTTCGGGTGCTTTCTAGCTTCCATGGTCACGGGGGACTGAGGTGACTGACGTCCCGATATCAAAGTTAACCCGGAGTACCTTCAGCTTTTTAACTATTGTCTTTGGTCCGATCTTACAGCACAGTTAATTCAGAAGTTACTTTACGGATACTCATAAATTTTTTTGAAATACCAAGATATTTTTTGCATACAAAATACTAATATGAGACTAAAATGGTAGTACATTTTAGTCTCATATGTCACTATAAATTTAATTTACAATGGTTAATTCAATACTAATTAATAGAATCAGGCGTTACTTTGTGGAAATCCATTATACTAAAGATATTAAAAGTTAATTTGCAACCATCCGCTCAATAAACTAAAATGATTGCCCTCCCTCAATTGCGTGCAATAATCCCGCACCAATAATCCCAGCACCACTACTCTCAACACCACTACTCTAGGAAAGGCACACCATCGACGATGATACGGCACGTGTTTCGCCTCTACACGAGGCATCTTCAGGTGATAATCACCTGAAGATGCCTCGTGTAGAGGCATCGTCATCCCTCGTGTTGAGGGAGGGCGGGAGGTGCTCTTCAAACTAGGTAAGACACATTATTTTATTTCATTGAGCGGATGGTTACAAAATAACTTATAATATCTTTAAATTACTTACTGTTATCCATGCAGACCTTGAATCCAGTAAGAACAAGGATACGAATAAATAAATTGAAATTAAAAAAATGTTTTGTACCCCTGTCGTCTCTGTACTACTACTAAGTACAATTCAGCTTCCAATGACGCCGTGACATTCGACCCTTACTTTGTTTTATTTTTTACTTTCGCGCTTTATTGTTCTGGGGTGATGCAGAAGGTCTAAGGAGGACGATATTAAGGAATTTTTAAGAACATGCGAGTGTTTGCGGTAAATTATAATGTGACGTTTTAAGGACATTGGAAAGTGTATTGGAACAAAGGACGATATGACCTTTTATGTCAGACGGTAAGTAATTGTGGTTTGCTCAGTGAATTTTCATTTTTAAATAAGCGAAGGGCAGTCTTTTTATTTTGATAATTGAATCATTGTACTCATTTGAATTATTTAGAGCTGATTTTTTGATCAGATAATAGTTACACGTCTAATTAATTATAACTTTACTAAATATAATAGTTAAAAATAGAACTATTTTATTCATAAAACAGTTGTTTTTAATTTGTTCCTGTAATATTTTATTCTTTGAATGGATTTTTCTCGGCCCAAAAAACATACTCTCTACATAATCTCATATATAGAAGTAAAACATTTTTCTATCTCATATATAGAAGAATTTATCATTAAAATTATTTACTTATTATGAGGAATCGAGTTCTTACATTCGAGTAAAACTTAAATTCGTAGGTATACTTCCATCGTCGATGTATAATTAATATACGAGTATATTAAAATAATTTTATTACATAAAATATACATTGTAAATCCAAAATGACATAAAAATAATACGATTACTAGAGCATGCCCGTAAAATCAACACCATTTGCAGCCCTCTTTTAATACATAATAAAATAATAACTGTCCCATCAGACGTTGTTTGATCTTTCCCTATAGTTAAAGAAATAATTCACTCTAGACTTTTTAAAATGCAAATATAAAATAAATTTTATATCTTGGCTACAGCGCTCTACCTATGTAGTCCAGATTTTATTTAATTTTTTTGGTACTACTCCAGCATAATACTTATATATATATATATATATATATATTATATATATATATATATATATATATATATATATATATATATATATATATATATATATATATATATATATATAGGCCTACTCCAAGGAAATATATATATATATATATGCAATTCTTATACAATTAATAATACAATTTTTTATACAAAGATAAATACAATCTCCTTCCTCGCTTAAGTTATTTTTCAACATGTATTTAAATGCAATTTCGCCTCAATTAGGTAGGCAGATACCTGACGGTCGAAGAATTTATGAGATTTTAAGAGCACATCGGTAAGACTTATAATTTCATTTTACTTTGATCCTTATTTAAAAGTTTTATATCTCTTTCCGTAGTATATTTAATGCCTTTAATTTTATTATGAAGTAAGCCTAAGTGGCTTAATGTTAATAAATGTCTGCAAAAAACATCATGCGCACTTGGCAACATGTTTGTAACACGTGCTTCAAAACGATTTCTTTATCTTTAATGGACAAAACTTACCGACTTTGTCGTGGGCCGATTTTATTTCATTACAATTAATTACAAGGCCTCTAGGCCTACTCCAAGGTATACCACAACACACCATCCTGAGACACCAGCATCTACTTCTTGCATGTCTTCATTGTCTTTCATCTATACAGCCCTTCACAAGTTCACCGCTGAACATACGCCTACCTTAAGTAATGCCACATAGCACGGTCCTGAGTCTCCAACAGCTTTCGACTTCCCTCATGTATTACTAGGTCGTCACTCCATCTCTTGGAATAGTGGGGGGCCGCCCTACACTTCGCCTATCGGTACGAGGCTACCACTCGAGAACCTTACTTTCTCATCGCTTATCGATTTTTTGAGCTATATAGCCACCCCATTGCCACTTAAGCTTACTAATCCGTTAGGGTACATCGGTTACTCTGGTTCTAATGCGGATATCCTCATTTCTAAGTTCATCACGCAGAAAAACTCCGAGCATAGACCTCCCCATAGCTCGCTGAGTGACCTTGAGGTTTCTCATACGGCTAGCAATGAAGGACCACGTCTCAGATACATAAATCATCACTAGCAACACGCACTGGTTGTACAATCTTGTTGTAAACTTTTGAGGTATACCTGACGAGAAGATGTGTGGCAATCTCCAAAACACTGTCAAGCCGAGTTAAATTCGTCGATTGACCCCTCGGTCTAAGTTGAACTTACCCAGTCCTACCGATCGTAACCACATACTCGAGAAGCACTTTACTTTATCCGTTAAATTAAATAACTGCGGTTGCTAACTCACCTACCAAGCGTGGCAACTATGGCAAAAATCCACGCCTCCTCCTTTTTTAATACCGTTGAAGACACTATTTTTATAGAATAAGGCATTTTTCAGAGAATAATATCTAGCACACAGTCTACCAGATGATAAATGAATGCCATGGCTATGTGCTATCCTCAGTTTAGAATTAAAATGCAGATTGCCTTGTCACGCCAGAGGATTGAAATGGAAGAACTCGTTTTTAGTGAAGAGGATCTCCAATTCTATACACTCACCATACAAAACACAGAAGAATTGAGCTGCCATTTACGATATTATTCTGTAAGACCGAACAACGATAATACAGCATCGTTCTAACTCTACCACGTATGTATGAAATACTAGTAAGTTAGTTTAATGAGAACAGACTTTATGTTCACTAGCCGCTTAGATTTAAATTAAACGGGGTATATCATTCACAATTTATACAAAAACGTTTCACAGCCATTCGATAGCCCGCTGTCTTCGTTATAAAGTAGCGTCAGAAAACTAACTACAAAATACTTTAAATAAATATTGTAATACATTATAAACGAATTTGTTTCGATCATTAGTTTCCTGTACGGTTCCGCTTTAACCATTCAGTGGCGTTGTCAGTATACCCATTATCCCATATCATCCCGTGAGTGTCGTAAGAAGTGACAGAGGAAACGAAAGAAAGCGAGGAAGTGAAAAGGAACTGAAACAGGAGATGGGCACCAGCATCTTTCTGATAACAGCTAAATAAAAATAAAAACTGCATTTGCCGACCCACCTACAAGCGGGGCAACTACGTGAATCCCCCCCTGAGGCCTGTGGTCGGCAGTGGATTTTTATAGGCTGTAATGTATGGAATGGATTAGGGTATTTCTCTTAATATTAATATGCTTTCTTTCTCATATTATGCAGTATAAATGCATATGCAGTATAAAAATAATAAACCAGTTTTAATGACAGTGGGCAGCGGGTGACTTTGTCAAGTCAACAGTTTTTCAAGCCCAAACTCTCCGCTTCGCGTCCGGGGTGAGCAAAAATTATGTAGATTATACCGAACAAATATAATACTTAAGAAATGCAGTGCAATTTGAAGCCATTATTGAAATTTATGGCCGTATTTATGGAAGCTCATGGGGATTCAGACGCGACTTTATTAAGAGAGACGTCATATAAGTGCCCAATGTAATGTACGATTTATTCATGTTTAAATTTTCATATTCGATTTCTGCGATTGGAGTCGTCCACAGAAATTATTGATTGCAATTTTAAAAAATTTGACGCTAACACCCTTCAAAATTGAGAAAAAAAATTATAACAGATCGTTGAGATCCCGACTTTTAACAAATTGAAAATGTTTTTAGAAACCAGATTCATTTTAGCACTTAGCATTGAGTCGCTTTGTACGATGGTAAATTTTGGTGGCTGGAATTAATCCAAGCAATTCCTCGGAACTCTCCTCGTAAATGCGATAAGGAATGTAAAGAGATGCAATGTATCTATCTCATAGCTAAGTTACTGAATCAAGCCGACCCGAAAAATTCAAGCCATCCTACAAAGGACGCGGTCTAATGGAAGGAGCTGGTACTGGAGTGTCCTGGCCCATAATTGAGAACAGTATTTTTAGTGAGAACGACCTTTCTGCTTATATAAATTAGAACAAGTTAATGCCACCATGTTATCGAGTACACTATTTGTTTATACTTAATTTAGCCTTATATAATGTGAAGGCGCAAAGGGCGGACTTTATGTTAAAGCATTATTTGCCAGGCAACATTAGGGCAGTGATATAACATATATATATATATATATATATATATATATATATATATATATATATATATATATATATTACACATGTACTGGCTGATACCCGCTCGCTTCGCTGATTATATTTTACTGTGGAACCTAGATGTAAAATATGTAGCGGCGCTGTCGTCGCGCCACAAGCGAAATACACCGAAGCTTAAATCATGCTATCAACATTCCGAATCATAGACAGTATATATAGAACTTCTCCGAACTATCACTCGGAATGTGGGCCGCTCCCTGGGCAGAACACCTTGCCCGGCGGGAGATCTCCCATTTTCCTTCCATGGCTACAGTGGTGACCCCGACGTGATCTGAACACGCAACCAAACAACCTTCGGAAACTTCAAGCTTCATCATCGTCATAGAATACCCCACCCATTCGCTCCCGAGCAGATATAAACTGCAGTCTTCATATCCTGCAAGCCATCTAGCTTAACAAGGTTCATCGCAGCACTGGAATAATAATGCTTCCTGTTCCTTCGAGCTACACTCTGCGCTACAGTGTTCGGCACGGCTCTGAGCCTTACTGCTCGCCTCTGCTTCACGGCACTCTCGCAGATTACTTGCCTTCTTCTCGACTCACCGCAGACTACAAGGCAATCTCCTGGCACTTGAACTTCTCCGAACTATCACTCGGAGTGTGAGCCGCTCCCCGGGCAGAACACCTTGCCCGGCGGGAGATCTCCCATTTTCCTTCCATGGCTACAAATATAAATAAAAAAAATTTTGATGCACTATCGTGAAATACGTTCTTAATGAGAGTTTACATTGCGAAATTAGTAACCATATCTAAAATTATACACCCGATTGACTTGAAACTATACCAATTTTAGGTCAATCGGGTGTATAGTTTTAGATATCTCGTGATGAGTCAATCAGTCAGTGGCATTTCGCTTATAAATATATAGACATACACATACAGATATATTTAAAATGTAAAATATACCTCCCATAGTATGTTTTTTTTATAGGATAGGGTGACAAACGAGCACACAGTCCACCTGATGGTAAGTGATTGCTGCGGTCCATAAACATCCACATCTATCCTCGATTACCAATCAAAATGCACATGCGTTGTCACCCGTGAGGTCTAAGATGTAATGCCTCGTTTCCAGTAAAAAGGGTCTCCGGTTCTTTATTACACTTATCACACTAAACACAGCAGCATTAAGCTACTATTTGACGCTGGTATTCTCTGAGAGCGTGGTCTTTCCCCGGTCGAGCCGACCCATTCATGCTACAACTATACTATTGCTTATTACTACTACAAATATTGTCATCAAAACGAAATTAAAAAAGATAACTATGTTAATGATAATGAATATGACTAACTAGCGACTTTAAACCGTTTCTGAGATATTTTTTTACTGAAATACGTATTTGCTCTTGCAATTATGGCACTATAATAACTATGACGCAATTACCAGTTCCCAGCCGTTGGACTGGTGTCACCATGGACGATATCGACCAAAGAGTACTTCATATTATACAACCAAAAGATATCGGGTAACTTCAATTCAAGTGGAACTTTCTTTCGAACGCTACCGAGTGAGTAATAAGTCAGTAAAAATGTGCATACAATGCGTTGCATTTGAAATGCAAAGGCGCGCATTCAGAGGTCGGATGGATCGCGTCACTCACCGGTCCGCCGTTATACGTCGATTGTGTACGCTATTGTCAACCCTGGATCGTACTTATCCGCAAGTACGTATAGACGGCTTATTTAGCTTCGAAAATGAACATATACGGGCTTGAAGGTATCTCTTATTAATAGGTATTTATAGTTTAGGTTTTAAATGGTCGTATAAATTTATATGTACTGGGTGACCTTTTTTTACCGCTTGGAAAAAATAGGGCGTAACTTGTGTATGGAGTAGAAGCCTATGGCACTGATATTTATAAAAAATAAAAACAAAAATTTTGTATTTGATATAATATATATATATATATATATATATATATATATATATATATATATATATATATATATATATAATTAAAATGACCCTTCTCTTCTTCTTGCCGTGTTTTTTTTTTGTTTTTTATAGGATAAGAGTAACAAATGAGCACACAGTCACAGAATAAATAATAGTACTACGTACAGAAGTTTCACTCTTTTGATGTTGACTGCTTACCGACGTTTAATAGCCTACATAATTATTATTAATAAGATAAATTGCACACGCATCTTTTCCCATTCCCACATCACGGCTGTTTTTATATTAGCTTATAATATGTATTAGTATATGCTCATTTATCTACTATTTATGCACACTTCTATTTACCGAATCTCACGATACTGGAAGAGATCACTGTTAGGCGAGGATGCCACCCAATTGAGTGGCATCTGCTTAACAGGCATTTATATGTTGTGTGCAATAAAGAGTACAAATAAATAAATAAATTAAACGTTACGAAATGGTAAGTAAAATAGGTGAGGTACCTATTCTGACTGATCGAATGAACATATTTTTGCTACTATGCGAATTCTGTGCCTAACACATCAACGTGTAAGGTTAATCGTCGCGAATCCTGATTAAATAAATCGCTCGGAAGAAATAGGTAGGTAGTGTAAACAACAAATTAACCTGAAATACGATTCCTAAATGAAATGTGATTGTATTCTAATTATTTCAAAATCTTGTAAAGAAAGTTTAATTTCAGTGTTTTGTTATAACTTAAAATATTTTAATTACAAAAGAAAAGTAATTTACCTACTTCAATTTACCTACGTAAATTTCGTAAATTACCTACGTAAATTTTAATAAGTTTTGTAATAAAGTACTAAGGTATTACTTCCGTATTTAAACTATAACGTAATTCTTTTTTGCTATAAGTATGTATTTATCAAAAAGAATGAAATAAATGTACCTTTCTTTATCGAATCGTTAGGTAACTTAAAAAATGATATATCTGAATCCTTTTGTTTGCTCATTATGCATCCATCCACGCAACAATTATAGTAGGTTCGAAGTTTTGCCATTATAATTTATCAAATAGATAGGTTAATATACACATATATTATTTTGAAATCATATTAAAAAATTTTGAACTATTTTATCCTACAATTAAATACTAAACACTAAACAAAAATTACAATAAGTGTTTACAAAAAATTACAAAACAACATACACTAAAAATTATAACACTGCGATTGCCAACCCGTAGCCAAGCTGCCAAGCTGGCAACTATGGCAAATATGACAATCTTGGGAGATAGGCCGTTCAGATGCGGCCAACGCTCCATGTGTTATTTATATTCTATACTGGATGATCTTTTTTACCGCCTGAAAAAAATAGGATGTAACATGTGAACGGAGTGGAAGCATATAGCACTGATATTTTACAATAAAATAAAAACAAAATTTTGAATTAAATAAATAAATAAATTAAAATCTATCGAAATTCATATTATATCCACCCTACTTTACGAATATAAAACAATAAATTTATTAGGCATCTTTGACCGTATCACTTCGCATGGTCGCAGGCTTGAGGGCAAAATGCAAAGTAATTGTTAAAAAAAATTCAAATTTTTTTATACAAAGACAATTTCATTCCAGACATCGGTGTAAGAGGCGACAGAGTGAGACAGAAGATGGACACCAGCATCTTCTTGATAACAATTCAGAATAATAAAAAAACTTCTTACCAAGTTTTTTTATAGGATAGGGTGACAAACGAGCACACAGTCTACTTGATGGTAAGTGGTTTCTGTGGCCCATAGACATCTGCGTCTATCCTCGATTACGAATCAAAATGCAGATGCGTTGTCACCGTGAGGACTAGGATGGAATGCCTCGTTTCCAGTAAAAAAGGGTCTCCGGATCTCTACAGTTACCACACGAAACACAGCAGTATTCAGCTGCTATTTTACGCTGGTATTCTGTGAGGGCGTGGTACTTCCCCGGTCGAGCCGATCCATTCGTGCTACAACAGTAATATAGCTGCAGCGTGGCTCTACCACGTATAAAATCCGTTACGGCCTATAAAATGTCTACTGAATATAGTTCCCCCCATAGATTCCTTAATAGGGTGTAGTGAGAGGGGGGGGATGTTTGACATAGTTGCCACGCTTGCCAGGCGGGTTAGCAAACGCAGTATTTTATTTTTTAGTTACTATTATTAAGACGCTGCCGTCCATCTCTTTGTTTGTTTCCCACTCTGACTTCTTACGAAACTCACGGAACTATATGATGCAATGGGCAGTCATACACCGCCATTATACGATAAAGTTTATTATATTATGTTTATAATACATAAGATTTTAAAAGAATTATTTAAGACATTTAATCTAACATACATTAACAATAATAACACAGCAACACCTTAATTACAGAAGTAAATAATTTAAGTAAAAATATTCCAGCAGTGACATTAAAAAACCTTGTCACACGTCAAAGTATTTAAACAAACGTATAAACGAAAAAACACAAGTAACTGATCGTCAACATTAATAACAGTTTTCGAAACAAGACGCATTGTGCGTTGGACAGTTTGAAAGTTTTCAATCGGCGAGACTTCACGTCCCCAATCTGCATGTAGAGTGCTGGGTATAAAGGAAATTTACATTTGTACAGAAACTCCTTTGTCCGGCACTGAGTCAGATGGAGACAGTGTGAAAACCTCGGTCGACGGCCTAAACAAGCGTGCTAGTCGCGTTAATGATGACGATTTCGATACTTAAGAAACAGTACCGCATTGGTAACGGCGTCGCGGGTAGCAGGTTTAATTTCCACACGAGATAAGTATTTATGTGGCATATCTGTTTCTTATTTATCATCATATAACATTCCACTGTTGGACATAGGTTTTTATCAAAATAGAGAACATTTGCGATAGGCGCTAATTTTAACTGATAGATTAGCTAACTAGCTAACTAGACTTTTCACGACCATATATACAACATGTAACAAAAACCCTGTGGTTCCCGTTAACTGCGTTATCAGAATCAGTATCCAAGCATATAGAAATATTTTTTTCAAAAGAACACATTTAAAAAATGTATTTTAATGGAAAAAAAATTAATTTGCTAATGATTGCTGGTGATTTTATTATCTCTGCATTGGCCGAGGAGTAAGGGGATTGTCAAAGACCCTGAATTGCCGATACTCGTGGAATTTAGAGGAAATAAAACCACATATAATTAGCATATAAATTTTTTTCCATTAAAATATTCTTTTTTTTAAATCTGTGAAAAAAAATGCTTGGATACTGTTTGTTGTTAATTCTGATAACGCAGTTAACGGGAACCACAGGGTTTTTGTTACATGTTGATATATATATATATATATATATATATATATATATATATATATATATATATATATATATAATTAACTAAGTTAAGATTGTATTAAATTGCTATTTGATTTTTATTTTTCTAAAATATAGAACATAAAAATATCTACTCCACCTTTGTGACTACATAATTGGTTTATGATTATTTATAGAAAACCTTTACTGTAGAATTATCCATTATTCTAACTATACTTTCGTAAAAATTTCTGAGTGACCCACTATTGATTATTTATAAGTGTAGAATTAAACTGCTTAGTAATGCTTAGTAAAAATTCTATAGGCGTTATTACTGTGGGATCACAGGAATAACGCCTATAGAAATTTATATAAGCACTTATTTTTAACCGTCTGTCCGTGGCATTATAGCTATTGTCGTTTGAAAGGTGTTAATCGAGAGTGTTCTAAGCTATGTTTCAAGAAAATCTGTTCAGCCGTTTGAAGATCATCAGCTTTTTGGGGGTTTTTTAATTTTTTAAGCTATTGCATAGCTTCTGTCGCGGGCCTTGAGTGCGGAAAAATCCAATAATTTCGTAACGAAAAAAATCTCACGCTCTCCGACGGGCACGGAGGTGTAGCTTGAAGGCCGTGCATTGTCTAACGATGGTCTAACGTCGTTTCTTTTCCTCAGTCTTCGACACGGTGTTTATGTATAAAGTGTTTTGAAATTTTGAATATGAATGAACAAAGTGCATTTATTATTAAGGCTGCTCTCTCGCAAAAAGCTTGAAAAAAGCGTGCAGATGAACCAACTTTTCGTCGACACTTACAGAAAAAATAGCTAGTAATCTACATGATCTGATACGTAATTTGTTTTAGCCATAATTTTTCTATCGGTGTCACATAATAAATAAAAAAATACCCAAATCACCTCCAAATCGTTGAGATGAAACCACTTTACTCCTTCATTGTTTATCAAAGGAATATAAAAAAAATATCTACTGCTTTGCAATACAAAGTAAAATAATTTGGTTTGGTTACTTTTTAGAAATATGTATTATTTTTATGATAATAAATTAAAAATGCGTCCCGATTAAATACTGCGTCTATATCACCCCCGCATTCATCCATGAATTCAGTGCGGGGCGCATCGTGTTGCTAGGTGGACGTACGCCGCATTGCGAGAGCTCAGCACTATGAAATAAAATCGTAAAATATTACTGCAAAAATTTAATTTTGTTAATAGTGGAGTAGGTTTTTATATATTTTTATAGAGAAAGGGTGACAAATAAGCATACAGTCCATTAACTTGTAAATGGATGCTGTCGCCCATAGATATCTACATCAGTTATCGATTAAAAATCAAAATGTAGACGCGTAGTCACCTCCGAGGACTAAGATGGAAATGTCTAATTTCTAATACCAAACAGTTTCGTTTCTCTTCTTAAGCATATCATGTTCTGTTGTTCTGCTGCTCCTCGCCGGTCCGAGTATTTTAATTCTTATGTAAACTAAATGGGTGTAAACAAGATGGGCATTGGCTTTATGCCATCTATCGGAAGCCATAAAAGTTTTCTGTCGTTGACTGTTATCGTCTTTTACGACACCCATGGGATCCAAAGGGGTGATGGCTCATGGTTCTATTACACCGCCACCACGTGGATCAACAAAAGTATATAGGTGTATAGGTATTTATGTACAACAGTGAATAGCTGTACTTGTAAAATTTGCGTATAAAGTGTTTTGAATATGAATGAACAAAGTGCATTTATTATTTATTTATTTAATAAAAGAAAAAAAATTTGTTTTCTTATCGGTCACCACGCTCAAAAAGTGTAACTTGAATTAATATCAAAGAAAAAGAAATACTGCATAAATAAAATAAATAAATAATCATAATTGCATAAGTTGATACAAAATGCTATGCAATAGCTTTACCGCGGCAGTCCCCGAGTGCCACACGTCTTTTTTTTATTTAAGTTATAGTATATAGGAACTATTCAAGAAAGCGTCTAAAACATTGACCAGAATGGGAGTGCACCTCGAAGCGCGGAACGAAAACATTTCTTTAACTCCTCCTGTTGTCCACTAACGACGGCCGACGCTTACACAAAAAATATGACAAATATTGCGCGACAGTTTCAACTTCACATTCGAGCTCCGTAAGATTTTCTCAGAATCCATACACAAATCGCAAATGAAGCAATCGTAAGTGATGGTGTGTCATTTATTTGACATGTTTTAAATAAATATAACGTTTAATGCATTATTTTGCGTTGCCATAAGACTGTGCATATAAAAAACAAGGGGCTTTATATTTGTCTTTTAATTAATTTTAATTATGGCAACCAAAATTGACAAAAATTTATACTTTGCGCATAATATTAGAAAAATATTTATACCGAATTTTATGATATCGGGAAGCGTGACCTTGTCAAGTGGTCAGTGATGCCTAAGTTCTCGCGCTTCGCGTTCCGGGTCTACCACTCCTCTTCGTAATAAGAATGTTGATCGGGCCACGCCACTACTGTAATCCACCTAAAGGATTTTTCCCGAAGTGAGAAATTATAATTTTAATTTGATCGGATTATGCACAATGTATTGGCCACCCCGAGTACAATGCAGAGATGCAACAGTATCCTGAAAGCTTTATCTGTTAAGTATGGGCTGCCAACACCGTAACACTATTCATACTAAATCGTAAGCTTATCTGATTGTATTATCTCTAGTTATTTGATTTTTATTTATTTTTAATAAGCTTTTTTTTAGAATAAGGGTGACAAACGAGCACATAGTCCACCTTATGGTAAATGGATGCTGCGGCCCAGACATCTACATTTATCCTCGATTAAGAATCAAAATGCAGATGCGTTGTCACCCCTGTGGACTAAGATGGAATGCCTCCTTTCCAGTAAAAAAGGGTCTCCGGATCTCTACACTCACTATACGAAACACAGCAGCACGAAGCTGCTATTTTACGCTGGTGTTCTGTGAGAGCGTGGTCCCTCCCCGGTCGAGCCAACCCATTCGTGCTACAACCATAATATAGCTGCAGCGTGGCTGTACCACGTATGCAAAAACAGCAGATGGGCTGCAGCATTTTCCTAATAAAAACTTAAAATATTAAAAAACTGCGGTTGCCAAGCATGGCAGCTATGGCAGGATTCCCCCATGAGGCAATCCATGAGGGAGGCCTATGTTCAGCTGCGGATTTTAATAGGCTGTAATGGATAGATATAAGAATGACAAAAGAGCACACAGTCCACCTCGCAAATGAATTAATGCTACGTGGATGCTAATGCCCACCGATAACAAAATTGATTATGCTGCTAATTTAGCATGTATTGTTTGAGCTTTGAACGAGGAGGGGCACTCGTTCAAAGTGAACCATTCGTGTCAAAGCTATGATAAACTGCAGCGTGATCCTACCATGTCAAAAATTTCTCAACTTTGCTTAATAAGATAACTTAGGGCAAGTCCGGCCATAGTTTTTTAAAAAGCCAGTTAAATTGAAACTATAAAGATAAATTACCAAAAAAAACTTTTATTTAAACTTTTAACATTAGACTTTTGGTATATCACATCAAATATTGAATTTTAACGTAATCAGTCTCGTTATTTAATTTTTCTTCAAATTCACGATTGGCCATCTATTACATAATGCCCAGTAGAGATGGAGCAAAAATAGAGATTCTGTTAGTGATATGCATTTTGACTACTTTTTTCTTTAAGTTTTTGAGCGTTAGTTATTATTTTTTGTCCACACAATGAACGCTAAATCAATCCTCCTCGATAAAACAATCCGCACGCCGTTTTGCGGATATATCAAAGTTTAGGTCATAAACTGAACACTTAAGTTAAAAAAAGTGTAATCTATATTATGCGACCTTGAAAGAATTTAGAAAATATTACGAATTGCGGAATTACGTAAACAGAAATCTACAGCGGGTCATACTAAATAAATAAGCGTCTATTATTATTATATGCAAAATAATGCGAATAAAGCTACAAGGAAATTTCAATTATTTTCAATTTTAAATTCAACAATACGGCGTTCCGTTGGTAATGCTAGGCGAAGTTAAATCTATACAATGACAATTAACTAGAGTGCATTGTCCAAGGAATTGTTTTTTTAGTAAGTAGTAAAGTAATAAGATTGCTTTTTTACCTCAGTCAAATTGGCGTTAAACAAATGCCACTCGTTAAACAGGCATAATAGGCAATTGAAAAGAAACACAAATATCAGCACCCGTGCACGACAATTATTTCTGACGTAACACTGAATAGATATATCAAAGAATAGCGTTAGTAAATTCAAGCGAAAAACAGGTGTCAATGGACAATTAAATAAAGGAAACAATGATATTATTCCTCATCTGCCGATTCGTATAGTGGATTTATTCGAAGCAGCCTTTCTACATAATAATACAAAATAACGTTAAGACGTCTGTCCGTCAGTTAGACGACATTGTCTATCTAGGGACGGACATTCGATATTTTAAGTAACAAACTAAACTTACTTTAAATAAATTATATTCAATTGCAAATGCATGCACGGGGTTGTATGGAATATTATAGAGTGGATGGAATGTTTTAAAATTTTTGTATTATTTTAGAATGAAAAATAACAAAACAGCTGTTACACTAAGACAGTACGAATTACCATCACCACTTACCAGATGCGATTGTATTAGAGAACTGCATTATCAACATCATCATTACAGTACCCCATAAGTCTGCTTCTAGATTTAAGCTTTCCTGAAGAAATAGCACAAACACGGTCCTGAGTCACCTGCATTTACCGACTTCCTGCATGTCTAACCGATTTTCTTATTAACACTTAACCAATATAATATTATAATGTGTTTTATAGTAGTATAAGGATGACAAACAAGCACACAGTCCACCTGATGATAAGTGGATGATGTGGCCTGTAGACATCTAACTTTATCCTCGATTAAGAATAAAATTGCTGTTGCGTTGTCACCCTGAGGACTAAGCTGGAACGCCTTGTTTCCAGTAAAAAAGGGTATCCGAACCTATACTCTCTCAATCACCCACTATACGAAACACAGCAGTATTAAGCTGCTATTTTACGCTGGTATTCTGTGAAAACGTGGTCCTTCCCCGGTCGAGCCGACCCAATCGTGCTACAACCATAATATAGCTGCAGCGAGGCTCTGCCACGTATATTGTGATTGTATGATGGAAATAGCTCTTCATTCTGATCCATAAATAAAGAATTTGTTATTAACTTGACTACAGCGCTACCTATCGAATTCCAGCATAACTATAAACCATCGGCAAGCACGCAATATAGAGTCATAAATATAATTAAGGTAAAGGAAGTCTTGTACCCAGAATTGGTTATTCATAGGTTTTATATAAGTTTTTTTTATAGAGTAAGGGTGGCAAACGAGCACACAGTCCACCTGATGGTAAGTGGATGCTGTGGCCCATAGACATTCATAATTATTTTCAACTAAGGACCAAAATGCAAATTCGCTGTGACCCCTGAGAACTAAGATGGAATGCCTCGATTCCAGCAAAAAGCATACGGCTCACCTGATGGTAAGTGATCACCACCGTCCATGAACAACTGTAACACCAAGGGAATTGAAGATGCGTTGCCGGCCTTTTAAAAAGGAATAGGCTCTTCTTTTCTTTACACTCACCATACGAAACACAGCAGCATTGTGGTGCTATTTTACGCTGGTGAAATAGCAGCAGCGTGGCTCTACCACGCGGGGACAACGTGAATGACAAACGAACACACAGTCCACCTGATGGTAAGTATCATAACATTTATCCTAGATTAACAATCTAAAACAGATTCATTATCACCCCACACTTTTTAGTCACCGGTAAAAGTGCGCTGTAGATTTTTTCACTCACCATTCGTAACACAGCATTAAGCTGCTATTTTTCGATGGTATTTTATACAGCGTGATCCTTTCATGATTGAGCCGACTTATCTGTTTGCTGCATCCTAATACGGTGCTGCGGAGCTTTACCACGTACATTATCATCTTCATTGACGCCAATCAAATTAGTGGACTTTGCTGCCCATTATATATATATATATATATATATATATATATATATATATATATATATATATATATTCACACTTGTCACACGGGTTGGAAACCACAGGTTGTCAGTCAATGTCAGTTTAAGTTGTCCTTAGGAATATCCTGCTGACCATCTCCACTTTCTTTCACCTTTTATGACGCGGGGTAGTGAATTCACTACGCCTGCCTTCCATGGCGAGTAGCCTACCACGTACGTTGTTAGCTAATATATCTCATTTGTAAACATTATAAATACGCCACGCATTATTTACGAATATTGTAATTTATATGAATTATTAATTGCAAACTATAACAAGCGATAGTATCTATGTACATTTATATAAAGTAAGAACCTGTTATTGGCATTATGGATTATTTGAGAAGTTCTGTTAATATTTATAACGTGCTGTTGGTTCTATGATCAATAAAGAAAAAAAAAAAGAATTTTAGCAAAATAAATAATAAATGATAGCTAATTCTATGTAATGAAAATGCGCAGCTCTGTACATTTCCACCTGTAGCGGCGGTCGGTCAGTTGTTTGCAGAGCGGACTCGATGCAAATACCGCGTCCATTGTTGCGTGCCCGCTAACGACGCTGTCTCGAGTAGGATCATTACTAGCTTCAACAGGCACGTCCAGCTTCAGTTTGTTGGCATGTTTTCATGTTTGTTCAAATTTTAGTATGACTGAATGAATACTCCAAAAGGAAGAATGTTCCAAAAGAAAGAATTTTCCAGGTGTTGTTTCTCAAATATTATTGATTTTTCAACTTCGTCATCAGACTGTTAAAAGTTTACTGCCTTATTAGTATTGATGAGCGCAGTACTATATTTATTTATTTATTTATACTTTCATGCACAAAGTAGTACACATGGCGGACTTAATGCCATAGGACATTCTCTTCCACTCAACCATTAGGCTAAACAGAGATAGACATTTTGGAGGCGGTGCAGCAAAAACCAATAAAGAAAGGATAAAAAAAATATATATATATATATATATATATATATATATATATATATATATATATGTATAAATGTATACATATATAAATTAATACTTAAATACATACACTATATACACGTAGATACATAAATATATGTCTATATATACATACATAATATGTACGAATAAATTATATTATCAACGTCAATAAATATGAAATATATACGAAAATAAGAGCTGTGTAAGTTCAAACTTGCAACGATTTTATCACATGCTTACGGAGTTTTTAATGTCAAGAGGGATGTCGTTCCAGAGTCTGATGGCCGTGAGGGCGAAAGAGTGAGATAAATAACCAGTACGGTATAAAGGAGTGAGCAACTTAAGATTGGTCGAAGAGCGGAGAGAACAATTATGAGAATCTCCCAGGTATTGAAATTTAGATTTCAGATACTCGGGAGCACATGGATGGTTCAGAATTGTGAAAAGGGTGCAGAGTATTCTAACATATCTGCGCTGACGCTATATGAAGTCGTCTCTCAACTTAGACGTTGCGCTCCGTCGCCGATCGGGGCTTTTTACGTCTGGCGTAAAAGATACTTATCCATCTACCGGAAGCTCTTAGACGCAGATTGGAATAGTTATTAACATATAACAACATAACATCCACATCATCTGGATGCTTGACGGTAGACTACCGTGCGATTTACTAGGAGTTTTCTTCCTCGCTCGACTTTGTGGAATCGTTTACCACCGGCGATTTTTCCAGACCGATAGGATTTAGGGATCTTCAAGAAAGGAGCTTACTCCTTTTAAAAAGGCCAGCAACGCTACTGCAATTCCCTCAGTGTTGCAGTTGTTCATGGGCGGCGGTCGACACTTACCACCAGATGAGCCGCATTCTCGTTTGCCCCCTCTCCTAAAAAATAACCCTCTATGCCACGAAAGCAACGTGCTATAGTGAGACACTCATTTTGTATTCACAAACCAGTATCTGATGTATAAAACTGATGTAATATTATCGACTAGTATATAATAAACTGTATTTTTGCGAAATATTTGTTCCATCTGGGATTCACACGTAACGAACCAGTTGTCGGGTCTTACACTACAGTGCTCATATTATCGTGGGGTGGCGGCGTTTTCAGTCCGGATGGTAACAGGAGGCGACTCCTATAGTCGCCAATGCCAAAATGACAAAAATACTTATAATTGCAGCGGGAACAGTGCCAAAGGCAGTTATAAGAAGTTTCTCCTGTTGAATCGAACATCTTACTATCGTCCTAATTATCAATTAAAAAAACTCATGTTCAGTAATAGAACAGTTTACTTTGTAGTTAATCTCAGTGGAAGACTTTTAGGGGAGCGACGCGTTCGTCACACATTTCGAACGACTCAGAACACTGCAATTAGGGTTGCCAGGTCTTAAAACCGAAAAGCCGGACAGACCGAGCACACAGCGAGCTTAGCATGACATTTTGGTAGAAAGACCGGACACCCCTAATTTTTTAGTCATAGTATATAACACGACATTTTTTTTAAAGTAAAATAATGCTTTATATCTTTTATCATAAAATCTGCTTAAATTTTAAAGAAGTAATAATAAAATTGAATAAATCACTTTTCTTCACTATTAATCATTCAATGTTTATGTCAGTAATTGCAAAAGTATGTACTACAAAACGATCAAAATTAAAAAGCCTAACAAAAGCCGGACAAAGTTTAATTTGGCCGGACCCGCACCCAAAAAGCCTAACTGTGTCCGGCTTTATCCGGACGCCTGGCAACGCTAAATGCAATACAAGAGTGTATGTTGCAAGCCGAATAACTTCAGCGCTTCAAGCTCGTCACTCAATTTTTATACTTATAATATATGGAACCGCAAATTTAGCTTATATGGAATCTTTAGAAATGTTTTAGCCAATTTATGTTAAAGAAATCTCTTGTCATGAGTATCAATTTTCCATACAAAGATCAGCCCCTTCTTATTTTAGAGATATGAAGCAATTACTCCACCACACTGCACCACGTGCATACTGGGTTACTTCACATGTCCTCGAAATATTCATCCAGGTTTATTTCACACATATAGATAACAATTTCATTGGTACCGGCAGACATCGAACTCTGGTTTGTATTGTACTACGAAATCTACTTGAAGCGCTTAGCTCTTTAGCTGCCCGGCTCCCGGAGCTATAATATGGAGCTATTTTAATAAAATGCTATACCAAAACTGTATTTAATGATCGGAAATTTTATGGTTTTCGGTGAATATGTTCGCTAATTCGCCATCTGCTTCAAAAGTCGATCGGGCGGTAACAAATAACGAAATCGGTCGATACTATCCGACCATTGTTGCATTCCGTGTTTTTGACTCGCTCAGATTCCCGGCATTGCGCGCGCTCCCGGCTTCAGTTCGTTTAGAGTAATGCTTTTTGTGCGCATTTAGCCCCGGGAACTGGTTGCTTTAGATTTCTGTTGCCTATCTAGATGTATTGGTAATTTAAGTACCAATGTACATACTCGCATATTAGTTTTATTTTTAAAACCTCTTATTTTTAAGGCAATTTAAAAACATAAAATGCGTATTGTCTTACCACAGTATCAACTTTCCATTTGGCTACTATTTGCAGGTTCGAGTTATATTTTCTTTAACTCGAACTTGCACTTTAGAAGTACTGACGCGAATACCACAAATTTATAATTCTGCACAAATGTTGACTGCGGCTGAGATTCCTCTTTCTTTTTTTAAATAGCAGGTATAATCAAGAATATGGAAAATTAAATTCAACATTTTTAACGTTCATCAAAATATATTGTGCTTGGACCAGTGTATTAGAAAAAACAAATTTCGGAAAAATATTTTAGTCAAGATATTTCTGTGGATGTGCTTATGCTCCGCCAGGTAGTGTCGTGTTCATATCATCCGTGAGTGTTGTAAGAGGCGACAGAGATAAAACAGGAGGTAAGCTGCAGCATCTTTGTGATAACAACTCAAAATAATAAAAATATATAATATATAAGACTTCTAAAGGTTGCTTCATAGATGGGATATTTATTTAGCAAATGCTTGGCAGGCTGTGGCAAATATCCCTTCATCCTTAGCGGTGGATTTTTGATAGGCTGTAATGATGAGGATAAAGAGTGGATTCCTATCGAAAAATAATAAAATAATGTGTCCTTTGTTTATCAAATAATTTTACAAACAAGACAGGAAATAAAAAAAATATGAAAAATTCAACTATAAGGCTATAGCGGTCCGCAAATTAATACCGTAGCCGTTCTATAATTGGTTATCATGTAATTTCCTTCCAAAGGAATGTTTTTAAAATAGTTTTTTTTCTTCACACTTGTTTTTAAGTTTAGAGGTATATGTGGCTAGAAAATAAGTCGTAATCCGACCGATCCGTAGATTGACCTCTCGGTCGAAGTTAAACTTACCTAGTCTGACTATCTGTCCCAGGTAAATACGCTGCAGAACTAGAGTAACCGACGTAACCCAATAGATCAATAAGCTGTAGTGGCAAAGAGCGGGACCATATAACTCGAAGAAACGACCACCGATCGGGAAGTAAGATTCTTCAGTGGCTGTCTCATGCAAAAGTAAAGTTTAAGGCTGCTCCCCCCCCACAATAGATGGAGTGACGACATGGTAAGACATGCAAGAAGTTGAAAGATGCAGGTGGCTCACGACCGTGTTTGGTGGTATTGTTTAAAGGAGGCCTATGTTGAGATTATCTACTATGTGGAGTTATCAATGACAATGACAAACTGTAATGATGACGATGATGATGGTTGGGTTAAAAATGTTAAGAAAGTCAGAAAATTTACTTTCTACGATTGCCCTTTTTGCTTCTCACAGTACTAATGTTTTCGTATTATTATTCTAACTGTACAAGGCAAGGTTTTTATAGGTTTTTGATATAGTTAAATTACCATATTGCACGTTGTAAGAGACCTGCTGCCTCTCCTTAGCCAGCATCATTACAAGCTGTAAAGCATTCCAACTTAAACGTCAGCAGTGACAACGTGTCTGTGGAAGTTAGTTGTAAATTGTGGAATGGTGTTTATACGTGATAGAGCCATGCTCCAGTTATATTAGTAGTATAGTTGTAGCACGAATGGGTCGGCTCGACCGGGGAAGGAACGCCCTCCCAAAAGTAGCTAATGCTGCTGTGTTTCGTATGGTGAGTGTAGAGAACCGGAGACCCTTTTTACTGGAAATGAGGCATTCCATCTTAGTCCTCACGGGTGACAGCGCATCTGCATTTTGATTCGTAATCGAGGATAGATGTAGATGCCTATGGGTGTATGTATGATGTATATGTGGTCACTTACCATCAGGTAGACTGTATGCTCGGTTGTCACCCTATCCTATAAAAAATATCTTCGGAGATGGATAACGGATATTTATAACGCAAAAATATTTTCTCTCCTGAAAATTGATATTACTATCGTTTATAATAATTACTAGAATCAGACGTTACTTTGCGAAAATCCATTATTTTAAGGATGTTAAAAATTAATTAATTAGCCGTTAAAAATGAAATAGCTCAGGGGCTATACGCTTAAGGTTTCACAGTACGCTAGCAACCCGGGTTCGATCTCTGCCGGCACCAATGAAATCGTTAATTGTAATTTTAAGTGCTGATTTAGCACGTGTTCAGATGTGAAGAAAAAGAATGTGAGGAAACCTACATGTCTGAGAAATAAACAAAAAGAAATAATTTCAAAGACATGTGAAGTACGCCAACACGCATCCCTCTCAAAATAAAATGAGAGGAGGCATATGCCCAGCAGTGTAACGTATGTAGACTGTAACTTTTAAAATTAATTAGCCAATAATTTCTTACACGAATTTGAGTTCAATCGACGGATTCAACTCGGCTGGGCAGCGTTTGGGAGATTACGACACATCTTCTCGTGTGTACACACAAACAATGCGTGTTGCCAGTGATTACCTATAGATCTGAGGAACTGAGACGTGGTCCTTCACTGCTGGCTGTATGAGGAAGCTCAAAGTCGCTCAGCGAGCTATGGAGAGAGCTATGCTCAAAGTTTCTGTGCGTGATAAACTTAGGAATGAGGATATCCGCAACAGTAGAAGTTGAGATTGACCGACATAGCGGGCCATATAGCTGGAAGAACCGATAACCGATGGGGAAAAAAGTTTCTCCGGTGGCAGCCTCGTGCCGGCAAGCGAAGGGTAGGGCGTCCTCCCACTAGATGGAGTAACGACCTGGTAAGACATGTAGAAAGCCGATGGATGCAGGTGGCTCAGGACCGTACTTTGTGGCATTACTTGGGAGACGCCAATATTCAGCAGTGGACTTGTGAATGAAGCTGTAATGATGATGAATGATGAAATGGTTTATTAAACAATTTCCCAGTTTACTCGAAGAATGCGTTAATAGATTGAAACGCTACTACCGACTACCGAATCGTTTACTTGCTTTATTTTTATTTAAAGGAAGACTTTATTTATTTATTTATTTATTTTAGGCCCTAATTTTTTATCACTAGATAAAATCCAGATACGTGGTAATACTATGCCGGATACATATTATAGTTGTAGTATGAATGGGTCGAAATGAGATAAATGTATATGGGCCACAGCATCCAGTTACCATCAGCTGAACTGTCTGCTCGTTTAAAGTTTATCTTTATGCTATAAAAAAGATTAAAAAAAAATTAAGTTCAATGAATGAAATAATTCAATTGTTTATTTTTTATATTCAGTCAACTTTTAACTTATTTGTTGGACAACTTTTATCTGAGTTTTGAAAATTCTGCCCTCAATAATTATTAAAAACCTTTCGGACCGCACATAACAACCAATTTAAAGCGCAAGAATGCAACGTATCTATGATCAGCTGTGCAAATGGGCACATGATGTTGGGCTGGTATCATCATCATAATCATCATTACAACCCTTCACAAGCCCACTGCTGAACATAGGCCTCCCCCAAGTAATGCCACAAAGCACGGTCCTGAGCCACCTGCATCCACCGACTTCCTGCATGTCTTACCAGGTCGTCACTCCATCTAGTGGGGGGTCGCCCTACACTACACCTACCGGTACGAGGCTGCCACTCGAGAACCTTACTTCCCCATCGGTTATCGGTTCTTCGAGCTATATGCGGCCCATTGCCACTTCAGCTTACTAATCCGTTGGGCTATGTCGGTCACTCTGGTTTTACTGCGGATATCCTCATTTCTGAGTCTATCACGCAGAGAAACTCCGAGCATAGCCCTCTCCTGGCTGGTAATCAATGCTCAAAACTAAACTGAGCTGAGTTGGATTCATTGATCTGTCCTAGGTAAATACGTAATAGAACTAGGGTAATAGACATAGCCCAACAGGTTAACAAGTTGTATTGGCAAAGAGCGGGGTCATATACTACCACCGGAACTACCACCGATCGGGAAGTAAGTATCTTCAGTGGCTGCCTCGTGCTAGTAAGCAAAATTTAAAGCTGCCCCCCACCCCTCAATAGATGGAGTGATGACCTAGTTAGATATGCAGGAAGCCGATGGATGCAGGTGGCTCACGACCGTGTTTGGTGGTATACTTTGGAGGAGGCCTTTGTTGATTTATGGACTTATCAATGACAATGACAAACTGCAATGATGACGATGATGATGTTTGGGTTAAAAATGTTAACAAAGTCAGTAAATTTACTTTCTTCGATTTCTCTTTTCGCTCATCACAGTATTAAGATATTCACTAAAATGTCCGGCAAGAGAATAGCAGGAACTTCAATACAGGTCGTTGCCCCTATTTTGAATGCAACGCATATGGAAGACATTAAATCATTGCTCTAGTTTAGCATACGCTGTCTAGATCAAGCCCGCTGCTTAATGTTTTTTACATCTTTATATTTTAGTGAAAATAAATAACTACCCTCTCTATTTATTTAAGAATGGATGTTTAGATCATTGTTGTTGTGTCCATCTTTGTGAGTACTACGTTTCACTTTTTTTCCGTTTTTGGTTGGTTTTGGTTGGTTGGTTTACTTTACTTTATTTTCTAGACCATGATTTAGGAACCTTTAAGAAAAGCACCTTACCATGTGGTGCCAGTGTAAGAATACTCACTACCCCAAATCAGCCCAAAGGCGTTGTAAAAGGCGACAGGGGGAAGCAAGATATGAGCAACAGCGTCTTCTTAATAACGAATTAAAAAAAAAACATTGAGCTATTATGTACTACGTACTAGAGGCGACACTGCATTCAGCTACTCTGCTCCACTCAACTGCGGTGCATGCACCGCACTTTAATCAGTCACTCGCTAGGCGCTTGTAGGGTTGTCACGTGTTGTGTTGATTTAAAAAAAATCTCCTGATAAAAATATGCCGTCGTGTATACTTAGATATTGCGCAAATAATTCAAGAAATGTCAGTAATAACCAAGGTATTACTTTTCATCGGTTAATAAGATACTTAATGAATAAAAAAGTATTATAAATTAATAATAAAACAAGTTATTCCTAAGACGCCATCTTGTGTCATGTAATATAGATTATGGAATTTTATATTTGACATAGATTCCTTTTAAAATAATCAGATAAAAATATCATTAAAATGTAATTGTGATACAATATTATGTAATATAATATTAAATAAGCAAATATAATATACAAAATAAATGACAAAATTTGAAAATTGTTCTCGATATAATTTTCCTATTTAACAATACAATCTATTGTTACCTACTGATCATTCTACCTATGTTTATTCTATGATAAAAAAACCAACCGCGCGAACACAGAGTAGCGCACATGTTTTGTTCGAAATAGCTGTTCTAGTACGTAAGTACATATTACTTCAATGAAAAAAAATACACTTATATCTATCCCTATTAAGAATAAAATGCAGATACGTTAATAATTTTTAGAACTTAGATGGAATACTTGCTGTCAATAAAAGGGGCCTTTAATTAACATCTCGCCATAATAATAAAATACATACTAGTGTGAAATAGTAGAGCAGCTTTATTGTGCTATTTCATAGTAGTATTTTGTGCGAGCATGATCTTTCCTCGTACAAACCAACTTATAAATGGTGCAAACATTATACGCTGGAGGATAGCTCTACAACGTATTACGAGATGTGCAAAATTATAAATAATAATAGCAACAGATGGAAAATTTATTTATTATTCGATTATTACTTCTCAACCACAAACCAAATAGCTAGAATTTTCTTTTGAAGCAAGTTGTGTTGTAATTGTGTCCCATGTCTGTGATACTGCATTTTGGTTGACCTTCGATCTTATCCCATAAGTAATAATAATGTCCTATAGACCGAATTTCGGTCACGGCGGCCTGCCACAACGGAGGCTAGCCATCGGCGCAGGACAGGATTATTGTGCCCAAGTGTTGTGATGCGCAAGCACAGGTGCTCTCCCTATTCCCTCACTCTCATAATCCGATGGGACGGTAAACCGACACGATCGGAGAGAGATCAGGCGCAGGACCAACGGCTTTACGTGCTTTCCGAGGGACGGGGGTGAGACACCGCCAACTTCCTGGCTCCGGGCATTTACTGAGAATTTCTTGACAGAAAAACTCAATAATTGATTTTTTTTGGCCCGACCCGGGATTCGAACCCAGGACCTCGAGGCCAGCAGTCGCGCTACTACAACCACTAGACCAACGAGGCAGTCATCCCATATCCATATCCCATAAGTATTACATAGGGCAAGGTCATGTTAAGACGAGTATGACGATTTCGTGGCGCTATAGCTTAGCATTGAGTTACGATGCTGAGAGCTGCGGGTTTGAATCCCGAACGGAACAAGTATTTGTATAGCTTACATATAATTGATCCGCGTTGGATATTTGTCCTTGTGCAGTTCATTTATGTAAACTGCTTCCACGTAACAGGAGAAAATACTAGGAGGGTGGTCTTTTAACCTCTCAAACACCAAGCGTCCAAATTTGGCCACTTCGATATTCCGTCAAAATTCAAGAGGTCAAATTTGACCCCACCCACCCACATCACTTTAATCCATAAATACTTATGTTTAGAGACTACTTTTCTATGAAGAAGTTTGACATTATAGAATCAATATAAATTTTTTATCCTCTAGTGGAATAAAAAGGTAGTCTATGGACATTTATTTATAATCTACGTTCATTTCGGACGCCATCTTCGTGTGAACGTTATTGTGTTGATTTTTTGTTTTTTCTAGTGTTTTATTAGTGTTTTAGTATAGTGTTTTATTATAAAATTGTAATGTAAGTTTTTGTGTGAATATAATTTATCTTTTTACGAAAATAGTTTTGAGTAATATATATTGAAATAATTGTGATTTTCACGCTGTCGACATCCGCTTGGTATGTTTTTGTTTGTTATCAAAATACTATAAAATCTTTTTGTAATGAAGAAAACCTGACTTTTGTTTAGACCACAGGATAGAGAATTTGGTATAGATTTTATAATGCCAAACTTCTTCATAGAAAAGTAGTCTCTAAATATAAGTGTTAATGGTTTTAAGTGCTGTGGGTGGGTGCGGTCGCATGCGACCACTCGGGATTTGCCAGGTGCATGCGATTGCATGTGAATTTTATGGGGATTGAAGGGTTAGAAAGAACAAACAAAAATGAATAGGCACAATATCATTCCCTGCACAGTCGATAGCTTTCGCCCGAAATCAACCGGAGGGATATTTTCATCATTCTCTAGCAAATTTTTACGAAGTAACAATGATCACTACTAGCGATACAAAAGCTCTAGATTTAACCGCTTGCTTTTCGTTTGAAAGGGAAATAAAACATAGTCCGCTCTAGAAATTACTTACAAAATAAAGATCATTTCGTTACTTAAAAACCCTAGATTAAACCGCCTGTTTTTAGTTTGAAAAGAGAGTAAGAGTCCGCTTCTAAAATGTGTTTACTTCATACATACTCGTACTTGGTTACTTGTACAGGTACTTGGTTTTAGAGATTATTTAGTACGTGCGATCTCACTTTGATCTAATACTATGAAGTGTAACGAATGCCCGGCCTTACTCGTAGATTTTATTTGCCTGACAATTTACTTTTGCTATTTTTATTGCAGTTAATTTAGTCAATTTACTTTTTTTAAACCAGAAAAAATTGAAGATATATCTACGTCGCTTCAAAAAGACATTTAAGTGGACAGATAGCGACACCTGTTCGATCGCTTCAGTAAATCAAAAGGGCGGTTGTTCCCTCTCTTTCCGATCTGAATAACATGTATAAACTTTTCCCTGTCGTTTGATTACTGTACCATAAATGTATCAGATTATGAGAGCTACCCGCATCAATTTGTTATGATTTATTGTTTTCTGAGACGGTAAACGAGACACGAGACTAAACACTGTTGTTGTCTTGGATGAATATAAAATATATTTTGTTGAATATTGTATACTTCGCTCAGTAATAATTTTTGTAACTTTAAAATAAATAAAAAGGATTCATTTCTGTTTTGGTCATTTAGCAACACTGTGACGTCTGCGTGGTATGCTAGTTATTTAAATGATTCATGAATGAATGAATGAATAATTATTATTACTTCAAAAGAATTAAAAAACACACAACTCTATTTTGATCTCTATATTTACAATGGCATCAGGATACGATACGAGACCCCGGAGTGATAAATATGAGCAAAAAGTTTAACAAATGAATAAGCTTTACTTGAATAGACATATACATATTAAATATGTCTATCATTAATAGATTTAATTTTTTTAAGTTAGTGTGACCAAAGTGCACACAACCCACTTTTTCTTATGTGAAATAATAAAAATAAAACTTAATCTCATGAAAAATCATCATCATCTATTATTATCGCGATGGTATCCAAACCTACTTCGATCATACCACTTTGTTAAAAAGGAATATATGTATAAAAAATATATAATACCTTATATAAAAGATTCATGTTAACATAATTTTATAGCACCTGTGCGACCTAGCTTCACTTAATTAAAAAATATACCTTCTCATTTACCAAATATAAAATTTCATTCAAAGGTTGGAGCCATTTCCGAGAAACCTAACACCTCCGAGCAACCTCAAAACTCATCACTGAAGTACAGTAGTATAGTACGTAGTACATAACATACGTTTTACTTAAATATAAGAATTATTTACTTTAAGAATAGGATAATTATACAATCGGTGTTTTCAAATAACACAAAACAAATTTTACTATCAAAGAAAATAAACAAGCTTTGAAAAACCTAATACCGAACATTGACTTACAAACGCTTCCTGCGAGAATCAACAATAAAAGGTTACTAAGCAAAAAATAAGAAATTAGTAATGACACCTGTCTCTTATAAGTTATAGGACAACATGGGTGTTATCAAAGCGTAAAAATGAATGCAAGTTTTTATATGTAGTTCGGAGAAGGTATAGTGAAAATTCCATGTAACTGCTTGATAAATTAAAGCTCGAAAGACATTTATCGAAGAAAATGAGAGAAAAAATACCAAATTTTTCCTGAGCTATAATTTTCCTATATATTATACAGACAAAACTTTTGTTTGATTATGTCGATCAAAGGTTATTCAGAACAATGGGGACGCAAAAATACACAGGTACAAGCTCAACCAATCGTCAAACATCTCAGCCATCCTCCCCACCCCCCGTGATAACGGGAAGTAAAAATTTGTTAATATAACGCGATAAAATCCGTATAAATAGTTTTATTCAACGTGTAGTGTTCGCGTAAATATAAAAAATCTCTAATGAATGATTTTTATGACAGACGGTGACGTAATATTTATGATTTCTATTTATAAAATAAGGGTGACCAGCGAACACAGTCCACCCGATGGTAAATAAATGCTGTGGCCCATAGAAATCTACACTCAACGCAGAATTAAAGTGTAAACGCAATATCACGTCTGAGGCTTCAGAAGAAATGCTCGATATCTCGTAAAAAGTGTCTTTGGTTCTCGGTACACTCACCATACGAAACACAGCATCATTTTTCTGCTGATTTTCACATTGGTATTCTGTGGAAGCATGGCAGACTACGGTCGAACCGACTCATTCGGATCGCAGTCGGACCGCATGTATTTTAATAAATATAGTTGCAGCGTAATTCTACCACGTAAAAAAATATAAATTATAGTATTAGGGACAAGCGAGATAACAGTCCAACTGATAGTAAAAAAGTAGTCGCTACAATCCATAGATACCATCATTTAATTAGATATAACAAATAAATCTATGATGTCAAGCCTGACGACTAAAAAGAAATGTCCCACATACTTGCTTTCTTTTTTTTTCAAATTGAATGATAGCAGTGGTACCACCCCTGCTTGAAACCAAAAATGCAAAAAAGCAAAAAATTGTCGTACCAACAAGTATTTTTTCTATGCCATTGCAATAATGTCTTAATACAAAGTAATAATCCAACAATTATACTTTTTCCAATTTTTTTCTAGCCGTCACTACATTTTACTTGGTGTAATAGATATTTACTACTACGTAAAATTATATTAGTAATTATTACAGAATACCGGAGCTACAGTAATTGCTCTGGTAATATCGTAGACCTAGCATTAAAGCCGCAATATCGATTAGTTACATTATAAAGTTTCTGTAACAGGTGGTGCTGCTAACGAATATATTTAAATTAAATGAAAAAGTAAAAGGTTACAGTAGGATCATGCCTCAAGAAAGCGAATGCTTTTTTATAAATTTACGTAGCTACTCAGCTGGGTGCTCTTGGCATAAGAGGATCTATTACCCGATCTCATTTCAGTATATTTTATAGATGATGGTTTCGTCGTCTGATCCTATTTATGCAAATTATGACACATCCTGTACTGTGTGCATATCCATGCTGTAGTGGATACTCATGTTTAATAATAGTACTTATGTGCAATAAAACATAAGATTTTTCATCTTTTTTTTTTAAATTAAGAACTGCGCTCTTATCGTTTGAGTAACCATCAGTATGATTTCATTTCTGCCATACTCTTTGATTCGCCATTTGACTCAACAACAGCTTTCACTTTTAACTGATCCATGTTTCACTTTCTTGCTAACTCTTCTTATTTTCCATCTTTAATTTGAATATGTTGTCGTATCGCAGCATGTCTCTAACCATAATGCCTACTCTAATGTCAGTAAAATGATTAATCGTATTTCTCTTAGCCGTCCAGTACCTCTTCATCTAGTCTTTCTTTCCAGGTAATTCATTCCATTCTCCTCAAACACCAAATTCAAAAGGCCTTAATTTTATCTCAATCTATGTCAATGTTCACGTTTCTACAAAAAGAAATGTATATTAACTCCTGTCCCTTATCGTATATTTAATTTCTGCAAAATTAAGTTATAAAATATACATATAATTTGCAATTTTAATTCGGCTGCTTTAACGCTTTTATATAAACCACAATTTGACACACTATTCCAAAGGCGGTCTATTATATATGGAAGTGGTTCCGAGCGGGGTAATAGCGACCGACTGGCTAATTTCTGACCATCTGATAATGTCTCAAAATATTGCCGTAATAAGAGTTTGATGTAGATCTCGGAAATTTTAGAAGTGACACAGCCAAATAATCATCATCAAATAAATAAAGTTGAAAATCTGATTATAATGTCAAAATAATAGCTTATTATTAATGTGTATGAATGTATATATATATATATATAGATACTTATAACAAAAAAAAAACAATTTTTTTCCGGCTAATATCTGAAATGGCTGTGTGGATTTTGACGAAACTTTTACTGCAAGATAGCTCGTGTTATAAGGAGTAACTTAGGCTGCTTTTATTAGGGTTTTTAATTGGGGATCCGCGCAAAAAATAAAACCCATGAAATATAAAAGTAACAAATTACACGCAGGCGAAACCGCGGGAACAGCTAGTTTAGTAATAAGTTCATAATACATTTATATTTTACAAAAAACCTTCCCATTAAAAATTTAAATGTTTGGTCTCCATGATAGATATTCTACACTAGTGTGGGTGTCATTATTTTATGACCAATATTAATAATAATAATGGCATATTAATTTTAGTCTCTATTCCCTTACTCTCATAACTCGATGGGACGGCAATACAACACGACCGGAGAGAGATCAGGTGCAGGGCCAACGAGTACTTTACGCACTTTCCGAGACACGGGGGTGAAACACAGCCAGCCTTATACCTGGATTTGGCCTGGTTTGAGATCCAAACTCGGAACTACTCGGAAACATTAGATATTTCCCGCTTTTACAACATTCTTACGACACCCACCCGATGACTTTCCTTCTACCTTCACCGCACGGTAATTATTATTATCCAAAAATTAATAAAGCTTATTTTTACCATTTTTGTTGTTAATTCCTCCCTCTTCCTTTCAACATCGAACAACCAGAAGCTTGGCCAGTCTCTACTCTCTACCCTTTCGTTGTCGACTTAAAACAAATTCGAACTAAACGTTTTTATCGTTCGTCATGCACAGCAAAGGAATGAAATAATCTGGTCTGGTCTTCAAAGTAAGAGTTGAATAGGCTTTTGTTTAAGTCAGTGCGCTTCACCATCTTTGGCTGCAACACCACTTACTACCATGTGAAATATTAGTCACGCACTGGCTCAGAATATTAAAAAAAAGTCTGCAGAAACTTCTAAAATTTTAACGACAAACGTAAATAAATATTCCACATGCGTAAAATGAAATTGCACTAAGAAAACAGGAAGTGTTAATTTGAATATACTAAAAACGAGTGCCCATTTATCATCACCTTACAAAAGAGCACGTCAGCACTAATAGAATATTAACACTGTGCGCGCCACAGTGAGAGCTTAATGAAAAAATAATTTAACATGATTTATAGCTTATTCAGGTCCCTGCAAATTGCGACCAGTTTGGGATGTTTAACTTAAGTACCGGCTGCGTAAGCGTACTTTTGCCTAAAAATAAGCAAAAAAAAAGTATGAAAAAACTCATAAGATCATTTGAGGCTAAATTCGTGCGAAACTTCACCGGGGTCTACTCGAACGATTTTTATAAACACAGGTTGATGAAATGCAAATAAGCGATCATACTTTACGATGTAACGTTAACTGGAATTTGATCGCCGCTCAATGTATGCTATCATGGTTCCGGTATTATGTCGTTATTTTCGCAGTACATTTATCATGAAACATTTTGTTAATGACAAGAAAAAGTTTTTTTAAACATTTTTTTCAAAACATTTGTATGACTTTTTATTGTTAATTGGGACCCGTACGTATTAGGAATAAAATGAATAGTTCAAAAATAATCTATGTAGGTAACGGGAGAATCTGAAAAAAAATCATATAAAGTTTCTTTACGAGTATATCCGAGCTCTTACCGATCGGCTTGACTCACTGGCACTGCGAAGAGATGTTGCATCTCTTTGCGTATTTTATCCCATCTACCACGAGGAGTGCTCTAATGATTGTTCGGATTAATACCAGCCGCAAACCATCAACGCAAAAGGAAATACCATCTAGATGACCAGCGGTTCACCACTGTGCGATTGAAAAGAAGTTTTCTTCCTCGCACAACTTCCTTGTGGAATCAACTACCATCAGAGATTTTTCCGGACCGATACCGATCAAGAAAAGAGCCTATTCCTTTTTAGAAGACCGGCAACGCATCTGCAATTCCTTTGATGTTGTAGTTGTTCATGGGCGGCGGTAATCACTTACCATCAGGTGATTCGTATGTTTGTTTGCCCCCTCTCATATAAAAAAATCTTCTGTAGAATTTTATTCAAAAATTTAACTGCGAGAAATTCCGTTGCTACAAACAACGAGCATGTTCCTTCTTTGGCTGACCTCAAGAAATGAAAATCACTGTATGGTTTTTCAATTTCTTTATGTATGTTACTTTATTATTAAATAGGTTATTACACTACAGGTGTAGTGTCATATAAATTTAAAGAAATAATTTCACCCTTAGGGGTGAAAAAATTTCATCCTTTATTTTGTCACCCTTAGGGGTGACAAAATAAAGGATGAAATTTTTAATATAACTGTTTAGTCAAATTTCAGGTTGTGATATTCCTTAGTCACTCAAAGGGTGAAAAAAGTTGACTTTTAACAAAAAGTAAAAGTCGACTAAATAATATTTAATATATAGTTATAAAATATTTTTTACAAACAGTGTATTCAGTAAACTTTTAAATATACACTTGAACTTAAAATGCTAAAAAAAGAATTACATAACATAAATATTACATAAACATTTAAGCCTGTCACCCAGAGGGGTACGCAGAGACTACGGAGTTCCATTTGGCACGATCCTGAGCATACCTCTTTCGCCTCCTTTACATCCATATAACTACGCATACATGCTCGTCGGTTAAGGGTACTTCTAACGTGGCCCATTTTCAAAATATCGCCAATTTGGTCGATAAACTTTTTTCTAGGGCGTCCCTTCCTGACTCTGCCGTTCACATCTGCCATATAAATTTGCTTTCTCACTCTTTCCTCATTCATTATTTCTACATGACCAAACCACTGAAGCATTCCTTTCTTAATCCTGGTCACAACATCATCTTGCATACCACATTTATCTCTTATCACGCAATTTCTCACCCTGTCATTCAGATTCAACCCTAGCATACTCCTTAAAGACCGCATTTCTACAGCATTTATTCTACTTTCGTGCTTCTTCTGCCACACCCAGCTTTCACTACCATACATTAAAGTAGGGACTAACACAGAATTATGGATTACCATACGTGCCTTTTTTTACACATTCTGGTTCTTCATAATAGAGTGTAGTGCCCCATTCACTCTATTCCCTGCATTTACTCGTCGTTCTATATCCCTATCATATCTACCATCCCTGCTAAATACACATCACAAATACACAAACTCATCCACTTGCTCAATTAACTCTCCTTCTATTCTTATTTCACATACCGTTTTGCTTTCCTCTCTTTCAAAAACCATCACTTTCGTCTTACTTGCGTTCACTTTCATTCCCCTTTCTTTTAATGCCCAGTTCATTAATGTAACCATCATTTGCAACTCAGCCGCCGATGACGCAAATATGACTTGATCATCGGCATACAAAAGGCATTTGACAGTTAACTCGCCCATTCTTAACCCACATTCTTCATCTTTCAAAGAATGTGGGTTAAGAAATTAATTAACTTATATTTTGGGAAACATACATAATGTTAACTTTTGTGTAATAACGATCAATAAAATATTATCAAAAAGTACTTAAAATATAGAGACCTTTCATAATCTTTGACATAGATCTGTATATACATTAAAAGTTGACAAGCATTGCTCAATTTATTTATTGTTCTTGACATTTTATTTCAAATGCTGACATCCTGTATTATCATGACTTGTATTAATTTTATCTTAATTTATATTTATTTAATTGATTATCATTGTGTAATTTGCTTTTATGACGATGATAAAATGTTTGCATATCGTCGCATAGATCGATTAAACACGAATGCTCATTTACAAATGTAAGAAATTTACCTACTACCATGTTTTATATAAATAAAGATTTATCATTATAATTTTACGGCTTGCGGCTTGACTCACTGGCACTCCGAAGGAATGTTGCATCTCTTTGCGTATTTTATGGCATCTACCACGGGGAGTACTCTGAGGATTGTTCGGATTAATTCCAGCCGCACAATTTCACCATCGCACATCGCGACAAAACTCGCGATACCATCCATACCATCTGGATGACTGGCGGTTCACCACTGTGCGATTTAAAAGAAGTTTTCTTCCTCGCACAACTTCCTTGTGGAATCAACTACCACCAGAGACTTTTCCGGACCGATACGACTTAGGGACCTTCAAGAAAAGAGCCTACTCCTTTCTAAAAGGCCGGCAATACATCTGCGATTCCCCAGGTGTTGCAGTTGTTCATGGGCGACGGTAATCACTTACCATCACTTGATCCGAATGCTCGATTGCCCCCTCTACTAAAAAAAATACTACGTTGTTCTTGGAGTAACAGTTCCTGTAAAGAAAAAAACGTATTATGTCCCTAAACACATACACCCCACATAGTCATTTGTTTCCCACGTTCTTGATTGTTATACAAACAACAGTATATTAAGTCAATCAATTAAGTAATTTCGTTTGTTTGATAAATATAACATATCGATTTGACTGAGATATTAATATTTATTGTTAGTAAAATAAGCGCTGTCGTTTTAAACCAGGAGGTTCAGTAGATAAATCTATTTCCTTCGGGATGTGAGTAGAAGCATGGTAAAATACTAAATTTTATTTCAAATATTAAATCGAAGGACATAAAAACACAACAAATAAAATAATAATTAAATAAAGTTAAAAAATTAAAGTCCTTAATACATCTTATATACGTCCCACTGCTGGGCATAAACCTCCCCTCTTTTCTGAGAATATTTTAGGGCAAGGAAAGTCCGTCGCGTTGCCCCAATCCGTGTTGGCGAACTTTACATGTCTTTGAAATATTTTTTTTCTTATTTATCAAACATGCAGGTTTTCTCACGATGTTTTTCTTCACAACCAAGCACGTTTCCCGTGCGTATTTACCGTACTTAAAATTGCAATTTACAATTTCATTGTTGCCGGTGGGGATCGAAGCCGAGTTGCTCATGTACTGTGTAAAATCTCTCTCTTCTTTCGTGAAAGGCTCTTATCTAACAATAATAAAATAACACAAATATAATATAACACAAAAGTTTAAAATTTTAGAAAATAGTCGTCTTCGTTCCATAGCTCCAGAAGCTAGAATTCCAAAACATAAACGATATTTTCAAGACATGAAAATTGCTCGTTCCTACATTATCAAAAATTTCTTCAGATAACGGAATTTCTTCTACTCCATCACTCTCATAGTAATGAGAGGAGAATCCTGTTTTAGAGTAGAACATTTACTTTCACTTACGCTTTGTGTGACTTCTTAAGAATATCCACTATCCATATCATCCCATGGGTGATTAAAGAGGGATCGAGTACCTTTCTATTAACAACTGAATATAGTAAAAATACTATAGTTGCCAACCCACTTGCCAAGCATGACAACTATAGCAAATGTCTCCCCTATGAGGCAATCTATGAGAAAGCTTATGCTCAGTGGTGACCTAAATAAATGGAATTAGGACTTACGCTAAACCAAAAGCTTTTTATTACTACCATATTACGATTTGCCGTTGAATCATGGAGACGTTATACTCGGCACTATACTCTATACGCATCCGAACCCGGAACAATTATTCGGAGACCAAACAAAACAATTGTTACATGAGGAGTTCAAACCCGCGGCCCCACAATGCTCCAGCCAAACGCATACTCGTAGTTACTGCGCAGCGAAGCCATTAAATTATGTATCGTATTATTAAAAATATTATTAAATTAATATTAATATTAAAGACGAGATAACGCTTAATATTATCTAAATTATAATATCTGTACCAATTATAAATCTTAATAGAGCCGTGGAAAAAAAAACGTAACATAAAAGAAAAGCTACGACTTATATTTAGTTTTACTTTCTAAGAGTACTATGAAGCAACTAGTTCACCGCACTGCTACTTTGTACTTTACATTTCTTCGAAAATATTCCTCAGAAATGAAAGTTACTTCGCGATATTTTCCTTCACAAGCCGAACACCTGGTAAATTAACGCTTAAAATTGAAATTAACAAATGTATCTCTGCTTGCGTGGATCGAACCCGGGTTCCTTGTGCACTGTGAAATTTGCGGCATTTAGCTCCTGTGCTATCACTGGCCTTGGTGTAACATAAACGACTCTATATTTACCAGAAGCTAACAATTTCTCAAGATCGAGCTCTCGACGTCAATGACGGTTAACTTGAAATTGCGCAAGGCTCGGGCCGCCGTAATTACCGCAGCAATACACCGGCCTGTTTTCATTGGTGTTTAATTGTTTTATGGCTTTATCTTGTTGGAAGTAACATGCTGAATAAATACGCGGCATTGTAGTGTAGTAGTACATATATGTATAGTAATATATATACATAACATACATTTAACTGAATTAGTAAATGAGTATGAATATTATTATGTTTAGTTGCAGATTACATCGGACCATTATTATAATACATTCAAAATGATATACAATGCGAATAACCTTTACGTGCAGTTAAAATAAATGTTATTAATATTAGTTAAGTATAAGTCTGTACGGATAAAGAATGGGATTAGAAATGGCGACTCATCGAGCCCGTACCGTCAACATGCACAATACCAATAACGGAAACCCGTTACTAACGGTATATCGTTATGACGTTATATTATTCAGTCAATTGGAAATTTTCTTTTAATGTAAAAATATTTGAAAATATTTGTATACGCCAGTAGGTACATTAAATTTAAAATAACATTTATAGCTAGTGACCCGCTCTGGCTATGCCTGAGTGGGATCAATTATTGTGGCTTTATTTAGAATTAAGATAATCATTAAAGACCATTTATTTCATCTTATCAATATTTTTATTTTAATGAAACTTTCCGGAATGTTTCCATGGAGTACACTGACCGCCTTCAGTTGTTAGTGGTTGAATTTTCTCCGAACTTTGACTAGGAGAGGTTCATAGAGCCCACAGCCAAAGCAGTCGCAAGGAAACATGGTGTCCTTGCAAGGGTGTGGCGGTACTTCACGCCGGGTGTGCTATATTATTTTTTTTTTTAATTTATAAATGGTTACTCATGTCTCACTGGTATATAAATATTACTTTATACCAAAAATATTAACAAAAAAAAAAACAAAAATAATTATGAAGAAAACTCAAAACTAAATAAAAGCTTACGAAATAACGAAAACGGTCTCATTTTTTATTTTTGTAAATTATGGCCATTTTTTGTCATTTATTTTAATGTCTAGTGGGACTGCAGTTATGGGATACTTTTAGTTATGCGATACGAAAAACGCAAATCGCTACGTTTTTTTTTTGTAGTCTATACTGGCGGGTGTAAGTTTAGATAGCGACAGTGCGTGAATAGTGGCGACGCCATTATCAATACTATTCTTTAACCGCACGGGTAGAATTTAACGTGTAATATCCATTAGCTCAAATCATCCTGTGGGTATCAAAAGAGGCGACAGAGGTAAACAAATCAGAAGATAGGCAACAGTGTCTTACGTCTGAAAATGACTGACGATTAAAAATTTAAAAAACTGCGGTTTCTTTTAATTTTTAGTCGTAGTAGACTTAAATTCTGTAAACGGCTTTAACACCGCACAGACTTTACTGAACGTTACTTTTATCCAGATAAAAATCTGAGCTACCCTCAAGTCGTGTCTAAAGTTTTATTCCTAGACGTCATTTCAACCACTTGGGTTGCTACCATCCTCTTGCTTATTTCTACTACTAAGCAGTAGTGAATTATTAATGTGATCTAGTTTAAACAGATTCAGTATAAAAGCAAGTTGTGAAGCATTATATAGTAGACGTTAGTTGCAAAAAGGCGGCCGATGTCATCCCTCCACTTCAAACAAGGAAGTGTGTCGAATGTGCCCACTGGTTGCCACTCCATATTATTAAAAAATAAGCGCATTGAAATGTTATATTTCATAAAAAAAATTGCAACCAAACAACTTAAGTAATTAATAAGTTTATATAGTTGTTAGTATTTATCCTATTTAAGAATTTTGTTGTACCAGGGCGTCATAATCGCTTCAGCGACAAAGCCCTCTTTCTAAGAATAAAAAAAACAAACAACACAAACATAATTGTCATACTACATTCCCGCTATATGTCATCGTATACCAAACATACAACAGTGACGTAATGAAGCCATAAAAACAATTAAACAACAATCAAAACAGCAAGGCGACGCTCCACCGCGGCCCGACGGACCCAAATCTCCCGTAATTGAGGGTTGACCGTGCTATCAGATACGCATAATTCGTGGTAGCCCTTACGTCAAGTTAAACAACGGTCGGGTCGACCGCTTCGGACCGCATTATGCAGGGTTGAACAAAGCAATTTTGATAATCTTAATATTTATCTACTACACTTTTTTTCGTACTCTTACCTAACATTTATTGTTACAGCACTACTAGTCGCTTATGATTTGAAAAATATTTTTAAAACAATAAAAAATCAATTAGTAGTTCAATGAATAAAAAGTGAACTATCCTGCTCACTTTCTGCTTTCTGGTGAATTTGATTGAAACCGATTGATAAATAATCATCCAAATTTGCCTAATTACCTAAATTATACAAATTTGTGATGAGGTAGAGATGAGTATTCATATGAGCCAACCCACAGAGAGAAGGGTGATAAGTATGTATAAATCTTTTAAGAAAAGCCTCATATGTTTAATTCTTGAAAAGACCGATACCGAGCTTAGTATTCCAATAACTAATAAATTAAATAAAAGATATAAGTACAGATTGTAAATAAAAAACAACTTTAAAAAAGATATGAAAAAGTTGTATCACAATGGGTGCGTTTGGCAGAAAAAAGCGCTAGCAAGCGCTTATAAGCGCTGAAATAGTTTTCGGCCAGGACACGATTGCTACTTCGGTAGTGCTGACACATTCCGCCATTTTGCTTATTTAATTTGTTTGTTTTGAAGTAGAGTTTATAAGTTGTTTTGTGCAATATTAGTTTTAAGTAATATAATGACATGAATAAACATATACATGTTATTAAAAATTCATGATTGGTAAGTTTTTAATATCAATACTTTACAAACATATATTTAAATTAGGTTAGGTTCCCCGGTTAAAACTAACATCGTGTCCTGGAGGAAAATAGCTACTTACGATTTGACAGCGCTTACCGCTTACGATCGCCATTTTGTTTACAAGCGCTTGCTAGCGCTTTTTTCTGCCAAACGCACCCATTACTTAACAAATTACATTAAAGATATTTCTGATGGTAAGTTAATGCTAACGCTAAACCTAACCTCAAGATAAATGCAAAAGTGTTTTCACGCTTGTGTATAGCGTGAAAACACTTCTAACGTATGATAGTAAATACGATACATACTAAACTAGGATATACCGTCTAAAATATGAAATAACTGTATTTTTTTTTTATAAAGAAATTCAAGAAGAGATGCTCATTTCCAGTAAAAGTAAATACAGCATAAGCTACTATTATATATTTATACTCTTATCTCGTTCTGTCCCAGATCGGTCCCAGACAACTCATCTGTGATGCAGGCATAACATGGTTCCCTTACGTAACTTTTATAATATTTACGGGATGAAATGAGAATGTGATTCATCAGTGAACTACACAGGAAAAGCAAATATTCAATGTAAAAATAGATTATTTATTTTACATA